>JANAVB010004398.1:6898507-7498507 GCA_029216955.1 Iris pallida | reverse complement strand
TCGTGGTTTTCCAGCTGGGATCGGTGATTGTAAGGGTAACCGCCGTCTAGTACGGTAGTTCAAGACTGGTGTAGTTCCCAGATCATATCCTTGTTTTTGCATAAGGTACTTGGATTGGGAATTATACAGATAAAGGGGCAATCTCCCGGTGTCGGGTTCGAGCTCAACTTCTTCCATCTTGAAGGGTTATGGATTATTCTGCCGACCAAAGATGATTGGATGGTCCCCTCCTTCGATTATGCGGTAGGCATCTTCCACGGGAGTGAGTTGATTTACGGTGTAAACATTTGTCACTTGTGTGTGTAGGTGAGTGCCTATACCGTGCTCCATAGCATACATTGTACAAAGCTTATTAAGCTCGATATAGTTCAAAGATAACCCTTTATTGATGAAGTAAGGTATCTTTTCTAACGGGATTACATCATTTGCGGATGGAACCTCAGTGTGGGCAGCCACATACTTGGCCAGTTCTGGTTCTTCTTCGGCCTTCCACTGTATAAATGAGGACTGAGAGGATGACTTGGGCAACATGATCTTCAGGGGTTCTGTCGGTGGAGCAGAACGTGGAGTCGTTGGCAAACTAGCGACCCCCAGTTTGGTACTCGATGCTGGGTGGGGAGTTGTTGGCCCGCTAGAAGCCCCCGACTTTGCATCGGGGTGACGATTCTTCTTGGGAAGATGTATCGTCATTGGCTTGTCGGAGTGATTAAACTTCTCCGTTTGTGGCTGGCCGACTCTAGGCAGTCTGATTGTCAGTGGCTCGGTTGTGGGTCTTGGCGCTTGGCCGGACCTTGGCAGCCGGATTATCATTTGCCCCTCTTGTGCAGAGAGGCTGATTGTATCCTTACGCAGAGCGGCCGTAAGAGGTGCGGTATTGCCAGGTTTGCGAGCTTGGAGGTGGATCGTCAAAGGTTCTTCTGATCCTGTGGCTATCTCAGCTCGAGCTTGCACATCTCCTTCGCCAAGGTGCCTCTTTGACTTTTTGTATAAGCAGGAATCTGAGTAGTAGGATTCGACCCTTTGAAGGGATCGATGTCGACAAATTCTGTCCTCACGAAGCCATGTTTGTCGACATACTTGAAGCACTGGTGCAGCGTGGAAGGCACGATCATGTAATCATGAATCCAAGGGCGCCCTAGGAGGATATTGTAGGAAGTGTCCGTATCTATGACGTAACACGTCACCTCTGACTGAAGATCGCCAATTTGGCACTTCAAATGAATCTTCCCAATCGGGTAGCTCCTTCCCGAATTGAAACCGCTGATGGCGGTGCTTGTTGGTGTCAGGCGATGCATAGGAATGCGGAGATGATGTAACAGACCCTTCGGGATGATGCTTATGGAAGAACCAGGATCAATGTGCATCCGATCTACCTTTATGTAAAACCCTTATTTTTTAAAAATTATTTTTATTATTTTATTTGACTTCAAATTTAATTTATAAAATTCAAAGTTTTTATGAATTATTAAAAAGGACCTTAGCCATTGTTGTGTTTGGAGCACAAGACGACCGTGAATTTTGGCACGGAAGATGTAGCAGTGTGCCTTGACTAGTGTACCAGCCATGCTAGGGGAAGCCTTGCCATGGGGATGACCGAACTAGGAAAAAAACCAGGCCGAGTTGTGTAATGACTCATTTAAAATATTTTATTTAACTATGATTCTATTTAATGATTTTATTGACCCGGTTAGACCAAACCAGCCCGAACTAGGGCCCGGACTGAACCCAACCCCATGTAAGCATGTATTGTGACCAAATGTGGCCATGTGGACATAATTTATGTACTTAGAAATATTTCCTAAATTAATTTAGAATTTTATGTACAATTTCTAATTATTTAAATATTGCTACAATTATTGGTATTTTATTATTAAATAATATTTTACAAGATTGTACATGTTCCTGGACCCGGATAAGGGTGTGTGGTACAGTTCACCCATTGGAGCAATTTTTATTAATTTATTAGTATTAAATTTATTTTGTAGAGATTTAATAAATATGTTATCCTATTAGATATTATTATTATTATTATTATTTAGTTGCTTTTAATGTCAAATGAACTTAAATATATATGTATATGTTTTTAAGTTGATTTCATATATGATAGATGTTATAAAAAAAAATTTCTTTTGGATTTTTTAGAAATTTGATTGGATTCATTTATATATATATATATATATATATATATATATATATATATATATATATATATATATAAAATATATATATATATATATATATATATATATATATATATATAAATAAAAAAAAAAAAAATATATATATATATATATATAAATATATAAATATAGATAACTATATATAAGTTAAGTTTAGTTTAAAAAGGAATTAGAAAAAAAAAATTTAAAAAAATATAAAGTAGTGGGTGGTCGGCCCCACCCGACCACCCACGCCAATATAGCTGCACTAGCTGCTGTGTGCAAGGGGGAGAACCCACGCCCCAAATTGCATTGAGCAACAATGCTTATTTCATAAGCCCGACCTAATATTATTAGTTAAACAAAAAAAAAAACAACTTCCGCAGCAGCTACAACACGGCCGCCACCTACACTAACCCAAATTTCTTCTCTCCTCCATCCTCCTTCCCTCTCCTCGACAAGCGTGTCCCGCCGCTGCAGCACCGTCTTCCGGTCACCACGGCGACAGCAACGACGACAACAAGCACCCACAATAACGACAAAATTTAATATCAAGGTACCCGACTTCTCCAATTAATTTCTCCTCAAATTATTATCCGTTTTTAGATCCGTAAATTTTTGTAGAAAGCCCACATGACCCTCTATCATCCCCTTCAGATATATTTAGTTATTCGGCAATAAATTTCATGTTTAATTAAATTAAAAATTATGACAAATCAGTTTTTTTTAAAACTCAAAACCCCGGTACGAGGTACGTTCCGAAAAACAGGGCAACCTCGTCGCAAACCGAAAGTACCGAAAGGTTCGTATCGAATTTGTGGACGTGCGAAAATTTACGGGATTCAAATTGGTTGTGTGTGCACAACGAATTTGGTCCGTATCCGTCGAATTTTTGCGTATCGGGCTTTTCGGAATTTTCCAATTACTTTGTGCACACTCATCAAATCGTGACGAAACTTGCGCCATTGGACTCAAAATATTTTTCTGGTCCTGTGAGCCAAGTTTGGTCCGATTCTGAGACCGTTGATCGGGATGCTATTTTGGCGGGCCCACAATCCCACTCAATGGGCGATTTTGTGCACAGCCCACCGGAATCCAAAATTGGACATACCATTGGGTTTGTCTCATCAAAACAAATCCGTAGACATGTAGTTTGACGACTTTAAAGATCGTAGGTTCTGGCGTGCATTTCGGTGCAAAGCGGGTCCAACGGCGGACATCGTTTTGACCCAAAATTATGATTTTGTCCCTGTTCCAGAATTTAACTTTTGGACAGGCGTTTCCTAGGTATATCTTATATTTCAAACTCGTTCGTGATGTTTGTTGCAGCATCCGGAGTCATCTGCGGGATTTGGCTTTCTTGCTTTGTTTATTTTGCCGGTTCGAGCTACTGGATTGTTCCCTTTGCACATAACCTCAGGCAAAATACCTTGCTATTATACTGTTTATATTCAGTGCATTTTATTATATATCACTGTTCTTTATTTCTAGTTATTACAGTTCTTGATTTATTGTCTGCACAGTGATATTAGATATACTTTGTTATTATCCTTTGATTGCATATGAACTTAGAGTTAAGAGACTACCGTTGTAGTGTATTGCATATACCTTGACACCGTTGTACCATGAGGATGTGTGAGATGAGTGACATGTAGAGGTTCTTGTGTGTGGGTTGATCCCCCATGTGCATGCGTTAGGGCTAACTACTAATAGAGGCGTGTTAGGAGACTTAGCAGTTAGTAGAGATACATGGTCGTGGATGCGACTTGACAGGTACATTGGATGGGGAGAACATTTCCTTGTCGTATGGGCTTCTATTGCACTTCCCTTATAACCCGGAAGCTCCGCTGGAGATACGGGTATGAGCCTCTCAGGTTGGCCACTGTCGTTTTTCAACGTCATGCTTTCGGTCACTGGTGTCCAAGTAGGAACTATACCAGATCCCATTACAGCCAGGGCTCATGCGACGAAAGTTTTGTTCTTAACTGTATATTCACTTTAGAATGGTTAGAGTACTTTATTTATGTCTTGTCACTTTCGTTGATTGTGGCATATTTTATATTCAGTATTTATATGGCATGTTTATGTATCTTGTTACGTCCCTCTGAGGACCTGGTTATCTCTCCAGGTGTGTGCTTATGTGATTTTGCAGGTGTTCTAGCCAAGATCGTGATCTTCTCCATTCTTTCGAAGATGGTTGCGCTTGGTCGTCTCGTTATTTTATCGATCACTTCTTGTACATTTTATTTGAGGTAGTTGGTAGTGGTCTTTGTCTCCGCCCAACGATTGTATACATGACAAAATTCAAAGTTGCTTTTATATCATTTATTTATCCAGTGGATGAGATTTAGTTATTATGGTTCTACTGCATTTTACAGCTTATGTATACGTACAAGGTTTCCATATATTGGAGTGTACTTCGTATGTATGCAGCTGGCATGGATACGTACCTAGTCCTTAGTATTTTAGGACTAGGGCGTTACATGTTTTTGTGGTAGCCCATGCAGGTCGATTTTGTCACTTCGGTTATGTTACTGTACCGATGTGAGCCTGCAACATAGGATTTGGATTATAGGAATCTCATCCATACAGCTTGACCTCTTCTATTGGCTTCAAATTCCGGACTCTCGTTCGACTTCCTTGAATTACATCTTGCTTGATTCCTTTCTACCATTGATTCCTATTTTCGTGCTTAGTGTCAACTAGGAAGATGACTACACTAGTATATGCTCGTAGGTCAAACACATGGCTAGAATGGTTATATTGGCAATTGGAATACATTCAAGACTCTAATTGAGTTAAAAAGGCTTTTTAGTGTGATTTAATGATTAGTAATTGGTAAAGTAGGATATTGCCACGGAAAGTTTTTAATCTTGAGATTTCTAAATAGTAAACACCAGAGGATTGATAAAATTTTATACTTGGTTTAAGAAATTGATTAGCTTTTTGAGATTTGATGATTTATTGAGTTATAGCTATACATCTTTGCATAAGTAAAATATTGATTTGCTTTTCGAGTTATGATAATTGTGGGTTTTGGGTGATAGATATACATCCTTGAATAAATATAAAATTTATTTGATTTTTGAGTTTTAATGTTTATGATTTATTGTATTATAGTTATACACCTTTGAACAGTTATAAATTTGGTTTGAAAATGATCTTAGCTTTTAAAAATGGCCATAGGAATTATTTAAATTGAGTTGAACAACTTGCGATTTTCGTGTTTAGTAAATTTGAATTTTTAGTGGAAATAATGACGGTAAATTTTGGTTTAAAATATTTGAAAGTTATGAAAATGATTTTTGAGAAATTTTTTATTTTTAATGGTGTCCTATGATTGAGGATTTACAAATCTATTTAGATTTTTGGTAAAAAAAAAAGATTTTGACTGATAAGGTTATTTGAAAATTTAGTTTAATGAGGGATTGCTAATATTAAAATTTTGGAAGAATTTCGAGTTGATGGGATAAAATGTTATTTTGGTTGATTAAAGTAAGTTATCATTTAAAAGTTGTGATTTTGTTGGAATAACTTAGCATGAATAGAAGTTAAAATTTATGAGAGCATTGAGCTTAATTTTTGAGATTGCTTTTAATAAGCTAAGAGTTTTATTATGCGTTATTTGAAAATTTTAGAGTGTTAAATTTTTGATTGATTGTGAAATTTTTATGGATTTGTAAACTATGAACTCTTGAGTTAAATAGTTGAACTTAAACGTTAATTTTGGAAAGGGTTAGTAGTAACGTGATAAAATTCTGCTTTGAGATTTATAAGAGTGATTTAAATTTTTTTTATGATGAATTTGAACTGCTTGGAGTGAATACAATTTTTGGTGGTTTATTTTTGAAACTTTTGGAGGATACTTGAGTTAAATTTTAAGGGTAGGCCCCAAGATAATCCTACTGAGTATTCCACACTAATTGCCATATCACTCATGACCATGATAGTAGTATATACACAAGTGTTGTTAGTCATCTACCCAACTATGTGACTGTATTCCACCTTGACTTACTCGACCTTCCTTCAATTCTAGATCTTTTAATTGCGACCTTCTAACCCATTTGCAATTTGAATAATGAGATAATGGTTCCTTAACTGTATTCATCTAGGAGACTATCTTCTCTTCGAAATTGTGTTCCTAAAATATTTTTACTGGATTCTTTAATTAATTTTATTTCATGCTTTAACTTGATCTTCTTTATTTTTGTGCAATAATTATCACCTCGTGAACTCCCACTTTCTATTTTTTATCTTCTGACGTCCCTTACCGTGACTTGTATATTTGGAGTACAACACTACACTTTTCTTCCAACAAATTTCATATATAAGACCTAGACAAGTCCACCTTCATGTAGATACACCATGTCCCACTAAAACACGTCACCTTGTACACTATTTTCATGATATGACCTTCTGATCAAAATGGCTAAACTATAACCTTTACTATGATACCGATATATTTTTACCATGGATAGGGATTCCTTCTCGACTCAATTCTTTCGATCCGATATGTGATTTTGTTCTACTTAATTCCTTAAATGCTTAGAATTTTGCTTTATCTTGATTGCTTAACCCATTATCCCATCATACTACTAGCTTAACTCTTGTAAGTTGGGTAGAATACCTCACGGCCCAATAAACCTTTTCCTTGTGAACCATATTGGTAAGTTCACTTAGACTAAATTTAGAGGACCCTACTTATCTAGATAACCAAACCGTAAGTAAAGAAAACTAGGACAACAGTATAGGCCACACTTCGGGAGAGCCTTGATTTTAAAGGATCTTGGACTATTTAAAATTTTCTTCATCAGTACCTCCCTGGCTCATATTTTGACTATCTCATGCTGCCAATGTAGCTTCAGTTTTGCAAGCTTATTTCTTTACCAAGCTTGATCATGACATATTTTACTGGGTGCACCCACTAACATATTGTCTAATCAGAACCGATGCATAATGGTCTGATCAACCTATTGCACTTTGGTTCGCTTTTCATGAATTAATCCACGTGGATGGAGACATAGTTAAACCTGCCTTAGAGTCTCATCCCGACAGCATTGACAACTCTCATTCGAATTATTTCCGTCGCCTATGAACCTCGTATTTCATACTAAATAGCATCGTCTTTGAACTCTTTTTTTTGTTTTTATGTGCTATACTTACTTTAGAAAGACCAGACACTGTACTTGATAGATGGACTCAGAGTATCATCTTTAGTTGCCCAATCAGTTAATTATGCACAAATGTAGATAGCCACCGACCGACTCATGTGGCTGTATCCTCGCCTTTAACTACTCCTCATTTCTCAACCCTAGAATTATTATCGTGCCCTTCCAAATGTCCTTGAGCACTCGAGAATGATTCTAATCGTTCACTTAAATCCAACCCTCGACCAAGACGATTAGTATCCAGTTCTCCCTTAAGCGATCACATTTTCTAAATGTCTAATTTATTCTCTTTGGTCTACTCAATTCCTTACTGTTCTCTGAAATTGGATATTCAAAATTTTGTTACCTTCACTAGCAGTCCTTATTTGAATTCCATAACCATGATATATTTTTCTATATATTTTATTCTCTTTGGTCTACTCAATTCCTTACTGTTCTCTGAAATTGGATATTCAAAATTTTGTTACCTTCACTAGCAGTCCTTATTTGAATTCCATAACCATGATATATTTTTCTATATATCGATTCCACAATTTTCTATTACATGGTGGTGTTGAACGCCGTTTTATCGCCTCCTCCAAAATTTTAATTGCATTTTGGTATTGACGAACTCTTCCTATCCCTCAACCCTATCTACCCTATTAATCCTAAATTTAGAGGACGAAATTCTTGTAAGTTGGGTAGGATGTAAAACCCCTATTTTTTAAAAATTATTTTTATTATTTTATTTGACTTTAAATTTAATTTATACAATTCAAAGTTTTTACGAATTATTAAAAAGGACCTTAGCCATTGTTGTGTTTGGAGCACAAGGCGACCGTGAATTTTGGCACGGAAGATGTAGCAGTGTGCCTTGACTGGTGTACTAGCCATGCTAGGGGAAGCCTTGCCATGGGGATGACCGAACTAGGAAAAAAACCAGGCCAAGTTGTGTAATGACTCATTTAAAATATTTTATTTAACTATGATTCTATTTAATGATTTTATTGACCCGGTTAGACCAAACCAGTCCGAACTAGGGCCCGGACTGAACCCAACCCCATGTAAGCATGTAGTGTGACCAAATGTGGCTATGTGGACATATTTTATGTACTTAGAAATATTTCCTAAATTAATTTAGATTTTTATGTACAATTTCTAATTATTTAAATATTGGTACAATTATTGGTATTTTATTATTAAATAATATTTTACAAGATTGTACATGTTCCTGGACCCGGATAAGGGTGTGTGGTACAGTTCACCCATTGGAGCAATTTTTATTAATTTATTAGTATTAAATTTATTTCGTAGAGATTTAATAAATATTTTATCCTATTAGATATTATTATTATTATTTAGTTGCTTTTAATGTCAAATGAACTTAAATATATATGTATATGTTTTTAAGTTGATTTCATATATGATAGATGTTATAATAAAAAAAAATTCTTTTTGGATTTTGTAGAAATTTGATTGGATTCATTTATATATATATATATATATATATATATATATATATATACATATATATATATATATATATATATATATAGATAACTATATATAAGTTAAGTTTAGTTTGAAAAGGAATTAGAAAAAAAAATATAAAGTAGTGGGTGGTCGGACCTACCCGACCACTCATGCTAATATAGCAGCACTAGCTGCTGCATGCAAGGGGGAGGACCCACGCCCCAAATTGCATTGAGCAACAATGCTTATTTCATAAAGCCGACATAATATTATTAGTTAAACAAAAAAAAAACAACTTCCGCAGCAGCTACAACACGGCCGCCACCTACACTAACCCAAATTTCTTCTCTCCTCCCTCCTCCTTCCCTCTCCTCGGTAAGCGTGTCCCGCCACTGCAGCACCGTCTTTCGGTCACCACGACGACAGCAACGACGACAACAAACACCCACAATAACAACAAAATTTAATATCAAGGTACCCGACTTCTCCAATTAATTTCTCCTCCAATTCTTGTCCGTTTTTAGATCCGTAAATTTCTGTAGAAAGCCCACATGGCTCTCTATCATCCCCTTCAAATATATTTAATTATTCGGCAATAAATTTCATGTTTAATTAAATTAAAAATTATGACAAATCATTTTTTTTTAAACTCAAAACCCCGGTACGAGGTACTTCCCCAAAAACCGGGCTACCTCGTCGTAAATCGAAAGTACTGAAAGGTCCGTATCGAATTTATGGACGTGAGAGAATTTACGGGATTCAAATTGGTTGCGTGTGCGCAACGAATTTGGTCCGTATCCGTCGAATTTTTGCGTAGGACTTTTCGGAATTTCCTAATTACTTTGTGCACACTCATCAAATCGCGACAAAACTTGCGCCATTGGACTTGAAATATTTTTTTGGTCCTGTGAGCCAAGTTTGGTCCGATTCTGAGACCATTGATCGGGACGCTATTTTGGCGGGCCCACAATCCCACTCAACGGGCGATTTTGTGCACAGCCCACCGGAATCCAAAATTGGACATACCGTTGGGTTTGTCTCATCAAAACAAATTCGTAGACATGTAATTTGACGACTTTAGAGACCGTAGGTTCTGGCACGCATTTCGATACAAAGCTGATCCAACGGCGGACATCATTTTGACCTAAAATTACGATTTTGCCCCTGTTTCAGAATTTAACTTTTGGACAGGCGTTTCCTAGGTATATCTTATATTCCAAACTCGTTCGTGATGTTTGTTGCAGCATCCGAAGTCATTTGCGGGATTTGGCTTTCTTGCTTTGTTTATTTTGCCGGTTCGACCTACTGGATTGTTCCCTTTGCACATAACCTCAGGCAAGATACCTTGCCATTATACTGTTTATATTCAGTTGCATTTTATTACATATCACTGTTGTTTATTTCTAGTTCTTATAGTTCTTGATTTATTGTCTGCACAGTGATATTAGATATACTTTGTTATTATCCTTTGATTGCATATGGACTTAGAGTTAAGAGACTACCGTTGTAGTGTATTGCATATACCTTGACACCGTTGTACCACGAGGATGTGTGAGATGAGTGGCATGTAGAGGTTCTTGTATGTGGGCTGATCCCCCATGTGCATACGTTAGGGCTAAATGCTAATAGAGGCGTGTTAGAAGACTTAACAGTTAGTAGAGATACATGGTTGTGGATGCGACTTGATAGGTACATTAGATGGGGAGAACATTTCCTTGTCGTATGGGCTTCTATTGCACTTCCCTTATAACCCGAAAGCTCCGCTGGAGATACGGGTATGAGCCTCTCAGGTTGGCCACTGTCGTTTTTCAACGTCATGCTCTCGGTCACTGGTGCCCATGTGGGGACTATACCAGATCCCATTACAGCCAGGGCTCATGCGACAAAAGGTTTGTTCTTAACTGCATGTTCACTTTAGTATGGTTAGAGTACCTTATTTATGTCTTGTCACTTTCGTTGATTGTGGCATATTTTATATTCAGTATTTATATGGCATGTTTATGTATCTTATTACGTCCCTCTGAGGACCTGGTTATCTCTCCAGGTGTATGCTTCTGTGATTTTACAGGTGTTCTAGCCAAGATCGTGATCTTCTCCATTCTTTCGAAGATGGTTGCGCTTGGTTCGTCTCGTTATTTTATCGATCACTTCTTGTACATTTTATTAGAGGTAGTTGGTAGTGGACTTTGTCTCCGCCCAACGATTGTATACATGATAAACTTCAAAGTTGCTTTTATATCATTTATTTATAAGTGGATGAGATTTAGTTATTATAGTTTTACTGTATTTTACAGCTTATATATACGTACAAGGTTTCTATATATTGGAGTGTACTTCATATGTATGCAGCTGGCATGGATTCGTACCTAGTCCTAAGTATTTTGGGACTAGGGCGTTACACTTTATGTCACCAATATATCCAGTGTAAAATAACAGACGATCATGCAGGTTATTTTTGATGAGCATATCCTGTGGAGTGAAGACAATGTTGGGCATCGCTCCTGTGCAAGCGCTGTCTTGGAGATTTGCAGGAGGGCTCTCTCCCGTGAGGTTGACCTGGGCTAGATATGCGTCGACATTATGGAGTGCATCACTCAAAGCCACGCGAACATCCTTGGAGAGTCTCAGGAGCTCATATAATAACAACTTGGCCAGTGTGTTGGCCAATTGTGCCAGGATGTCAAAGTTGTAGGGCCTTTCCAGTCCATGAGATGCCTCTTTTCGGAGGGATTTATCAAAGCGGGTCTCCTTCGGCCTAGGCTTGTCGGTCGTCGGAGGTTGAGAAGGTCCCAGAGCGTCAGCGGTAGCCGGCTGATGTTCTTCAGTCGAGTTATTTGGGGTAGGCTGGGATTGAGCACCAGATCGAGTGACGACAGCTGCAGCTTCCTCGACATCTACCGAAATTGTGCGGCAGGATTTGACTTTTCCATTCTTTTTCTTGCAAATGGAGGGTGGTGTGGACTGAGTCACTTCAGATACCAAGTCTGGATGGACCCACATGACCTCCCCTCGTGATGTGGTGAGGGGCACTAGATCAGCAATCTAATCTCGAGGAGGTGGAAGATTAGCAATTTCTATTATCGTCCAAAGGATGGGTATCACGCCGTCTTGAGCCTCTGTTGGAGGGAAACTACCGAATTGTACCGACACCATATTGGCTGCCACGGTCACCTCTTCAAAATCAATGGCCAGAGCATTCGAATCGATGTGATGTTGGATGTATCGCTTTAGTTGGTGGCAGTCGTGTGTAGCATGGTGGACGTAGCGATAGTAATGGTAGTACTTCGGGCTCTCCATTTCCGTCGGCCGAGGTTCCCGTCTTGGTGGAGGGAGCTGAATTCTATCTCCTTGTATGAGCATGTCCAAGATGGGCTTGACATGGCCGTCTTCGAAGGAGTAGGTCATTTGCGGCCATTGCTTGTCTGTCGGTTTTGACTCAGGCTTCTGGGCTGTATCGGCCACCATAGCCTGCTTGCCATTGTTGTCCCGATTGTTGGAGGCATTACCACCATTGTTGTTGTTGGTATTAGGGCGCTTGCCCTTGTCCTATCCCTCCGACATGTGCAATCCCAATTGGCCAGCCTTCTTTAACCTATCATCGGCGCTAGTGGCACTGAGGATAAACGTCTTCCAGTCCTTAAATTGACTTTCGCCCATCCAGAGGCTGATTGTTGGGAGCAGTCTCTTTTGGCAAATTTCAATTAAGGAGGAATCCGGATTACCAGATGGCAACTTCATTGCGGTTTGGCAAAATCGCTCAATATAGTTCCTTGTCAGCTCCTTCTCCCCTTGAACGACATCCATGAGGGTGGACATTGTGACGACCTATCCTACTTCGTAGAATCTCTCCAAGAACATGCGCTTGAAGCTGGCGAAGGAGTGGATGCAGTTGTCTGGCAGGTTACGGTACCAGTCGAAAGCGACCCCTTCCAATGCCCCGATGAATAATCGTGTAAGGATGGCATCGTCATGGGGCAAATGGTCGGTGGTGACCTCGAAGTAAGTGATGTAACTGCTTGTGGACGTCTTTCCATCATACGGATTGATGTAGAATGGTTTATACTTTGGTGGGAAGGGAACATCTCTCCACGCAGCGGGATGCGGTTGTCGTATCCTGAGGACTTGGCAGTTTTCTCGGGCATGGAACATGGTCTGGAGCTCCTGGACCTCTCTTCTTGCCTCCCTGGCCTCGTCTGCAGCGGTAGGAGCCATCATTTCAGGAGGATTATTGCCCAGGTTTGGTGCAGCTGAGTTCGAGTCTTCATTGACCGCGGGAGCCAAGTTTGTTTGGCCAAGCGTCCCTCCTTGCAGAGTAGGGAGAGCTGCTTTGATCTCATCCACGGATTTGACCAAAGTGTGCAGTATGGCCTCCAGAGTGTCGATGCGTTGGCGATCACTGGGACCATCTTGTTCGTCATTTGTCATGAATGTCGTCCTCACATGAGTAGAAGTGGAATGGACGGTGGCTGACGTGCCCTCCGAATCATACCCCTGTACCGAGAAGTCATCTGGGTATGTGGAAATATTCTCCTCTGGTTCGGACTCAGAAGGAATAGTACCCCCAGCTTCAGAGTTTGCTTCATCTTAAGAGTCGTGGACGTCCTCGGGGATGTCGGCACCTACTGTATATGATGGGAGAGTTATTTCCCCGGGCTCGTCTTCTTGGAACATCGGATTGTCGTAGATGTTCGGATGAGTGCTACCCCCAGTTCCAGCGATCCCCAGTAATGCGGATGATGAATCTCCCACTATAGCAGATTTTGTCTTTGAACGGGTTCCTTGGAAAACTCCGGTGGTGGACGACCGCTTAGACGACGGTTTCTTAGTCACAATAGTTGAAATCTTCTGGCTGGACACGTTTATCTTCTTCCCTCTCCCATCGGCGGGGATTTTCTGAGTAGAGTTGCAAGAGACGACGGGAGGCGCCTCATCCCCTGAGCTCGGCTGTTGTAATCTTTGGAAGACGAACTGCCGGTCTTCTCGTACCGTCGCGTTGTTGCAACAGCAGTTGACAATGACTTGGGTGCAGTGATATTCGTGGAAGGACTCCTTGCACATCGAGGCCTCTTCTCTTTCCTTGTGCTTGTGGAGGATAACCTCATGCAAGTCAGACGGGTCTGGAACGACCATGTTTTTTCCCTAGGTTTTGGGAGACTTTTGGGAACCACTCTATCCATTTGCCGCCGGGGGCTGGACTCGAGTGATTTTGTACAACTTCCCATCAGAGGCCCGCATAACAGTATGTGGAGTGCTCGGATGGTCAGAGGTCGGGACAGCGGACTGAGCTCGCCAGGCTCGCGTTGTCCTAGACTTCTTCACTTTAGTGCATGAGGGCACGTAGTAGGAAGAGTCTAAGTAGTATTGCAGAGAGTCAGACATATTTTCTTGGGAGCATGAGAGATCAGGACCATAGGAGAGGCGGTCGAAGACTGATCCTGAGCCGCGTGTAGCAGACAGCATGCGGCTGGAATCAACAGTCTTCATGAGGCTGACAATCGTAGCCGCATGGGTTTTCTTCATGCGGCCGGAAGTCTCGGCCGCATAAGTATTCTCCATATGGCTGTAGATCTTGGCCGTATGGGTATTCTGTATCCGGCTGGCAGTTTTGGCCGCATGGACATCATGCATACGGCTGACAATCTTGGCCGCATGAATGTGCGGCTTCTTCCTAGAGCACATAGAATCACTCTTTGCCCCTGCAAGTCAAGTATCGTAGTGCTTTCCTCTACCGGACTTGGGGACAGCACAGTCCTGTATGGCTTGAAGTGGGGCCGCATGAGAGTTGCCTTCGCCGTCTTAGGCAGTAGAGAGTACTCCGTCCAGAGCTTGGGAAGAAGCAAATGATTTTGGCCTCCACTTTTTGCGAGCCTTCTTTGTACGGGTTCGCTTCTGGACCGGGCCCGCGCTCCCGTCGGAGAGCATTTCATCAAACACCTGTTGGTCGAAGCGGACGACCATCTTCTGTTGTGTGGAGCCAAGTTTGGCTGCATCCGATTGCGTCACCAACTTCTCAGCCGTGGAGAAGTTTGTCCCCAGCAAAGTCGCCATCGTGTTTGCTATTGATTATAAAAGAACAGAACAATTATATCGGAGGACTGGACTTTTACATCACAATACAAACTCGCTCGTACAAAGAAAGCGTAGGGACGAAAACCTAGGTACAGCAATCTAAGTACAATTGTTTAGTTTTTCTGGGGGGTGACGGTAGAGGCTCGGGAAAGCGACGACAGCTCTTCCTTACTCCTTGGACGATCATATGTAGCCTTGGCTCTAGTGAAGAAATGCTCTTGGACGTGTGGGGAGACTCCTCTGCGTCTTCGGTTGCTTGATCTCTGGATGTCTCTGTAGTGCTCTCTCCTTTTTTTTGCTCTCTCTGCTCTTCTTTTTTTTCTCTGCTGCTTTTTTTTATAAGAGAATGTCCTCTTTCGTAAGGGAATGGCACCTTGCTATTTATAGGAGTGGGGTCATCATTAGGGTCTGCAAATGATTGCCACCTTCAGAAGTCGGCGGTTAAGGATCATTTAATCTGGGCCATTCATCTTGAATATAATAAATATGAGTAATTAATGTGATTGCATCAAATCTCTGTAGGCAATAAATGTTGATTGCCATGAATATTTGTAATTTGTGATAGCCTACCACGTGTCCAATTTGCTTGATTTGATTTGATCGGGGCCATTATGACCATCGTAACAAATCTGATTTTGTTAGGATTTGTTAGCACCCATAATTCCAGGAAAGATAAGACTGCCACGTGTCTCAATTGCAACGAAGAGCGTCGCGTGTCTCAATTGTAGCGAAGAGCGCCACGTGTCTTAACTGGATTGTCCTGACCAAGCCGCATATGGGGGGGTCCTCTCAGCCGTATGAAATATGCTGTCGCATGAGGATGGGCAGCCGCATAAGGATGGACAGCCACACGTGGATGGGCAACCGCATGGGGATGGGCAGCCGCCTGGGGATAGGCAGCCGCATACAGAGGGACAGCCGCATTGGGATAGGCAGCCGCATGGGGATAGTCAGCTGCATGCAGATGGGCAGCCGCTTGGAGTGGCCTCGGGACTTGGTAGATTTTGCCAGCTGTAAGGAGATTTTCTCTTCTTTTCTAGGATCACGCCATCATGTCAGAGTCATTATTACGTCCCTATGTCAGAGCTGTCATAGCTGTTATTTGTCAAAGTAGCTGTCAGGGCATTAAATGCAGCCGAATGTAGAGAAGAACTGTTGAAGGCCATGTGGCTTCTTTCTGAGCCGCATGGACCCTTGAGCCGCATGGACTCCTAAGCCGCATGGACTTCTGAGACGCATGGGGATCCTGAGCCGCATGGGGATCCTTCTGTCAGAGCCGCATAGATCTTTCTTTATTCTTTTCCATGCTTCTACAATAATCAATATAGTTAATTAATCACAAAAGTTCGTCCTTCCAAGATAGGGAATGACGAGAGTTCATAAATAGGAATTCAAGGAAGCTATAATTCAGCACAAATACGGAAGTCAAAGGCGATAGTAGAAGTCAAAGGAATATTTCAATAGCAGCAGTGGATTGAGATCCTAATATACGATCCTAGTGTAGGCTCATTCGGTACTGTGACATAACCGAGACGATTTATTTCGACCTGCTTGGGCCACCACAAAAAACAATGTCACGCCCTAGTCCCAAATTATGCGGGACCGAGCCACGTGACTTTGGCCAGCTACGTATTCAACCAGACTCTAATCCGAGTAGAATATGTATAAGCTGTTCGAAATGGTGTAACTATCACTACATAACCTCTATATCCCAATCCAAGTAACAAAAACATAAGAAAGAGGAATATAAATACTAGTTTGCAGCCCAATAATCATACTCGCCCGAGTAGACTCAGAAAGATAATATGAGTTTATAAATACTAGGCTACTAAGCAGATACAATAACAGTAAATGAAACATATAACTCTAAAGAGTGAATACATGTAATGAAATGAATACCATCAACAATCCAGCAAGGCACTCAACAAAACCTACTCAGCCAACCTAGAAGGAAACCAGGTCCTCAGCAGGACGCAATAAGGTACATAATATGCAAGCCATATATAAACAGTGCTAGAAATGTGAGTATGTAAACTGCATCAAGACAGGGTAAATTAGACAACAACCATTCTATGTGATATGCTACTTTTGAGGACAATGTTCGATACGTGGGCTTTCCAAATAAAAAATCCGTAGCTCCGATATAGAGACTCACATTATGAAATAGTATGTTCACATAGTAGCCAAGGCATCTAATAGCTATCCTCCCCTTCTATGAGACCGTACGCGTTGAATCCATGAATCGCGTGATCGGATCCTCTAACAGTAATAGTCGGCCATATATAGTAAAGTAAATATAACCTAATCAGGGTCATAAATTAACACAGGTTCTGGACTTCCGGACAACTCTAGAATACAGGGAGTTTGGAAAAATAAAAGTGTACAACATTGTCCTATGGTACATATGTATCTAGGTTGGTACAACCACGGTATCGAGACAGTCCCTAATGACCGATACTAGAAGTTACAAACGTACGCCTACACCCGAATATCCCTCGGGCGCGACATATCGATCGGCGGTCCAACGTCGGTACACAATACAACTAATATAACAGATATTTAAGAGATTAAATAGGGAACTGAAATATAAGAGGGCAAGGTACACTTGCCTGGAGTTGTCCGAACTGTGCTGAGACTGCAATACCAAATTCTATCCCACTATCCACGAGAACGATACCCCATGCAAATATTTATCAACCCAATTCACAAACAATATATATCATACACTTTAGTACACGTATGACTAATAATATTAGTAGTAGATTCAAAATATAAAGTTTGTTCCTCGTTATTCGTATAGTGAAACCTACGACACGTAAACCGAGACAAGATGGTCAACTGTAAGGTCAACAATCTTATCTTGGCGATCCACATGTTCATCTAGTCAATTTCAGTGATGTGAGATCACTGGAATCGACTGATCCCAGTTTCGACGTACGGATTTCGAAATACTAACATGAATAAGAATTAATTAAAATTAAGGGTGGTACATAAAGAAAATCTATAGACGTCGTCAGATGATGAAACTAACATCACCAATGTGTCCAGAATGGTCAAATTAGCAATGCTAGTCTATCCATAAGTCCAATTTGGATACATGGACAAACGGTAATTTTAGGTCAAAACAATATCCGTCATTGAACCCATTTTGCACTAAAATACGTGCCAGAATAAAAGTCTTCTAAACCTAGCAAATGATATGACCATGAGTCTAGAATGACGATACGAACCCAATGGTATATCCGAAATTGGATTCCGATGAGTCGTTCTCAAAATGACCTATTGATCTAGATTGTGAAACCCGGTTTGCACCGTAATGCATGGTGGGGCCACGTTGCTCCAAACTCAATAAATTATATCTGAATTTATGCCATAATGATTGCATGAGTTCATTGGTGGCATCAAAATTGGAATCCGGAGTACTGGGTCCAAAATTAGAATTTTACAAGTTGAAAATTACGGTTTTGAGAGGCCAACTTTGGCATCGATTTCAACCAACAAAACAACATCCTACGAATCTAAAATTTTTGTGGCACGAAGGTGGTTATACCTGCTGTGCATAGAAACTAGTGGCATGTCAAAAGGAGCTACGACAGCGGAGAAACAAATCTACGAAGTTCGCTCCACGAAACTGTCAAAATAAACACAATTTATTGGAGAAGCTTGGTGGTTAGTTTTGGTCTATCAAACGATCGAATTAACAGCTAAATATTTATGCGGAGGTAGAGCTATATAACAAGATTGGGATGGTTAAAAGAGATCAACGATCCAACGATCGGATCTCCCAGAAAATATGTACGAAGTTGCTATACCGGGGCACAATTTTGACTTCTTCAAAATGTGCCTCACGACGGGATTTCGATCCCGAAGTCAAAATCGACTCCTCTTATGCAGGTGGTCATCAGGGATGGCCATGGTGGTGACTGTGGGGGTCATCGTTTGCCAAGGGGTGCTGCGGTCGGAGGTGACAGCATGAGGCGACCAATGCTGCTGATATTTGAGTGCATGCGCACAGTGTGGCGGGCGACCGATCGTGGGGCGTACGAGGCATGGCCAGGGTTCTCTGGGGCTTCTCGTGGCCATCGACGGTGGTCATTATTTCCAAGCGCGGCTACTGGCCGCTGATGCTGCTGCCATTGTATATCGCGACACCGTCTATGCACGGCCCTTGGCTGGGGAAGCTCCGATAGGTGACAGTGGTATGTCTCCAAGATGGTCGTCGTGGCTTTGGCGTGTCCAACTGCCTTGGCAGTGACGTAGTCGAGGGGATGCCAAGACTAATGGGTATTCGAGCAAAAAGAAAAGTGGAGTTCGGGTGATATATGGTGATGGTGGTGGTTGTGTTGTTAGGAAGGAGATGGTAGGACCAATCCTGAATGGAACAGTGGAAGAAAGGATTATGTCGGCTTAGCTAGGGTTTGGAGGAGACGCTCAGCGACGTAGTATATAGGAGAGATGGGCGAGTAGGAGGGCTGATAAAGAGGTTGGGCGTTGTCGTCCACGGGTTGGTATCGTACAGGCATGACCTGCTCGCTCTGGGTGCATGGACATAGCCATGCAGTGCAAGCAACATATGGCATGCTGTTGTTTGAACACTTGGTCCATCAGGTGGGTTGTTGGGTTTTAGTTAGGAAGAAAAAGTGTATATACACACTCTTAAGTAAAATATACCCATAGGTATAGGAATCTACATACCCTATATAATATATACTCTAAGAAATAATATACATACACGAAATATAGATTTGTATATACATATGTTTCCAAAATATAATATATATATATATATATATATATATATATATATATATATATCATAGATCGGCCACTCCGGAGCGATCGTGAAACCCTAATCTCCTCCCGTCCTCCACCGACACCGGCGTGGCCCCGGGACAGGCCGGCGTCCTCCCTTCAGGTGGCTGGACCATTTGGCCGTCACCTGTCCCGGTTTTGTTTTCTCTTTTGTGTTAGGGTTTCATGGCAAAGTCGTTTGCGGAGGTTGTAGGTGGCCACGTTTCGGCCGCCCACGCCTTCCCTCGAAGGATTATTTCCACCTTTAAGGGAGCCCCTGCGATTTTCTTTTCGGAGGAGGAAGAGCAGTCCTTGATTGATCCTTTAAAGTATGCTTTAGTTGGAAAATTTTCACACTCCCGGCCGCCTATCGATTTAATTCGTAAGGCTTTATCGGGGTTTGAATTCACTGGATCCATTAAAGCAGGTCATATTGATGGCAAGCACATTCTTATTCATCCTTCAAATGTAGAAGATTATTTACGTCTTCGATCCAAAGATACTTAGTATATCGCCAGGGCTCCTACGAGGTTGTTCAAATGAGATCCAGATTTTTCTCCTTCCTGTGAATCCTCAATCATGCCCACTTGGGTATCTCTTCTAAACCTTCCTCATCATATGTTTAACAAAGAGGCTTTGTTTGCCATCACTTCCTCAATTGGTACTCCTTTAAAAATTGACAAGGCCACATCGGATCTATCTCGCCCTAGCATGGCAAGAATTTTTGTCGAAGTCGATGCTTCCAAACAATTGCAACAGCGGATTCGGATAATCTTGCCTCGAGGTAGAAGTTGCTGGCAATCAGTTGACTATGAGTCCTCTCCTCTATATTGCTCTCACTGTAAACATCAGGGGCATGCAGCAGATTCGTACAAAATAGTGAAGCAGAAAATCCAATCTCGTGGCAAGGAGACTCTCGTGATCAATGAGCCTAATTAAGTAAGGGAAATGACACTCATAATGAGGGACAACCATCTAATTCAGTTCCCGAGACTCTGGGACAGGCATCACCTCCGATGGATATTGAAATCACCACAACCCTCATTAATGAAGCTCTCCCTCCTATGAATCCTGCTGATGCGCAAGAGGCATTAAATGAGACTGTGGCGGCTACTCAGGTAATTACTACTGAGTCTATGTCCATCCAAGTACAGGCAACAGCCAATGAGTCTCTGTACGTCCAAGTGACGGCTGAAGCCAATCAAGTGGCGAATGATGCACGCGTACAGGAGGATGGTAAGGGGACAGATGACGGCGACTCATCTACGCTGGGAGAAGATCCGATACAGTTGGAAGAGGGCAAAATACAAGTGAAAGAGCTTTCCTGGGCGGATGAAGTTGATGCAGAAAATGGAGTTACAACCACAAAAAAAGATCCGAAAAAAGAAAGCTCCTGAGCCGACTGATAGATGCACGCGATCATCAGGGAAACTATCTGTCACTGGTACCTCCTCCACCACCCTTAATGTTTAACACATTACTGTGGAATGTACGGGGGGTTGCTGCAAAACCAACTTTCAAAAGAATCAAAAGTCTGTGTCGCCTTCATAAAATTCAACTTTTAGTTCTAATTGAGCCGAAGGTTGATAATTCTCAGTTGCTTAATTACCAGCTGAAGTTAGGGTTTGGTGCTGCTCTAGCTAATGATCGTGGTAATATTTGGGTTTTCTCTAAGCCTACATGTACAATGGTATTGCGGGACTCTTTCGATCAAGCTTTAACCATTTCTATTAGCCATGCTCTATTCCCAATGGAAGTATTATTCTCGTTGGTCCATGGGCATGGCAAGAAGGAGGGCAGACGTCTGTTATGGAGTAGGCTTCTTGGTGTACAGCGTCTATATCAAAAGCCTTGGGCAGTTGGAGGCAATTTTAATGCTGTGTGTCATTCCGAGGAGAAGGTTGGGGGGCTGCCTCCATGCCCAGTATCTATGCAAGAGTTCCAGAACTTTCAACTGTCTGCAGGTCTCACTGACATTCCATTCAAGGGAAGTACTTTCACATGGCTTAAGTCTACAGAGGGGGATAAACAAGCTTCGAGACTGGATAGAGTCCTCCTGGATAATGATTGGCTAAGGATCGCTCCATCATCGGTAGTTGATCATCTTAGTCGTACTGAATCCGACCATGATCCATTATTACTATCTCTGCGTAACTCACAAGCTAGGGGCCCGAAGCATTTTCGGTTTCTATCTTTCTGGACTAAACATGTTGAATTTAAATCCGTGCTTCAATCTTCGTGGACATCAGTTAACCATCCTGATGGTTTGATAAGTTTAGGGATTAAGATGGCTGCTTGTCGTAAGGCTTTATCCAATTGGAGTCATCAAACTTTTGGAAACATATTCCAAGAGGTGAAGAAGGCGGAAGATAGTGTGTTAGCTATGGGGCTTCAGTTTGAGACTGACGTTTCTCTGGATAACAAAGTGTCCCTTCATCGTACAGTGGCAAATCTTAAACGACGAGTGGTCATTGAAGAAGATTATTGGCGTCAAAAAGCTTGTCTTCGTTGGGACTTGGAAGGGGATAAGAATACTGCCTACTTTCACGAATGTGTGAATAGCAAGCATCACAAACTACGGATTCATTCCCTCATTGGAGAAGATGGTGTTCCTAAGGAGTCATTATCGGATATTCAAGATATTGTTAACGATTATTATGAATCTCTATACAAATCAGAGGATATAGTGCAAGATGATGCTTTTCTGTCCTGCATTCCTCAGCTGGTAACGCAACAAGAAAATGATGTTCTTACAGCAGATCCTTCGTTGGAGGAAGTGTTCGACATTATTCGAAGCCTTGATCTACAGAGTGCTGCAGGTCCAGATGGTTACACTTCTCTTTTCTTCTTATCCTATTAGGATATTATTTCTTTGGATGTGCTTCTTGTTATTTCATTATTTATGTCGGGCTTTCATCTCACTAAATCGATCACCTCTACATCCATTGTGCTCATCCCGAATTCTAAGAACCCAACAGTAATGAAGGATTTTTGGCCAATTAGTCTTTGTTCAGTTATGAACAAGATTATTTCAAAATTGCTCTCTAGACGTTTAGCACCAATTCTATCCAAAATAATTTCGAAAGAACAAAGTGGTTTTGTGAAGGGCCGTGAAATTGTTGACAATGTTCTTTTGGCTCAAGAGATGAGGAGCAAAATGAAGAAGAAATTTAGAGGGGGTAATATTGTGCTCAAGCTCGATATGATGAAAGCATATGATCGTGTTAATTGGGGTTTTCTCATGAAAGTTATGAGGAAATTTGACTTCAATGAAACATGGATTGATATTATTTTCTGACTTTTGAACAATGTATGGTTTTCTACAATTGATAATGGTGCATCTTCGGGTTTCTTCAAGGCCTTTAGGGGAGTTCGACAGGGTGATCCACTGTCGCCAGCATTGTTTGTCATAGCAGCAGAGGCTCTATCTCGCAACCTCAATAATCTCCTGGAGAAGCCTTCTTTCAATAATTTTTATGTTCCAAGTGGATATCGTCCGATTACTTATTTAGCGTATGCAGACGATGTTATCCTCTTCTCAGCTGGAGATTCTAATTCTATTCAGCATGTCATCAGGGTGCTCAAAAGGTATGAATTAGTTTCGGGGCAGAAGATTAATTTTGCTAAATCATCCATCTATTTTCTCGACACATTTCCACTTAAAAGAGCACAAAATCTAAAAGCTATTACAGGCTTTCAAATTGCGTCTCCGCCGCTTTCTTACCTGGGGTGTCCATTAATGGCAGGGAAGCACAATGCTCGAATGTATGAAGAACTTATAATGAAGGTTCGGCACAGGCTTGAAGGTTGGCAGCAGCGGATTCTTTCATATGGTGGCAAACTTGTTCTTCTTAAATCAGTCTTAACGTCGATTCCTATTTATACGCTAGCGGCTTGTAATCCCCCTGCTAGCGTCATCAGCCAGCTGGAGTCGTTATTTGCTCGTTTCTTTTGGGATGCGAAGGACGGAGTCGACAAGCATACATGGGTGGGCTGGAAATCAATAGCTCGACCACATAAAGAAGCTGGATTGGGAGTGCGTAGCTTAACTAAAATCATGAATGCATTTACATCAAAATTGTGGTGGAAGTTTAAGATGCAAGATTTGTTATGGGTGAGATTTTTTCGAGCTAAATATTGCTCAAGACAACAGATTGATGCAATATTATCAAACCCTCAATCTTCGAAAATTTGGAAAAGATTGTTACAGGGTAGGGAACTCAGCAATCATCTCATTCAGTCATCACAAATTGCGAGCAAATCTTGCTTTGGCATATAATGCTGGATAAATTGCCTACTGATGAGCATATTCGAAAGATAGGTTTTCAATTGGCATCGAAGTGCCATTGTTGTCGAGAACCTGATCAAGAATCCTTATTTCATATATTCAGGGAAGGTGACCTTATTGCGGATGTTTGGGCAAAGTCGGAAGCTGGTTTTTGTATCCATGGGCGAAGTCGATCTCTTCTTGCTTATTTTAAATTATGGTGGACTCGCAAAAACTTGCACATCAAAAAAGATAAAGTTGGAGCTGTCTGCTGGGTAGCTTGGAAGAACAGAAACAAGTGGCGATACGAATCGTACTCATATAATCAAGATCAAATTCTATTTGAAGTTAGGAGACAAGTCAAGAAGGCTTTGGCTCGGTGTCGACATGTTTCTACTTTACCTTCTATTTTGCAGTAATTTTTTGTACTGATGGATGTAGTTCTCGATCATTAATAAATAAAGTTGTGGTTTGAAATATATATATATATATATATATATATATATATATATATATATATATATATATATATATAGCCATGTCCCCTTTTCCCTATTTTTTTGGCTCCACCCCCCTTTCACGTCCCCACCATGCCCCCATCTTCCCTCCCCGTCCATGCCCTCGCGTCGACGGCCGGTAGTCGGATATGCTTTCCACCCCACCCTCTCCGACTCCCGTCCCTCTCCGTCTTCCAGCCGCAGGCGGCGACGGCGCTTCCGCTATCCTTATCTTCCATGGCCGAGTCCTCCGCGGCAGCCACCCCCCAGTTTCATCTCCGTCCGTCCTGGGCGCTCCCTCTCCCTCGTATGGATGGACGAACAGCTATCCCTCCTAGGGCGGTGGTGGGTACGGTCTCACTCTAACGCCATCCCAACGCCGGCGGCCCTCGCCTCTTCGGCTCACGACATCACCGGCGAAGGACGCTGTGCTCGTGGCCCGGCCCGCCCCTACCAGCCTCTTCGGGTCGGTCTCCCTAGTCTGAGCTGAGCGAGGCTGTCCCTCCATAGGGCATTGGACCAGCTGCATCCAAGACCCCAGCCTCGGGCTCTACATCGGCCTTCCATCCGAGTAGGGTTACATCCCCCACCAGCTGTCCTGCCTCGGGCGGCGCGATGACCCATGTGCCAGCAGCAGGACTTGAGTCCCTTCTGTCCTTTCCCAATGCCAGGCCCCGAGAATCATGTTTTAATTTCCCCCCTCAGGAGTCTTGCGGAGCGGTCCTGGCGCAACCCCCCCACTTGCGCCACATTCTCTTCGGGTTCCTCACGGTGCGCCTGTTGCCGACCCCATAGTGCAACCCCCCACTTGCGCAACCCTCCCCCTTGCGTCACATCCTCTCGGGCTTCCTCACAGTGCGCCTGCTGCCGACTCCCTGGCGTACCCCCTACTTGCGCCATTTTCTCTCGGGCTTCCTCACAGTGCGTCTACTGTCGACCCCATGGCGCAGCCCATGGGTTGTACCCCACGTCCCTCTCCTGGCGTAGCAGGGGCTCAAGTGGCCTTATCCCGTGGGCTCATGCATCCCCACTTGGCGCAACCAGCATATGGAGAGGGTCACACTCGCCCGTTGGCACGCACGTTGAATTGCGCCCCCTGCTGTGTATTCCTTCGGCTCAAGCAGCGTCCGATGTTGGCTCTTTGTGCCCTCTGGCGCACGCATCGTTTTGCTCTCTCTCTGGCGCTACCTGTAACAGGTGGCGGCCCTTCGTGCCCATCGGCGCACACGGCCCCGCACCCCTCCGACGAATGTCGCTACTCTCCATGGTCTTGTTGGCATCGTACAACTCAACGCCCCTCTGACGCTTGGTGCTACCCAGTCACTCTCGTGCCCTCCCTCCTGCCTCGTGCCTTTTGGCACGGGCCCCGCCCTGGCGTCATCCATCCCCCTTTCGGTGCCACTTATGTTGAAGTTGCTCCCGTGGGGCCGCCGCTCGCGCTTGCCTCTTCGGTAGCATCACCGTACCCTAGTCGCCCTGGATAGCGTGCCAACCCCGCGACGCACTCCACCTTCCCCACCGTAAGAGAGCTGTTGTCGTCCTCTCTAGACCCTGCACACACACCTCTTCCGTCGTTCTCGGACACCCCTCCACATCGGACTATCCCTGTGTAGTGGTCCCACCCGGAGACTCCGCTCCTTCGGTCATCCCCAGCGTAGTGGCCCCCCCTCGTGCTCCCTCTTATGCCGAGGCCCTCCGGCCAGATTGTGGGAGGTACTTACCCCCTTCGGAGGTAGAGATTCAACTTCCGGACGTAGTATTCCCGCCACCTATCGCCGGCTACCCCATCCGAGTCCCCTTCGCCGTGCTGGCAATCTCCTTCCTATCCTCCTCCTTCACCAAGACGTTCGTCCTCAAATTTGGATTCGGATGCCCAAAAATCACCATAGTCAAAGAAGCGGCCGCAAGGTGTGGCCTCTCCGCAGCCTACCGGGTCACTCCGCTTGACCCCAAGCACATGTTCCTCCACCTTTCATCCGAACCGGACTATTCGATAGTCAGGGCCAAAGGCACTTCCAGAATTGGTATCGTCAAATGGTCTCCTAACTTCAACCCCAAATTTGACTCGACAATCATATCCACATGGATCACCCTTCCCAACCTTCCCCTGGTCTGTTTCCCTGCAGGTGCCCTCAAACGGATAGCCAGCTCCTTTGGGACCCTGGTTGCTATCGCAGCAGAAACCCGCAAACTCTCCAAGTGCAACTACGCAAAGATATGGGTGGAGATAGACCTCGCGAATGACCCTCCGAAACTTATAGAGCTCGAACTCGGAGATCAAACACACCGCCAACCGCTGGTCTATGACAACAACATCATCTTTTGTAAACACTGCCAGATGAGCGGTCATTTAATGCAGCACTGCTTTCGAGCCCACCCCGAGCTAAAGAAGTCTAGCATGCGCAACCTGCACGCGCCGAATGGTCACTGTGACCCCGACACTGTCATTCAGACTTTGTCTCCCAATCCTACTCTTCTAATTGACGGTCCAACACTACCGCCCCGCTCTCATCCGACCGTCATGACAAGCTCCGCTATCATCCCATTTTATCCACCTGTTATCTCATTCAACAATTCTTTTGAACTCCTCACATGCATCACTCCTGATAGTACTCTCGATAACTCATGTGAGCCCACTTCGTCCATCCTCGACGGAGTCGTCCAGCCAGTTTCCCCTAAGCCCAGTTGTTCTACCGAGCAGCACCACCGCCCTCACTCCCATCACCCAGGCGTCGACTTCGCTCCCACCGTGCCAACCTCCATCTCAACCCACAACTTCTCTGATTTCATTATCCCCTTCATGTGGACCTTCACTCTCCCAATCTTCCCATCTGCCGCCCTCATCAGCCTAGAGAGGTTCAGTCGGAGAGCCGTCCTATGCAGCATACAAAACCCCGGTTTCTCGACGCTCACCCTACTCATCCCACATCCGAGCCGACTTCAGATGCAGGGCCCCCTCGGTACCCTCTCCCTCACAAAGCGGACGCTCAACCTAGCTTCAACCCCACCTTAACCGGCAGGTTCTGCCAAGCCAAGGAAGCGGGTTTCCTGGATCGTGGCAATCCATTATGTGCCCTAGAAGAATATAAAAATGATTCTAATACCTCATCGACAGATGTAGATGGTAGCAGCGAACCCGACAGAACTAGCATTGCCTCCAGAGTCAACAGGTCCACCATCACATCCTCCAAAAAACCTGCCTCCAAGAAGGACAAAAAAAAACAAAAGCAGCAGACGGCTATGACAACAAGGTCCGTCAAGAAGCTTAATCACGTCCCTTCCACTACCACATCCAATGCTTAACATCATCTCCTGGAACGTGAGAGGACTTGGAAACAACCGACGATGAATAGAATCCTCAGCCTCAAGAAAACCAATCGAATTGATCTCTTAATCATCATTAAACCAAAAATTCCTCAAAGAAGAATCAAAGCCACTTAACTCAAGCTAGGATTCCCTCATGCCATCCCTGGATGTAATGACATCTGGATTTTTTTACGACAAAATTCAAATTTGGCACCATAAAAGATACGCTTCAGGCTCTATCTTGTTGGGTTGAACATCCGGCTCTCAAGTCCCGCTCCGTCCTTTCCGTCGTTTATGGAAGTTGTGACATTCCTGAGCGAAGAGTGCTTTGGGAAGACCTGTTGGATGCTGCTTTACCCTACCAAGGTCTTCCGTGGATCTACATCGGAGATTTCAACATAGTGTCCTGCAGAGAGGAGAATCCGGTGGCCGCCCGCCCCCCCAGCCTGCGATGGACGGTTTCAACAACTTCATCTTCCACGGTAACTTAACCCCCATCCCCTTCCATGGCAGCGAATTCACCTGGTACAACATGCAAGAGGGACATCGACGGCAGTACTTCCGTTTGGATCGGGCAATGATCAACGACAGTTGGTCTGACATGGGCCTGATCAAAAACCTCTCTCATCTGAACTCTACTGAATCAGATTACTCCCCTCTTCTCATCATGATCAACAACAACCACACCATCACTCAAAAACCATTCCACTTCCTCGACTTCTGGCGTTATCACCCCTAATTCTAGAACGTCATTGCCTCCGCTTGGAACTCCGTCTCCGATCTTGACCCCTTGGTTCGGATGGCAGCTAAAATTAAAGCCACTCTTAAGACATTAACGTCCTGGTGCAAAGAGGCTTTTGGAGACATCTTCTAGGCGATTAAGGTGGCGGAGGACGACATCACCCGGGCTGAGTCCTCGTTTGCCATTGATAGATCTCCTGCTGCCCGTGCCTCGCTCAATCTTACCAGAGCGCTTCTAAAATCCAAGCTGAAAGTAGAAACAGAATTCTGCAGACAAAAAGCCAGATTGACCTCGGACACCGATGGAGACCAGAATAAAAGGTTCTTTCATGCGTTTGTCAAAGGCCGCAGAAACAAATTAAAAAATACTGGATTTACGACGAAAATAGCGCCATGGTGGACGACCAGGAAGGTATTCAGGCTGTCGCGAAGAACTTATACTCGAACCTTTTCACTAAAGAGCCTGTCGTTAAAGACTTCGTGCTCCTGTCCGAAATCCGATCCCTCATCAGCGACAGCGAGAATGAGACCCTGTTAGCTACTCCATCGGCGGAGGAGGTCAAGGCGGTTGTCTGGTCCATAAATGAATGCAATGATCCAGGGCCGGACGGCTTTAATGGAGCCTTTTTCAGAGCTTTTTGGGACATCTTAAAAACCGACTTATTAGAGGCCACTCTTGCCTTTTTCTAAGTGGCGAGATATTCCAATTCCATTTCTTGCACTAACATCATCCTTATCCCCAAGAAAGACAACCCGGATACCTTCAAAGACTTCCATCATATCAGCCTTTGCACCTTCACCAACAAGATTATATCGAAGATCGTTGCCAACTGGATGTCCAATCTCCTCCCCAAGATTATCTCCGAAGAACAAAGCAGGTTTGTTAAGGGCTGGAATATAGCTGACAACATACTCCTCGTCCAAGATATGATCACATGTATGAAGTTCCCGTCCAGAGGGGGGAACGTTGCCATCAAACTAGACATGGAGAAGGCTTACGACCGCCTCGACTAACAATTCATGATCTGGGTTTTCAGGGCTTTCGACTTCTCCGAATCCTGGATCGACATCATATTCAGATCTATCAGCAATGCTTGGTTTTCCACAATTATCAATGGCCATGTAGCAGGGTTCTTCCGATCTACTCACGGGGTTAGACAGGGGGACCCCCTCTCTTCCACAATTTTCATCATTGCGGCAGAAGCTCTGTCACGACCCGCACCCACTGTGAGGGCACGAGAACGTAACAACGCCCAGCCTATGCCGCAGTGTCGACGGTAGAACACTGTCCGAGGTCAATCATCCAACAATATAAAGGTACCTGTACAGTATATACACTCCGAATAGAGGTGACATAGCAATATACAGTCTCAATCACTTCTAAGGCAGAATGATAAAATAAAAGATAGATAGATAAATACTGGAATAAAAGATCCACAGGATACAATCAGAGAGAGTCTAAGTGTCTACTGTCATACAAAACAGAACATCCAACTCAATACAAGTCTCTAAAACTGAATATGAAAGAATATATACAATCAGATCTCAGAAGACAAAAATAGTAAAACCTAGACTAGGGAGCCTCAGTCTCTAAGCTAGTAGATCAGGCTAGAAATCTGGGTCACACATGGCATCTACAGTTATCCCATAGTAGGTGTCTACGCAGGCCTCACCCTCATCCTCTGTAATATTTTCAACAGGTCCAGTCAGGACAGGAGCGAGCACAAAATATCTCACACAGTTCATATCATGTTAGGAAATATAAATCATACAATAGAGTAAGGTACATGAAATGCTGAAAGAAAGAAGTATATAAAAACAATAGAGATTTGATAACAGGAAATATCTAAATATGATAAGCAAGAACTGTAAGCCAACTGTGATTTAGAGCACAACATGGCAATGTAAACGGGTTAGGTTATACAATAAAATGGGACTCCTTTGTACGTGGGTATACAATAGACATATACAATTTCTTATACAATAGGATTGATCACATAACCATTTCTACTCTCCCTCCCCCAATCAATACACAAGGATCCAATTCAGTTACGTTACCTTATACAATGGCTTGTACAATGGCTTGTATAATGGCTCAATGTGATAATGAGTGTACAATGATAAGGGTATTCAATAAATATAATATATAAGTGAAACGCACATCACAATATGTATTTAGTGAATACAATGAGATAATATCTCAGAAGAAGATCCATATAGTACCAATCCGTGATAATGATCGTATCAGCATCATGTACAGTAATCTAGAGCAAGAATGTAAATCCAGACAAGTATTAAATGGTCAGAGAATGTACTCGCCTGATAGCTTGAGTGTCTGAAGAGAATATACTATCCGAGGAGTGGTGTCTGTCTGTTATAGAACATTACAAGTCACTATAAGTCAAAAAATGACAATAAGATGCATTACAATGCATTCTAAATGAATTCTAGGTCAATCTAGGTCAAACCTAAGTCACACCAAGCTAAACTAGGTCATACTAGGTCATACTGAACCAAACTGGGTTACACTAGGACAATCAAGGTCAAACAAGGTCACAGGAAATCAATCCAAGTCAAACTAGGTCAATTTGGGTCAAGGGTTGACTTACAGTTGACTTTTGGTCATAAATTCAACTCTGGTCAACTCTAGTCAACACGGAGTCAACCCTAGGTCAAACAAGTCACATGTTGACCAACTGTTGACTTTCAGTCAACTGGTCAACTCTGGTTTGGTTTCGATCAAATCTAGTCGCTTAAAGGCTAAGTTTGACTCTCGGTTGACTTTTGTTGACTTTTGGTCAAAATGGTCAACCGACGTCAAAACTAGTCTATGAGCACTATATTTAATCATTACCAACCAAGGGAATCAATTTCTAATTCTATCTTAAACTCCAAACTCAAATATCCTATTTCTAGGCATTACCTATATTTCCCTTACCAAGGTAAATATCTATACCTTGCACATACCACTCTAACCTAGGAATACTAGCTTAGGCTTCCTAGGATAGCTAGATACTATCCTATACTAGCATTACCTACCAAGAAATCCTGGTATCTAGGTCATCTAAGTCATCTTAGACCACATGTTGGTTATCTACCCTTTACCTTGTCCTAAACCTTACCAATATCACATATCACTCTCACATCTCCCTAACACTCACTCACACACAACACTCATGATACCACATTCACTTACACATGGTCACACATAGGCTCTACCTATAGGTTTACATATAGGCTAACACTCATGCTCACCTATAGACTAGTAGCTATATATATAGGCTCACTATATCCATATTTAGACTCACACTCACAACTCATATATGAAAACATATAGGTTCTCCCATATAACCTCACACACATACTCAAAAGCTCACACACTACCCACCTATAAAATAACTCACACACACACTCTTAGGCTCACTAACACACACATCAAACTCACACATAGGGACTAAATTGTGGAAACTTATAGACTGAATATGGACATGTTTGGGACTGTTAGAACAGGTTTTAAGGACTGGGTTTAGGACAGGACAAAGGGTGGTTAGATAGGCTACATGGCTTAGTATAGGACTGGAATTTGGGTGTCAAAGGGCTGAACAATGGGGTGTTCATGGTTGCCATCAATGGCTGAAATATTGGACTGGAATGTGGCAACTTGGGACTGTCACTTAGGACAGCAAAGAGGGTATTTAGGGACTGCAATAGCTGTCAATAGGACAGCCATAAGGGACTGAAATTCAGGTGCTAAAGGACTGAAAATGGATAGCCATGTGGGACTAACATGGACTGATGTTAAGGGGAAAAATATTGGACTGAAAGGACAGCCAAATGGACAGCAATTGGACTGTTTTAGTACAGTCAATAGGCTTTCTATGGGGCATGTTAAGGACTGATATAGGGCTGTGCTTAGGGTGTAATATTGGGCTGAAATGGTGGTACATTGGACAGGTTTTGGACTGTCGCTTAAGGCTAAAATGTGGGATGTTTAAGGGATGTAAATGGGATGATTTTGTATGAAATGGTACAAGTTTTGGAGATTAATCATGGGCAATACAAGGCTGAATGTAGGGGGGTTTGAAACTGAATTTCGACAGCCATATAGGCATGTATGGGGGGAAACAAATATGAGACTGCAAGGATGGTGTTAAGGACTAGAGTTTAGACTGAAATTGGAGGGTGTTGGCTGCCATTTGGGGACTGGTTCATGGCTGAACCAAGGCTGAATCAAAGGGTGTATTGGGACAGCTACCCAGGGAATTCATGGACTGGTTTGGGGATAACTAATAGCTGGTTGTAGGGGGTTTTGAAATGGCTGAGAATGGAACAGTCAATAGGTGCAAACTGGACTGATTTTGTGGGGGTTTTCTAGGACTTAAATGTAGGGTCATGTGGGCTAACATGGACAGCAATTGCTACTGTCCTGCTGCTGTTAGCAGCAGGATTCCCTCCCGAAAACAATACCACTCTACTCACACTCCACTCTCTCTATATAACACACATACACACAATTACTCTCAAACCACCACTCCCTATCATCCATTTAATCAAACACCTTCAATACACACCCAAAGGACTCCTCCCTTGGCCGACCACATTACCATATCCACAACACATGAAACACACACATATATACCATAATATATATATATATCTATATATATAAGCCACAATATATATATATATATATATATATATATATATATATATATATACATATACATATATATATATAAAAAATATATATATATATATATATAAAGAGGATAATAGATATACCACCATATATATATATAGATATTGATATAGATAATATGATACAATATGATACATGGGGAAACACATTCCTAAACACTTCTAAAATCTGGAATAAATATTAGAAAAATACAAAATCAATATATAAATAATTCTCCATGTGTCCAAATAGAGTTTTTTCCATTAGGACACGACCACAACACAAGGGACACTCCTATGACCTCCAAATGGACACAAAATGGACACAAATGGAGACACAACCATGGGAGTTATTCCTATGGGTCAAAAATTAACCTATATGCATGTAGGGATGGTTTAGAGGAGAGGTTATATCTTCCGGGAGAGAGATTCAAAAGAAAAAGCCTTCCGACACGTAGAGATTCCAATAGGACGCAAACGAGCTCCGAATCCTTCCAAACTTGGCTAGCACCTTCCTTTCATGGAGTAGAGAAGAAATGGAGGAGAATTGGTGGAAGAAGGAGTTGATTTGGAGAAGAAATCACTAGAGGTTGCTCTCTAGAAATTTGGGGAAGAACAAGAGAGAGAAAATAAGATGGAAGGAATAGAAAATATCAAAGGGGGCTTGTGCCTACCCCCTCTAGAGGTGGCCGACCATATGGGCTGCTATGGGCTGCTATTTACCCTATTTGCAATGTCAAAAATACCCTCCTCTCTAGCCTATTAGCAATACATTAAAAAGGGGTTTAAGTCGGGGGCTAGTTTGGTCATTCTAACACACTAATCTAATTAGTCCTAATCCAAATAAATTAGCCTAGTCACTAACTAAAATAAATGATATGTGGGCCATGGCTAACTAGTGTGTGGGTCCACTAGGGTCAAAACTACCCTGGGTCCCCGTTTTAAGTCGGATTGTGCTCAAATTCGAACCCGACTCAAATAACCCCAAAATATTACAATAAATAAATAAATAATTCCAAAATAATCTAAAAATGAAAAAAGACAAAAATACCCCTGTTTTTGGAAACTGGCGGTGACAAGCTCTCAGCATAAGCCTCAATAACATGGCCAGAATGCCTGATTTCCACCACTTCTACACCACGACTGGCTGTCCACTCATCAAATACCTGGTGTACGCTGATGACATCCTTATCTTCTTCCCAGGAGACAATGGATCGATCGAGGTAGTTTTGAGTACGATCGCGAGATATAACACATGCTCCGGCCAGTACGTCAATAAACACAAGCGCGTCATCTATACCCATCACAAGGATGACAGAACCCGCTCGGCCCTGCACTCCAACATAACCTCGTTCGGCATGGCATATCCACCTTTTCTCTACTTGGGTTGCCCGCTGGTGTATAGAAAGTCTAACTTGGGTATATATGAGCACCTTGTAGACAAAATCCGCAAACTGATCGTAGGATGGCACAATGCAACTTTATCTCTGGGAGGCAAGATGATCCTCATCAAACACGTTCTCTCTTCCATTCTGCTGTACACCCTGGCCGTCTGCTCCCCTCCCAAAAAGGTTCTCCACTCTCTCGAATCCCTCTTCGCCATGTTCTTCTGAGGTCAATACGACGACAAAGACAAACACCAGTAGGCCGGTTGGGATACAATGGCCAAACTCACTGAAGAATGAGGTCTAGGATTCAGCAGACTTACCCATATCGTGGACGCCTACTCCATGAAGCTGTGGTAGAAGTTACATACGGAGAGCTCGTTATGGACGAGGTTTATGAGAGCTAGATACTCCGGATTCTCCTATTTGTTGGAGACAGTCACTAACAACAGATCTTCGGCGTCGTAGCGTCGCATAATTCGGAGATGCAACATCGTAGAACCTTTAATCCGTTTTCAGTTGGGCGACGGTCATTCATCGGCCTGTCTGGAACGGTGGTTAGGAGAAGACACCATATAGCCCAACGTTAGAACACCGCAGGGGTACGTTATTAGGGACCTTTGGGAGAGCAGTTCCAGATGGCATTAGGGAAGGGTCAGAGATTCGCTTGGTCAGCCGACGGCCGACGGTCTTTTTGCTGCTAATCTACGGGTCACCGACAAGACCGACACATGGAGATGGTCCCCTAACCCGGGTGGGACTTTTATGCTGGCTTCTGCCAAAATTATGGCCAGAGGCAGAGGCATATCGAATACTACGTGTGCCAAGTTTTGGCAGTCTTGCATACCCATCAAATGGTCTATCCTTATCTGGCGAGCACTTCGCCGGGAGCTGCCGACGGACGATCACATCAGATCTATTGAATTTAGCCTCGTGTCCAAATGCCACTGCTGTATGGAGCACACATCGGAGTCGGCAGAGCATGTCCTTCTTTATGGTGAGTTGGCGACTCAGATTTGGTGTAATCTACACAATAGACTAAGTCTTGCCCCCTCCCCCGACTGGGGGCTTCCACAATCTTCTGGCCAGCTAGAGCTGCTTCCACGGACATTAGATCGTCGTTACCGCTGGTATTTGGGTATTATGAAAGAACAAGAACAAATTCAGATACTAAGGCTGCCAATTTCTCCCTCTATAATTGTATAGAGAGGTCATCAAACAAATTCTCAAAGCTAGGAGGCACTGTACTCATGCCTCCAATACTTTTTGGGAGGCCCTTGCTTAGGCCTTTCTCCGGGTTTCTCGTGCCTCCTCTGTAGGATGTAGCAGAGAACCGGTTTCATTTTGTGCACGTTTTGTGCTGTTCGTTTTCTGTTCCTCTTGTCGCATTGAGTGCGCTTACTTGTATAGGCTTCGGCATTTTGCGCCTATTACTTCAATAAAGTTTTGGTTTAAAAATATATATAGACACACACACACACGAAATGCATGTATGTGTCTATATTTCTATAAATGTAGTTATGCATATATATCGACCTTAAATAATAGGTACTCTAATTAATGTACACTCTAATAATATATATACATAAAATATATACATATACTCTAAATAATATTTGTAAATATAAAATATTCAACATCTGTACATGTATATATATGTGTCTTATATGATTTATATATTTATAAATGTACCCTAAATAATACATGTATATATAAAACTATGTACATTCTTCGATTTACTCATTCTAACTTAATTAATAACATATATGTGAATATTAGTAATAATAGCAATAAAAAGGTCACATGCACTTGGGTTTGGTGGTTTACGTTAGATTTGGGCTCAGAGCGATTAAGACTACAATTTAAGTTATTTATGATCATCGATAAAATAATAGCATATGGGAGCTCAATTGGATGGCACGCAAGTGACATGCGCATAGTAGACTCAAAATATGTCAAAACCATATATTGGATCGATTAGGTTGGATCGATGTCGAGTCCCAAAATTAAATTAGAAGTTAGGTCAAGTTTTACGGTAGATGGTTAAATGGTCTAAATTGTCCTGAAAGTTACGCGATGTAAATAGAATGCAAGGAAACAAGTTTGTGTCGGATATGATATATCAAAATGAAGATAATCTTGCCAACTATAAAACTCATAAGGAAGTTTTAATAGATTGACATATCTTACGCTCCAAAAATTAAAGTCACGAAAAGGTACATTTAATGATCAAACTTTATAATAGAATTATTTATGAAAACTAATTCATTTGAAATTTTTTGAAAGATCCCCAAAATTCAGGGAGCTCACATAGATGGACAACCATCTTGGAACAGTGCCAACCACTCTGCTGAAGCGCATAGGTGTGGCTCACTGAGCTACACCTTGGAGATGCACCTAAGCTTCACTATGCTGACGCGCATGGACTTCGGTCTTGGAGATGCGCCGAAGCTTTCACACCAACGCGTATGAACTTCAGTCCTGGAGATGCGCCAAGGTAGAACTCAGCCAACGTGCATGGACTTCTGTCCTGATGGTGCACCGAGGCTTTGGCATTTGCTGCTGCACATAAATTCAGATGCGCCGATGTCAGGCTGTATAACTTTTTTTTTCTCTTATCAAGAGGGCCAAGTTTTTGCTAACTCTTTTTTCCTTTTGTCTTTCTGCAGCGTCTATAACTTTGTCGAGGTTGAACGCGATTTTGTTTGACTACTCCCTCTGCAAGATGGGTCTGGACTTTAATGAGGAAGTGGTTAACCCAGCCAAGGCTGTGATTATGTTGTACCAACCGCTGAAAACGATGGCACTGATCACGGACCAGTCCAGTACTTTTCTCCTGGCCATGATTGAGAGTGGCCTAATCTGTGCTGCTACAAGTGCCACCAAAACTTACTTGTACCCATAATTTTTGTTTGGGGATAGACTGGCGTCCTATGAAGCCAAACTTCTGAAGGTCAAGGAAGACTGGTTCTTTGAGGCGAAGGGTATACGTATGTATATACCAAAGATCGAGCGTTAATTATCGCTGACTACCTTTACTTGCTTGGCCTCAAAGAGGAGAATGGAGTGGGATCTTACCCCTTCTCAAGGCGGAGCAATTTTGGGGTCTTTTAGGATCGACTCCATTTCTAACCAGAAAGACACCATCATCTTCGCGTAAGGTGGGCCGTATTTTTTTCTGTGGGTTCTGCATCCCGGAAGCATAAATAATGATGTTTCCAATTAGACCTACGCCTTCAGTGCTTCAACCTATGCTAATCGAATTTTGGCGGCCAAGATTTTATACCCGAAGGGTGAATTTTGGGTTGAAGGTTGTTTCCATCACGTGCCAAACTAGAATGATCTGACACTTTGGATACTGTCAAAGTTCAAGAACGAGCTTAACGAAATCGGCTTGGAATCTGTCGTACGGGCTACCCAAGATAGGGTGGAGATGAACCTGCCTATGTTTCTGTCCCTCTTGGAGCTGTACAATCATCATACCGGGACTTTTTATAGGCCCGTAGGGGAACTGGGATTAGACCTTCACGAAATATTTGAAGTCTCGGGACTACCTTAGGGACTGAGGTATATAAAGAGTATTTTCCCATGAATGTGGAGCTCTCCACTTTGGAAGAAAAGAACCCACAAATAATGATGGCCTTCAAGGAAGTCCTGTGCCATCATTATATGAATCAGCGGAGGGTTAAGACTAGGGCATCTCCTCACGTGATCGTTTCGAGGGATTATGTCTTCACTCAGGACACCAGCGACTCAATGAAGGTTCGCTCCACTACTCCTTCGGGTTTCACGAGTGACGAAATTATCACCAAAATGAGGGAAGCTGACAAGAAGAATCTGCGAGGGAATGAATACCAGAGACCAGTTGATAACATATATAGTAGTTTCTGGCATTGTACACACATGATATCTCCGAAAGCTGTGCTAGCTTCCTATCTAATGATATGGCTTCGGGACTATGTGCTCCCTAGTGGCTCAAGTTCAATGGAAAAGGTAACCAGTAACCTTATATTGCATGCTGTAAAGCTGGTATTTTGTAGTCATTTGGCCTTGCTGCCCGCGATAGTGTGCAACCTGCTGTAGTGTCTGTAAGATTTTACCAAGGAGGTCCTGGCCATTGTAGAAGCATGGAAAATACTAGAGAAAGACCCATGCGGCTCAGAAAACGCATGCAGCTCAGGAAGTCATGCGGCATAAGGAGCTATGCGGCCGGAGGTATTCCATGCGGCTCAGAAGACATGCGGCGTGACAGTGCTTCCCTCCGATCCATGCTGTATTAATTGCTTTGACGGCTGACCCCTCTGAAAAGTTGACAGACCTGACACCAAAGCAGGTAATTATGACTCTGTCATGATGATGAATCTCTAGAGAAGAGAAAGAAATCTCTGACACGATCCCCCGAGAGCAACAAAATGCCACGTGGCCCTGCCACGTGGGTGTGCTTATGCGGCTCGAAGTGAAGACTTTCCATGCGGTTCAGAGTGAAGCTGTCCCATGCGGCTCGAGTGGAATCATCCCTATGCGGCTCAAGAAGATCATGCCCATGCGGCTCAAGCAGACACACCATTATGCGGTTCATGCGGCTCATCATATGGTTCAGAAGTCTGAAGGAGGGGGCCACTGCCCAGACAGCCCTGACACGTGTCCCAAGTCTTATGCGGCCCAAAATTTATGCGGCCCAAATCTCATGCGGCCCAATCTGCATGCGGTTCCAGTCTCACCATTGGCTCTCAGGACACGTGTCCTCAGCCGATCAATCTCCCAGATTTATGGCAATCCAAGATCGGGTCGAATCCCAATGATCTGCAACACGTGGCAGGAGAATAAATTTGATTTATTCGCAGATATTAGAGAATCATTATAAGGAAGATTTATGCCAATCAGCATTAATTGCTAATGGGGACTTGGTGTAATCTACCCTTAATGGTTCTGATTCGTCACAATCAGAAACGAACGGCCTGGATTGATCAATCCCCAGGCCGTCGCCATCTCCAAGAGCTAATCATTGGCATCCCTAGTGATCACATCCCACTATTATAAATAGCAAGGTGCCATTTCCTTGTAATATATAGAGAGATATACAAAAAAAAACCAGAGAAGAATACGTATACACAGAGAGACTTCTCCCATAGTCAGAGAGAGAATATACACAGAGAGAGAGAAGCCAGGAGAGCAATCAGAGAGAGTGCAAGAAGGCATTTCTTCGTCAACGACCAAGCAGATCTTTCCCGAGTCAAGGCTGCGTACCGATCGTCCAAGAAGTAAGGCAGAGCGGCCGTCACTTTCCCGAGCCTCTATCGTCACCCCCCCGGAATCTAAAATAAACAATCGTACTTAGACTGCAGTACCTAGGTTTTCGTCCCTAGGCTTTCTTTGTACGAGCGAGTTTGTATTGTGAGTCTAAGTTCAGTCCTCCGATAATTGTTCTGTACTTTTACAATCAATGGCAAACACGATGGCGACTCTGCTGGGGACTAACTTCTCCACGGCTGAGGAGTTGGTGACGCAATCGGACGCAGCCAAACTTGGCTCTATACAACAGAAGATGGTCGTACGCTTCGACCAACAGGCGTTCGAAGAGATGCTCTCTGAAGGTAGCACTGGCCTGGTCCAGAAGCGCACCCGTACCATAAAGGCTCGCAAAGAGTGGAGGCCAAAATCATTTGCTCCTCCGCAAGCCCTTGATGGGGTACTCTCTATTGCTCAAGATGGCGAGAAAGACTCCCCTGCGGCCCCACTTCAGACCGTAGACAACTCTGCTGTCCCCAAGTCCGGCAGAAGAAAATACTATGATGCTGGACTTGCAGGGGCAAAGAGGAACTCTACGCGATCCGAGCCGCAGAAGAGTATTAGCCGCAGGGAGAAAGCCCATGCGGCTACAACCGCCGACCGCATAAGGAAAACTCATGCAGCCACATCTGTCAGCCGCATAACTTATGCGGTTACAGTTGCCAACCGCACGGATGAGACTCATATGGCTATTAAAGTCAATCGCTTGTAGAAAACCCATGCGGCCACAGATGCCAACCGCATGCGGTCAGCCTGCACGATCGTGACTCCTAGCCGCATAAAGACTCATCCTACAACAAAAGACAGCCGCATGCAGACAGCCTGCACGGTACCCAATGCTAGCCGTATGGCATCCGTCCCACGCTTCTTTCGATCAGTCTTCGATCGGCTCTCATGCGGTCCTGACTCTGATCATTCTCTGGATGATAATCCAGACTCTGTGGTATTCGACTTAGACTCCTCCTATTACGCACCCACAGGTGCTAAAAGGAGGAAGTCTAGGGCAGCGCGGTCTCATCTAGTCCAGACGGCTGCCCCAACCTCTGACTATCGGGGCGTCCCACTGATTATCACGCGGGCCTCTGATGGAAAGTTGTATAAAACCACTAAAGTCCAGCCCCCGGCGGCAAACAGACAAAGTGGTTTCTCTGACCTGCGTGAGGTTATCCTCCACAAACGCAAGGAAAGAGAAAGAGCTTCGGGGTGTAAAGAGCCCTCACACGGACATCAATGCACCCAGATCATCGTCAACTGCTGTTGCAGCAACGCAGCGGTGACGGAAGATCGGCCATCCGTCTTCCAAAGACTACATCACCCGAGCTCAGAAGACGAGGCACCTCCTGTTGTCTCCTGCAAGTCCGCGCAGAAAGTTCTCGCCAAGGGAAGAGGGAAGAAAACGAGCATCTCCAGTCCAAAGGTGTCAACTACTGCAGCTAAGAAACCGTCGTCTAAAGGGTTATCCTCCACTGGAGTATTTCAACAGACCCGTTCGAAGACGAAAACTGCTGCAGTAGGAAGTTCATCGTCTGCAACATTGGGGGTCGTCGGAACTGGGGGTAGCACTCCTCCAAACATCCACGACAATCCGACATTCCAGGAATACGGACTGGAGGAAGCAAATCCTCTGACGGATACAACAGATACCGACGTCCCCAAGGACATCCTAGACGAAGCAAGCTCCGAAGCTGGGGGTAGTGTTCCTTTCGAGTCCGAACCTGAAGAGAACATCCCCATATATCCTGATGATTTTTCGATGCACGGGTACGACTCGGAGGGTACATCCTCCACCACTCCTTCCGTCACTCCTCATGTGAAGACGGTGTTCATGACAGACAGCAATCAAGGCAGTTCCGGTGATCGCCAGCGCATCGACACTTTGGAGGCCATATTGCACGCCTTGGTCAAGTCTGTAGATGAGATCAAAGCGGCACTTCCTAATCTGCAGGGGGTGACACCTGGCCAGACAAGTACGGGTCCCGCAATCAACGTAGATTCAAATTCAGCGGCACCAAACCCGGACAACAATCCTCCCGAGATAACGGCCCCTACCGCGACAGATGAGGCCCGAAAAGTAAGAAGAGAGGTTCAGGAGCTCCGAGCAATGTTCCATGCCCGAGAAAACTCTCAAGACCTTAGGATACGGCAACCATATCCTGCTGAATGGAGGGATGTTCCTTTTCCACCAAGATATAAGCCGTTCAATATCAACCCATATGATGGCAAGACTTCAGCAAGTCAGTACATCACTTACTTTGAGGTCACTACCGACCATCTGCCCCATGATGACGCTATCCTTACGCGGTTATTCATTGGGGCATTGGAAGGAGTCGCCTTCGATTGGTACCGCAACCTGTCGGACAATTGTATCCATTCCTTCGCTGGCTTCAAACGCCTGTTCTTAGAGAGGTTCTATGAGATAGGGCAGGACATCACGATGTCTACCCTCATGGACGTCATTCAAGGAGAGAAAGAGCTGACGAGGAATTACATTAAGCAGTTTCGTCAAACCGCAATGAAGTTACCATCTGGCAACCCGGACTCCTCCTTGATCGAAATTTGCCAAAAGAGACTACTCCCAACAATCAGTCTCTGGATGGGAGAGAGTCAATTCAAGGACTGGAAGGCTTTTATCATTAGTGCTACAAGTGTCGAAGAACGATTAAAGAAGGCTCGCCAACTGGGTTTACATATCTCAGAGGGAGAGAACAAGGGCAAGCGTCCCAGCACCACCAACGACAATAGGGGTAACCCCTCCAACAGCCAGGACAACAGAGGCAAGCAGGCTATGGTGGCCGATACAGCCCAGAAGCCTGAGTCATAACCTGCGGACAAACAATGGCCTCAAATCACTTACTCTTTTGAAGACGGTCACGTCAAGCCTATCTTGGACATGCTCATACAAGGAGATAGGATTCAGCTTCCTCCACCAAGACGGGAGCCTCGGCCGGCTGATCTGGAGAACCCAAAGTTCAGCCATTACCACCGCTACGTCCACCATGCTACGCACGACTGCTACCAACTGAAACGATATATCCAAAACCTTATCGATTCGAACGCTCTGGCCATCGATTTCGAGGAGGTAACCGTGGCAGCCAACATGGTGTCTGTACAATTCGGCAGCTTCCCTCCAACAGAGACCCAGGACGGGGTTATACCCATCCCTCTGGCAACGATGGAGATTGCTAATCTCCCGCCTACTCAAGCTGCTGGTCTAGTACCCCTCACCACATCACGAGGGGAAATCATGTGGGTCCATCCGGACCTAGTCCACGAGGTAACTCAGTCCACTCCATCTTCTAAAAAGAAAAGTGGAAAAGTCAGATCCTGCCGTACCACCTCAGCAGATGAAGAGGAAGTCACGACCGTTGTTACTCGATCCGGAGCACAATCTCAACCTATGGCTGAAAACTCGACTGATGATCATCCGCCCACTACCACGGATGCTCCGGGACCGGCTCAGCCTTCGGCGACCGACAAGCCTAGGCCGAAGGAGACTCGCTTCGACAAATCCCTCCGAAAGAAAACATCTCAGGGGCTGGAGAGGCCCTACAACTTCGACATCTTGGCGCAATTGGCCAATACATCGGCCAAATTGCCCTTATATGAACTCCTGAGGCTCTCGAAGGATGTCCGCACAGCTTTGAGCGATGCACTTCAAAATGCCGACGCGTACCTGGCTCAGGTCAACCTCACGGGAGAAAATTAGCCCGCAGACCTCCAAGACAGTGCCTATACGGGAGCAATGCCCAACATCGTCTTCACTCCACAAGACATGCTCATCAAGACTAATCTACCCGATCGCCCATTATACTACACAGGCTACATCGGCGACATAAAGGTGGACCGGATGCACATTAACCCTGGGTCTTCCATAAGCATCATTCCAAAAGGACTACTGTATCATCTTCGTATCCCGATGCATCGCCTGACCCCTACAAACACCGCCATCAGCGGGTTCAATTTGGGCAGGAGCTACCCAATCGGAAAGATCCGTCTGAAATGTCAGATTGGCGATCTCCAATCAGAAGTCACTTGTTACGTCATAGATGCCGACACTTCATACAACATCCTTTTGGGGCGCCCTTGGATGCACGATTACATGATCGTGCCTTCCACGCTACACCAATGCTTCAAATATGTCGACAAGCACGGCTTCGTAAGGACAGAATTTGCTGACATCGATCCCTTCAAAGGGGTCGAATCTTATTACTCGGACTCCTGCCTATACGAAAAGTCGAAGAGGCACCTTGAAGGAGGAAATAAACAAACTGATATTGAAGCAACCACGGGATCAGAAGAACCTCTGACAATCCACCTCCAGGCTCGCAAACCAGGCAATTCCGCACCCCTTACGGCCACGCTGCATAAGGACGCGATCAGCCTCTCGGCACAGGAAGAGCAGTTGAGAATCCGGCTGCCAAGGTTCGGCCAGGTACCGAGACCCACGACAGGGCCACTTACCATCAGATTGCCGAGAGTCGGTCAATCCCAAACAGAGAAGCTCAATCCCTCCGATAGACCTCTGACGATACGCCTGCCTAAGAAAGGTCGTCACCCCGATGCGAGGACTGACACTTCAAGCGAACCAACCACCCCTCGCTCCACATCAAGTGCCAGACTGGGGGTTGCTAGTCTACCGACAACCCCACGCTCCGCTCCGTCAGTTGAACCTCTGAAGATCAAGCTGACTAGGACGCCCTCTCAATCTTCATTCACACAGGGGGTAGCCGAAGAGGAACCAGAGCTAGCCAAGTATGTGGCTGCCCACACTGACGCTCCCTCCGCAGATGATGTAATCCCTCTAGAAAAGATACCTTACTTCATCAATAAAGGGTTATCTTTGAACTACACCGAGCTCAATAAGCTATGTACAATGTATGCTATGGAACACGGTATAGGCACTCACCTACATACACAGGTGACAAATGTGTACACCGCTATCCAACTTACTCCAGTAGAAGATGCTTACTGAATAATCGAGGGAGGGGACCACCCAATCATCTTTGGCCGGACGAACAACCCGCATCCCCTCGCCATGGAAGAAGTCGACTTCGGGTCAGATGTTGGAAGACTGCCTCTGTATCTCTATAGCCCTCAATCCAAATATCTCATGCAGAAACAGGGGTATGATCTAGAGACAATGCCAGGACTGAACTACGGTACTGGACGACGATTACCTTTGAAGATGCCAGCCCCGGCGGGCAAACCACGGAACTACTATAACAAAACCCGATGCGGTTTAGGGTATGTAACGCCTACTACGACACCTGAAAGCTCAGATGAAGAATGCGACTGGCAGTCACATTCAACCGGATCACCGACTTCCGACTTAGATACCAGCATCGGAGATGTGTTCAGACAAGTCATGTCAGTCAACATGGCATTCACCGACGCTTACGAGGAAGACGAAGACATCCCCGAAATCCTTGAGCTAGAGCTATGGGCCCAGTAATTAGACGCACAATGGGAAAAGCGGTTCGAACTGAGAGAACCTCTTACTGAAGATGAGGTCATACAAGTGGATCTCGGCAGCGAATCTTCTCCAAAACCGATCTTTATCAGTAAAAGCCTAACTGACAAAGAACGAGAGTCGCTGTTAGAACTTGTCAGAGAATACATTGATGTGTTCGCCTGGAGCTATGAAGACATGCCGAGGTTAAATCCTGACATCGCTCTCCACAAACTCAATATACGGCCAGATGCAAAGCCAGTCAAGCAGCAACAACGACGCTTCCGCCCAGGCGTCATGGACACGATCGAAGCCGAAGTCAACAAGCTAATAGCCAGCGGCATCATTCGTGAAGAAAAACATCCTGATTGGGTCGCCAATATAGTACCCGTCCTCAAGAAGAATGGGAAGATTCGAATCTGCATCGACTTCCGCAACCTGAACGAGGCATGCCCCAAAGATGAATTTCCCCTTCCTATCACAGACATCATGATCGACAATACATGCGGCTTTGAACGTATGTCATTCATGGATGGATTCTCGGGGTACAATCAAATCAAGATGTCTCCCGATGACGAAAAGCACACCTCATTCCGAACCCCGATTGGCACATACTGCTACACAGTCATGCCATTCGGTCTAAAGAATGCTGGCGCCACATATCAGCGAGCCATGAGTATCATTTTCAGAGAACATTTACGCAAGACAGTGGAATGCTATGTCGACGACATCGCCATCAAGAGTCACCGTAAGGAAGATCATCTGCAAGACCTGAGAACGGTGTTCAACTTAATACGAGCCCACAATCTGAAGATTAACCCTACAAAATCGTTCTTGGGCGTATCCAGCGGGAAGTTCTTGGGCTTCATCATCACTGCACGGGGTATCCATGTAGACCCCGAGAAAATGAGGGCAATCATGGAGATGGGTCCCCCGAGAAATCTTCGTGAACTTAGAGGCCTCCAAGGGAGGCTAGCTTATATCAGGAGGTTCATTTCCAACCTCTCCGGGCGATGCCGACCGTTCACCTACCTCATGAAGAAGGGAGTCTCATTCGTATGGGACGAGGAATGCCAGCGCGCTTTCGATGACATCAAAGAATATTTATCAAATCCTCCAGTCCTGGTGGCCCCGGTCCCTGGAAAACCATTCCTGCTCTATGTACGAGCAATAGAATACTCCCTCGGTGCCCTGCTGGCACAAAACAACGACACAGGCCACGAGCAGGCCATTTACTATCTCAGCCGAATGATGGACGGGCCCGAACACCGATACACCGCTGTGGAGAAAGAATGCCTCGCCCTGGTATTCACCATTCAAAAGACGCGGCACTATGTCACGGGGCAAACCATACATGTGATCTCACGAATCAACCCTCTCAGGGTCCTCATGACCAAACCAGGGGCACTCAGCTCCCGCCTCGCTACATGGGCGATATTGCTGTCCCCCTATCATATGATCTTCGTCCCGCAGAAGGCTGTCAAAGGTCAAGTCCTGGCAGACTTTTTGGCGGCCCATCCAGGATCTGAATCATCCAGAATATACGAAAAAATCCCAGATGAGGTCGTCGATTCAAATACAACCACCCACGATAACATATGGCGGATGTTCTTCGATGGCGCTTCAAGAACCGGACCCAAGGGAAACATCGTCGTCGGAGTCGGAGTAGTATTGGTCTCTCCTACCGGGCTAGTGATCAATCGCGCCTACTCTCTCACGGAACCCTGCACTAACAATATGGCCGAGTACAACGCTTTGGTCATTGGCCTCCAAGTCGCAAGAGAACTGGGGGTAGAATACCTTGAAGCATACGGCGATTCGCAATTAATCGTCAACCAGATTCGGGGGACGTACGAAGTCCGCCATGAAGACATGATCCCCTACCACCAAATAGCGATCAACATTATCTCATCATTCGAGGGATTCTTCATCGAACACGTCCCCAGACTCCAAAATATCGAAGCTGATGCCCTAGCAGGCCTGGCTGCTTCCCTAGCAGTGCCAAACCACTCTCATTATTCGGTCGATGTAATCGGCCATGAGCTGGTCTGCCCCAAGAACAACGTTCAAGCCATGGCGAGTTATTCTGCTCAGATGATCGACGAAGCGCCAGACTGGTGACAACCATTCATAGACTTCGTGGTCTACGACATCCTGCCCGAGAACCCGAAGGAGGCTACTTCTATCAGACGGCGTTCTCTCAGATTCTTCTACGATACAGAGACGAAAATGTTGTATCGCCGCTCCTACGACGGATTACTACTTCGGTGCTTGTCGAACGCAGAAGCCAAAGAAGCCGTACGAGAGGCTCATGACGGTGTCTGCGGGGCCCATCAGCCTGGCCCTAAGCTGCAAGACCGCCTTCGCCGGATGGGCTACTAGTGGCCCACGATGGTGGCTGATGCAATAGATTATGCCCAAAAATACAAGGCCTGCAAAGTCCACGCAGACTTCATTCACCAACCATCCGAATTTCTACATCCGACAGTGGCGTCCTGGCCATTCGAAGCATGGAGAATGGATATCATTGGTCCAATCACCCCACCTTCCTCCCGAGGACATCGCTTCATACTTGCGATCACTGATTACTTCTCAAAGTGGGCAGAAGCTGTCCCACTTGCCGAAGTCAAGACTTCGAACGTAATCAGCTTCCTGAAGCACCACGTCATCTACCGCTTTGGACTGCCCCGAAGGATCATCCATGATAATGGTCCGCAGTTTATAAGCCACGCATTCTACCGATTCTGCGACAAACACCGCATTCAGAATGTCGCTTCGACACCATACAACCCGACAGCAAACGGGTTAGCAGAGGCATTCAATAAAACAATCATCAAACTCCTCAAGAAATTTGTCTCCTCCAACAAACGCGACTGGAACGAGAAGCTCGGCGAGTGCTTATGGGCTTATCGCACCACGGTTCGAACAGCCACCGAGAATACACCATTCTCTCTGGTGTACGGGAGGGAGGCAGTTCTCCCATTAGAGACTCAGATTCCCTCACTCCAAGTCACCCCCACTTATCAATTGACAACGGATGATAACTACCGACGTCGACTACAAGAGTTAGAGGCCTTAGATAAAAAATGCCTCCTAGCTCAGCAAAGGATCGAATTATACCAAGCATGCATCTCAGGAGCCTTCAACAAAAAGGTCAAAGTCAGAACATTCCAAGTGGGTGATCTTGTTTTGGCAGTCAGGAGGACAATGGTCATGAATCACAAGACCACCGGCAAGTTCCAGCCAAAATGGGAAGGCCCATTTATCATCGAGGCCGTGTTCTCCAATGGTGCTTACCGCCTCGCCAAGCAGAACGGAGACTTGCTCATGTTGTCCATCAACGGCAAGTTCCTGAAGAAATACTATGTTTAAACAACATTTTCCAGAGTTTCGAGTTATGTGCCCGCTGGTACCACTGAACTCAACCCCCTAATTTTCCAACTTATCGAGTTACGTACCCTCTTGTACCGCTGAACTCATATCCCAAATTCCTAAGTCATGTACCTGCTGGTACCTCTAAACTTACACTTTGATTCCAACATTCATGTATTGTCGAGTTATGTGTCCGCTGGTACCACTGAACTCAACCTCCTAATTTTCCAACTTATCGAGTCACGTACCCTCTTGTACCGCTGAACTCATATCCCAAATTCCCAAGTCATGTACCTGCTGGTACCTCTGAACTTATACTTTGATTCCAACATTCATGGATTGTCGAGTTATGTGCCCATCGGTACCCCTGAACTTACATTCCGGTCACTCTTTTGAAAGAAAGTCATGTATAATCATACCGCTGAACTTTCTTCCTACAAGAGATCCTCCCTCATGATCTAATACCTGCACTCCCAGTGCACAACAAAGGTAACGGATCCACAAATTTCCAAGAAGACCATGTCCTCATCACCTCTGAGTCGTCCCATTTTCGCCAAAAACAAATCACCCCTACATAGATTTTCCATGTCCTCATTACCTCTGAGTTATTCTACGTACCCCCCTTCATTGAGCCCACTCCTGTCATGTCCTCATTACCTCTGAATGGGAAGGCTCCGTCGAAGAAACCTTCATACTTGCCATATCCTCATTACCTCTGAGTAAGTATGATGATCCCCTTTCGACCTATTACCTGTATCCAAAACCAGGGTACGTTAGGGATAATGGGTCCACGCAAAATGTCCCAATAAGAGGATTATTACAAAGGAAAATAGTGAAGCAAATATATATATTCCATTCATTCAGAAATCGGTTACATCCACACGATTGTAAGCAAGTCAAAAGAGTTCTTCATGAAGACAAGAAGAAAGGCGAAACAAAATAAAAGACTACAGACAAACATCCACGAGAAGCCCCTATATCCTAGTTACAGGAGCGCATGTACCATTCCCTCAACCATCTCACATATGAAGGATGCAAGTGAAGAGCATCCTCGTCCAGAATAGGAGAAATAGGGTTCCCAGCGCTGCCACCCTCAACAGTCTCGATATTTGGAGAGTTACCGTTCCCCTCAGGCGCAGGTTCTTCTTTCTTCACTTCCTCCTTAACAGAGGAAGATCCCTGGCTGATGAGAGGAGGCTGCGGCTCCTCTGACGCCGCAGTCTCAACATTCGGTAGAGATATTGCGAGAACCAAAGACGATGAAAATAAAAACAGTCAGAAATATTTATGCAGCTCGTTTTAGACAAGTCTCATGCGGCTCAGTCATGGGACGCGTATGCGGACCATGTAGTTTGAGAAGTTCACGTCAAAGTCGTGTACATGAAGCATGCAGTGAAGCAGGCTCTGCTAGGGTTTCAAATCGACTACCTAATCCTTACCTTCGATTGCAATATGAATATCAAAACGAACGGGAGGCACGACAGTCGAGGGCGAAGCTGATGTCTTACTCCTCGCCACAGCCTTCTTTACAGCCTTAGAAGCCCTGGGTGCCATTGTTGTCTGATGATCAGAGGAAGAAAATACGACAAAAATCTGAGTCAAGAATAGTCTAAGAGAGAAGACCGTCCAAATGCCCTTCTATTTATTGACGGAGAACTGTGGACCGACGCCTCGTACAAACGCGATCAGCTCTTCGGTTATTGAGCCAAACCAGCCATTTAAAGACTGAGCGCTTGGGATCCTGTCCCAGAAAGATCCACACGCATGGCATAATGACGTGGCAAAGAGCTTATGCGGTTCAAATGACCATGCGGCTGATAGCAACTATACGACTCAGATGGTCGGGAGACAGAAATTTCTATGCGGCTGGGCCATCCATGCGGCTGAGACGCCCCTGCGGCAGAACTTTCCATACGGCCAAGATATCCATGCGCGGCCAGAAGAATATCCAGCCACGCTTCTTATTCATAGTATTTCAATTTTGCAAATTGAAAACTTTGAAGGGGGTCCTGTAGAAGCATAGAAAATACTAGAGAAAGACCCATGCGGCTTAGAAAACGCATGCGGCTCAGGGAGTCATGCGGCATAAGGAGCTATGCGGCCAGAGGTATTTCATGCGGCTCAGAAGACATATGGCGTGATAGTGCTCCCCTCCGATCCATGCTGCATTAATTGCTTTAACGGCTGACCCCTCTGAAAAGTTGAAAGACCTGACACCAAAGCAGGTAATTATGACTCTGTCATGATGATGAATCTCTAGGGAAGAGAAAGAAATCTCTGACACGATCCCCCGAGAGCAACAAAATGCCACGTGGCCCTGCCACGTGGGTGTGCTTATACGGCTCGAAGTGAAGACTTCCCATACGGTTCAGAGTGAAGCTGTCCCATGCGGCTCGAGTGGAATCATCCCTATGCGGCTCAAGAAGATCATGCCCATGCGGCTCAAGCAGACACACCATTATGCGGTTCATGCGGCTCATCATATGGTTCAGAAGTCTGAAGGAGGGGGCCACTGCCCAGACAGCCCTGACACGTGTCCCAAGTCTTATGCGGACCAAAATTCATACGGCCCAAATCTCATGCGGCCCAATCTGCATGCGGTTCCAGTCTCACCATTGGCTCTCAGGACACGTGTCCTCAGCCGATCAATCTCCTAGATTTATGGCAATCCAAGATCGGGTCGAATCCCAATGATCTGGGACACGTGGCAGGAGAATAAATTTGATTTATTCGCAGATATTAGAGAATCATTATAAGGAAGATTTATGCCAATCAGCATTAACTGCTAATGGGGATTTGGTGTAATCTACCCTTAATGGTTCTAATTCGTCACAATCAGAAATGAACGGCCTGGATTGATCAATCCCCAGGCCGCCGCCATCTCTAAGAGCTAATCATTGGCAACTCTAGTGATCACATCCCACTATTATAAATAGCAAGGTGCCATTCCCTTGTAATATATAGAGAGATATACAAAAAAAAACCAGAGAAGAATACGTATACACAGAGAGACTTCCCCCATAGTCAGAGAGAGAATATACATAGAGAGAGAGAAGCCATGAGAGCAATCAGAGAGAGAGCAAGAAGGTATTTCTTCGTCAACGACCAAGCAGATCTTCCCCGAGTCAAGGCTGCGTATCGATCGTCCAAGGAGTAAGGCAGAGCGACCGTCGCTTTCCCGAGCCTCTATCGTCACCCCCTAGAATCTAAAATAAACAATCGTACTTAGACTGCTGTACCTAGGTTTTTGTCCCTAGGCTTTCTTTGTACGAGCGAGCTTGTATTGTGAGTCTAAGTTCAGTCCTCCGATAATTGTTCTGTACTTTTACAATCAATGGCAAACAACCATGAAGGGAAGAGGCGAGAATTTTTCTCGAGTGGAGCTGCCCTATCACTATTTGATGGGGTGGTTGATACTTCATCACTCCAATGTGATGAGCCCTGGCCCAGAGGAGGGTCATGTTGCCAAAGATGCCTTTATCTGCCACTACCATAGAAGGTAGTGGCTACATACTGATGTCCTCGTTTGTTAAAAGATTTTGTCCTATCTCCAAGGATGGGACATTTCTAAAGATGGCCCATACTTTATGGGTTTTGAAGCTGATGAGGAGTTGGATGATACGGGCGTAGATGGCGCTACACTTTCGGATTAGGGTTTTGCTGGCTATAATGCATCCGACCCTCGTATTTAGTATACCGGAACAGGAACCATTGCTTCCTGGAGCCATATCTACCGAGCCATTTTGCTTGTTAATTCGGCTACAACCAAGCCATGTAGGACAACCCGAGTACCTACTTGGGGCATATCAGGAGCTTGTTGAATGGAGCCCGAGCTTGGTAGTATTACAATACTGGGTACACAGGGGTACAATTTACGGCTCTACTTTTGAACCCAAGCCGCATACCCTGTATTTTGCCATCAACCTCTATTGTTCGACGAAAACTCTATTTCTTGGCTATGATAGGGAGACGAGCTTTATCGTTGGAACTTATCTTGAGACATCTGATATTGTAATCGTGAAAGCCCGGGTATATCGCTCTCTATATGCTCCAATACAGGCAGCTGCTCCAGTACCGGTAGCTGCCCCAGTTGCTAGGACGAAAAATCCTCCGGAGGAGTCCACAGGTAGCCAATTGAATAGGCGTAGCCCAAGGGAAGCGGGGTCTTCTATGCCGAAATGGCAAAGAAGTTCTGGCTTCCAAATCTGGGGGCACAATATCTCTTCCCGTGGATAGGCCGACAGAGCTTTCTCCCGAAAAGGTAAACGAATTGTCATTAATTCTACCATATAGTGGTTCTCATTCTCTTACTTGCGTTCCCTTTTGTCTGCAGGGTGCGAAGAAGAGGAATCCCAGGTCTTCGAAATAAGACTCGGATGTATTCAATGAGAAGGAAGTCGCCAGCTCTCCGAAGAGCGTATATCTCCCATTGTAGAGTCTCCGGTCGAGGGAGACCAAGAATACGTCGTCCGAGTCGATGCTTCTGCCGCCTTTGACTATGTGGAGAATGAATTTAGTGATCTGAAGGCGTTAGTAAATGCTAAACAACCTTCGACGGGCTTTCTAGGTAATTTTATTTATACATGACTTGCATATGTTGATAGCGGTAATGATCATATTTTATTTGCAGATACACATCAAGCGGAGCCCTCGCAAAATATGGAGGAGCTAGCTGTGGTCACTAGTGAAGAGACCGATGCCAAACCTCAGGAGGAGGAAGCTGTAAAAGATTCTTTCGAGGAAGAGGTAGACTGGGACTCGTCTCATTCGAATGACGTCCCAAATGACACTGCTGGGGATATCGATGGAGACTTGGCGACGGGTGGGGATAACTAGTCCATGATAGCAGAAGAAGTGGTCGCGGTCGAGCCTACCCCTGGACATAGTAGAGAGGAACCTGTTTCGATGCCAAGTCCTACACCTGCTCCAGTGACAGTGATTGTGATAGAGAGGAAGGCACTACCGCCAAGTCCTACACCTACTCCGGTGGCATAAATTGAGATAGAGGAACCGGTCCTACTTCTAAGTCCTACACCTGCTCCCTCAACAAGAGGCGAAGTAGAGGGCCTACCCTGGCACCAGGTGTAATTTCTGAGCTAGTTGTGGTGGCCTTGATATTAGTGAGACCTCCGGGGTAAAGGCCCCGCTATATAAGAATCCATTTCTATCCGTACCATATGGGGGACCGTGACGGGTCATTCAAAGAGTTTGGCTACCATAAAACCTAACCGTAAAGCTGTTGGTAGTCAGGTGGGGCCTACGGATGCTGAAATCACAATGGCACTAGGGTCAAAGTCTTCTCAGATGGACTCAGATCCTGAAGCTTTAGTGGCCAAAAGTTCGACGAGTGGGATGACGGCAGCTCCACTGAGCCAAAGCGTCGTATCACTGCTAAGTTCCACCATCCGTCAGGTTCATACGGGAATCCTGACGGCTCTCCTTATGATACCTCGAGCATTAGCTGAGGCAGATGAGTACGTGAAATTTTTTGTCGAGGCTGTATACAAGAATTTAAGAAGGGGGATCTCTGCTGAGCTGGAGGAAGGCCGGGGTTTCGCAAAAGCTAAGGCAATAGGGTTCCCGCAAATCAGCTTGATACGTCTCATTAGGGCCATGATAATATCGCTGAGATCCTGGAGGCATCAATTACCGAGCACAAAAACTATCTAACAGAACTCCAGAACATCCAGCAAAATAATTTCTCAGTCCTGCTAGAGGCGGAGCAGGATAGGCTGGCGGCTGAAACTTAGTCAGCTTACTTGTCTTAGCCTAGCCATCCTGGATCAGAGTTTGGCTGATGCCGAAGCCAAGGATCAAGAACATGCATCGGCGATGGAGGATCGGGCTAGCCTATGAGAGACTTTGGGTAACCGTGTGACGGAGATTGACCATAAGATACGTCAACTGTAGGAGCAGCGGTCCCAACTTAAGTTTGAAGTGGTGGAACTCACTCACCACATGGCCAATATGTTCCATAGAAAGAAGGAGCTGGACGCCAAGCATGCTGCTACTGTCGTCTCTGAAGACAAGCAAGCGATGTATCGCGAGGCTGAACGCTGGGTGTTAGCGACAGTTGAATCTAGTGGCGGAGGCTTTAAAGCGTCACATTGACGAGTTGTTGGTCGACCCTTAGCTTTGTTCTCCTTTTGTGTTTTTATTGCTCTTTTGCTCAGTTTCATTTTATTTGGAATGTAGTCCTTTTTTCTTCTTTTTATGAAAGAAATAAAGAACTTTATGTTTGCTCATTCGTTATAAACTTGTGATTTTTGTGGACTTAGCATCTTTAATGTACCTTGGCTTTAGGCATAGATGATAAGTTGAAATGAGGTTGGAAATTGGTTAACCAACACGTTTACTCAGAGGTAATTTGGATATTGTAAACATGAGATTTACGGTAGAGCATTCTTACTCAAAGGTGATATGAACATGGTAAGAATATACTCTGTAGGGATATAAGAAACCACTCAAAGGTAACATGGACGTGGATGTTCTACGGTTTGAGTGTAACAATAAGAGGGTTGTTGAATAAGAATGTCTATTCAGAGGTAATGTGGACATGGTAAACATCCATTTTAGCGTCATCTTACTTATAGGTAAGATTAAGCTCTATAGGAATGTAGGAAACAACTCAGATGTGATATGGACTTGGATGTCTTATACTGGAAAATGATGAGGAAATGTCCTAGAGCAGTTGGGCTCCAGAAATATATAATGCTCAAGGGGGTGATCTCGATTACCGAATTCATATATTTTTGTTGGAGATGTGAAAGTACATATCGAAGGGCTTCAGGCATAGTACTTCTTTTGGAACTTGCCATTGATTAGCATCATAAACAAGTCCCTGTTAGTTTTTGCAAGTCGCTAGGCACCATTAGAGCACACCAGCGCTACGATGAAGGGACCCGTCCCATTTGGGTCCAAAATTTTCGGCCGTTTTGTGAGTCATCAACATTAACCTCCTGACTGATAGGACAAGGTCACCTACTTGGAAAGTTATTTATTTGGCTTTCTTGTTGAAAGCCTCGGAGATGCAAGCCTGATAGAGCTTAATGCGATGTTAAACCAAGAAGAATTTTTCGTCCAGCACCTACTCTTTTTGTCCAGCACCTCTAACTCTTGCAACCAGCATTGTCTTCCTCCGTCAACTAGTTTGTGATGGCCACTCGTAGCGAGGGGATCTGGATTTCAAGAGGAAGCACGGCCTCGGTCCCGTATACCAGAAAAAATTATGTGTTACTCGTCGAAGTCTGAATCGTTGTGCGGTAGGCCCAGAGGCATTCGTCTAATTTCTTGTTCGAATCGCATTTCTTAGATGACACGACTTTCTTATGAAGTGGGACAATTATTTTGTTGAAAGCTTCAGCCAATACATTCGTCGTCGGATTATAAGCAGTCGATGCCACATTTTGAATGTGATTGTTGTCCCAAAACTTGCTAAATATATGGCTTATGAATTACGAACCATTATTGTAGATGATCGTTCGGGGTACCCCAAAATGGTAGATGACGTGATACTTGATGAAACCGATCACCTTTGAGCTCTTTACCTCTGACAGAGGTACTGCTTTCGTCCACATAGAGAAGTAGTCGCTGGTGGCTAAAATAAAATGATGTCCTTTGGATGACGGAGGGGTAATCGGTCTAACTATGTTCGTACCCCAGGTTTCAAATGGCCAGAAGGTAACCATAGGGTGTAAGAACTCCGAAGGTCGATAAATGATATCAGCGTGCAGCTGACAGACATGGCTATTCTTTGTGTATTCGACAACATCTGCCATCACGGTAGGCCATTAATAATCCATGCATCAAAATCAGTCCTGTAGCTTAGGGTCGGGTTGGTGAGCTCCACAGGCACTATCATGGGCCTCCCGAAGAGCTTCGATCGCCTCCTCATCTGATAGACATCGGACGAAAAGTCTTTCGTATGAGCGACGATACAACATTTTGGTAGCTGTATTGTAATAGAATCAGAGAGAGCGCCTTTTGACAAATATAGCTTCTTCGGGTCATTTGGAAGGATCCTATAGGCTGCGAAGTTTATGAACGGAAATCGCCAATCCTGACTTTGATACCAGCATTTATTGGCATGGCATTGTTTAGACACAAGCATAGATTATTTTTGGGGCCCACTAAATCCCAGCCAATTACCGTAACAAAGTATTGGGTCCCAAGATGGACTGCTAGGGAGGCAGTAAGGCCAACCGGAGCATCAGCTTCTAGATTTTGTAGTCGAGGTACATATTCTATAAAGAACTTAGCGAAGGTAGATATGATGTCCAAGGCTGCCTTGTGATAGGAAAGAGTCATCATGATGAACCTCATACTGCCATCGAACCTGGTTAACGATGAGTTTCGAATCGCCATAGGACTCGAGGTGTTCACCCCCCAGCTGTCTTGCTAACTGGAGCCCGATGATAAGAGCATTGTACTCTGCCATATTATTGGAGCACGGCTCTGTGAGGGAATAAGCTCGTTGGATGACTAGGTTGTCCGGAGAAACCAAGACCACCCCCATACCTACGATGATCTGAACCTTAGGGCCTGTTCTTGATGCACTGTCGAAGAACATATGCCAGATGGAATTCTCTTCAGCGACGTTGGATTCCAGCACCTCATCTAGAATATCCTTATAGAGTATGGATGATTTCGGTATTGTGTGTGCAACTAAGAAGTCATCTAGCGCTTGTCACTTGATAGTTTTTTAGGAAACGAATACTATATCATATGGTGACAATAGTATTGCTCATGTAGCTAATCGAGATTTTAATGCTCCAGGCTTCGTCATAAGGACCCTGAGTGGATTGACTTTGGAGATTACATGGATCGTCTGACCCGAGACGTAGTGACGTGTCTTCTATATTACGAATACCAAAGCTAGGCACTATTTCTGAACGGAATTGTACCGTTGTTAGGCCCCGATCATTGTCCTACTTAGCTAGTAGATGGCTTGCTCGTAGCCTGTATTATTATTCTGAGCTAGTAAGGCACCGAGAGAATGATCCATTGCACGGACATAGAGTAGGAAGGGTTTGCCAACGACTGGCGCTACCAGAACTGGGGGATTTGTGAGCTATACTTTGATGTCATCGTACGCCTTTTGACATTTGTCTGTCCAAACGTAGGAAATGCCCTTCTTTATGAGTTTAATGAAGGACTGGCATCATCTAGAAAGATTTGCTATACATCTTCTGATATATGGAAGACGTCCTTGTAGGCCTCGAAGTTCTCTCAAGTTCTTCGGAGGACGCATGTCGAGGATAGCCTTGGTTTTATCTGGGTCGATGTGGATACCCTTTACATTGATGATAAAACCCAAGAATTTGCCGCTAGAAATCGCAAAGAAGGATTTAGCTGGGTTCATCTTGAGCTGATATGCTAGCACGAGATGAAAGACTATTCTCAGATCCTGCAGATGATTGCTTCACCGGCAGCTTTTGACAATGATATCATCAACGTAATATTCGACTGTCTTATGGAGATGTTTGCAAAAAATGGTGCTCATAGCTCACTGGTATATTGTACCCGCATTCTTCAATGCAAAGGGCATCACTATGTAACAATAAACCCATTTTGGAGTTCTGAATGACGTGTGCTTCTCGTCGTCCGAGAACATCTTGATCTGATTGTAGCCCGAATATTTGTCCATAAAGGACAGGCGTTCAAAGCCACATGTGTTGTCGATCATTACATCAGTGATCGGAAGGAAAAACTCATATTTTGAGGTCCCTGAAGTTGATGTAGACTCGAATCTTTCCATTCTTTTCAGTAACAGAAATGATGTTGGCCACCCAATCTGGGTATTGTTCCTCGTGAATAAACCTACTATTTATGAGTTTGTCTACTTTCTTCTCAATAGTGTTGTTAATATTAGGACGAAAGTGTCGCTATTGCTGCTTAACAGGTTTAGCATTGGGTAGAATGATAAGTTTGTGAATTACGACTTGCGGGTCCAACCCGGGTACGTCTTTATAGCTCCAGGCAAATACGCCGATGTATTCCTTGATAAGTTATACCAAGGATTCCCGATCCTCTCCTAACATGCTTTTGCTGATGAAGATGGTTTTGGCGAGGATTCATCCCCTAAGTCGATTTGCTCGACATCATCTTTGGTGGGAGGCTCTCGTTGTTCAAAGCGAGATTCCCGTTGAGATCCTAGGCGTTGAGCCCAGGGTTTCTTCGAAGAATTCAAACGTCTAATTGACATATTCTTCTGGAGAATGTGTGGATGTTATGTTGACTGACAATACTTTCTTGTAGATTGGGACGATGTTGGTGTCAGAGTCCCAAGTAGAAGCTTCAGATGAGTGTGAATGTACTACGGTCTCTGTCTTTGAGCTTTATGGGGTTGTTGTTGGCATTATGTAACCTACCCCCTGTCGAGGCGGTGGTATTAGTCTTAAGGCTTCCCCTTTGGAAAGGGAAGTCGTAGAGGAAGGCGTCAACCTTTTCCATAGTTCAAGCCTTTACCGCTTTTCAAGTCGTAACCCATCTTTTGGATGAGATACTTCGCTTGATTTATGTAACGGTAGACCTGCATTATACCGGTGTCAGGCTCCGGTTTGAGTGGAGAGCGATCTTGATGGCGTTCAACCTTGCTGAAGATAATGGATTTATCGTCCTTTTTCTTGGGCATAACTATATATGTAACTACCACTTTTCTAAAATGAGGGTTATTTTGAACTTTTGTAAAATTATTATTTTAGTTATTGTTTAATAGATTAAATTATTGTTAGTGATATGAATTGGTGAATTTTGATTATTTTAATATTATTTTAATTAATGTAATGTGATTTTGTCAATTGCTAGTGAAACCTTAGAACTACTTTACTAGAGGCTAACCATGACCATAGAACCTAGCTAATGAACTTTGATTAGTAATTAGACTCTAATCTAGGTAGAAATTATTTAGAATCTAATTAAAAACTAGAAATAATATGTTTGTTTGGGCCTTTAGCAAAAATGCTTGATTTGACAACTTAGAAAGGCCTTTTAAGCAATAAAACCCAACTCAAACCCTAGCCCAACATAGTTGGCTAGCCACATTGGGTTTCCCACCCTATATAATTCATCATTAGCCGCCTTTCTTCCTCTTTCATTGAAACCCTAACCCTAGTTTTGGTGTTCTTACCCAAATTCCTCCATCTCCCAAATTAACACCAAATTCACCCAAACCAATTGCAATCTCTTCCTCTTGAAGAGAGGAAGTCTCCATTGGCTAGCTAGGAAGGATTTGGAGCAATTTGACCATTGGAGCTTGGTTGGAGATATATTTTAGAAGTTTTCATTGGGATTCCAACTCCCAATTAGTAAGAGTCCTCTAAACCTTTTAATCTCATATTTCTTTATGTAGATGCATCCATTTAGGGCCCCCTTGCTCTAGGAATGATTTGAGTCTAGTTTGAGTCCATTTGAGGTGCGTATCAGAATGGTATTGGATACGTATCTCAAGTGTTCGATGAAATGCCACATAGGATGTTTTGACCGCTAATTTCTGATGTAATCATATATTTGTGTTGCTAATGTCCTGTGGGTTGTATGTATACTGGACTGTGGGAATTTTGAGGTGATTTGATAGGTTTAATTGAGTTAAAGGAGGCTCGACTGGGTAAGGCCACTGAACAGTAGCTCCCCTGCTACTAGGGGCTCTGTTCTCCAATGTTACACATTTGATTCACTATCTAGTCACTATTGTGGTTTGTCCTAGTGGCTGACATTTGATCTTGGGTTTGGAGCTATGAGCCATAGCCATTTAGAGGCATGGCAGCCACTGCAAGTTCCCCCTCTGTGCATTCGAGCCATGCTTTGGTCTGTCCTTGCATGCCCTGCTGTGCAGTCAGTAGATGTAGGTTTGTGTTGATTGTTTCACTCTCCTATATCTGCTAGATGCATAGCCATACATCTGTGATCATGCCCTTTTTTCCAGATCTGTGATTGGGGCAGTCGAGCACACCCAAACCCTGTCTGTACATTACATACATTACCTAGCATTGCACTTCATCTCATTTATCTAAACTTGCATGTTTTGATACATTTGCATATCCACATTACTTACCTGCACACATGAAAATGTTAACCACACACACACACACCGTTGTATTCCACTCATTGCATTTCCATATGTCTAGTCGAGCCTTGGCTCAGACTTATCACTGTATTGCCATTTGAGCAATTGACCTGTATATATAAGAAACCCTTCATTGATACATCATGTTTCAAAATATATCCTTTACCAACTGCCTATCACTGTCCAAATATTATGGTCTGTACATTACATAACCAGATTAGTATACTGTACTTTCTTTTTACATTACCTTCCTTTGCATTAACATTCAACTGATACCTTGTCTATATATCTATGAGCCACTGCATACTGGTATCAAGCCTAACATACTTGTAGATATTCATTCACACTACTGCACTAATTACATTTTGTTCTTCTATAATTCAAACCTGAATATGCCCTACCATGGAACATCTGTTCTGTCCTATAATTTCTCATTCTTTCTTACATAGGTTCAACACTCATGACATATCTGCCTTAGCCATAGCCACACCTTAATGTTTTGTCCTTCTTAGACTTGGATAAAGTGCAAATCCTTTAACCTTCACTCATTGTATTACAAAGCATGCTCTGTTATCTGAAGTTGTTCACCGCCTGCGTGTATCGGAGCACTGCATGACTTGCAAACACTATACTCCATATATCCACTGCTCATTGCATAACACAACATGTTCTGCATCCTTGCAACTTAGCACTGCATCACTTGATGCATTCACTGCTCACCTATTTGTTTGGACCTGCAGACACTTCTATTAGTCACTTGACATTACATTTGCATGTTGCATACATTACATTACCTATATTTAGAGAAGTTTACTGCACCACTTGTATGATCTGCATTATCTCTATGTCCTGCAAATCCATGCATCTGTCCTACATCTTCGTCATTGCATCCCTGCATTGCATCCCCTTCACTGCACTTTAAATTGTCCGGCCCTACTCTTTGGGTCATACTTCCTATACATCTAATGTTATGTTTGAATATCTCTAATTCCCAAACTCCTTTGCCCAGTCCACCTGAATTTGTATGCTTCATTTTTCTGGACATGGTACAATCCAATTCCTTGTATTGTTCTATCCCTTGCCTTCGAAATTGCTCAGTCAACATACAAAACCTATTTCATTATCTGTCAAATATATGATAAATATCTGTAGCACATTAGTACACTATTTCGGAGTTGGACACTTCCACATTTTATATCCACTACCTGGTCATTTCACTGCATTTGTATTCGCCCTTCACATTATCATATCCTGCACATAGGTCCATTTCGAAGAGAATCAAATGTCTGTTTGAATGTCTTGCATTCTTTTGATTCACTATTCTGACTCGGATCTTCAAAACCTTCTTGTTTACTGTATTTATGAGGGGTACTACATTATGGCTTTTTACAGACATTAATGTTCTGATACTTGGTTGGTATTTGTCCTATATATAATAAAATCCAGTTGGCTCAGTTCCCTTAGGATTTAGTTCTCCCCACCTTTGCCCTGTCCTGTTTGATGGGTATCTGTCCAAATATCATGTCGTATGAGGGAAGAGGATAGAGAGATTAGCTTGAGTTGGGTTAGCATCATGTACAGTCCATATTTGTATCCACACCTCATTGATATTGCATCATTCCAGACCGGTCCTACACTACCTACAATTTAGTCTATGGACTAAGGTTTTGACATGTTGATAGCTTGCCGTGCATCCACATTCACTGTTTACATTCATGATTCACTGCCTATACCCACGACCCCTTGCACATACACTTGCCCTCCATTTTTGGGTATCCTGCATAAGAGAGCCCAGTCAAGTTCACATAGCCATAGGTTCTGCCACTTCTAGTATATATATATATATATATATATATATATATATATATATTATTGAATGTTGTATTGGTTGTTAAGATTTCCATTGGCTTGTGTATCTTTGAGGTATTTGCATATGGTGGAAGATTACTTGAGTATCAAATATGAAATTATATGATATGTATGGTAGTAGTATTTGATTTGTACCAGATATACGTTATAAGGATACTTGAGATGTCTTTTATATAAAATATATATATATATATATATATATATATATATATATATATATATATATATTATAGGAAAAAATATATAAATATTATAGGATTAGAAGATTATGGTAATTAATGTAGAGTATGTCAAGGTATGATGTTTAGGATATGAGTCTTGGTTATGGTATAGTTAGAGTTTGGGATTAGTAAATATAGGATTGGGTGTCCAAACCTAGACTAGACTAGTTAAGACCAAATTGACCCAATAGTCTAAGATTGACCAATGTTGACTTATTGACCTTGTCTGACTAGACAGTTGACCAAACCCTAGATTTTAACTTGGTTGACTAAGAGGGTTGACCAGAGTTGACCAAGAGTAGACTTTTACCTAGAGAGGCCTAATATCATTTAAATGCATTTTTTATTTCAATTATACAATATTGGAGTCATTGTAACCTATATCTCATTAAATAGGACTCTATGACTCTATTTCAGACATCTATACACATCAATTGCTCAGGGTATTAGGCGAGTACACTCTCTGTTAGTTTTTAATTATGATAGCATCTATATTGCTTACTTTAGACTACTTTACTTGATGCTGACACGTTGATAACATGGATTGGTACTATATGGATCTTTTTATGAGATATAATATCTTCATCGGGTGCATCTGGTATTTCATGTTCATGTACTTTATCATGTGCATTATGTACTCCTTGTACTCGTATTCTTCATGTACACTCATGTGCTCTCATGTACTCTCATGTACTCTTATTTTCTCATATGTGCTTCATGTATAACTAATAATCATATACGTAACGTAATTTGACAAGATCCTTGTGTATTGATTGGGGTAGGGGAGAGTTGAAATTGTTATGTGATTACATCCCTCTAGTGTAAAAATGTGCATGTCTATTATGCCCTTACGTATAATGGAGTTACCATAGAATAACCATGTGCAAACCTAAGCCAATCACATAACTGTCTTGTGCTCTAAATCACTTTTATATGTTACAGTTACATTTTCTCTAATATATTCATGTACTCAGTATTATTTGTACTTCTTACTTCCTGTACTTCTTTTACAGTATATTATTCTACTGTTACCTCTATATTTCTACCATATTTTGGAACTGCTTTCAGAGATATGTACTTGTTCGCATCCCGACTATACTCGTTGACAAAATTTTACAGAGAACTTGGAGGACCCAGCTGGCCTATAGGAGACACCAGTAGTGCTTGGAGTAAACTGCTAGGATTGTTGGGATTTGTCTTTTAGTTTTATGTTATGTATTTGAGTTGTACTCTGTTTGGTGTTGATAACACTTAGACTCTTTAATTCTGGTTTTGTATTAAACTTGTGATCTTTCTATCTATATCATTTCATGCTTATATTCATCTTAGTTACCTTGTGATTAAGTTGTATCCTTATGATATTGTCCTCCGTTTGGAGAGTATATCTTATTGGACAAATTTATTATATTACGTTAGATGTTACTAAGACCTAGGACAACATTCTACCGTCGACACTGCGGCGTAGGCTGGACGTACCCACGGTCTCGTGCCCTTTCACTGGATGCGGGTCGTCACAATATAACAGACTCCTCGATATGGGACAACTCGATTTACATTGTTGATAGTCGTTAGTTGTGTTTGTAACGACCCTTAGGCATTATCTAAGGTATATATGGCATTGAAATGTGGGAGATTAGAGTAGTTCAGAGACAGTCTTTTATTGATAAAATAAGGGATCTTGTCCCGAGGAATTACATCATCAAGGCAAGGTGTATCGATATTAGCAGATATGTACTCTCCTAACTCTTCATCCATCAAAACCTGGACAGTCGTAGGAGATGCAGGGGCCTTTCGCTGTATCTTGGCCACTAGCGGAGTTGACGTCTTGGCTGAAGGAGTTTTCGGAAACCTTCTCGAGTGTCTGACCCTAATTGGCTTTTAAGCCCGATCTAGGAGTTTGACGTCCAAAGAGGCCGGGGCCTTCCCATGAAGTTTGGCCACGAGAGGTTTTGACACCTAAGGGGGTTTTCCCTTGAGTCGTACCTTCAATGGCGCTTCGGTCACCATTTCTACTTCTACTTCGCCTTCTGCCTCATCATCAACATCGTTCGCCTCATCATCCTATTGGAATGACTTGTAGAGATTGGAGTTAGTAAAGATTGCCTCGACCCCTCTGAAGGGATCAACATCAGCAAATTTTGTCCTGACTTTGCCTTTAGTAGACACATATTTCATGTACTGGTGAAGAGTAGATGGCACGACCACATACTCGTGTATCCAAAGACGTCCTAGTAAGACGTTGTAGAAGATGGGGGCATCGATGACATAGCAGGTCACCACTGTCTGGAGGTCGTCAAAGTGGCACTTCAGACGAATCTTGTCCAACGGTTCACTTTTTTTGGCATTGAATTTGCTGATGATAGTATTGGACGCGGTCAACCGAGGCATTGGTATCCCCAAGGTCTGGAGCAGAGTTCGGGATGATGCTGAGGGAAGACCCCAGATCGATTTATATCCAATCCACCTTGATGGCACCAGTGTACCCTGTGTAGTACAAGGGCATATTGTGTCTGTTATTCTTGAACAACATGTCTTGCTGCATGAATACAATATTGGAGATGATTTTTCCCACACTATGGCAGTACGGACATGCGACTAGGTCCTCTTCAGGCCGTGGGACCTGACTGATGAATGACTCGACGTCTTTCAATACTTCGCACAGAGCATCCCAAGTATCTTTGGAGAGTCGGAGAAGTTCAAGTAGTTATAGCCGAGACGGAGTATTGGTAAGCTGCACCAATATGTCGTAGTTGTGTGGTTTAGTCAACCCCGAAGCAACTTCTTTTCTCAGAGGCTTATCGAAATGTGCCTCCTTTTGTCTTTGTTTGCCTGTCGCTGGAGGCTGGGATGGACCCTCCCTTCGGACAGCGGTAGTGGTGCCGAGAGGCACCTCTTCAGCCGAAACCTCCTTCTGCTGAGTATTCTGTTGTGATCGTGTCACCACCGAAGAGGCTTTCTTCGAAGAGGAACTGACCATTCGACAAGACTTGGACTTCTTGCCTTTAGTTTTGGTGGTAGGGCATACCACCGGTTTAGTCAATTTCGGGGCTAAGTCTGGGTGAATCCACATAACCTCACCCTGGGATGTAGTGAGTGGCACCAGCCCACTCACGTTGTCATGAGTTGGTGAAAGGTTGGTTACTTCTATTATCGTCTTTGGGATAGAAACAATGCCATCTTGGGCCTCAATCGGCGACATAGTATCAAACTGAAGAGACACCATGTTTGTAGAGACCGTCTTGTACTTATAGCTGAGGAAGAGGATATTTACATTGATCATGCGTTGGATGCAGTTCTTCAATATGTAGCAATCCCGTATTGGGTTTCCGACGAACCGATGGAAGTGATAATACTTCGGATTGCCCTGTAACACCTAGTTTTCTAAAATGAGGGTAATTTTGAAATTTTATATTTAAGTTATTTAATTATGGTATTTAATTAATAATATGATTTTTGGTAATTTTTAATTATTTTTAAACTATTTAAATCATGACTTATGATTTTGGTGTTTGACTAGTGTTACCTTAGAGGCTGTTGACCTAGAGCCTAGCCATGTGTTTAGGATATTTGATTAGTACATTTTAGCCTAGAGGATATTTTTGTCATTCTAGGATTTATTTGAATTTTTGGGAATTTTTAGAATTTATTTTGGAATTGTTTGAATGAGGGTTGACTAGGTTGACTTTGACTAGTTTTGACTTTGTGACCTAACCCTAGTTGAGTTGGACTTAGCTAGATATGAGACAATAGGTTAAGTTAAGTTAACCATACTCTGGTTAGTGAAATCAATTAGGAATATAGAGTTTTCAATAGAAAGATTTGACCACAAGTCATGACTTGTGATTTTTAAGTCATTTGTTTTATGACTAAGTCCAAAGCCCATTAGCCAAGTGCCCAATACTAACCCTAGCATTTTGTCTAGCCACTTAACCCATCCTTGGGATTCCCCCCTTATAAATATTCTCTTAGAATTAAGGCTAGCCTCTAAGGAAGAACAAGCTTTAGGAAGAGGTAATGTCCCTACTTCAAAAATCCCTAGAAAATCCATTTTAGCTCATTTTTCCCCCAAACAAATTGCAATAGGTTTTAATTTTAGTATTCTTGCTGTTGTTACATTTTATTCTCAGATTCAAATCAATTTGGAGGAGTTTGACTCTCAAGAGGAACCCCTCTCTTTAGAGCTTTTTGGAGATTTTGATACATAGAGGTAACTTCCTATTTTCACCATGAAATTCAAGTTTTATTGCATTTCTAGGGAACCCTAGGCCTAACCTAACTGTAGGAATAGGAAACCCAAAATTTTGGATCCATTTCGTGTCCTATTTGGACACGTATCAGTGTCCCTATGCATGTGTTTGTGAAAATGCCACAGAGGAAGTTTTTGTACTATTTTCGAAATCTTTTTGAATAGGAAATTAGTTTTTGTTGTCGCTTATACGATTCTTCACGACTGGGGGTGTCCCTGTGTCGTATCTTGTCGGTTTTGACACGTGCACACGCGGGTCCTGCTGTGCGGGGGCTCCACAGGACACAATACTCGATCACTTGACACGAGATTTGACACAGCCCTTGGGGCACTCACTGACATGCCACGTGTCAAATTTTAGGCGCCCACGTGGCGTGTCGAGGGAGTTATTCACGTTGCACCGGTCGGTGCTGACAGTGCAGTCGGGAATTCATTGGCACTAATACGGGCTTCGTGTCACTCACTGACACGACTTGGACACGGGTTAGCTAGCCTACTGGATAGCCCTATAGGTGGTCTACCTAGGGTGGTGTGCACGAGTCCTAGGTTGGACTGTGTCGTGTGCACGACACGCGTGCACACGTGCACGATGCAGTGCACTGAAACAGTGCCTGTGTGCACTGTTTCGTGTCTTGAATCACTTAGACACGTTTGTGTCCACTTTGGTGGACACGAACATATTGTTTGACATGTATATAATGTATATTTTATTTACCAACCTATAAATTCGTGTTTTGATTTGGTTTTATGTGTAAATTCCTAAATACCTAATTTCTGAAACTGTGTAGTATATTTCCTGTATTTTCAGATTTTGAAACATGGACTTTGTCACCTATTTTAATCTAATTAATACCGTTAAAACATTGGTTTTAGTCCCTAATTTTATTCTCCTAAACTTGATCTGACTATGGTTGAGATTTGGGAAATGTAGAGTGGGTGTTATGTGTGTGTCTATATTTGTATAGAGTTAGGATATATGTGAGATTAGGGGGATATAGAAATGGGATTTGAGAGTGTGAGAGAATTAGAGAGAGTGTGAATTAGAGTGCAGGGGATGGGGGTTTGTACTGCTGTTGCTAACAGCAGCATAGCAGCAGTGTGTACTGCTCTCACAGCAGGTTGGAGGGGAGTTCAGCTTAGGTACCAGCCATTTGAGTCCCTTGGACTGTCTTGAAACCACCCCCCAAATCTGAGTCCCTTGGCTGTCAAACCCAGTCCTATTTTGCCCCAAATACCAGTCCATAACAGCCCAAATCCAGGATACAAATCAGCCTATATAGTTTCCCCCCATTGACAGCCTATTGCAGTCCCTTGAACCACCCTTTGTTCAGCCATTTCAGTCCATCAAAACCATCCTCTACTAAGCCTAGGTGCTGTCCTAATTTAAGCCCTTGTAGCAGTCCCTAAGCCACTACATGACTGGCCAAAACAGTCCTTACACAGTCCCTTAACCTGCCCTTAGTACTCAGCATATAGGCAGTCCTAAGCATGCCACATTCAGTCCCTATGTGTGAGCTTGTGTGTGTGTATGTGAGCCCATATATATGTATTTATATATGAGTTTAGATAAGTATTTATATGCATTAGAGTATATATGTATTTGTGTGTGTGTGTGTGAGCTATTGGGTATTGTGTGAGTCTAGATATGGATATAGTGAGCCTATATATATATATAGCTACTAGCCTATAGGTGTGAGCATGAGTGAGAGCCTATATGCATATATGTGTATTCTATATGAGTTATGTAGGCTATGTTACATTAAATAGCCATATCAATATGTGTATTCCTATGTTAGAGAATATAATTATATCCATGTGTATTATATATTAGATATATATATATGTGTCATATGCGTGGATGTTTTGTAGGTTGTTTAGGCATGGTATTGCCTTGGCCTATCGCCTAGTCTCTTAGCCTATGGTTGTGTTTGCTTAGCTAGTGAGCCTAGATTTGACTTGTGTAGTCTTGTTAGACCTAGAATAGACTAGTATAGGCTAGTTTGACCTAGTTTAGACTTGGTTAGACCTAGTTTGACCTAGTTGACCTAGTTTGACTTTTAGGGTTGACCAGAGTTGACCAAGAGTTGACTTTGGCCTAGATTGACCTAGATTCATGTAGAATGCATAGTAGAACTTTATTTTACCATTTTAGACATGTTGTGACTTGTGCTGTTCTGATTAGGAGCCAGACCCCACTCCTCGGACAGTATATTCTCTTCAGACACTCTGGCTATCAGGCGAGTACATTCTCTGACCGTTTCATACTTGTATGGATTTATATTCTTGCTCTAGATTACTGTACTTGATGCTGACACGACTGTTATCATGGATTGGTACTATATGGATCTTCTTTTGAGATATTATCTCCTTGTATTCACTAAATACATATTGTGATGTGCGTTTCACTTCCATATTGTATTTATTGAATACCCATATCCTTGTATACTCATTGTGAATATTGTACTCTCAGTATCATATGAGTCCCAGGGATAGACCATTGTACTCTATTGTATAACATTGTAAAACTATTGTATAACATTGTACATCTATTGTATAATATTGTACATCCATTGTATAACATTGTACACTATTGTGCAAGATAACGTAACTGGAGTGGATCCTTGTGTATTGATTGGGGAGGGGGAGTATAATTTGTTATGTACTCAAATCCTATTGTACAACATTGTATAACTATTGTATATGTCTATTGTACGCCCACGTACAATGGAGTTACCATTGCATTTACCTAGCCCGTTTACATAACCAGATTGTACTCTAAATCACATGTTCCTTACAGTTTTTACTTATCATATTTAGATATTTCCTGTTATCAAAATCTCTACTATTTTTTTTATATATCTTCTTCTTTCAGCGTTTCATGTACTTTACTCTATTGCATGCTTTATATTTCCTAACTCAATATGAACTGCGTGAGATGTTTTGTGCTCGCTCCCGTCCTTACTGGACCTGTTGAAAATATTACAGAGGATGAGGATGAGGCCTGCGTAGACACCTACTATGGGACAGTTGTAGATGCCATGTGTGACCCAGATTTCCAGCCTGATCCACTAGCTTAGAGACTGAGGCTCCCTAGTCTAGGTTTTCTATTCTGTCTTTGAGATCTGATTGTATATATCATTTCATATTCAGTAGTGGGACCTGTATTCTGGATGTTTGTAGAGATGTTATTTCAGACACTTAGACTCTCTTGCTGTGATGTATTTTTCTTCCATTCCAGTATTTAACTATCTATCTTCCTATCTTTTCATTCTGCTTAGATGTGATTGAGACTGTATATTGCTATGTCACCTCCATTCAGAGTGTATATACTGTATAGGTACCTTTAAATTGTTAGATGATTGACCTAGGACAACGTTCTACCGCCGATACTGCGGCGTAGGCTGGGCGTTGTTACGTTCTCGTACCTTCACAGTGGGTGCGGGTCGTGACATGCCCAACCTCTCGAGCTCATCGGGGCGCTTAGGTTCAGGCAACTTGATTTTGTCGCTTTGCATCAGGACCTCGAAGAGCTGCAGGGTGTGTTCGTCATTGAAGGAGTAGACCTCCTTCTGCCGTATTGCGGTTGGTGGCTTCTGGGCGGGAGCAGACGCACCCTTAGAGGTATTGACTGCCAATGCCTGCTTGCTATTGGAGGGGCACTTCCCTTTGTCGTCAAACGAAAGAAAGTTGAGTCCCAAGAGACGAGCATCTCTGGCCTTCATTTCGGCACTCTCAGCATCGATGATGAGTGCAGCCCATTCCTTGTACTAGGTAGAATTGACCCAGAATTTACACTAACAAAATATGTCAAATTAGCGATGAGATTAGCGACTCCAGTTAAAAACGTCGCTATGTTTTGTGTATATAGCGACGTATGAAAATAATGTCTCTGAACGTCACTATCAGCGACGTTCAGCGACTAATAGTGACTAAAATTATGGTTTGGAAAGAACAAGTCACTATTTAGTCGCAAAACGTCGCTGATTTTTTTTATTCAGCGATATTTTGCGACATTTAATCAAGTCTGTCGCTATCCTATTACTGAACAGCGACGTCTAGTGACATCTCTTTCAGACGTAGCTAAAAACTTTCAAATAAGGTTCGGGGAACCCGATCGATTTTATTTTATTTCACCCAAATTTTTGATCTCCCGCCTCGAGCCCCAAATCTCTCTCCCCCACCCCCTCTCGTCTCCGACGACCGCTCCCCTCGACGAGCTCCTCCCCTCAGGCGAGGCCTCCCCCCCGGCACCCCTCCCTCCGGCCCCTTCCCTTCGTCCCCTGCCCCGGCGACCCCTCTAGCCCCCTGGTGACCTCGTCGTTGCTCCTCCACCGCCGACCCCCCTCGTCCCCTACTCTGCTGTGGCGACCCCAACCCGACCCCGTCCAGGTATACCTAACCCTAACCCTATATACCACTGACACGACACAGACACACTGACACACTCACTGACACGACATCGACACACTCACTGACATGACACTGACACACTCCCTCAATCTGCCATGACATGAACACGAAAATAGACACAAATATTCACGCACTGAGACAAAGATACAGACATAGACACAGACACAAAGACACACAGATACAGACATACGCACCCTAATACGCAGACATGGAAGTATATAACATGACACACAGACAAGTGGACACACAACACATAGACACGTATACATATTTATAGTCATTGAAGAAAACTCTTATACATATGTATACATGAAACAAGATTGATGAAAACTCTTATACATATATATACATTGGAGAAAACTCTTATACATATGTATATATTGAAGAAAACTCTTATACATTTGTATACAATATATACATATATGGACTCATTGAAGAAAACTCTTATACATATGTATACATGTATACATGAAACTCTTATACATATGTATACAATATATACATATGTATACTCTTTGATGGTTCCTTTATATACATATATACATATGTATGTATATGTATACAATCTCAGGAAAAACTCTTATATAACTATAACTATATCTATCAATCTACATACATACATATGTATACAATCTTAGGAAAAATTGAACTAAACACGCATAGGTATACTCATTGAAGAAAACTGAGATTTCACAATGGAACTTGGGTTTTGATACATGAAACGAGATGATGGTTCCTTTAGTTAGCTTGCTTATGTTACAATTACATTCTTTGTGAATATCGGTCTTACCAGATGGCACCCATGACCCGAGCAGCGGTACGTCGTTTGAGGGAAGCACAGATTGCTGAGGTGGCTCCTCCTACTGTTAAGGAGGAATTGGCACCAATAGCTAGTGAGACCGGGAGTTCCATTCATCCAGCACTGCAGTGGAATGGCGCTTTCCTACCGTCGATCCCACTTTTTCGAAGATGTTGCGTGATGGTATCATTGAGCGTATGCGTGAGCTGCGTGGTCGTCATTAGTGTAGTTTTATGGATATATTTTTGTAGAAGCATAGAAAATACCAGAATGATGGTCTATGCGGCTCGGAACAGGAGAACCCCATACGGCTCATACAGGGGCAGTCCCATGCGGTTCAGAGAGACTCTCAGTCACATGCGGCTCGGGGCAGGAGAATCCATGCGGCTTACATAGGGACAGTCCCATGCGGTTCAAAAAGTCTTCCAGCCTCATGCGGCTCAAAAGTACATACGGCTCACAAACGACCAACAGAGATATACGGCTCGATCAATACCACGTGTCCCCGTGGGATCCCTTCGCACAGCTGGCCGTCAAGTAATGGCCTTATTTAATGCTTAATGTTCTACCATGATTTGACAGCTGACGGCTTTGACATAAAGTACCATGATGGTCATGTCGTAATGACAGACTCTTCGGGAATAGGAGAAAATCTCTGACACGATACAAGATTGCCACGTGGCTACTCCCATACGGCTCAATTGAAGAACAGCTTCATGCGGCTGGCAGGAATCCTCTTCCTGCGGCTCACCAAGAAACCATCCCATGCGGCTCGTAAGTACTATACCTATGCGGCTCACTGAGACGTTGTCTCATGTGGTTCATGGATATCATGCGGCTCTGGCAGGGTCCACCATTAAGACACGTGGCAGAGATTCAATTGCCCCCATGACTTGACAGCTGGTAGCAGGGTGATTATGGGATGCGTAGTATTAAATCAATCAGAGATTTACCAGATCCCAATAACCATATTTAAAGTTATCCTCATAATTAATGAGATCAGGTCATATCATTCATGATCAAGCCAATGGGACACGTGGTGAGAGATCCAAGCTTGACACAATCAATCATGAAGATTTAAAGCAATCAGCATTAATCACTCACAGGATTCAATACTATCCACATTTATGGCCCAGATCCTTCACGCTTAAGACTAATGGTCCAGATTGATTAAACATCAGGCCGCCGCCACTTTGAGAATGGGCAATAATCCAAACCCTAATGATGCCCCCACTCCTATAAATAAGCAAGGTGCCATTCCCTTGCGAAAAAAAAAGATATACAGAGAGGCTCCCCCGATAATCAGAGAAAAAATATTGAGAGATCAATCCAGAGAGAAAGAAGCCAGAAGAGTAATAGAGGAAGAGCAAGAAGAGCGTTTCTTCGTCAACGCCAAGCATCTCGTCGCAAGAGCCGAGGCTGCATACCGATCGTCCAAGGAGTAAGGCAGGGCTGCCGTCGCCTTCCCGAGCCTCTATCGTCACCTCCCAGAATGTAAAATAAATAATTGTACTTAGATTGTTGTACCTAGGTTTTCGTCCCTAGGCTTTCTTTGTACAAGCGAGTTTGTAACGTGAAGTAAAAGTCCGGTCCTCCGATAATTATTCTGTTCTTTTATATTTCGTGGCAAACACAATGGCGACTCTGCTGGGGACAAACTTCTCCATGGCTGAGGAGTTGGTGAAGCAGTCGGATGCAGCCAAACTTGGCTCCACGCAACAAAAGATGGTCGTCCGTTTCGACCAACAGGCGTTTGAAGAGATGCTCTCCGAAGGAAGCGCTGGCCCGGTCCAGAAGCGCACCCGCACGACGAAGGCTCGCAAAGAGTGGAGGCCAAAATTATTTACTCCTCCCCAAGCCCTCGATGGGATACCCTCTATTGCTCAAGACGGCTAGAAGGACTCTCCTGCGGCCCCACTTCAGACCGTAGACAACTCTGCTGTCCCCAAGTTCGGCAGAAGAAAACACTATAATGCTGGACTTGAAGGGGCAGAGAGAAACTCTATGCGATCCGAGCCGCATAAGGGTATTAGCCGCAGGAAGAAAGCTCATGCGGCTGCATCCGCAAGCCGCATAAAGAAAACTCATACGGCCACATCTGTCGGCCGCATAGTTTATGCGGCTACAGTTGCCGACCGCACAGATGAGACTCATGCGGTCACTGAAGTCAATCGATTGCAGAAAACCCATACGGCCATAGTTGCCAACCGCATACGGCCAGCCTGTACGATCGTGACTCCCAGTCGCACAAGAACAACTCATCCGACAACAGAAGATAACCGCATGCAGACAGCCTGCACGGTTTCCAATCCTAACCGTATAGCGTCCATTCCACGCTCCTCTCGATCAATCTTCGACCGTCTCTCATACGGTCCTGACCCTGATGGTTCTCTGGATGATAAGCCAGACTCTGTGGTATTCAACTTAGACTCTTCCTATTACGCACCCGCAAGTGCTAAAAAAAAGAAGTCTAGGGCAGCACGGGCTCATTAAGCCCAGTCAACTGCCCCAACTTCTGACTATCGGGGCATCCCATTGACTATCACGCGGGCCTCTGATGGAAAGTTGTATAGAACCGCTCGAGTCCAGCCCCCGGCGGCAAAAGGACAAAGTGGTTCCTCTGACCTGCGTGTGGCGATCCTCCACAAGTGCAAGGAAAGAGAAGGGGCTTCGGTGTGCAAAGAGTCCTCGCTTGGACGTCACTGCACCCAAATCATCGTCAACTGCTGTTGCAACAACGCGGCAGTGACGGAAGATCGACCGTCAGTCTTCCAAAGACTACAACATCCGAGCTCAGAGGACGAGGCACCTCCTGTTGTCTCCTGCAATTCCACTCAGAAAGTCCCCGCCGAGGGGAGAGGGAAGAAGACAAGCATCTCCAGCCCCAAGATATCAACCACTACAGCTAAGAAATTGTCGTCTAAACGGTTGTCCTCCACCGGAGTATTCCAACACACCCGTTCAAAGACAAAATCTGCTGCAAGAGGAAATTCATCATCCACATCGCTAGGGGTCGTGGGAACTGGGGGTAGCACTCCTCCGAACATCCACAACAATCCGATGTTTCAAGAAGACGAGCCCGGGGAAACAACTCTCCCATCGGGTACAACAGACGCTGATGTCCCCGAGGACATCCATAACTCTCAAGACGAAGCAAGCTCTGAGGCTGGGGATACCGTTCCCTCCGAGTCCGAGCCCAAAGAGAACATTCCCACCTACTCCGATGACTTCTCGGTACATGGGTATGACTCGGAGGGCACATCCACCACCGTTCCTTCCATCACTCCTCATGTAAGGACGGTGTTCATGACGGACAGCAATCAAGGTGGTTCCAGCGATCGCCAACGCATCGACACTTTGGAGGCTATACTGCAGGCCTTGGTCAAGTCTGTAGATGAAATCAAAGCCGCTCTTCCAACTCTGCAAAGAGGGACGCCTGGCCAAACAAGCACGGGTCCCGCGGTCAATGCGGACTCAAACTCAGCGGCACCGAACCCGGGCAATAATCCTCCCGAAATAACAGCCCCTACCGCGACAGATGAGGCCCGAAATGTAAGAAGAGAGGTTCAGGAGCTCCTAGCCATGTTCCATGCCCGAGAAAATGCTCAAGACCTCAGAATGCGGCAACCATACCCTGCTGAATAGAGGGATGTTCCATTTCTACCAAGATATAAGCCGTTCAATATCAACCCGTATGATGGTAAGACCTCAGCAAGTCGGTACATCACTTACTTCGAGGTTACCACCGACCATCTGCCCCATGATGATGCTATCCTCACGCGATTATTCATTGGGGCATTGGAAGGAGTCGCCTTCGACTGGTACCGCAACCAACCAGACAACTGCATCCACTCTTTCGTTGGCTTCAAGCGCTTATTCTTGGAGAGATTCTACGAGGTAGGACAGGACGTCACAATGTCTACCCTCATGGACGTCGTCCAGGGAGAGAAAGAGCTGACGAGAAATTATATTGAGCGATTTTGTCAAACCGTAATGAAGTTACCGTCTGGTAATCCGGATTCTTCCTTAGTTGAAATTTGCCAAAAGAGATTGCTCCCAACAATTAGTCTCTGGATGGGCGAGAGTCAATTCAAGGACTGGAAGACATTTATCATCAGTGCCACAAGTGCCGAAGAACGGTTGAGAAAGGCTCGCCAACTGGGATTGCACATTTCGGAAGGAGAGAACAAGGGCAAGCGTCCCAACACCAACAACGACAATGGGAGTAGCCCCTCCAACAATCGGAACAACAGAGGCAAGTAGGCCATGGTGGCCGACACAGCCCAGAAGCCTGAGTCACAACCAGCAGACAAACAATGGCCTCAAATCACTTATTCTTTCGAAGACGGCCACGTCAAGCCTATCTTGGACATGCTCATACAAGGAGACAGAATTCAGCTTCCTCCACCTAGACGGGAGCCTCGGCCTGCAGATCTGGAGAATCCAAAGTTCTGCCACTACCACCGCTACGTCCACCATGCTAGACACGACTACTACCAACTGAAATGATACATCCAAAACCTCATCGATTCGAACACTCTGGCCATCGATTTCGAAGAGGTAACCGTAGCAGCCAATATGGTGTCCGTACAATTTGGCAGCTTCCCTCTAACGGAGACTCAAGACGGTGTCATATCCATCCCTCTCGTGACGATGGAAATTGCTAATCTTTCGCCTACTCGTGATCAAGCTGCCGGTCTGGTACCCCTCACCACATCGTGAGGAGAAATCATGTGGGTCCATCCGGACCTGGTCCACGAGGTGACTCAGTCCACGCCGCCTCCCATTTACAAGAAGAGAAGTGGAAAAGTCAGATCCTGCCGTACCATTTCGGCAGATGTGGAAGAAGTCATGGTCGTCGTTACTCGATCTGGAGCACAATCCCAACCTGTGGCTGAGAACTCGACTGATGATCATCCTCCAGCTACCACTGACGCTCCAGGGCCCCCTCAGCCTCCGACGACCGACAAGCCTAGGCCGAAGGAGACTCGCTTCGACAAATCCCTCCGGAAAAAGACACCTCAGGGGCTGGAGAGGCCCTACAACTTCGATATACTAGCGCAATTGGCCAATACACCGGCCAAATTGTCTTTATATGAACTTCTGAGGCTCTCGAAGGATGTCCGTGCAGCCTTGAGCGACGTACTCCAAAATGCCGATACATACTTGGCTCAGGTCAACCTCACGGAAGATAATCGACCTGCAGATCTCTAAGACAGTGCGTGTACAGGAGCGATGCCCAATATCGTCTTCTCTCCGCAGGACATGCTCATCAAAACCAACCTGTACGATCGCCCGTTATACTACACCGGATACATCGACGACGTAAAAGTGGATCGGATGCACATTGATCCTGGGTCGTCCATAAGCATCATTTCGAAGGGTCTGCTACATCATCTTCATATTCCAATGCATCGTCTGACGCCTACAAGCACCGCCATCAGCGGTTTCAATTCGGGCAGGAGCTACCCAATTGGGAAGATTCGTCTGAAGTGTCAGATTGGCGATCTCCAATCAGAAGTCACCTGCTACGTCATAGATGCCGACACTTCTTACAATATCCTTCTGGAGCACCCTTGGATATACAATTACATGATTGTGCCCTCCACGCTGCACCAATGCTTCAAATATGTCGACAAGCATGGCTTCGTAAGGACAGAATTTTCCGATATCGATCCTTTCAAGGGAGTCGAATCTTATTACTCAGACTCCTACCTGTATAAAAAATCAAAGAAGCACCTGGGTGAAGAAGATGTGCAAGCTCATGCCAAGACAGCCACAGGATCAGAGGAACCTCTGACGATCCACCTCCAGGCTCGCAAGCCAGGCAAGTCCGTACCCCTTACGGCCATTTTGCGTAAGGACGCGATCAGTCTCTCGGCACAAGAAGAACAGATGATAATTCGACTGCCGAGGTTGGGCCAAGTGCCGAGACCTACAACGGGGCAATTAACAATCAGGCTGCCAAAAATCGGTCAGCCGTAAAAGGAGAAGCTCAATCCCTCAGACAAGCCAATGACGATACGTCTTCCCAAGAAGAGTCATCACCCTGATGCAAGGCCTGGGACTTCTAGCGAACCAACCACTCCCCATCCAGCATCGAGTACCAAGCTGGGGGTTGCTAGTTGTTTGCCATTGATTGTAAAAGTACAGAACAATTATCGGAGGACTGAACTTAGACTCACAATACAAACTCGCTCGTACAAAGAAAGCCTAGGAATGAAAACCTAGGTACAGCAGTCTAAGTACGATTATTTATTTTAGATTCTGGGGGGTGACGATAGAGGCTCGAGAAAGCGACGGCCGCTCTGCCTTACTCCTTGGACGATCGGTACGCAGCCTTGACTCGGGGAAGATCTGCTTGGTCGTTGACGAAGAAATGCCTTCTTGCTCTCTCTCTGATTGTTCTCCTGGCTTCTCTCTCTCTGTGTATATTCTTCCCTCTGACTATGGAGGAAGTCTCTCTATGTATATGTATTCTTCTCTCGTTTATTTTTTGTATATCTCTCTATATATTACAAGGGAATAGCACCTTGCTATTTATAATAGTGGGATGTGATCACTAGGGTTGCCAATGATTGGCTCTTGGAGATGGCGGCGGCTTGGGGATTGATCAATCCAGGCCGTTCGTTTCTGATTGTGACGAATCAGAACCATTAAGGATAGATTACACCAAATCCCCATTAGCAATTAATGCTGATTGGCATAAATCTTCCTTATAATGATTCTCTAATATCTGCGAATAAATCAAATTTATTCTCCTGCCACGTGCCCCAGATCATTGGGATTCGACTCGATCTTGGATTGCCATAAATCTGGGAGATTGATCGGCTGAGGACACGTGTCCTGAGAGCCAATGGTGAGACTGGAACCGCATGCAGATTAGGCCGCATGAGATTTGGGCCGCATGAATTTTGGGCCGCATAAGACTTGGGACACGTGTCAGGGCTGTCTGGGCAGTGGCCCCCTCCTTCAGACTTCTGAACCATATAATGAGCCGCATGAACCGCATAATGGTGTGTCTGCTTGAGCCGCATGGGCATGATCTTTTTGAGCCGCATAGGGATGATTCCACTCGAGCCGCATGGGACAGCTTCACTCTGAACTGCATGGGAAGTCTTCACTTCGAGCCACATAAGCACACCCACGTGGCAGGGCCACGTGGCATTTTGTTGCTCTTGGAGGATCGTGTCAGAGATTTCTTTCTCTTCCCTAGAGATTCATCATCATGACAGAGTCATAATTACCTGCTTTGGTGTCAGGTCTGTCAACTTTTCAGAGGGGTCAGCTGTCAAAGCAATTAATGCAGCATGGATCGGAGGGGAGCACTGTCACGCCACATGTCTTCTGAGCCGTATGGAATACCTCCGGCCGCATAGCTCCTTATGCCGCATGACTCCCTGAGCCGCATACGTTTTTTGAGCCGCCTGGGTCTTTCTTGGCCGCATGAGTCAATTTTTTATTATTTCCATGCTTCTACAGGACCCCCTTCAAAGTTTTCAATTTGTAAAATTGAAATACTTTGAATAAGAAGCATGGCCGTGCTCTTCTAACCGCATATGAAACCCTGACCGTATAGAGATCTTGGCCGCATAGATTGTTCAGCCGCATAGTTTCTCGCCACGCCATTATGTCATGCATGCAAACCTTTTTGGGGCAGGATCCTAGGAGTTTCTGACCTCTAATTAACTAGTCTGTATCGATAGCCGAAGAGTCGACTACTTTGTACGAAGCGTCGGTTTTGGTCCTCCTTTCTCTATAAATGGAAGGGTATTTAGAAGGATTTCTTCTCTTAGACTCTTTCTTATTAAGATTTCTGTCTTACTTTCTTCTTCCAACTGACAAACCACGATGGCACCTAGGGCTTCGAAGGCAGTGAAGAAGGTTGTAGCTAGGAGCAGGAAGTCGGCTTCGTCTTCAGTTGCCGCACCCCCCGTTCGTCTTGATGTTCATATTGTCGTCGAAGGTAAGCACTGTGCGGAAGATTGGGTGCTCTGAAACCCTAAAAGATGCTGCTCTGCTGCATTGCTTCGTGCATAATCATTTTGATGCGAGCTTTTTAGATTACGTGGTCCACATACACATCCTATGAGCCGCATGGAATATATTCCATGCCCAAGCCGTATAAGAGTTGTCTTTAAACGAGCCGCATGAACACTTCTGAATATCTTCTGACTGTTTTCATCATTTCTCATCACTTTTTTCCGTCTTTTGGTTCTTATAGTGTCTCCATCGAGTGCTGATACTACAGTGGTAGAGGATCCGTCGCTCCCTGGCGTCAATCAGGGGCCTTCCTCTGTTAAGAAGGAGATAATAAAAGAAGAATTGGAGCCTGAGAGGGACGACGTCCTTCCCACTGTCGAGACTGCTGAGGTTGACACCACTGGAAATCCTGATTCTCCCATTCTGGATGAGGATCTTCCTCAGTTACATCCTTCATACGTAATATGGTTGAAGGAGTTGTATACGTATTTTTGTAACTAGGGGTTTGAGGTGTCTTGTCTGTAACGAAGAACTTTCCTGTAACCGTGTGGATGTAACTGATTTCTGACTGAATGGAATATATATTTGCTTCACTCTTTTGCTTTGTAATAATCCTTTTATTGGGTCATTTTATGTGGACCCATTGTCTCTAACATACCCTGGTTTTGGATACGGACAATAAGTTTAAAAGAAAGGAACCAATCATACTGACTCAGAGGTGCTGAGGACATGGTGAGCATGAGGGTCTCTTTGACAGGGGGGGTACATAGAACAACTCAGAGGTAATAAGGACATGGAAGTTCTATGTAGGAGTGATTTATTTTTGGCAGAAGTGGGATGACTCAGAGGTGATGAGGACATGGCTGTTTTGGAAATTTGTGGATCGATTACCCTTTTTGTGCACTGGGAGTGTGGGTATTAGATCATGAGGGGGGATCTCCTTCGGGAAGGAAGTTCAGAGGTATGATCATACATAACTTTCTACCTGAAAGAGTGACCGGGATGTGAGTTCAGAGGCACCATCGGGTACATGACTCGAGAATCTAGAGAATGGTGAGTGTGAGTTCAGCGGTACCAGCGGGTACATGACTCGAAAATCTGAAAAACTATGAGGGTGAGTTCAGTGGTATCAGCGGATACATGACTCGAAGATCTGGAAAATTACGGGGTGAGTTCATTGGTACTAGCGGGTACATGACTCGACAATCCATGAATGTTGGAATCAAAGTGTAAGTTCAGAGGTACCAGCAGGTACATGACTTGGAAATTTGGGATATCTTTATGGAAGAAGGGCATGAGTTCAGCGGTACTCGCGGGTACTTGACTCGAAAATCTGTGAATGTTGGAATCAAAGTGTAAGTTCAGAGGTACCAGCAGGTACATGACTTGGGAATTTGGGATATGAGTTCAGCGGTACAAGAGGGTACGTGACTCGATAAGTTGGAAAATTAGGGGGTTGAGTTCAGTGGTACCAGCGGGCACATAACTCGAAACTTTTGAAAATATTGTTTAAACATAGTATTTCTTCAGGAACTTGCCGTTGACGGGCAACATGAGCAAGTCTCTGTTCTGTTTGGCGAGGCGGTAAGCACCATTGGAGAACACGGCCTCGATAATAAATGGGCCTTCCCATTTTGGCTGGAACTTGCCGGTAGTCTTGTGAGTCATGACCATTGGCCTCCTGACTGCCAAAACAAGATCGTCCACTTGGAATGTTCTGACTTTGACCTTCTTGTTGAAGGCTCCTGAGATGCGTGCTTGGTATAATTCGATCCTTTGCTGAGCTAGGAGGCGTTTTTCATCTAAGGCCTCTAACTCTTGTAGTCGACGTGGGTAGTTATCATCCGTTGTCAATTGATAAGTGAGGGCGACTCGGAGTGAGGGAATCTGAGTCTCTAATGGGAGAACTGCCTCACTCCCGTACACCAGAGAGAATGGTGTATTCCCGGTGGCTGTTCGAACCGTGGTGCGATAAGCCCATAAGCACTCGCCGAGCTTCTCGTTCCAGTCGCATTTGTTGGAGGAGACAAACTTCTTGAGGAGTTTGATGATTATTTTGTTGAATGCCTCTGCTAACCCGTTTGCTGCCGGGTTGTATGGTGTCGAAGCGATATTCTGAATGCGGTGTTTGTCGCAGAATCGGTAGAATGCGTGGCTTATAAATTGCGGACCATTATCATGGATGATCCTTCGGGGCAGTCTAAAGCGGTAGATGACGTGGTGCTTCAGGAAGCTGATTACGTTTGAAGTCTTGACTTCGGCGAGTGGGACAGCTTCTGCCCACTTTGAGAAGTAATCAGTGATCGCAAGTATGAAGCGATGTCCTCGGAAGGAAGGTGGGGTGATTGGACCAATGATATCCATTCCCCATGCTTCTAATGGCCAGGACGCTACTGTCGGATGTAGAAATTCGGATGGTTGGTGAATGAAGTCTGCGTGGACTTGGCAGGCCTTGTATTTTCTGGCATAATCTATCGCATCAGCCACCATCATGGGCCAGTAGTAGCCCATCCGACGAAGGCGATCTTGTATTTTTGGGTCGGGCTGATGGGCCCCGTAGACACCGTCATGAGCCTCTCGTACGGCTTCTTTGGCTTCTGCGTTCGACAAGCACCAAAGTAGTAATCCGTCGTAGGAGCGGCGATACAGCATTTTCGTCTCTGTATCGTAGAAGAATCTGAGAGAACGCCGTCTGATAGAAGTAGCCTCCTTCGGGTTCTCGGGCAGGATGTCGTAGACCACGAAGTCTATGAATGGTTGTCTCCAGTCTGGCGTTTCGTCGATCATCTGAGCAGAATAACTCGCCATGGCTTGAACGTTGTTCTTGGGGCAGACCAGCTCATGGTCGATTACATCGACCGAATGATGAGAGTGGTTTGGCACTGCTAGGGAAGCAGCCAGGCCTGCTAGGGCATCAGCTTCGATATTTTGGAGTCTGGGGACGTGTTCGATGAAGAATCCCTCGAATGATGAGATAATGTTGATCGCTATTTGGTGGTAAGGGATCATGTCTTCATGGTGGACTTCGTACGTCCCCGGAATCTGGTTGACGATTAATTGCGAATCGCCGTATGCTTCAAGGTATTCTACCCCCAGTTCTCTTGCGAGTTGGAGGCCAATGACCAAAGCGTTGTACTCGGCCACAATGTTCGAGCAAGGTTCCGTGAGAGAGTAGGCGTGATTGATCACTAGCCCGGTAGGGAAGACCAATACTACTCCGACTCCGACGACGATGTTTCCCTTGGGTCCGGTTCTTGAAGCGCCATCGAAGAACATCCGCCATATGTTATCGTGGGTGGTTGTATTTGAATCGGCGACCTCATCTGGGATTTTTTCGTATATTCTGGATGATTCCGATCCTGGATGGGCCGCCAAAAAGTCTGCCAGGGCTTGACCTTTGACAGCCTTCTGCGGGACGAAGATCATATGATAGGGGGACAACAATATCGCCCATGTAGCGAGGCGGGAGCTAAGTGCCCCTGGTTTGGTCATGAGGACCCTGAGAGGGTTGATTCGTGAGATCACATGTATGGTTTGCCCCGTGACATAGTGCCGCGTCTTTTGAATGGCGAATACCAGGGCGAGGCAATCTTTCTCTACAGCGGTGTATCGGTGTTCGGGCCCGACCATCATTCGGCTGAGATAGTAAATGGCCTGCTCGTGGCCTGCATCGTTGTTTTGTGCCAGCAGGGCACCGAGGGAGTGTTCCATTGCTCGTACATAGAGCAGGAATGGTTTTCCAAGGACCGGGGCCACCAGGACTGGAGGATTTGATAAATATTCTTTGATGTCATCGAAAGTGCGCTGGCATTCCTCGTCCCATACGAATGAGACTCCCTTCTTCATGAGGTGGGTGAACGGTTGGCATCGCCCGAAGAGGTTGGAAATGAACCTCCTGATATAAGCTAGCCTCCCTTGGAGGCCTCTAAGTTCACGGAGATTTCTCGGGGGACCCATCTCCATGATTGCCCTCATTTTCTCGGGGTCTACATGGATACCCCGTGCAGTGATGATGAAGCCCAAGAACTTCCCGTTGGATATGCCCAAGAACGATTTTGTAGGGTTCATCTTCAGATTGTGGGCTCGTATTAAGTTGAACACCGTTCTCAGGTCTTGCAGATGATCTTCCTTACGGCGACTCTTGACGACGATGTCGTCGACATAGCATTCCACTATCTTACGCAAATGTTCTCTAAAAATAATACTCATGGCTCGTTGATATGTAGCGCCAGCATTCTTTAGACTGAATGGCATGACTGTGTAGCAGTATATGCCAATCGGGGTTCGGAATGAGGTATGCTTTTCGTCGTCGGGAGACATCTTGATTTGATTGTACCCCAAGAATCCATCCATGAATGACATACGTTCAAAGCCGCATGTATTATCGATCATGATGTCTGTGATAGGAAGGGGAAATTCATCTTTGGGGCATGCCTCGTTCAGGTTACGGAAGTCGATGCAGATTCAAATCTTCCCATTCTTCTTGAGGACGGGTACTATATTGGCAACCCAATCAGGATGTTGCTCTTCACGAATGAAGCCGCTCGCTATTAGCTTGTTGACTTCGGCTTCGATCGCGTCCATGACGCCTGGCGGAAGCATCGTTGTTGCTGCTTGACTGGCTTTGCATCTGGCCGTATATTGAGTTTGTGGAGAGCGATGTCAGGATTTAACCCCTGTATGTCTTCATAGCTCCAGGCGAACACATCAATGTATTCTTTGACAAGTTCTAACAGCGACTCTCGTTCTTCGTCAGTTAGGCTTTTACTGATAAAGATCGGTTTTGGAGAAGATTCGCTGCCGAGATCCACTTGTATGACCTCATCTTCAGTAGGAGGTTCTCTCAGTTCGAACCACTTTTCCCATTGTGTGTCTAATTGCTGGGCCCATGGCTCTAGCACAAGGATTTCGAGGATGTCTTCATCTTCCTCGTAAGCGTCGGTGAATGCCATGTTGACTGATATGACTTATCTGAAAACATCTTCGATGCTGGTATCTGAGTCGAAAGTCGGTGATCCGGTTGAATGTGACTGCCAGTCGCATTCTTCATCTGAGCTTTCAGGGGTCGTAGTAGGCGTTACATACCCTAAACCGCATCGAGTTTTGTTATAGTAGTTCCGTGGTTTGCCCGCCGGGGCTGGCGTCTTCAAAGGTAATCGTCGCCCAGTACCGTAGTTCAGTCCTGGCGTTGTCTCTAGATCATACCCCTGTTTCTGCATGAGATATTTGGATTGAGGGCTATAAAGATACAGAAGCAGTCTTCCAGCATCTGACCCGAAGTCGACTTCTTCCATGGTGAGGGGATGCGGGTTGTTCGTCCGGCCGAAGATGATTGGGTGGTCCCCTCCCTCGATTATTTGGTAAGCATCTTCTACTGGAGTAAGTTGGATAGCGGTGTACACATTTGTCACCTGTGTATGTAGGTGAGTGCCTATACCGTGTTCCATAGCATACATTGTACATAGCTTATTGAGCTCGGTGTAGTTCAAAGATAACCCTTTATTGATGAAGTAAGGTATCTTTTCTAGAGGGATTACATCATCTGCAGAGGGAGCATCAGTGTGGGCAGCCACATACTTGTCTAGCTCTGGTTCCTCTTCGGCTACCCCCTGTGTGAATGAAGATTAAGAGGGCGTCCTAGTCAGCTTGATCTTCAGAGGTTCAACTGACGGAGCGGAGCGTGAGGTTGTCGGTAGACTAGCAACCCCCAGTCTGGCACTTGATGTGGAGCGAGGGGTGGCTGGTTCGCTTGAAGTGTCAGACCTCGCATCGGGGTGACGACTTTTCTTAGGCAGGCGTATCGTCAGAGGTCTATCGGAGGGATTGAGCTTCTCTGTTTGGGATTGACCGACTCTCGACAATCTGATGGTAAGTGGCCCTGTCGTGGGTCTAGGTACCTGGCCGGACCTTGGCAGCCGGATTCTCAACTGCTCTTCCTGTGCCGAGAGGCTGATCGCGTCCTTACGTACCGTGGCCGTAAGGGGTGCGGAATTGCCTAGTTTGCGAGCCTGGAGGTGGATTGTCAGAGGTTCTTCTGATCCCGTGGTTGCTTCAACATTAGTTTGTTTATTTCCTCCTTCAAGGTGCCTCTTCGACTTTTCGTATAGGCAGGAGTCCGAGTAATAAGATTCGACCCCTTTGAAGGGATCGATGTCAGCGAATTCTGTCCTCACGAAGCCGTGCTTGTCGACATATTTGAAGCATTGGTGTAGCGTGGAAGGCACGATCATGTAATCGTGTATCCAAGGGCGCCCCAAAAGGATGTTGTATGAAGTGTCGGCATCTATGACGTAGCAAGTGACTTCTGATTGGAGATCGCCAATCTGACATTTCAGACGGATCTTTCCGATTGGGTAGCATCTGCCCGAATTGAACCCGCTGATGGCGGTGTTTATAGGGGTCAGGCGATGCATCGGGATACGAAGATGATGCAGTAGTCCTTTTGGAATGATGCTTATGGAAGACCCAGGGTCAATGTGCATCCGGTCCACCTTTATATCGCCGATGTAGCCTGAGTAGTATAATGGGCGATCGTGTAGATTAGTCTTGATGAGCATGTCTTGTGGAGTGAAGACGATGTTGGGCATTGCTCCCGTACAGGCACTGTCTTGGAGGTCTGCGGGCTGATTTTCTTCCGTGAGGTTGACCTGAGCTAGGTACGCGTCGGCATTTTGAAGTGCATCGCTCAAAGCTGTACGGACATCCTTCGAGAGCCTCAGGAGTTCATATAAGGACAATTTGGCCGATGTATTGGCCAATTGCGCCAAGATGTCGAAGTTGTAGGGCCTCTCCAGCCCCTGAGATGTTTCCTTTCGGAGGGATTTGTCGAAGCGAGTCTCCTTCGGCCTAGGCTTGTCGGTCGTCGAAGGCTGAGCCGGTCCCGGAGCATCCGTGGTAGTGGGCGGATGATCATCAGTCGAGTTTTCAGCCACAGATTGAGATTGTGCTCCGGATCGAGTAACAACGGCCGTGACTTCCTCTTCGTCTGCTGAGGTGGTACGGCAGGATCTGACTTTTCCACTTTTCTTTTTAGAAGATGGAGTGGACTGAGTTACCTCGTGGACTAGGTCCGGATGGACCCATATGATTTCCCCTCATGATGTGGTGAGGGGTACTAGACCAGCAGCTTGAGCAGGCAGAAGATTAGCAATCTCCATCATTGCCAGAGGGATGGGTATAACCCCGTCCTGGGTCTCTGTTGGAGGGAAGCTGCCGAATTGTACGGTCACCATATTGACTGCCACGGTTACCTCCTCGAAATCGATGGCCAGAGCGTTCGAATCGATGAGGTTTTGGATATATCGTTTCAGTTGGTAGCAGTCGTGCGTAGCATGGTGGACGTAGCGATGGTAATGGCAGATCTTTGGGTTCTCTAGATCAGCCGGCCGAGGCTCCTGTCTTGGTGGAGGAAGCTGAATCCTATCTCCTTGTATGAGCATGTCTAAGATAGGTTTGACGTGACCGTCTTCAAAAGAGTAAGTGATTTGAGGCTATTGTTTGTCCGCAGGTTGTGACTCAGGCTTCTGGGCTGTATCGGCCACTATAGCCTGTTTGCCTCTGTTGTCCCGGTTGTTGGAGGGGCTACCCCTATTGTCGTTGGTGGTGCTGGGAGGCTTGCCCTTGTTCTCTCCCTCTGAGATATGTAATCCCAGTTGGCGAGCCTTCTTTAATCGTTCTTCGGCACTTGTAGCACTAATGATAAAAGCCTTCCAGTCCTTGAATTGACTCTCGCCCATCCAGAGACTGATTGTTGGGAGTAGTCTCTTTTGGAAAATTTTGATCAAGGAGGAGTCTGGGTTGCCAGATGGTAACTTTATTGCGGTTTGACGAAACCGCTCAATGTAATTCCTCGTCAGCTCTTTCTCTCCTTGAATGACGTCCATGAGGGTAGACATCGTGATGTTCTGCCCTACCTCATAGAACCTCTCCAAGAACAGGCGTTTGAAGCCAGCGAAGGAATGGATACAATTCTCCGGCAGGTTGGGTACCAATCGAAGTCGACTCCTTCCAATGCCCCAATGAATAACCACGTGAGGATAGCGTCATCATGGGGGAGATGGTCGGTAGTGACCTCAAAGTAAGTGACGTAACGACTTGCTGAAGTCTTGCCATCATATGGGTTGATATTGAACGGCTTATATCTTGGTGGAAAGGGAACATCCCTCCATTCAGCAGGATATGGTTGCCGTATCCTGAGGTCTTGAGAGTTTTCTCGGGCATGGAACATTGCTCGGAGCTCCTGAAACTCTCTTCTTATTTCTCGGGCCTCATCTATCGCGGTAGGGGCCATTATCTCGGGAGGATTGTTGCCCGGGTTTGGTGCCGCTGAATTTGAATCTACGTTGATTGCGGGACCCGTGCTTGTCTGGCCAGGTGTCACCCCCTGCAGATTAGGAAGCGCCGCTTTGATCTCGTCTACAGACTTGACCAAGGCATGCAAAATGGCCTCCAAAGTGTCGATGTGCTAGCGATCACCGGAACCGCCTTGATTGCTGTCTGTCATGAACACCGTTTTCACATAAGGAGTGACGGAAGGAGTGGTGGAGGATATACCCTCCGGGTCGTACCCGTGCATCGAGAAATCATCAGAATATGTGGGGATGTTCTCTTCAGGTTCGGACTCGGAAGGAACACTACCCCCAGCTTCGGAGCTTGTTTCGTCTAGGATGTCCTTGGGGACGTCGATATCTGTCGTATCCGTCGGAGGATTTGCTTCCTCCAGTCCGTATTCCTGGAATATCGGATTGTCGTGGATGTTTGGAGGAGTGCTACCCCCAGTTCCGACGACCCCCAATGTTGCAGACGACGAACTTCCTACTGCAGCATTTTTCGTCTTCGAACGGGTGTGTTGAAATACTCCAGTGGAGGATAACCCTTTAGACGACGGTTTCTTAGCTGCAGTAGTTGACACCGTTGGGCTGGAGATGCTTGTCTTCTTCCCTCTTCCCTTGGCGGGAACTTTCTGCACGGACTTGTAGGAGACAACAGGAGGTGCCTCGTCTTCTGAGCTCGGGTGATGTAGTCTTTGGAAGACGGATGGCCAGTCTCCCGTTACCGCCGCGTTGCTGCAACAGCAGTTGACGATGATCTGGGTGCATTGATGTCCGTGTGAGGGATCTTTACACCTCGAAGCTCCTTCTCTTTCCTTGCGTTTGTGGAGGATAACCTCACGCAGGTCAGAGGAACCACCTTGTCTGTTTGCCGCCGGGGGCTGGACTTGAGTGGTTTTATACAACTTTCCATCAGAGGCCCGCGTGATAATCAGTGGAACGCCCCGATAGTCAGAGGTTGGGGCAGTCGTCTGGACTTGATGAGCCCGCGCTGCCCTAGACTTCCTCCTTTTAGCACTTGTGGGTGCGTAATAGGAGGAGTCTAAGTCGAATACCACAGAGTCTGGATTATCATCCAGAGAATGATCAGAGTCAGGACCGCATGAAAGCCGGTCGAAGATTGATCGAGAGAAGCGTGGGACGGACGCTATGCGGCTAGCATTGGGTACCGTGCAGGCTGTCTGCATGCGGCTGTCTTTTGTTGTAGGATGAGTCTTTATGCGGCTAGGAGTCACGACCGTGCAGGCTGACCGCATGCGGTTGGCATCTGTGGCCGCATGGGTTTTCTGCAAGCGATTGACTTTAATAGCCGCATGAGTCTCATCCGTGCGGTTGGCAACTGTAGCCGCATAAGTTATGCGGCTGACAGATGTGGCCACATGAGTTTTCTTTATGCGGTCGGCGGTTGTAGCCGCATGGGCTTTCTTCCTGCGGCTAATAATCTTCTGCGGCTCGGATCGTGTAGAGTTCCTCTTTGCCCCTGCAAGTCCAGCATCATAGTATTTTCTTCTGCCGGACTTGGGGACAGCAGAGTTGTCTACGGTCTGAAGTGGGGCCGCATGGGAGTCTTTCTCGCCATCTTGAGCAATAGAGAGCACCCCATCAAGGGCTTGCAGAGGAGCAAATGATTTTGGCCTCCACTCTTTGCGAGCCTTTATGGTGCGGGTGCGCTTCTGGACCGGGCCAGTGCTACCTTCAGAGAGCATCTCTTCGAACGCCTGTTGGTCGAAGCGTACGACCAACTTTTGTTGTGTAGAGCCAAGTTTGGCTGCGTCCGATTGCGTCACCAACTCCTCAGCCGTGGAGAAGTTAGTCCCCAGCAGAGTCGCCATCGTGTTTGCCATTGATTGTAAAAGTACAGAATAATTATCGGAGGACTGAACTTAGACTCACAATACAAACTCGCTCGTACAAAGAAAGCCTAGGGACGAAAACCTAGGTACAGCAGTCTAAGTACGATTATTTATTTTAGATTCTGGGGGGTGACGATAGAGGCTCGGGAAAGCGACGGCCGCTCTGCCTTACTCCTTGGACGATCGGTACGCAGCCTTGACTCGGGGAAGATCTGCTTGGTCGTTGACGAAGAAATGCCTTCTTGCTCTCTCTCTGATTATTCTCCTGGCTTCTCTCTCTCTGTGTATATTCTTCCCTCTGACTATGGGGGAAGTCTCTCTGTGTATATGTATTCTTCTCTCGTTTTTTTTTTGTATATCTCTCTATATATTACAAGGGAATAGCACCTTGCTATTTATAATAGTGGGATGTGATCACTAGGGTTGCCAACGATTAGCTCTTGGAGATGGCGGCGGCTTGGGGATCGATCAATCCAGGCCGTTCGTTTCTGATTGTGACGAATCAGAACCATTAAGGGTAGATTACACCAAATCCCCATTAGCAATTAATGCTGATTGGCATAAATCTTTCTTATAATGATTCTCTAATATCTGCGAATAAATCAAATTTATTCTCCTGCCACGTGCCCCAAATCATTGGGATTCGACCCGATCTTGAATTGCCATAAATCTGGGAGATTGATCGGCTGAGGACACGTGTCCTGAGAGCCAATGGTGAGACTGGAACCGCATGCAGATTGGGCCGCATGAGATTTGGGCCGTATGAATTTTGGGCCGCATAAGACTTGGGACACGTGTCAGGGCTGTCTGGGCAGTGGCCCCCTCCTTCAGACTTCTGAACCATATGATGAGCCGCATGAACCGCATAATGGTGTGTCTGCTTGAGCCGCATGGGCATGATCTTTTTGAGCCGCATAGGGATGATTCCACTCGAGCCGCATGGGACAACTTCACTCTGAACCGCATGGGAAGTCTTCACTTCGAGCCGCATAAGCACACCCACGTGGCAGGGCCACGTGGCATTTTGTTGCTCTCAGGGGATCGTGTCAGAGATTTCTTTCTCTTCCCTAGAGATTCATCATCATGACAGAGTCATAATTACCTGCTTTGGTGTCAGGTCTGTCAACTTTTCAGAGGGGTCAGCCGTCAAAGCAATTAATGCAGCATGGATCGGAGGGGAGCACTGTCACGCCACATGTCTTCTGAGCCGCATGGAATACCTCCGGCTGCATAGCTCCTTATGCCGCATGACTCCTTGAGCCGCATGCGTTTTCTGAGCCGTCTGGGTCTTTCTTGGCCGCATGAGTCAATTTCTTTAGTATTTTCCATGCTTCTACACTAGTTTGCCGACAACTCCACGTTCTGCTCCACCAGTTGAACCTCTGAAGATCAAGTTGACCAGGTCGTCCTCTCAGTCTTCATTTATACAGGGGGTCACCGAAGAAGAACCAGAGCTAGCCAAGTATGTGGCTGCCCACACTGAAGTTCCCTCCGCGGATGATGTAATCCCCCTAGAAAAGATACCTTATTTCATCAATAAAAAGCTATCTTTGAACTACATCGAGCTTAATATGCTTTGTACAATGTACGTTATGGAACATGGTATAGGCACCCACCTACACACACAGGTGACAAATGTGTACACCACAATCCAGCTTATTCCAGCAGAAGACGCGTACCGCATAATCGAGGGAGGAGATCATCCGATCATCTTCGGCCGAAAAGACGATCCGCGTCCCTTCACCATAAAAGAAGTCGATCTTGGGTCAGATGCAGGGAGACTGCCTCTGTATCTTTATAGTCCCTAGGCCAAATATCTTATGCAAATATAGGGATATGATCTGGAGACTACACCCGGCTTGAACTACGGCACCGGACGACATCTACCTTTGAAGCCTCCACTCCCGGCTGGCAAGCCACGGGATTACTATAGCAAAACTTGATGTGGACTAGGGTATGTAACTCCCACGACAACACCTGAGAGTTCGGATGAAGAGTGTGACTGGCAGTCACATTCAACCGGGTCACCAACCTCCGACTCGGATACCAGCATCGGAGACATATTTAGACAAGTCTTGTCAGTCAATATGGCATTCGCCGACGCTTACGAAGAAGACGAAGACATGACTGAAATCCTCGAAATAGAGCTGTGGGCCCAACAGCTGGATGCACAATGGGAAAAGCAGTTCGAGCAGAGAGAACCTCCTACCGAAGATGAGGTTATGCAGGTCGACCTCGGCAGCGAATCCTCTCCAAAGCCAATCTTTGTCAGTAAAAGCTTAACAGACGAAGAGCGAGAATCGCTGCTGGAACTTATCAGAGAATATATTTATGTGTTCGCATGGAGTTATCAAGACATACCGGGATTAGATCCCGATATTGCTCTTCACAAGCTCAACATACGGCCAGATGCAAAGCCAGTCAAGCAGCAACAACGATGCTTCCGCCCAGGTGTTATGGACGCGATCGAAGCCGAAGTCAACAAACTGATAGCCAGCGGCTTCATTCGTGAGGAGCAATATCCCGATTGGGTCGCCAATATAGTTTCGGTCCTCAAGAAGAATAGAAAAATCTAAATCTGCATCGACTTTCGCAATATGAATTAGGCATGCCCGAAAGACGAATTCCCCCTCCCTATCACAGATATCATGATTGACAACACATGCGGCTTCGAACGTATGTCGTTCATGGATGGATTCTCGGGGTATAACCAGATCAAGATGTCTTTGACGACGAAAAGCACACATCATTCCGAACACCGATTGGCACATACTGTTACACAGTCATGCCTTTCGGTTTAAAGAATGCTGGCGCCACGTATCAACGAGCCATGAGTATCATCTTCAAAGAACACATGTGCAAGACGGTAGAATGCTATGTCGATGACATCGCCGTCAAGAGTCGCTGTAAGGGAGATCATCTGCAGGACCTGAGGACGGTATTCGATCTGATGCGAGCCCACAATCCGAAAATGAACCCTACAAAATCTTTCTCGGGCGTATCCAGCAGAAAATTCTTGGGATTCATCATCACCGCTCAGGGCATTCATGTAGACCCTGAGAAAATGAAGGCAATCATGGAGATGGGTCTCCCGAGAAATCTTCGCGAACTCAGAGGCCTCCAAGGAAGGCTAGCTTACATCAGGAGGTTCATTTCTAACCTCTCCGGGTGATGCCGACCGTTCACACACCTCATGAAGAAAGGAGTCTCATTCGTATGGGACGAGGAATGTCAGCGTGCCTTCGACAGCATCAAAGAATATTTGTCAAATCCTCCAGTCTTGGTGGCCCCGGTTGCCGGAAAACTATTTCTGCTATACGTACGAGCAATGGAACACTCTCTTGGTGCTCTGTTGGCACAAAACAACGATGCAGGCCACGAACAAGCCATATACTACCTCAGCCGAATGATGGTCGGACCGGAGCACCGATACACTGCGGTAGAAAAGGAATGCCTTGCCTTGGTGTTCGCTATTCAGAAGACGCGGCATTATGTCACAGGACAAACCATACATGTGATCTCACGAGTCAACCCTCTCAGAGTCCTCATGACTAAGCCAGGGGCACTCAGCTCTCGCCTCGCTACATGGGCAATATTGCTGTCCCCCTATCATATGGTCTTTATCCCGCAGAAGGCTGTCAAAGGTCAAGCCCTGGCAGACTTCTTGGCAGCCCACCCAGGATCGGAATCATCCAGAATATATGAAGAGATCCCAGATGAGGTCGCCGAATCGAATACAACCATTCACGATAACATATGGCGAATATTCTTCGACGGTGCTTCAAGAACTGGACCCAAGGGAAACATCGTCGTTGGAGTCGTGGTTGTATTGATTTCTCCTACCGGGCTCGTGATCAATCATGCCTACTCTCTCACGGAACCCTGCTCTAACAACGTGGTCGAGTACAACGCTTTATTCATCGGTCTCCAACTTACAAAAGAGCTGGGGGTAGAATATCTTGAAGCATACGGCGATTCGCAATTAATCGTCAATCAGATTCGGGGATCATACGAAGTCTGCCATGAAGACATGATCCCCTACAACCAAATAGCGATCAACATCATCTCATCGTTTGAGGGATTCTTTATCGAGCACGTCCCCAGACTCCAAAATATCGAAGTCGACGCCTTAGCGGGCCTTGCCGCTTCCTTAGCAGTGCCAAACCACACTCATCATTCGGTTGATGTGATAGGCCACGAATTGGTCTGCCCCAAGAACAACGTTCAATTCGTGGCAAGCTATTCCGCCCAGGCGGTCGACGAAGCACCAGATTGGAGACAGCCATTCATCGACTTCGTCGTCTACGACATCCTTCCAGAGAATCCAAAGGAAGCCACCTCCATCAGACGGCATTCTCTCAGATTCTTCTACGATATAGAGACGAAAATGTTGTATCGACGATCCTATGACGGGTTGTTGCTTCGGTGCTTCTCAAACGCAGAAGCCAAAAAAGCCGTACGAGAAGCTCATAACGATGTCTGCGGGGCCCACCAGCCCGGTCCTAAATTGCAAGACCGTCTTCGACGAATGGGCTACTATTGGCCCACGATGGTGGCAGATGCGATAGATTATGCTAGAAAATGCAAAGCCTGCTAAGTCCACGCGGACTTCATTCACCAACCATCCGAATTTCTACATCCGACAGTGGCGTCTGGGCCATTCGAAGCATGGGGAATGGATATCATTGGTCCAATCACCCCACCGTCCTCCCGAGGACATCGCTTCATACTTGCGATCACTGATTACTTCTCCAAATGAGCGAAAGTTGTCCCACTCGCAGAAGTCAAGACTTCAAATGTGATCAGCTTCCTTAAGCATCACGTCATCTACCGCTTCGGACTGCCCCGAAGGATCATCCATGATAATGGTTCGCAGTTTACAAGCCACGCATTCTATCGGTTTTATGATAAGCACCGTATTCAGAATGTCGCCTCGACACCGTATAACCCGGCAGCGAACGGGTTGGCAGAGGCATTCAACAAAACAATTATCAAACTCCTCAAGAAGTTTGTCTCTTCCAACAAACGCGACTGGAACGAGAAGCTCGACGAATGCTTATGGGCTTATCGCACCACAGTTCGAACAGCCACCGGGAATACCCCATTCTCCCTGGTGTACGGAAGTGAGGCAGTCCTCCCGTTGGAGACTCAGATCCCCTCACTACGCGTCGCCCTCACACATCAATTGACGACAGACGAAAACCACCATCGTCGGCTACAGGAATTGGAGGCACTAGATGAAAAGCGCCTCTTGGCTCAGCAACGAATTGAGCTATACCAAGCACGCATCTCTGGAGCCTTCAACAAGAAGGTCAAAATCAGAACATTCTAAGTGGGCGATCTCGTTCTGGCAGTCCGGAGGCCGATGGTCATGACTCACAAGACCGCCGACAAATTCCAGCCAAAGTGGGAAGGCCCATTTATCATTGAGGCAGTATTCTCCAACGGTGCTTACCGCCTCGCAAAACAAAACGAAGACTTGTTCATGTTGCCCGTCAACGGCAAGTTCCTGAAGAAATATTATGTCTAAACGACATTCTCTCCAGATCATCGAGTCATGTACCCGCTAGTACCGCTGAACTCACATCCATAACATTTCAGATTATCGAGTCATGTACCTGCTGGTGCCACTGAACTCACCTCCACGTTCCTTTCAGATTATCGAGTCATGTACCCACTAGTACCGCTGAACTCACACCCACTTGTACTTTAGAATACTGAGTCATGTATCCGCTGGTACCGCTGAACTCACACTTTCTCAATATTCTAAATTACCGAGTTATGTACCCGCTGGTGCCTCTGAACTCACATTTCGGTCACACTTTCAGATAGTAAGTCACGTATGATTATACCTCTGAACTTTCTTCTTGGAAGAGATCCTCCCTCATGATCCACTACCCGCACTCCCAGTGCACAAAAAGGGTAATCGATCCACAAATTTCCGAAACGGCCATGTCCTCATTACCTCTGAGTCGTTTTTACTTCTACCAAAAATAAACCGCCCCCTCGCATAGAACTTCCACGTTCTCCTACCTCTGAGTCGTTCTATATACCCCCTCTTCATTGAGCCCACTCCTGCCATGTCCTCATTACCTCTGAGTGGAAAGGCTCCGTCGAAGAAACCTTTATGCTTGCCATGTCCCCATTACCTCTGAGTAAGTATGTCGGTTCCCTTTCAACCTATTATCTGTACCCCCAACCGGAGTACGACAAGGATAATAGGTCCACAAATGGCCTCTGTTGACCACAAATGTCCTCTGTTGACCACACATGTCCTATGTTGACCACAAATGTCCTCTGTTGACCACAAATGTCCTCTGTTGACCACAAACATCCTCTGTTGACCACAAATGTCCTCTGTTGACCACAAATATCCTCAGTCGACTACAGATGCTGTACTGGATCTCCAGTATGCGTCCATCCCTTCCCTATCATGCCTGAGAGCCCAGCTGCTCCTTGGCATTCTCCTGAATACCAAAAACTTCTATAGTTGTCTTATCGCGAAGTTGTTCTAGGTATTCCTCTCCAAAACTTGTTACTCGTACCTAAAACCAAGGTACGCCCAGGGTGATAGGTCCACAAATAATCCCCCCCAGCAGGTCCAAATCCACGAACACCACAAGTACAAAAAAGAGAAGATGAGTTGAAGCATGCTCATTTATTCAAAATTCAAAGTGCTACATCATTTGGGATCTCATCCCTTACAAGACGAAGACAAAAAGAAAAAAAAAGAGACAACAAAAGAAGACAGAAGACTGATCACTGCTCCGGGGCACATAACGCCATGAGACGGTCCGTCAGCAAGGCAACCGACCGCTCAAGCCTCTGTTTAGGTCGACGCTCCTCCTCCTGGCTCAGCACCGTCGCGTCCTCCAGATGAGCATGAGCTTGCCAGTTGTCCTCGAATTTCTTGAAAGCCCGCTCCAGGTTGACAGAAGATCGGGAAACCCTCTCGGCCTCCCGAACGATTGATTCCTGTTCCGTACGAACAGCCCCCAGCTCTGACTCTAAGAAAGCCAACTTTCTTTGAAGTACAAGAATCCGCTCCTTCGTGTCAGCTATTCCATGAGAAGCAGACTCTGCCTGAGCCCTACAAGCCTGACTTCGACGACCCAGCCTGTCATACGAAGCGGAGAACTTGTCAAGGTCCCCCTGCACAACTGGCCCGGCAGTATCTCGAGCAAGCTTGATCCTATCCTGAGCAACAATAAGGAAGCCTCGCTCCCGTTCAATCGCAGCAGGCAAGCCAGCCTACCGTATCGCCAGCAATTGGGTCATAAGCTGATCACCCTCTGCCAACTTAGGCTCCAGGAGTGCAGCCAACCCCACCCCGCAAGGAAGAGCCTTCAAAGTGTTAATCTGACCCCGAGCACCCCGCAGAGACAAAGAAAAAGGGATCCCCTGTTCTACGGCAGCATCTACGCCCCTCTTTAAATGGCGATAGAAGCTGTCGACCACATCCTGCGTCACCTCGTCCAGAGCCTCCGAAGAAGCCGGTGTCAACGGGAGTGTAGTCGGCAACGCTGAAGAAGACGCAACAGAGTCTGCGGCTCCTGCCACAAGAGAAACAAACTCCGTACGAAAGGACGCATAAACAGCGGCCAACTCATCTTCAGCAGCCCACAGAACTTTAATGCTCGGCAGGGTCGAGTAGTCAATCTCCGGAGCCGTATAAACAGCAGAGGATGAGGCAGAGACCATCGCCAGCTCCATTCTCATCTGCCCGGAGCTGGCGGGAGGCCCCTCGACATGAGACGACGAAGGGGAGAAAACGCTCCTTTCCTCCAGATCGCGGCAGGCCGAGCCTTCCCCAAGAACATCTGCGGTGGGAAGTAAAGGGTTAGGACCTGTAGGGCCAAGACAACCATGAATCGATTTGACCCGGAGGATATGTTGATAGAGCAAATAAGCCCTCTCACTAGTCAATATTTGGCTTACCTTACCAGTGGAGGAGTGTGGAGGCTGAGGTTCGCCTACAGCCATCGCAGCCTCTTCACCAGCAGCCTCCGAGTTGAATATGATAGGCTCCTCCGCCCTAGCACCCTCGGGAGGGGATGCGACGATATCGGTGTCACCTTGCAGAAATTCAGCAACCTCGTAGGCAGGTCCGAGGGAACCTTCGTCATCCCAGACTGGGGCTTCAGCAACTTGGGAGTCCTCAGCCACCGCAGGAATAGCCCCCGCTGAAAGGATCGCGGAACACATGCCACTAATCAAAGCAGCAAGGGCCGGATCAACCTCAGGGGCGGCAGACGGTTCATGAGAGGCCGGTTCATCAGACACCTACAAAGAAAAATGATTAAGTCGTATCCTAAGAGAAAGAAAACCACAACAAGGAGATGGCTCCGACTTGGTCTTACCTCCGGAACATCGTCTGCATCTTCACCCCCCTCGGTAATAAGTAATCCACGAGACCTAACGGCAGCTCTTTTCACGGAAAAGGTCGCTCTGCTGTCAGAAGACTCACGTCTGACTCATTTGCGTGAGGGACCAGGCACAGCGGGAGGCTGTCCTTCCTCACTACTTCCTTTTGTGTAGCAAGTAACGGATCCTCCACCAGTTCATCGGGTGTGGGAAGCGGTTGATCCGCTACTTCTTCACCTCCACCAGAAAAGGAGACTTCGCTATCATGATCATCATCCTCCTCAGCCGACTCGGAAGATTCTGATTTAGGAGGGGGAGTCTGGAGCGCTAGTTGCTTTCTAGTCTTAGCCCCCTTAGGCTTCTCCTCTAAACCGGTACCCACGATGAAACTGGTACTCGGATCGAAATTAACAGGAGGCTTGTTTACCATAACATGATATAAAGCAGCCACAAACAAAATTTCCCTCAGCGCCTTAGCATCAGGGATCGAGAAGCTGGCCCGAGTATGATAAGCGTCATAATAATTCCACGCCCTGACACCATCAAGAACGCTACCTTGAAAGCCCAAACAAGTGTTGGGACAGTCAAAGAATAACTGGCTATAGCCAAATTGGCAAAAAAACCTACTAGGCAGGTAGGGCTCCAAGTACACATTATCGCGGTTACGATAAACCAGATGCGCGGGATGGATGTTGCGCAACCAGGTGAGCATATTCGGAGACAGAAAGTGAGAAGGTCCGGTACCATCAAGGTATACATTCCTCACTTCCTCATCGAAAAAATGAGGAACAGACACGAAAAAGTCACACCCATCCACCCTCGCCAGTGCCCTCCGACAAGCTGGCATAGTATTGTATTTCCAAGACCGACGATGGCATTTGAAAAGGAAAGCGTCTTCATCTGTAGCATCTTCCGCTATTCCAAGTCCCATCAAAGATTTGTAGTGCATCAACAACCACCCCATCAAATAGTGGAACGGTAGCTCTATGCGCTCAAAATCCAGCATCTTCTTACGGGCAATGACCTTGGACGAGAATGTTCGGAGACCATGGTGTATGCTATATACCATAGCCGGAAGAAGAGCCAGTCTAACTCCAAATACCAGCTTAACGGCAGGGAGAATGAAGTGGCGACTGATCCTCTCAATAGAACCTGTCCCTTCCGAGACTACGCAGTTCCGTAGCCATATCATTAAAAATCCAGCCAGGAGCGCCTTTTCTGACATCTGCGTGGTGCCGTAGTAAAAATAGCTAAGTGAGTCAGTTTGACTCCCAAATATGTCGCTCTTGGACCGCGACTTCTTGACGCTCAACATAAGGTCCTTTATCTCTCCCTGGATTCGAGGGGTTCGAGGAGTAATTTTGCCAGAAGGGTCAACTTTAAAAAGATAATTGACCCAGGATGTGGTGTGGGGAGCGGTCCCTTCTGAGCTATCCTCCTTTTTTATAGCCATCTGGTGACAAGCACTATGATGGCACAGCAACTCCTGATACACCGCAACAAAACCTGGGAGTCGTCGGTTCAAGTCCTCGAACTCCTCATTCGACGGGGTGTACACCTCGAAAGGCTCGTTCCCCCACGGAAGTTTGGAGACAGTATACATCTCATGGAGAGCAAGCCCCAACTCCCCTCCGGGTGCAAAAAACATCCCCGTTCGTCGGTTATACATCTCCAAGAGCGCCACGAACAATGGTTTATTGATAGGAAGCCCGTGACAAGTGCCCCGAATGGCATGATAAAGTCCCACCTCCCGCAGGAATGTTTCGTAGGTCTGCAAAACCCAAGTGGTCAACTGGGCCCACGTAGAAATGGGGTTTATCCAGTTCAGCATTGCTAGTCTGCCAACGGGATAAGATTTTTTGTGAGCGAGTCGATTTAGGAATGTATCAGCTTGAGTGAATGTGAAGTTGGGACCGTATACATTCATGAAAGAGCCTGGGGCCAGACCCATCATGTACCGGAGGACGGAATCCTTACCCGCGTACGCTGACCGTATGTTCGGGTTATAATGGATGTTGTCCATCAACATCCCTGATTGGGTAGGAGTTAAGTTACACACCATCTTTCTGTCCAACAACACCATATTAAACTACGACAGAGGATAATGACGTTCCATGAGAGGAATATGGATCGCCATTCCATCCAAAGAAAAATCCCAGTTCTCAGAAATCTCTAATACTCGGGGATTCTTTATGATTAAAGCGTCTCCAAAGAGGAATGAAGGCTTCAGGTATAATCCATCCAACTTCCCAGTATTCATTATGGCACGAAGATAATGGAGAGTCTGATTCTCGATGGCGTTCAACCTCTCCGAAGGCTCATTAGCAGGAATTTGATTCAACACATGCTTAAATAAGTCATCAAGACGCACGCCCAAGGCGAACTGATTTGAGCCCACTATAAGTTCCTCCACAGGATTTACTGGCAGATTCACTGAAGGAAGACAAAAGAAACAAGGTCAAAAAGATAGCCGAAATACGACTACTTGATGCTTATGTGGCTTAGTTCAGCATAGCCGTATGCGGCTCAGTTTGAAAGAGCTCATGCGGTTCAGTTCGAATGAGCTTATGCGGTCCGGTTCGAAATGAGCGTATGCGGTTCAGTTCGGATGAGCTCATACGATTCAGTTCGAATAAGCTTATGTGGTTCGGCTCGAAATAGGCTTATGCGGTTCAGTACAGATGAGCTTATGCGGTCCAGTTCAAATGATCTTATGCGGTTCAGTTCAAAATAGGCTTATGCGGCTCAGTTTGAAAGAGCTCATGCGGTCCAGTCCAGATGAGCTTATGCGGCCCTGATGGTGAAGTAATTATACGGCTGCAAACAACAATTTTCATGCGGCTCAGGCCTGGGACATATCCCATACGGCTCGAACATGAGTCGGACATACAGCACACTTGGAAATACAGGCTCGCGCATAAGATATGCGACGTAGCCATGACAGTTCATGTTGATGGTCTTACCAGCAATAGGCGGGTGAATGTCGGGGTGAAAAACAGGCATGTCAGCCGGTGAAGGAGCCGCAACGTTTGTCGCCGCAGTCGATGAAGATGCGGCCTTCTTGCCCGTAGCAGCGGTAGTCTTCTTGGGAGCCATTGCCGATTGTTGATGGGAGAAGACGAAGAGGAAGTCAGCAACAAGGAGTTCGAGCAAAGAGAGAAGGTAAAGAAACCCTCAAAGAATAAATTACTCCTATTTATAGGTGAAGGAGGCTCGTAAATCAACAAATGCCTCGATCCACGCACCGCCTAAAAGAATAAAGGCAAAACGCTTCGGTCAAAGCAAAACTGACCCTTGGGATCCTCCCCCAAAAGGTGGCATTAATTCAAAAAATGAATCAAGGGCATTTAATGTAGAAGATTTGCACACGTGGATGGGACACACGACAAAAAGTCTATGCGGCCTAACAGCTCATGCGGCCAAATAAATTCATGCGACTGAACCATCTATGCGGTTAGCAAAGGCCATGCTTCTTATTCAAAGTATTTTAATTTTGCAAATTGAAAACTTTGAAGGAGGTCTTGTAGAAGCATGGAAAATACCAGAATGATGGTCTATGCGGCTCGGAACAGGAGAACCCCATGCGGCTCATATAGGGGCAGTTCCATGCGGTTCAGAGAGACTCTCAGTCTCATGCAGCTCGGGGCAGGAGAATCCATGCGGCTTACATAGGGACAGTCCCATGCGGTTCAAAAAGGCTCCCAGCCTCATGCGGCTCAAAAGTACATACGGCTCACAAACGACCAACAGAGATATGCGGCTCGATCAATACCACATGTCCCCGTGGCATCCCTTCACACAGCTGGCTGTCAAGTAATGGCCTTATTTAATGCTTAATGTTCTGCCATGATTTGACAGCTGACGGCTTTGACATAAAGTGCCATGATGGTCCTGTCGTAATGACAGACTCTTCGGGAATAGGAGAAAATCTCTGACACGATCCAAGATTGCCACGTGGCTACTCCCATGCGGCTCAATTGAAGAACAGCTTCATACGGCTGGCAGGAATCCTCTCCCTGCAGCTCACCAAGAAACCATCCCATACGGCTCGCAAGTACTATACCTATGCGGCTCACTGAGACACTGTCTAATGCGGTTCATGGATATCATGCGGCTCTGGCAAGGTCCACCATTAAGACACGTGGCAGAGATTCAATTGCCCCCATGACTTGACAGCTGGTAGCAGGGTGATTATGGGATGCGTGTTATTAAATCAATCAGAGATTTACCAGATCCCAATAACTATATTTAACGTTATCCTCATAATTAATGAGATCAGGTTATATCATTCATGATCAAGCCAATGGGACACCTGGTGAGAGATCCAAGCTTGACACAATCAATCATGAAGATTTAAAGCAATCAGCATTAATCACTCACAGGATTCAATACTATCTACATTTATGGCCCAGATCCTTCACGCTTAAGACTAATGGTCCAGATTGATTAAACATCAGGCCGCCGCCACTTTGAGAATGGGCAATCATCCAAACCCTAATGATGCCCCCACTCCTATAAATAAGCAAGGTGCCATTTCCTTACGAAAAAAGATATACAGAGAGGCTCCACCGATAATCAGAGAGAAAATACTGAGAGATCAATCCAGAGAGAGAGAAGCCAGAAGAGTAATAGAGGAAGAGCAAGAAGAGCGTTTCTTCGTCAACGCCAAGCATCTCGTCGCAAGAGCCGAGGCTGCATATCGATCGTCCAAGGAGTAAGGCAGGGCTGCCGTCGCCTTTTCGAGCCTCTATCGTCACCAACCAGAATCTAAAATAAACAATTGTACTTAGATTGTTGTACCTAGGTTTTTGTCCCTAGGCTTTCTTTGTACAAGCGAGTTTGTAACGTGAAGTAAAAGTTCGGTCCTCCGATAATTGTTCTGTTCTTTTATATTTTATGGCAAACAATTTTGTGTTGGACTATTATTACTTATTACTAGCTGTACATTTTTTTATGCAGATGAGTTTATAGACTTAATTATGGACTTATTACCAACTGTACTTGTTTTTTGGAGATTAATTATGGACTTATTACCACTTGTTTTATGGAGATTAATTAGGCTAAGTCTTTTATGTGGTCAATTCTGATATACTATGGTTATATGGTTATGTCATGTGATACACTATAACCACTTGTTATATCATAATTACTTGGATTCTATTTCAATGTTTAGGATATGTCTTGTTTAATGTGCCTATTACTTTTACGAGTGTTTCAACGATGTGCATGTATCTATCTTACAGAATTATCCTCAAATGGATATGGATCTGAATTACTATCTGCAGAATCATTCTTGGATGTACAACCATCATCCTGATGACATGTACGGTATACGAGATGAATTCATAGAGGGTGTACAATAGTTCCTGCAGTTTGCCAAGGTGTTCCCTCAGTACATGGACGGTACCAAAATTGAGTGTCCGTGTGTGAGATGTCGTAACTTGAAATATCATCCAGAAGTGGAAGTCACATATCATTTGTACTCGAAAGGTTTCACGCTGAATTACTATCATTGGAGTGCGCACGGAGAACTTGTATCTTTAGCATCAGAGTATGAGCCTTATGTGGATGTCCATAACCATGTTGCTTACGACGATGGGTTGGTGAACATGGTTTTTGACTCGGCGGGGCCTAGTTTCGATCCAGATAATCATGATGCACCTGAGTAGGCACCGAACGCCGATGCTGCAAAGTTTATGGAGTTGCTGGAGAATGCAAGGACTCCATTATATCATGGTTGTGAGGATCATTCACCGTTGGAAGTATTTACAAGATTGTTGAGCATCAAGTCCGATTTTAATATGTCGCAAGATTGCTACAACCGAGTTATGGAGTTGATTATAGAAATATTGCTTGAGGGTGCTAAGTTGCCTAAAGACGTTTACCGGTCTAAGAGGATGGTGAGATCGCTCTGGATGGGATACGAGAAAATCGATGCATGTCGCAACGTGTGCATGTTGTACTACAAAGATAAAGATGCCCAAAGATTTTGTGGTGCTGATCGCTACAAGGGCAGAGGTAGAGAAAAGTCTATCGGTGAAAGGAAGCCTACTGATTCGATGCACTAAGAGAAAACATGAGTTGGCGTAAGCGAGAATAGACCGAAGGAGTGTTGGATCAACCATCTGATGGAGAAGCATGGAAGAACTTTGATCGAGAGTATCCAGATTTTGCTTCTGATCTGCGTAATGTTAGATTGGTTCTCTGCTCCGACGGTTTTACCCCAATCGAACTTTTGGGATCCCAGTATTCCATAAAAAATAGTTGTTTGTGTATCAAATCTTCGAACTACAAAGACGTCGATCCAGGAAATGATTTCTTTGGTATCTTGCAAGAGATTATGGAGTTGACATATAATTATAGCAGAGAACCAGCAAAGATCGTGTCGTTCAAGTATGAATAGTTCGATCCAATTGAAAATCAAGGTTGGAAAATTGACAAGCATGTTCTTGTGGATATAAACTACAAGCATAGATATCAAGGCTACGAACCATTTGTCCTATCAACTCAGGCTCAGCTCGTGTACTTCACAGCTTATCCGAGACAGGGAGCAACGAAGTCTGACTGGTGGACAGTATTCTAGACTAATGCTAGAGATACTTTTGATGTTAACGAAAAAGTTTATCTGGAGGACAAGCTACCTCTTGTAACCAATATTGTTGATGTGGACTCCACGGAAGTTACGTATTACATGACTAATGTAGAAGATGTAGAATTATCCGAAGAGGAAGACGAAGCCGACGAAGGCGAAGATGAAAGTGAAGATGAGGGGGAGGAGGAAGAGAAAGATAAGGTCGAGGAAGACGAACAAGATGAATATTCTGAAGATGATTGAGAGAGATGTACTTTTATTTTCTTATTATGTAGAGTTGGTTATTATCTAGTTTTGGTTACTATCTGAACTTAGATGTTTCTTTTAGAATGTACTATCCGGACTTAGATATTTCTTATAGAATGTACTATCTGAACTTAGATGTTTCTTGTAGAATATACTATCTGTACTTACATGTTTCTTATAAAATGTATCGTCATATGTTGTCTTGGTTATTACCTTGTCTTTGTTGTACTTTCATATTTCTAGTCTCTATTATTTGTTGTATCTCATCATATATTGTTATCAGATATGACGGGTCGTCGCAGATCGTTTCGTATGTCCTGACATGGGGCACGGGGTATTGGTACTGGCAGAGGACATGGTACTACTTTGGTACCTCCTACTGGTACTGTCTCTGGATCTTTGTCACCCAGAGACTGCTCCATCATCTAGCATTCCTCCTGCTGATACAACGATGGAGACAGATAAGCAGATGGAGGAGGCTGAGCCGACGGCCGACCAATATTAGGCAGATGATACATGCGCATCTCCGGAGGAGACGAGGACGAAGATCTAGGCCGACGGTATAAAGTAAGTATTTTGGTTTATCATTTTTTTCCTGTGTTTATCATAAATTAACTTTTCTTATGAATATAATATGTCTGTATATATATCGTCCCCCGTCGGTACACAGACGCCTAGGCCACTTATTGAGGACTAATTATGGTGGTCCTTGGATAAACTACTCTGATGCTCCGGATGAAAGGAAGGCCTACTGGTTTGTGCGCTTCAAGGTTGAAATATATTTGCTTTTAATATGAATCATATAATTTTTGCATATTATATATAACTAATAAATATTTGGTTTGTACTCTTCTAGGATATTTTTTTTATCCACAGTACCGGGCCGAGATGATCGAGGGAATGTTTCCTACCGTCGCTGCTAAGCTGATCCGCGAAGCTATTAATGATCAGAAGACTCATGATCGTACCGAAAATTCGATCCAAGGTTGGATCACCCCTGATCAGTGGACTGCAATGAAGGCTCGATTCGACGAGGCAAGGTACAAGGAAATGTCTGAAAAGACCAAGGCATCTAGGAAGCAAGGATCAAAGTGGTACGGTGGGTCGATTCCGATGGCGGAACATTTCTGTCGTTTGGTGTCTTTTTATTTTAGAAATATTATTTTAATGTAAGTCCGATAAATTAGTAAAAGGTGATATATTTAATTACAGGTAAAAAGGGGTGATGATGCCAATATGGTGACTATCTTTCTGGCCACACATCGGAAGGGCGGGAAGCTTATTGACGAGAGGGCGGAGCAGGCCTATATAAGTATTATAATTTTATATATTAATTTTAATACTTCGTGTTAGTTTTGATATAACTTAGTAAATATGCATGCAAATATATATTCATGTAGTTAGTAAAAATAAGTACATTGGATATTAGAAGTTATAGAGTATCCATGTTTTCTAGGCCGAGTTTCAATGGCTTAAGGAGTGGGCGGCTGCTAGTACACCTGCTGCTGGAGAGGTCGGTACTTTCTCACAGCCGCACCAGCTCCGTCAGAGGACTAGCTGTGGGTGACCGCTGCTGGTGGTCTCTACTGGGGTACATACTATGGTACGTGATCCTATGGCGCCCTAGTTGTGACACAGTCCTCTAGGACCTCCTCTGCTAGTGTGCATGGCCTACAGCCCTCCCAGGAGTCTGCCAGAGTCCAGCAGATGGTGGAGTCTGTCCATGACGAGCTACTACGACAGATCCAGGAGCAGCACCAGACGGACGATGCTGTGCTCATAGCACGATTGGATACGCTCGACCACAACATTATGGAGCTCAGGGATATGATTGAGAGGATAGAGCAGGGCGTCACAGATCTTAGAGCGTCGACAGAGCGTAGTATGACGGATCTGCAGGCATCACAGCTGTCCATGGCCGAGAGGCTCACGTTGATGCAGGATTCGATGGTTGATAGCAGTACGAGGCTGTTATCTACCATAGATTCCTACCACCAGCGACTAAAAGCGTTGGAGCGTTATTGTTCTCCGAGTGCACCTTCATCGTCATCGACGCCGCCGGTGTCACTACCTCCGACTCCACCGACGTCACTACCTTCTTCATCGGTGACGATTTCACGGGTGGAGTACGAGATGTTCCTATCCTTGAGGCGCGACGGTGCCCTCCTTCTCCAGATCCGCAGTAGTCCGAGTTAGGACTATTTGATGAGATTATAGTGTTTTTTAGTGTTTGTTTATGTTGATTCAGTATTGGTTATGGATTATTTGTTTGTGTGGACTTTCAGTATTGGTTGTGGATTCATGTGGATATTGGTTGTATACTTTGGATATTCTTTTACCGACTTTGGATATTTTAGTGTTCATTGTGTTGGTATCTCATCATATGTTGGTTGTAGACTTTTACTCTTTTTTGCGTTGATTGTTATAATATTGTGATGTACCGGTATTGAGTGTTCCACCGAAGGGGTCGGCGAACCCAGGAAGAAAATGTGCTTATGGTTTATTTGTTATTTATTGAACTGTAGGTAGAAAATATGATTCTGTGGACATTATGTAATTTACTTTTTAAATTTTTTTTGTAATTTTGCGACATTTAGCGACGCAGCTAAACATCGGTAAACGTCGGTAAATCACCAGGTATACCGACACTTACCGACGTACGGTGGCATCGGTAAACGTCGCTAAATGTCCCAGCATTTCCCCTGCCTACAAAGTTGGTTAACGTCGATAAAAACTAGACATATATCGCTAACTGTTGCAGGATTCACTGACGTTGGCCGACGTTTGAGACGTGGCCATATTTTCGACGGGGCGTCGGTAAATGTACCAGGATTACCAACATTTAATTATGTCGGTAAGAGCAACGATTATCGGCGTTTTGCTTGTTAGCGACATGGCTTTCCGCTACCACAGGAAAACGTCGCTAAATATGTCGGTAAACAATTTTAGCGACATTTTTTTGTCATTTTAGAGACATTTTCTAGCGTCGCTAATATAACTTATTCTGGTAGTGTTGATTGCCGGTGTCATGTACTTCCGACATGAGTCCATCAATACCGGCTCATGGATACCGGAAGGTAGCCTCAAACATGCTTGACGGAAGCGTTTGATAAAAGCCCAAACTGACTCCTTATACTTCGGATGATTTCCATGAGTGAGGACATGGTCATGTCCATTCCTCCGTCATAGAACCGAGAGAGGAAAAGGTGTTTCATATCCTTAAAGGAGGTATGTAGTGACCAGGACGGCTGCAAAACCATTCATAGGCTGCTCCTTTCAGTGCCCCGATGAATAGACTCGTCAACAAGGCATCATCCTTCGGCAAGTGCCCCATCATGGAGGCGAAATATGTTAGATATCGGCGGGGTGACTCCTTCCCGTCGAATGGTGCCAATGTTTGTAGTTTATACGTAGGGGGATAAACCATGTTGTTCCACTAAGGAGGATAGGGCTGCTGGATCCCGAGCTTTTGACGCTCCTCTTGCTTGTCCTTTTCCTTTATACGGGTGCGTATATCCCTCACGAGCTCAAAAAGTTCCTTGGTTGAGGCAGAAGTGGAAGGCCGAGGTAGGGTCTGTTGGTTATTTCCAGAGGGAGCAGATGACCTAGGTAGTGCGTGTAGGTCAGTTCCATAGGGCACCCATCGTGGGGGCATATTTGATTCATTATTGGCACCCAGGTCCGGACTTGTAGATGTTATAGCTCTAGTAAGAGGTTGGTAGCCGAGGTATTTCGAATCTCGAACACCAGCTACGTCAAAGACAGTATAGAGATAGAGAGAGTTTTAAGGCCCGTCTCCAGAGTATCTATGCACCATACTAGATCCGGAGCCGAAGCGCCTCCCACTTCAACATTTCCATCTTCAGTTATATAAATATACATAACATGGGTTGAAGTAGATGGAACGTTTAATATTTGACTTTCAACCTCGCTCTTCTGTGGGAAAGTCAATTTCAAGGCTTCCTCCTCTGAATCCCAGAGTGGCTACCCCAGTCGCATATGTGTCAGTCCCCTGACAGATGTCCTCCTCTTCAAATATGGGTTTATGGTAGATAGCTGGTGTTTGGCTACCCTAAGTCTGTACTGTTGATGCGGCCTTCAACTTTGATCTAGTACTCTAAAATACCCCGGTAGCAGGTACTATTGCTTTATTTCCTTTTGGTCGGCTCTTTGATGAAGTAGCTGAGGCCGCAGGGTTATTGGTCTTCTTCCTAGGATCAGGAGAATTGGATGTGATGTGGCACAAGGCAACCATGAGCTCTTCTTCATTGTCAATTGGCATCCTCTTTTCAAGACGATGTCGGATGGTTGTAGCAGATTGCAATCGTTGGAATACAAACTGCCTTTATGGTGGGGCCACTGTCTTACAACATCAGCAGTTCATGGTGACCGTAGCACAAGCATGCCCCGTAAGGGATGTGTTATGCATTGTGGTCGTCTCTTTCGATCTACGTCTGTGAGTGATCATATTACATAAATTGTGTGAGGAGAGTTTCACATTTGCACCCTCTTTGGGCGTATATCGAAGTCAAGTGTCAGGGTGGTTATGTGAGTGACGTGGCCCTTGATCCAGTTCAAGCGCATGAAATGCACCCATATCATTGGTGGAAGAGCAGTACATATTTCAAGTCGAAACCACTTCATACGTACAGCCTACTTGGGAGCATAGGTCCAACATCGCAAGAATTTCCCCTGACTTGGTTCACGCATGTGAAATGCACCCAAGTGGAAGGAGGACTTACTGTGAGTCGAACCCACTTCATGCGCACAACCCACGTGGGCGCATGGGTTCAAAACTATAGAATTTGCCCTTTGACTTGGTTAACGCCCATGAGATGCACCCAAGTGGGAGGGGGACTTTAAGAGTTGACCCATTCTGGGTGGCCAAAGCACTTTAGTCGACTCTGTAAAGCTTACCATCAGCTGTGGTTCATGCGCACATTTCTGGTTCACTGCTGGCATAGAACTTTGAGGGCGCATGGCCCGTGTCACCTTAGACTACTTTGTACTAGCCCGTGAAGGCACATAGTACTCAGAATCCAAATTTATCTCGCCTTTACAGTGAGTGATTATGTCGAAGACACAGAGCTTTCCAAGTGCAGCAGAGTTCATGTGCGAAAGAGTGGTTGTGCCCTTATTTCGTTGACGCATCTTCTTCGGTTGGAAAGAAGTGGGTTAGGATTCGTAGTCAATACTGTGCTTTCCAGGCAGATGCGCTGCCCCAGTAGCAATACCTTGTTTGTTGAGGAAGTCAACGGGAAGAAGTGATTGTGCTGGCACAGCTCCTTCGGTTGTGGTGCTCGGTGTATCGCCTTCGGGCACTCACACATGGTGAGTCTTCTTCGGCTTCGGCTACCGCTTTGAAGGACTCGCACTGCCTTCAGAGATGAGCTCCTCATTCGCTTGCTGATCGAAGCGTACCACCAGTGTCTTCTGGGAGGAGCCGAGCTTTTTGTAGTCAAATTATGACATGACCTTCTCGTTAGAGGAGAAAGTGGTTCCTAGAGTCCCTATTTTATTTTCCATTAAAAAGTGTTTGGAGAAAACTTTTATAAATAACAAACTAAAAAGAGTACAACTTCGGATCCGATAAAATCTTTTGAGTACACTTTCATTTTTATCGGGGAACCGTGGCAATGGACAGTTGGCACTTTACTCCATTGACGATATGACGACGATCTCAAGCTCTCTGAAGGTATGAGTTGCTCTAGGGGGGAAACTGAAGTGTTAAAGCTATTGAAGCATTGAAGAGTTCGAAGAAGTAAAGAAGATTGAATAAAGGAATGATCCTTCTATTTACCGGTGACAGAATGATTCGTTCATGCATGCATATACGATGCGCACATGGATATTTTGCACATAGGGATGCTATGCGCGTGACTTGGTTGGGCGCAGGGGCGCTGCGCTAGAAAGCTAGAACTGAATCGGTTTGAAACTGTACTGTCGGGCTGTAGAGGAGTCGACACGTGGCAGTTATTGAGATTCATTTGTTGCTGAGATCTTGGTTGTTATTACTCATTCATAGGTAGAACTGAGTCAATAACACGTGGCGTGTGTACACGAGCTTAAAGATCTTTGACTAGTTGCAAGATGATTTCCTTGGATGCGCCTAGGATCTGACGCATGAGTTGACTTGGCTTATGACTTCTAGGGATCAATAGCAAGTTTGGGCGCATGGCTACAAAGACGCATGCAAAGTTTGAGCGCATGGACGCGAAGGTGCATGCTAGTGTCTAGTTAGTCATATGGTATAGTACATTTATAACTGACAAATCAAGTAATGATTATGCCGATGTTGGCGCCTCTTCAATTTCTGTGAAAGTTGTCAACTTTTCAGCCCTTGAGACGTGTGTTTGACGACTTCTGTCACTTAGCATTAAATGCTCTGATGGGAGACGTGCTCTGGTATGCGCATTTTCTGTGGGGCGTATGTACTCATATGCACATCATTTGTTGAGCGCATATATCTGAGAAGCACATCTGTCCAGGGGCATATCAGTTGTGGGGCGCATCTCCTTCGATCAACTTTATTGAGCATTTCAAGACTCAATTTAATGACTTTGACTTAGCTGAATTTGAGATGGCACATTCATTTTCATTAATACTAGATTCATTGCTTTAAGTTCGGGGAGAGCTCCCACTTGGCGCATGGGTTCAGTTGCCCTGTCTTATAAATAGCACAGAAGCTCATTCTCATTTCACACAATTTCTCACTGAGAATGAACTCAAGCGATCCTCCTCCTTGGCAAGTTAGCACGCTGTGGGTTATGGATTTTCTTATTCAAAAAAGCTTTGATTTGACGACGAACTCCTTCGAAAGTCTAAAATATGTCGAGTTAGCTAAGGATATAGCAGTTCGTGCTCAACTACCTTACTGGCAGCATTCTTCTACGAGGCGACATCGATTGTCAAGTTAAATGCAGAGTTTGGGGTCGTCGTGCACCAACTTTCGTTATGTTGGAAGATCCACAGGGAGGTAGATGCGCCTGTGCATTGACGAGCAAGTGATTCGCTCATTGGCAAGGAAATGATTCGCTCGCGAAGAAAAAGATATGTGCTTATATTGCGACGTCAGAGTGATGCTCCTATCATAGGTAGGTAGTAGTAGACTTTCAATATATTAAAAAAGTCATGTAATAGATTTACATATAAATAAAAATCTTCTTTTCATGCGCTTTCATCTGTTGTCTTCTGTGATGCGCTGACATCGGTCCTCAGTACATACTGTTTATGGCACATGGGGATTTTAGCCTCTTGATGCGCCTCAAATTCTATGTTTCTACAACAACAACATCATATTTGAAGGTATAAGAGAAGACAATATCTATATTTTCTATCTGTCAAAAGATACTAACCATGTAGGAAGATGCCTATATGGCAACAAGAATGACAGCCGGCTATGGCACATGCGACTAGGACATGCAAATATGGACACCATCTCTAGACTATCCACAAAGAAACTGGTAAGAGGACTTCTAGATATTCCCTTCAACAAGGATATGATATGTTCTGACTTTGAAAAGAAAAAGCTACTAAATCCTTCTTTAAGTTAATAAATGTTGTAAGCACCTCTAGACCCCTTCAACTTCTGCATATGGACTTATTTGGACCTAGCATGGTAGCCAATCTTGGCTGTAAGCTTTATGCGTAGGTCGTTGTGGATGATTTTTCTATATACATATGATTTTATTTATTGCAAATAAAAACAAAGTATTTTTTGAGTTTGTTGCTTTTTGTAAAAATGTACAAAATAAAAAGGCCTTTATGATTACTCGTATCCAAAGTGATCATGGAGGTGAATTCGAAAAATAGTGATTTCAAAAACTTTTGTAAAGAAAATGATCTTTTGCATGAACTTTCATGTCATAGAACTTCTAAAAAAAGGTGTTGTGAAACCGAAGAACAAAACTATTGGCGATATGGCTAGAGTCATGTTAAATTAATATAATCTTCCGAAATATTTTTGGGATAAAGCTATAAATACAACATGCCATATTTTAAATAGAGAGTTTATTAGACCTATATTGAAGAAGACACCTTATGAGTTTTGGTTTGATAGAATTACCAATATAAGTTATTTTAAAGTTGTTCGTTGTAACTACTTTATTCTTAATACTAAAGATAATCAAGAAAAATTTGACTGTAAGGTCGATGAAGGTATTTTTCTAGGTTATGCCACCAAACGAAAAGGATGTTGGGTTTTCAACAAGCAATCGCTGACCATTGAAGAGTCAATCAAGTTCACATTTGATGAGCTCAACCAGTAAATTCCACAAGAAAGGGACGATGATAACGTAATTAAAGCAAATGACAAGCCCAAGGATACAAGCACATCAAGTCATCTAGACTATTTGCTTAAGAGTCGAATGTTGCCATTGATTGTGAAAGTACAGAACAATTTATATAGGAGGACTGAACTTAAACTCACAATACAAACTCGTTCGTACAAAGAAAGCCTAGGGACGAAAACCTATGTACAGCAATCAAAGTACAATTGTTTAGTTTTTTCTGGGGGGTGACGATATAGGCTCGGGAAAGCGACGGCAGCTCTGTCTTACTCCTTGGACGATCGGACGTAGCTTTGGCTCTGGTGAAGAAATGCTCTTGGACGTGTGGGGAGACTCCCTTGCGCCTTCGGTTGCTAGATCTCTGGATGTCTCTGTAATGCTCTTTTTTTTCTTCTGCTCTCTCTCTCTGTCTCTCTTTTGTAAGGGAATGGCACCTTGCTATTTATAGGAGTGTGGTGTGATCATTAGGGTTTGCCAATGATTGCCTCCTTCAGAAGTCGGCAGTTAAGGATCAATTAATCTGGGCCATTCATCTTGAATATAATAAATTTGAGCAATTAATGTGATTACATCAAATCTCTGTGGACAATAAATGTTGATTACCATGAATATTCGTGATTTGTGATAGCCTTCCACGTGTCACATTTGCTTGATTTGATTTGATCTGGGCAATTATGACAATTACAACAAATCTAATTTTGTCAGGATTTGTTAGTACCTATAATTCCAGAAAAGAGAAAACTGCCACGGGTCTCAATTATCGCGAAGAGCGCATGAGGATGGGCAGCCGCATGAGGATGGACAGCCACATGGGGATAGGCAGTCGCATGCAGATGGGCAGCCGCATGGGGATGGGCAGCCGCATGGGGATGGGCAGCAACATGGAGATAGGCAGCCGCATGCAGATGGGCAGCCGTATGGAGTGGCCTCGGGACATGATAGATTTTGCCAGCTGTAAGGAGATTTTCTCCTTTTTTCTAGGATCACGCTATCATGTCAGAGTCATTATTACGTCCTTATGTCTGGGCTGTCATAACTGTTATTTTTTCAGAGCCGTCGTCAGGGCATTAAATGCAGCCGAATGTAGAGAAGAACTGTTGAAGGCCACGTAGCTTCTTTCTGGGCCGCATGGAACAATCCGAGCCGCATGGACCCTTGAGCCGCATGGACTCCTGAGCCGCATGGACTTCTGAGCCGCATGGGAATCCTGAGCAGCAAGGGGATCCTTCTGTAGGAGTCGTATAGGCCTTTCTTTATTCTTTTCCATGCTTCTACAAGACCCCCTTCAAAGTTTTCAATTTACAAAATTGAAATACTTTGAATAAGAAGCATGGCCATGTAAAAACTCTTCGGGCCGCTTAGGATGTTCTGGCCGTATGGATGTCTCAGTCGCATGGCCTCCTCAGCCGCATGGCCATCTGAGCCGCATGGGCTTTCCAGCCGTATGGGCTGTTTGGCCGCATAGGCTCCTTGCCACATCTTCATGCCACGTGTGCAAATCTTTGCATTGATTGCCTTTGATTTGAGCCATCTTTTGGGGGCAGGATTCCAAGAGTTTACCCTTGAATAGTCGGATCGCCTTGATAACCGAAGAGTCGGTTACACTGCACATGGATCGATACGTCGGTCTATGGGCTCCGCCTATAAATAGAAGTGTGTTTGGGACGAAGAGACTTCTTTCTTTTCTCTCTGTCTTCGATTCTTCTTGTCCTAGCTTTTCTTGTCTTCATCTTCCTTCTCTGATCATCAGGAATGGCTCCCAAGTCCTCCAAGGTTGCGGCGAAGGCTGCGGCGAAGGGTAAGGGCGTGGCCTCGATGTCGACTGCGGCACCCAAATCTTATTCCAAAGTTCATCCTGCCATTAAGGGTAAGGATTTGGAAAAGTCATATGCTTCGAAACCCTAACAAAGTTGGCTCTATTGCATGCTTTACGCACAAGCCTTTAATGCGTTCTTCATTCTCGTTGAATCTGTTCGCTTTATATGGGCCACATGTGCGTCCTACGTCCGAGCCGCATGGGGTATATCCCATGTACGAGCCGCATGGGTGTTGTCTAGTGGCCGCCCAGACGCTTCACAAACTAGACCGCATGATGACCCTTCGAATAGAGCCGTATGAGTTCCTCTCAAACAGGACCGCATAAGTTCGTCTGCATGAGGCTCTGACCATCTCTTAACTTTGTTTCTTTTTATCATTGATTCTTGCAGCAACCCGGCCGAAGGATGAGATCATTGTGAAGAAAGAGCTGCTCCCCCCTTTCAAACAAGAGTCATCGCTTGTTAAGGAGGAGGAAATACCAAAAATGGAGGAACAAAAAGGAGAGCTGGCACCCATTGCTGTAAAAGGAGAGCCCCAGCCTGACGGCGGTAGTACTGGGAGTCCTGACCTTCCTTCTTTAGACGAGAATTTTGCTCAAGTACATCCTTCATATGCAAAATAGTTGAGGGATTGGTATATGCGCCCCCGCAACTAACATTCGTGGGCTCTCACAAATGTCCATCTTTTGTCTTGATATTCCTGTCTCTTTAGCTGCAGTTTGTGTTTTGCTTCTTTTGGATATCAATGTAATATTTTTCCTTCTCGTCTGAATGAAATAATAGAAAATTTTTCTGGCTTGCTCGTGAGATGTAGTCATGTGAATGTAAATGATTTTGAACAGAATACATTCGCTCTGTTCTTTGCTTGTAGTAGTTGCCCCAATGGGAGACTTTTTGTGGACCTATTATCCTTGGCGTACCCTGGTTCTGGATACGGATAATAAGTTGGGAGAGAACCAACATACTTAATCAGAGGTAATGAGGACATGGCAAGCATGAGGGTTTCTTCGATGGAGCCTTCCTACTCAGAGGTAATGAGGACGTGGTAGGAGTGGGCTCCATGAAGGGGTACATAGAACGACTCGGAGGTAATGAGGACATGGATGTTCTATGTAGAGGGGTGATTTATTTTTGGCGGAAGTGAGATGACTTAGAGGTAACATCGACGTGGTCGTTTTGGGAATTTTGTGGATCTGTTACCCTTTTTGTGTACTGAGAGTGCGGGTAGTGGATCATGAGGGAGGAGCTCTTTCAGAAGAATAAGTTCAGAGGTATAGTTATACATGACTTATTACCTAAAAGAGTGACCGGAGTATGAGTTCAGAGGCACCTGCGGGTACATAACTCAGCAATCTGGGATATTTGGAGGAAAAATATGAGTTCAGCGGTACCGGCGGGTATATAACTCGGCATTCTAGGATTTTGTAGAGTCAGAATGTAAGTTCAGCGGTACCAGAGGGTGCATAACTCGGCATTTTAGGATATTTGGAGGAAGAATGTGGGTTCAGCACTACCAGAGGGTACATAACTCAATATTCTGGGATATATGGGGGAAGAATATGAGTTCAACGGTACCGGGAGGTACATAACTCGATAATCTGGGATTTGGAGAATGTGAGTTCAGCGGTACCGGGGGGTACATAACTCGATAATCTGGGATTTGGAGAATGTGAGTTCAGCGGTACCGGCGGGTACATAACTCACTAATCTGTGATCTGGAGAATGTCATTTAGACATAATATTTCTTCAGAAACTTACCGTTGACGAGCAACATGAGCAAATCTCCATTTTATTTTGCGAGACGGTAAGCACCGTTGGAGAATACAACCTCAATGATAAAGGGCCCTTCCCACTTTGGCTGAAATTTGCTGGCGGTTTTGTGAGTCATAACCATCGACCTCCGAACTGCCAGAACGGATCGCCCACTTGGAATGTTCTAATTTTAACCTTCTTATTGAAGGCTCTAGAAATGCGTGCTTGGTATAGCTCGATTCGTTACTGAGCCAAGAGGCGCTTTTCATCTAAGGACTCCAACTCTTGTAGCCGGCGACAGTAGTTATCGTCTGTTGTCAATTGGTAAGTAAGAGCGACGCGGAGCGAGGGTATTTGAGTCTCCAATGGGAGAACTGCCTCACTCCCATACACCAGGGAGAATGGTGTGTTCCCAGTGGCTGTTCGAATTGTAGTACGATACGCCCATAAGCATTCACCAAGCTTCTCATTCCAGACACGTTTGTTGGATGATACGAACTTTTTGAGCAACTTGATGATGGTTTTATTGAATGCTTCTGCCAACCCATTTGCCGTCGGATTGTACGGCGTCGAAGCAACATTCTGAATTCGGTGTTTGTCGCTGAATCGATAAAAGGCGTGGCTTGCGAACTGCGAACCATTATCGTGGATGATCCTTCGGGGCAGTCCAAAGCGATAGATGACATGATGCTTGAGGAAGCTGATCATGTTTAAAGTCTTCACTTCTGCAAGCGGAACAGCTTTCGTCCATTTGGAGAAGTAATCCGTGATTGCGAGTATGAAGCAATGTCCTTGGGACGAAGGTGGAGTGATTGGACCGATGATGTCCATTCCCCATGCTTCGAATGGCCAGGACGCCACTGTCGGATGTAGAAACTCGGATGGCTGGTGGATGAAATCCGCGTGGACTTGACAGGCTTTGCACTTTCTTGCATAGTCTATCACATCTGCTACCATCGTGGGCCAGTAGTAGCACATTCCGCGAAGACGGTCTTATAATTTTGGGCCAGGCTGATGGACCCAGCAGACACCGTCATGAGCTTCGCGTACGGCTTCTTTGGCTTCTGCGTTTGACAGACATCGAAGCAATAATCCATCGTAGGATCGGCGATACAGCATTTTCGTCTCTGCATCGTAGAAGAATCTGAGAGAACGCCTTCGGATAGAGGTGGCTTCCTTTGGATTCTTGGGCAGGATGTCGTAGACTATGAAGTCTATAAACGGTTGTCTCCAGTCTGGTACTTCGTCGATCGTCTGAGCGGAATAACTCGCCACAAATTGAACGTTGTTCTTGGGACAGACCAGTTTATGGCCTATCACATCCACCAAATGATGAATATGGTTTGGAACTGCTAGGGAAGCGGCAAGGCCTGTTAGGGCATCGGCCTCGATATTTTGGAGTCTGGGGACGTGTTCGATGTAGAACCCTTCAAATGAAGAGATGATGTTGATCCCTATTTGTTGATAGGGGACCATGTTTTTATGGCGGACTTCGTACGAACCCCGGATCTGATTGACGATTAACTGTGAATTGCCGTATGCTTCAAGATATTCTACCCCCAGCTCTCTTACAAGTTGGAGGCCAATGACTAAAGCATTGTACTCGGCCATATTGTTAGAGCAGGGTTCCGTGAGGGAGTAAGCACGATTGATCACCAATCCGGAAGGAGAAACCAGCACCACCCCGACACCGACGACGATATTGCCCTTAGGTCCGGTCCTTGAATCACCGTCGAAGAACTTTCGCCATATATCATCGTGAGAGGCCGCATGCGAGTCGATGGTCTCATCTGGGATTTCTTCATATATTCTGGCCGACTCCGAGCCTGGGTAGGCTGTTAAAAAGTCTGCAAGAGCTTGACCTTTAACAGCCTTTTGCGGGACGAAGATCATATGGTAGGGGGACAGTAACATTGCCCATGTAGCGAGGCGAGAGCTGAGTGCCCCGGTTTAGTCATGAGGACCCTGAGGGGGTTGACTCGTGATATCACATGTATGGTTTTCCCCGTGACATAGTGTCGCGTCTTTTGAATGGCGAACACCAGGACGAGGCATTCCTTCTCTACGGCGGTATATCGATGTTCTGGCCCGATCATCATTCGGCTGAGGTAATATATAGCTTGCTCATGGCCTGCATCGTTGTTTTGTGCTAGCAGTGCGTCGAGGGAGTGCTCCATTCCTCGTATATAGAGGAGGAATAGTTTTCCAGCAACCGGGGCAACCAGGACTTGAGGGTTCGACAAATATTCTTTGATGCTGTCGAAGGCACGCTGGCATTCTTCATCCCATACGAATGAGACGCCCTTCTTCATGAGATAGGTGAATGGCTGACATCGCCTGGAGAGGTTAGAAATGAACCTCCTGATGTAAGCTAACCTCCCTTAAAGGCCTCGGAGTTCTCAGAGATTTCTCGGGGGACTCATCTCCATGATTGCCTTTGTCTTCTCCGGATCTATATGGATTCCCTGGGCAGTAATGATAAAACCCAAGAATTTTCCACTGGATACACCCAAGAAGGATTTGGTAGGATTCATTTTTAAGTTGTGCGCCCGCATGAGGTCGAATACCGTCCTCAGATCCTGCATATGGTCTCCCTTATAGCGACTCTTGACAGCGATGTCATCAACATAGCACTCCACGGTCTTGCGCAAATGGTCCGTGAAGATGATACTCATGGCTCTTTGATATGTGGCGCCAGCATTCTTTAAACCAAAAGGCATGACTGTGTAGCAGTATGTGCCAATCAGCGTTCGGAATGATGTATGCTTTTTATCGTCGGAAGACATCTTGATTTGGTTGTACCCCGAGAAGCCATCCATGAACGATATACATTCAAAGCCGCAGGTGTTGTCAATCATGATGTCTGTGATAGGAAGGGGGAACTCATCTTTGGGACACGCCTCGTTCAGATTGCAGAAGTCGATGCAGATTCGAATCTTCCCATCCTTCTTGAGGACTGGTACTATGTTGGCGACCCAGTCCAGATGTTGTTCATCACGAATGAAGCCGTTGGCTATCAGTTTGTTGATTTTGGCTTCGATCGCATCCATGATGCCTGGGCGGAAGCGTCGTTGCTGTTGTTTGACTGGCTTTGCATCTGGTCGAATGTTGAGCTTGTGAAGAGCAACATCGGGGTTTAGCCCGGACATGTCTTCATAGCTCCAAGCGAACACATTAATATATTCTTTAACAAGTTCCAATAGTGATTCTCGCTCTTCGTTTGTCAAGCTTTTACTAACAAAGATCGGTTTTGGAGAAGAGTCGTTGCCGAGATCTACATGCATGACCTCATCTTCAGTAGGAGGCTCTCTTTGTTCAAACCGCTTCTCCCATTGCGCATCCAGCTGTTGGGCCCACGGTTCTAATTCGAGGAGTTCAGGAAAGTCTTCACCTTCTTCGTAAGCATCGACGAATGCAATATTGACAGATAGGACTTGCCTGAGCATGTCCCCGATACGGACATCTGAATCGGAAGTTGGTGATCCGGTTGAGTATGAATGCCAGTCGCATTCCTCATCTGAGCTTTCAGTGGTCATTGCAGGCGTAACATATCCCAGTCAGCATCGGGTCTTATTGTAGTAATCATATGGTTTTTCAGCCGGGACCGGCGACGTTAAAGGTAATCATCGACCAGTGACGTAGTTCAAACCTGGCGTAGTCTCCAGATCATACCCCTATTTTTGCATGAGGTATTTGGATTGGGGGCTATATAGACAGAGAGGCAGTCTCCCGGCGTCTGATTCAAGATCGACTTCTTCTATGGTGAAGCGCTGTGGATCATTTTTCTGACCGAAGGTGATTGGATGGTCCCCTCCCTCGATTATGCGATAAGCATCTTCCACAGGAGTAAATTGATTTGCGGTGTAGACATTTGTCACCTGTGTGTGTAGGTGAGTGCCTATACCGTGTTCTATAGCATACATTGTACAAAGCTTATTAAGCTTGATGTAGTTCAAAGATAGCCCTTTATTGATGAAGTAAGGTATCTTTTCTAATGGGATTACATCATCTGCGGATGGAACATCAGTTTGAGCTGCCACATACTTGGCAAGTTCTGGTTCTTCTTCGGCCACCCCCTGTATAAATGAAGACTGAGAGGATGACTTGGGCAACTTGATCATCAGGGGTTCCGCTGGTGGAGTCGTTGGCAAACTAGTTACCCCCAGTTTGGTACTCGATGCTGGGCGGGGAGTGGTTGGCCCGCTAGAAGCCCCTGACTTTGTATCGGGCTGACGATTCTTGTTGGAAAGACGTATCGTCATTGGCTTGTCGGAGGGATTGAGCTTCTCCGTTTGTGGCTGGCCGACTCTAGGCAGTCTGATTGTCAGTGGCTCCGTTGTAGTTCTTGGCGCTTGGCCGGACCTTGGCAGCCGGATTATCATTTGCCCCTCGTGTGCCGAGAGGCTGATTGCGTCCTTACGTAGAACGGCCGTAAGGGGTACGGACTTTCCAGGTTTGCGAGCTTGGAGGTGGATCGTCATAGGTTCTTCTAATCCTGTAGCCGTCTCAGTTCGAGCTTGCACATCTCCTTCACCAAGGTGCCTCTTCGACTTTTCGTATAAGCAGGAGTCTGAGTAGTAGGATTCGACCCCTTTAAAGGGATCGATATCGGCAAATTCTGTCCTCACGAAGCCGTGTTTGTCGACATACTTGAAGTACTAGTGCAGCGTAGAAGGCACGATCATGTAATCATGTATCCAAGGGCACCCCAGGAGGATATAATAGTAAGTGTCTGCATCTATGACGTAAGAGGTCACTTCTGACTGAAGATCGCCAATTTGGCACTTCAAGCGAATCTTCCCAATCGGGTAGCTCCTGCCCGAATTGAAACCGCTGATGGCGGTACTTGTTGGCGTCAGGCGATGCATAGAAATGCGAAGATGATGTAACAAACCCTTCGGGATGATGCTTATGAAAGAACCAGGATCAATATGCATCCGATCCACCTTTACGTCACCGATGTATCCAGTGTAGTATAACGGACGATCATGCAGATTGGTTTTGATGAGCATATCCTGCGGCATGAAGACAATGTTGAGTATTGCTCCTGCACAAGCGCTGTCTTGGAGATTTGTAGGCGGGCTCTCTCCCGTGAGGTTGACTTGAGCTAGATATGCGTCGTCATTCTGGAGTGCATCACTCAAAGTCGCATGAACATCCTTTGAGAGTCTCAGGAGCTCATTTAATGACAATTTGGCCGGTGTGTTGGCCATTTATGCCAAGATGTCAAAGTTGTAGGGCCTTTCCAGTCCATGAGGTGCCTCTTTTCGGAGGGATTTGTCAAAGCGAGTCTTCTTCGGCCTAGGCTTGTCGGTCGTTGGAGGTTGAGAAGGTCCCGGAGCGTCAGCAGTAGTCAGCTGATGTTCTTCAGTCGAGTTATCTGTTGGCCCATTTGGTCATATGGTCAAACCTGATCTTAATAATTGAATAAACTCTGTCTGGATATACAAAGCTAGTCGGGACATCTCGGACTTTTGAACATGATCGAGAATGGCTATCCACTGAATTCAAGACCGAAGATCTGTTTGCCTACTCGAGTCTGTAATTCCTTATGCAATGTATTTTCATTTTATTTGAGTCTAGGAATATATAGGACACCAAGTCGTACTGGCAAATAGGCTACCCTCAAATGAGTTTAAAATGTTTTTAAAATGACCTCTCAAAAAGGTTTACAAAAAGGTTTTCAAAAAGGTTTTCAAAAATTACCAAAAAGCTTTTTAAAATCCTAACTAAACCCTGACTAAACCCTGACAGAACTTGGACCGAGTTTGGCCAGAGTTCGGTTGGTGGCCGTTGTGATTTTGAATCCTTAGAACTTGGTCCTCCTGCAGTTGCGGATTTGACCGAGATTTGCTCATAGAGTTCTGCCCGAATTCTGCCCGAATTCTGTCAGAAGTCTGCCTTTGAAATTCCTATAAATAGAGAAGGATTTCGATCATTTCAACTCACTCATTCACTTTCAATCTTCTCTCTATCTAAAGCTTTCAGTCTTTCAAAGAGTTTTTCTAGAGCTTTCAATTTCAGATCCCAAGCCAATTAGAATCCTCTAGTCGATTTGCTAGTGCGGTATGGTCTATAAGTTTCTGAGAGATTGTAATCAGAAGGCTTGATTGAAGAATACCTCTTCACATTTGAAGTTGGACGAGTTCTTCGTATCAAAGCTCGCGTTGTAGAAGTTGCAAGGACTTCGTAAGAAAACTTACAGTTTTTCCAATAGGGGATTCAACTGGTAGCAAGAGTTCTACCGACTGGATTAGTCCTCAACAGAGGGATACCAGTATACATCGCTGTCTTTGCGTTTGCTCTCTTAACTCTGTCTTTACTTTATTTCAGTTGTGATTAATATTCTGTGATTGTGCTGCTAACATTTTTAATTAGTATTATTCCGCTGCCAACTCTATTCACCCCCCTCTAGAGTATTACGCTTTACTATTTCGTTCCTATAATTGGTATCAGAGCGGGTGTTACAGGTAAAGCAAAGGTAACAGTGCAATTATTTATTCATTTTAATTAACTATTATATAGATCACCGCACAACACATGGCAACTGTGAAATTCACAAGTGAAGGCCAGGCCACAAACAGACCCCCACTCTTTGATGGTACGAACTATACCTATTGGAAAACACGGATGAGTTTCTTCTTGAAATCACTTGACTTTGATTTATGGTCCATTGTTCTTGATGGCTATCAAAAGCCACCTCATATAAATGTTGATGGAGTTTTAGTTGAAAAACCCCACAGTAGATATGCAGAGGAAGAAAAGAAAAGGGTCAGTCTTGATGCACGTGCCATTATTGCTCTCTTTTGTGCTTTAGACAGAACTGAATTTAACAGGGTGTCTACCTGCACAACGGCTAATGAAGTGTGGAAGCTACTTGAAGTCACACATGAAGGCACGACTCAAGTCAAAGAATCTAAAGTCAGCAGACTTACTCAAGAGTACGAGGCGTTCAAAATGAAGCCCAACGAAACAGTTACACAAATGTTCGAGAGATTCCTGGATATTATAAATCCTTTGTCCTCCTTAGGCAAAGATTACAGTAACCATGAAAAGATTCGCAAACTCCTGCGAGCACTTACCAAGAACAAGATTCCAAAGGCTACTGCAATCATTGAAGGGAACAACCTCACAACTATGTCCCTCGAAGTACTCATGGGTAAGCTACTCACTCATGAACTGGAGCTACAAGATTTTCAAGAGCCTGCACCAAAGGAGAAGACGATCGCTCTCAAGGCTCAGCATAGAAAAGCTGCTGAAGGTGACTCAGACAGCAGTGGATCTGACGTTGAAGATCAAGCACTCCTAGCAAGGAAGTTCAAAAGATTCATGAGACATGAGAAGAGAGTCAAAGAGAACAACAGCAACAACTGGTATCAAGAAGATGTTGTTTGCTATGGTTGCAAGAAGAAGGAACACATGAAGAAGGATTGTCCCACAAACTCATCATCAAGCAAGAAGAGCAACAGGTATGAAAAAGGGAACCTGAAGAAATCAACATCTAGGAGATATGCCAATACCAGCATATGGCATGAAAGTGAAGCTAGCGACTCAGAAGACGAACAATCAGAAGACGCTGCAAACGTATGCTTTATGACATCCGATCAGGTACCTACTGAACCTGTAGTTGATACTTATGATGACTTCACCTTTGAGCAATTAGGAGATGCCTTCAGTGACCTGATGACTGATTACAGGAAACTGCATAGCAAGTATCAGACCGCTAAGAAGGTACTCAAAGAGTACAAAGGTGAAATAGATAGACTTACCGACCTACTAGCTGAGGTTAGAAATAATGTTAGTGAGTCTGGTGAGCTTTCTTCAACAAAGCTCTTATTACACGAGACTACCAAGTCATCTGAAGAGAAAGACAAAATTATTGACCAACTCAAGGAAGAACTTTCTATAGAGAAGAAAAGTCTTCGATGTGCACAAATCAGAATGGAATCACTCACTTCTGATTATACTAAGTTGTATGACACTTCCAAAAGATTTGAAATTAGGTTAGGAAAACGGCCTGAGCCTGCTGCTTCCTTCCCTAACACGTGTCACTTACCGAAAAATCGGAACATTCCCAAGCCAAACACTATCAGACCTAACCATATAAAACCTTTACCCCAAAAGGTTAAGCCCAAACAAGATTATAGGTATGCTTTCTTCTATACTAGAAAACCTAAACCTACCAACCATGCACACCACTCAGCTTTCAACACTCGACATGCACAATGTCATTATTGTGGCCTCATTGGTCATATTTCATCTGCATGTAGAATGAGAAAGCTTGTTGATTTAAATGTTTATGCTTGGATACCTAAAGCTAACAATACATGACCCTACAAGAAATGGGTACCAAAAGTTTCATCTGCAAACTGTTTTGTAGGTGGAACACCCTTCACATGCTAGAAGCAAATGGATCCTCGACAGCGGTTGCTCACGACATATGACCGGTGATGCTACCCTATTTGCAACACTGTCGAAGAAAAAGAAGGAAGGCTATGTCTCCTTCGGTAATAACTTGAAAGGGTATATTATTGGTATCGGTGATGTTGGTAAGTCTCCATATCCTGTGATTAAGGATGTCTGTCTGGTTACCGAGTTGAAACATAATCTACTCAGCATAAGTCATCTAGCTGATCATGGTTATGGCATCAACTTTGGCAAAGATAAATGTACTATAGTTGATAGATCAACTGGTAGTACTATCTTTGAAGGTATCAGGGAAGACAATATATATGTTTTCTATTTGTTAGAAGAAACTAACATTTCAGGTAGATGCCTAATGGCCAAGAGTGATGAGAGTCATCTATGGCATATGAGACTCGGTCACGCTAATATGGATACGATCTCAAGATTATTCACAAAGAAGCTAGTACGCGGTTTACCAGATATTACATTCAAGAAGGACTCGGTATGCAGCCAATGTGAAAAGAACAAAGCTACCAGATCCACATTCAAGTCAGTAAACGCAGTATGTACTATTAGACCTCTACAATTGCTTCATATGGACTTATTTGGTCCTAGCAGAGTTGCTAGCCTCGGAGGTAAACTTTATGCTTTAGTAATTGTAGATAATTTCTCTAGATACACGTGGGTATATTTTTTGACACGCAAGAATGATACATTATCCGAATTTGTCGCCTTTTGCAAGAAGGTACAGAATGAAAAAGGATACATGATCACTCGCATAAGAAGCGATCATGGAGGCGAATTCGAGAATGCTGATTTTGAGCAATTTTGTGACACACGGTTTTGTACACGAGTTCTCCTGCCCTAGGACTCCACAACAAAATGGAGTTGTGGAACGTAAGAACAGAACTCTAACCGAAATAGCCAGAGTGATGTTAAATTAGTTTAGTCTACCTAAATATTTCTGGGCTGAAGCTGTCAACACAGCTTGCTTTGTACTCAATAAAGTTCTAATTCGACCCAAATCAAAGAAGACTCCTTTTGAGTTATGGTTTCATAGAATTCCATCTGTTTTATACTTTAGAATATTTGGCTGTAAATGTTTTATTCTTAATACAAAAGACAATTTGGGAAAATTTGATGAAAAGGCCGATGAAGGTATATTTTTAGGTTATGCGGCCAAGAGCAAAGGATACAGAGTCTTCAACAAAAGAACCATGATCATCGAAGAGTCAATCAACGTCACTTTTGATGAACTAAATCAGATGACGATCGATGACAATGACGAAGATCCAACTGTACCAAGCTCAACATCAGCTGATCCTCAACCAAGCTCTGCACTAGCTGAACCTCCTAGAGAAGATCCAGGAACCAGCTACCTTCAGAATTTACCGAAAAGGTTAAAATTTACAGCTGATCATCCAAAAGATTTGGTAATTGGTGATATTACCAATGGAGTAAGTACACGTACATCCAGTAGAGATATTGTTTCTAGTGTTGCATTTATTTCACAGCTAGAACCCAAAACTATTGATGAAGCATGTAGTCATAGCTTTTGGATAGATGCTATGCAAGAGGAATTAAACTAATTTGAACGGAATCAAGTTTGGGAACTTGTTCCCAGGACTATTGATCATCCGGTCATTGGCACCCGTTGGGTATTCCAAAATAAACTAAATGAGAATGGTTTAGTGACTCGTAATAGGGCTCGACTCGTAGCTCAAGGATACAATCAAGAAGAAGGTATCGACTACGATGAGACTTATGCCCCAGTTGCGAGATTAGAATCCATTCGCATGTTATGTGCATTTACATGTTTTCATGATTTCAAACTATTTCAAATGGATGTCAAAAGTGCTTTTTTAAATGGTTTTATAAAAGAAGAAGTTTTTGTAGCACAACCTCCAGGTTTCACGGATTTCAAAAACCATGATCATGTTTTCAAGTTGAAGAAAGCCTTATACGGTTTAAAACAAGTCCCTCGTGCTTGGTATGATCGTCTAAGCTCTTTTCTACTTGACAACGGTTTTTCAAAAGGCAAGGTTGACACTACACTGTTTATTAAGTCTTTTAATAGCAAACTTCTTTTAATTCAAATCTATGTTGATGATATTATATTTGGATCTACTGATGAATCTTTGTGTCAAGAATTTTCTAAGTGTACACAGAATGAGTTTGAGATGAGCATGATGGAAGAGCTGAAATTCTTTCTCGGATTGTAAATCAAACAAACTGATAATGGGACATATAAATCAAGCCAAGTACACAAAATACTTGCTAAAAAAGTTTGATCTGGACAATGTCAAACCTATTGGCACTCCAGTGGCAACTTCAACAAAGCTTGATTCAGATGAACAAGGCAAGCCAGTCGACACACGTAAGTATCGAGGTATGATTGGTAGTTTACTTTATTTAACTGCTAGTCGTCCAGATATAATGTGTAGTGTTTGCCTGTGTGCACGTTTTCAAGCTAACCCAAAGGAATCACATCTGTCCGCAGTTAAGCATATCTTTTGATACCTTAAGGGCACTTCTTCTGTTGGCTTGTGGTATCCCAAAACTAAGTCCTTTGACCTTATTGGTTATTCGGATGCAGATTTTGCTGGATGCAAAGTTGATAGAAAAAGTACCAGTGGCACATGTCATTTCTTAGGCAAGGCTTTAGTCTCATGGTTTAGTAAAAAGTAAAATTCTGTAGCCCTATCAACAACAGAGGCTGAGTACATCGCCGCAGGACGTTGTTGTGCTCAGATTTTGTGGATGAAACAAACCCTAGAAGACTATGATTTATTTTACACACATATTCCCATTTTCAGTGATAACACGAGCACTATTAATTTGACTAAGAATCCAGTATGTCACTCTCGTACTAAATATATCGAGATTCGACATTACTTTCTTAGAGATCATCATCAAAATGGAGATATAAACCTTGTGTACATAGATACTGAAAATCAACTAGCTGACATCTTCACTAAACCTCTAGCGGAAGATCGTTTCAATTATTTACGTCAAGAATTAGGAATTTTGGACGTCAATAATATTAATTAATTTTGTTTTATGATTATATATCATTACGCAAAAACTGTGTTAGAGACAAGCCAATAAAGAGTCTGTCTGTCACCACAACTACGGTTGAAGCAAAGCGGTACTTAAGAGTTCCCCGGTGAACCTCCGCCAGCTGGGGCAGTACTCCTACAGCTAATCTGAAACAGTCGCTGTGTAACGATATTTAATCTATAAAATAATATTAATTATGTTAATTGAAGTTGAAATGACTAATCTTTGAATTAAATATTTGAAATGAGACAATAAAAAAGAATGGCTAAAATCAACTTTAAAGAACCCTAGGCGAATTCGGCCAGAGCTCTGACCGAATTCGGCCCGAGTTCGGTTGAGGGTATCAGGTTATATATACAGAACCCGAGCAGCCCTTCTTCTTCATTGCTTCCAAACTATTCACAACAGCAGCAGCAGCCGCGAAGGAGCCCCAAACCCTAGCTTTTCACCACCCTCTTTCTTCCAATCCAGGTGGTGAAATCCATCCAGAATTTGGATTCGTGCGGAGTTCGCCGTTCTCTTCGACATACTTTGATTTCGGGAGGAATAACCCCATCTTTCTCCACTTTTTAATTAGTGCATTTTTATTTCAATTTGCACAAATGGCACCCAAAATCAATCCATCAAAGAGGAAGAAGACGAACCCTAGTGAGGAAGGGTCATCTTCGCATCCACATACGGATTCCCTCTACTCGCCGGTCCAAACGAGCGACGGTGCATTCGACGGGTTTTTCTTTCAAACCCTAGACCAAGCCCTACTGTGGTATGGAGACTTCTCCATGAGATCCATATGCACAGGCGCTCCAGTCAAATGGACTGTATTTCCTGATAATCGTCATTTCTTTGAGGCATTAGGGTTACATCTTTTTGTTAAAATCTGCTTCCCTATAGCAACTAATGCCATTAGATTATTTTATTGCAATCTCATATTAAACACTTTTGATATGAGCACTCGTGTTGGAGGTATTGATATCAATTTCAATGATGACCTCTTAGCGGAGATCCTTGGTATCCCTAACGAAGGTGAACCGCTAGTTGACATCACTGAATTTGATTTTCCCGAAGGCACGACACTCGCCAGTTTCAAAGCGGAACTCTGTGCACCTGATAGAGTACGCTCTAGAAAGTTCAAGGCTAACAACCTGAACTTGTTTAACTATGAATTGCATCGCATCATCTATTCCACTATCCTTCGAAAATCCACTTCAAAGGATGATGTAACTTCTCTTGAGCTGTCCGTCATGTACTACATTCTTAAGGGGATTCCATTTTCTGCCCCTAAGACCATGATTCAGATGATGGGTCGTTGTTGTGCAAGAGATAGAAATCTCTCTTACGCGATGATTCTCTCACGCATCTTTCAGCGCTTCGATATCGATCTGTCGACTTGTACTCAGGACCCTGAGCCCAAGTTTCTTCAGTTATCTCATCGTAGCATGACTGCTTCAGCTCCACCTCCTGCTCCTCCTACTGTACCTCCTCCACCACCTCATCAGTATGCCATGACATTTAAGGGCATACATCAGTATTTATCTGCTTTGCACGTCTCGATAATGGACATGGCTCGCGAGCGTGAGTTTTGCGACGTCACCCGCTATCAGGCGCTTACAAACTCCTTAGCTGATCTTCAATTCGCCCAGACTGGTCATTCAGCCGGTTCCATCCCTAGAGATCCAGCTTTCTCCGGTTACCGCTGTGAGGATGAGGCTGTTCATGCCTACTTCCAGCCCGGTAACGCCTATGATTGGTACCGTCCTGCCCGTGCTCCACATCGTGATTATGTTGGTGAGTTCTATGCTGACGCCCCTCCACATCCTTCTGGCGCTGGTACCTCTGGAGCTAGTACTTCACGACATGCTGGTAGAGCTGCTGATGATGATGATGAGGATGATAATGAGGAGATGTGACTATATGATTTTGAGTGATATTTTATTGTGCACTTGGAAATGCTCCGATATTCCAAGTTATTATCAGTACATTTTTATTTAGCACTTTTTAGTATGCTTTAGTACTCTTTTCTTTCATGGACATGTTTATTATGCCTCAGTTTATGGCATTCAGTTTATTTCAGCACTATGTTTCAGTTTCAGTTTATGCTAGCACTATTTCTTATATTGCTTCATTCTTTATAACTGCCTGTGAAATTACATGCCTGTGATGATTTTTTTTACAATACATGCCTGTGATATTTCTCTAATTTTATGCCTTACTTCTTTTATATATGTTTTCTCACTATTTGTTACTTATGCATTTGATTGCGGGGGAGCTTTATCTTTTGCAATTATTTTGCTAAGTGACAAAGGGGGAGAAAATTAAAGATCTAACATTTTTTTGAGATAATATAGGATATAAACAATTCTGCTTTTTGATATTTTGAACAAGCTTAATGTTATATCATTCATAGTTTGTCAATTATCAAAATGGATGAGATTGTTGGCCCATTTGGTCATATGGTCAAACCTGATTTTAATAATGGAATAAACTCTGTCTGGATATATAAAGCTAGTCGGAACATCTCGGACTCTTGAACATGATCGAGAATGGCTATCCACTGAATTCAAGACCGAAGATCTGTTTGTTTACTCGAGTCTGTAATTCCTTATGCAATATATTTTCATTTTATTTGAGTCTAGGAATATGTTGTATACCGAGTCGTACTGGCAAATAGGCAACCCTCAAATGAGTTCAAAATGTTTTGAAAATGACCTCTCAAAAAGGTTTACAAAAAGGTTTTCAAAAAGGTTTTCAAAAATCACCAAAAAGCTTTTTAAAACCCTAACTAAACCCTGACTAAACCCTGACAGAACTCGGACCGAGTTCGGCCAGAGTTCGATTGGTGGCCGTTGTGATTTTGAATCCTTGGAACTTGGTCCTCCTGCAGTTGCGGATTTGACCGAGATTTGCTCATAGAGTTCTGCCCGAATTCTGTCAGAAGTCTGCCTTTGAAATTCCTATAAATAGAGAAGGATTTCGATCATTTCAACTCACTCATTCACTTTCAATCTTCTCTCTATTTAAAGCTTTCAGTCTTTCAAAGAGTTTTTCTAGAGCTTTCAATTTCAGACCCCAAGCCAATTACAATCCTCTAGTCGATTTGCCAGTGCGGTACGGTCTAGAAGTTTCTGAGAGATTGTAATCAGAAGGTTGATTGAAGAATACCTCTTCACATTTGAAGTTGGACGAGTTCTTCGTATCAAAGCTCGCGTTGTAGAAGTTGCAGGGACTTCGTAAGAAAACTTGCGGTTTTTCCAATAGTGGATTCAACTGGTAGCAAGAGTTCTACCGACTGGATTAGTCCTCAACAGAGGGATACCAGTATACATCGCTGTCTTTGCGTTTGCTCTCTTAACTCTGTCTTTACTTTATTTCAGTTGTGATTAATATTCTGTGATTGTGCTGCTAACATTTTTAATTAGCATTATTTCGCTGCCAACTCTATTCACCCCCCCTCTAGAGTATTACGCTTTACTATTTCGTTCCTACATTATCTGGTGTAGGTTGGGATTGAGCACCAGACCGAGTAACGATAGCTGCAGCTTCCTCGACATCTGCCGAGATTGTGTGGCAGGATCTGACTTTTCCATTCTTTTTCTTGCCAATGGAGGGTGGTATGGAGTGAGTCACTTCAGGTACCAAGTTTGGATGGGCCCACATGACCTTCTCTCGTGACGTGGTAAGGGGCACTAGACCAGCAGTCTGATCTCGAGTAGGTGGAAGATTAGTAATCTTTATTGTCGCCCGAGGGATGGGTACCACGCCGTCTTGAGCCTCCGTTGGAGGGAAGTTGTTGAATTGTACTGACACCATATTGGCTACTATGGTCACCTCCTCGAAATCAATGGTCAGAGCTTTCGAATCGATGAGATATTGGATGTATCGCTTCAGTTGGTAGCAGTCGTGTGTAGCATGGTGGACATAACGATGGTAATAATAGTACTTTGGGCTCTCCATTTCTGTCGGCCGAGGTTCCCGTCTTGGTGGAGGGAGCTGAATTCTATCTCCTTGTATGAGCATGTCCAAGATGGGCTTGACATGGCCGTCTTCGAAGTAATAAGTCATTTGTGGCTATTGCTTGTCTGCCGGTTTTGACTCAGGTTTCTGGGCTATGTCGGCCACCATAGCCTGCTTGCCCTTGTTCTCCCGATTATTGGAGGCGTTACTAACATTGTTGTTGTTGGTATTAGGGCGCTTACCCTTGTCCTCTCCCTCTGAGATGTGCAATCCCAATTGGCGAGCCTTCTTCAACCTGTCCTCGGTGCTAGTGGCACTGATGATAAACGTCTTCCAGTCCTTGAATTGACTTTCGCCCATCTAGAGGCTGATTGTTCGGAGCAGTCTCTTTTGGCAAATTTCAATTAAGGAGGAATCCGGATTACCAGACGGTAACTTCATTACGGTTTGGCGAAACTGCTCAATATAGTTCCTTGTCAGCTCCTTTTTCCCTTGAACGACGTCCATGAGGGTGGACATTATGACGTCCTGTCCTACTTCGTAGAATCTCTCCAAGAACATGTGCTTGAAGCTGGCGAAGGAGTGGATGCAGTTATCGGGCAGGTTACGGTACCAGTCGAAGGCGACCCCTTCCAATGCTCCGATGAACAACGGTATCAGGATGGCATCGTCATGAGGCAAATGGTCGGTGGTAACCTCGAAGTAAGTGATGTACCGACTTGCGGAGGTCATTCCATCATATAGATTGATGTGGAATGGTTTATACTTTAGTGGGAAGGGAACATCTCTCTACGCAGCGGGATACGGTTGTCGTATCCTGAGGTCTTGGCAGTCTTCTCGGGCATGAAACATGGCTCGGAGCTCCGGAACCTCTCTTCTTGCTTCTATGGCCTCATCCGCAGCGGTAGGAGCTGACATTTCAGGAGGATTATTGCCCGGGTTTGGTGCCGCTGAGTTCGAGTCTGCATTGACTGCGGGACCCAAGTTTGTTTGGCCAGGCGTCCCTCCTTACAAAGTAGGGAGGGCTGTTTTATCTCGTCCACCGATTTGACCAAAATGCTCAGTTCGCCTCCAGAGTGTCGATGCATTGGTGATCACTGGGACCATCTTGTTCGTCGTTTATCATAAATGCCTTCCTCACATGAGTAGAAGTGGAAGTGACGGTGGATGACGTGTCTTCTGAATCATACCCCTGTACCGAAAAGTCATCGGGGTATGTGGGAATGTTCTTCTCTGGTCCGGACTCAAGGAATAGTACCCCCAGCTTCAGAGCTTGCTTCATCTTGAGAGTCGTGGACGTCCTCGGGGACGTCGTTGCCTGCTGTATTTGATGGGAGAGTTGTTTCCCCGGGCTCGTCTCCTGGGAACATCGAATTGTCGTGGATGTTCGGAGGAGTGCTACCCCCAGTTCCAGTGGCCTCCAGTAATACGGATGATGAATCTTCCACTGTAGCAGATTTTGTCTTTGAACGGGTACCTTGGAAAACTCCGGTGGTGGACAACCGTTTAGACGACAGTTTCTTAGTCACAGTGGTTGAAATCTTCGGGCTGGGAACGTTTATCTTCTTTCCTCTCCCATCGGTGAGGATTTTCTCAGTAGAGTTGCAGGAGACGACGGGAGGCGCCTCATCCTCTGAGCTCGACTGTTGTAATCTTTGGAAGACGGACTGCCGGTCTTCTCGTACCGTCGTGTTGTTGCAACAACAGTTGACAATGACTTGGGTGCAGTGATGTCCGTGGGAGGACTCTTTGCACATCGAGGCCTCTTCTCTTTCCTTGTGTTTGTGGAGGATAACCTCACGCAAGTCAGATGGGTCTGGAACGACCATGTTTGCTCCCTGAGTTTTCGAAGACTTTTGCGAACTACTCTGTCCGTTTGTCGTGGGGGGCTGGACTCGAGTGGTTCTGTATAACTTCCCATCAGAGGTCCGTATAACAGTATGTGGAGCGCTAGGATGGTCAGAGGTCGGGACAGCGGACTGAGCTCGCCAAGCTCGCGCTGCCCTAGACTTCTTTACTCTAGTGTGTGAGGGCACATAGTAGGAAGAGTCTAAGTGGTGTTGCAGAGAGTCAGACATATTTTCTCGAGAGAATGAGAGACCAGGACCATAGGAGAGGGGATCGAAGACTGAGCCTGAGCCGCGTGGAGCAGACATCATGCGGCTGGAATCAATAGTCTTCATGCGGCTGACAGTCGTGGCCGCATAGGCTTTCTTCATGCGACTGGGAGTCTCGGCCGCATCAGTCTTCTCCATGCGGCTGGAAATTTTGACTGCATGGGTATTCTGCATCCGACTGACAGTTTCGGCCGCATGGACATCATGCATGCGGCTGGCAATCTTGGCCGCATGAATGTTCAGCCTGCGGCTAGTGCCTTTGTTCGGCTTCTTCCTGGAGCACATAGAATCACTCTTTGCCCCTGCAAGCCCAACATCATAGTGCTTTCCTCTGTCGGACTTGGGGACAGCAGAGTCCTTTCTGGCTTGAAGTGGGGCCGCATGAGAGTTTCCTTCGCCGTCTTGGGAAGCAGAGAGTACTCCATCTAGAGCTTGCGGAGGAGCAAATGATTTTGGCCTTCATTCCCTGCAAGCTTTCTTTGTGCGGGTTCGCTTCTGGACCGGGCCGGCGCTCCCATCGGAGAGCATTTCTTCAAACGCATGTTGGTCGAAGCGGACGACCATCTTCTGTTGTATGGAGCCAAGTTTGGCTGCATCCGATTGCGTCACCAACTTCTCAGTCGTGGAGAAGTTTGTCCCCAGCAGAGTCGCCATCGTGTTTGCCATTGATTATAAAAGAACAGAACAATTATATCGGAGGACTGGACTTTTACTTCACAATACAAACTCGCTCGTAGAAAGAAAGCCTAGGGACGAAAATCTAGGTACAGCAACCTACGTACAATTGTTTAGTTTTTTCTGGGGGGTGACGGTAGAGGCTCGGGAAAGCGACGACAGCTCTGCCTTACTCCTTGGATGATCGGACGTAGCCTTGGCTCTGGTGAAGAAATGCTCTTGGACGTGTGGGGAGACTCCCTTGCGCCTTCGGTCACTAGACCTCTGGATGTCTCTGTAGTGCTCTCTCTTTTTTTTCGCTCTGCTCCTTCCTCTTTTTTTCTCTCTTTTGCAAGGGAATGGCACCTTGCTATTTATAGGAGTGTGGTGTGATCATTAGGGTTTGCAAATGATTGCCTCCTTCAGAAGTCGACGGTTAAAGATCAATTAATCTGGGCCATTCATCTTGAATATAATAAATTTGAGCAATTAATATGATTGCATCAAATCTCTGTGGGCAATAAATGTTGATTGCCATGAATATTCGTGATTTGTGATAGTCTGCCACGTGTCCAATTTGTCTGATTTGATTTGATCTGGGCAATTATGACGATCGCAACAAATCTAATTTTGTTAGGATTTGTTAGCACCCATAATTCCAGGGAAGATAAGACTGCCACGTGTCTCAATTGTCGCGAAGAGCGCCACGTGTCTCAACTGGAGCGTCCTGGCAGAGCTGCATATGGAGCATGCAGCCACATGAGGATGGACAGCCACATGAGGATGGGCAGCCACATGGGGATGGGCAACCGCATGGAAATAGGCAGCCGCATGCAGATTGGCAGCCGTATGGGGATAGACAGCCGCAAGCAGATGGGCAGCCGCATAAATGTAGCGGCCGTATGGAGTGGCCTTGGGACTTGATGGATTTTGCCAGCTGTAAGAAGATTTTCTCCTCTATCCTAGGATCACGCCATCATGTCAGAGTCATTATTACGTCCTTATGTCAGAGCTGTCAGAGCTGTTATTTTGTCAGAGCAGCCGTCAGGGCATTAAATGCAGCCGAATGTAGAGAAGAACTGTTTGAAGGCCACGTGGCTTCTTTCTTGGCCGCATAGAACTATCCGAGCCGCATGGACCCTTGAGCCGCATGGACTTCTGAGCTGCATGTGAATCCTGAGCCGCATGGGGATCCTTCTGTCAGAGCCGCATAGGCCTTTCTTTATTCTTTTCCATGCTTCTACAATTTGTAGCCACGTACCATCTTTAAACAGAATGTTGTTGTAACTACACGCACGTGGCGTACTTTAGGACCACGTGGTCGTGGTTGTTGTTGGGATCTCGGGCAGTTGACACCCAGCATAGGCATGATCGAGTCATTTGACACATGGCATGTGTTGCTGGCTCGAAGATCCTAAAATGTTGTAGCAAAAAAGATTTTATACGCCTGCATGATTTAGCACATGAGGAAAATTGGCATATGCCTCTTGGGGCACAATACTTTAAGGGAGCATGCTAAGCTTATTCAGGTCAGCTATGTGACAGCGCACAGTTGTATTCTAGTAATGGGTAATGATTACGCTGACGTAAGCGATGACATTGGCTATCAGCCGTACTTCGAAGCATTTTTGTCTTTTGTGAAATTACCCAAATACGCCTAGATGATGGGCGCATAAGGAGTAGGCGCATGATGTCTGCACGTACTCCAAGGTGCTCACTATGCATAGCTACCAGCATTGTATTAAATGTTGTAGTGATAGTTTGAGTGCTTTTAGGAGTATGACCATTTAGGCGCATGAAATGTTGGCGCAACATTGGCTGGTTGCACCTATTTTGTAGATGCACATGACTTGTAAGGTGCATGGCTTGACTTTTCCATGCTTCTACAGCAAGGCTCTTTGAAGATTTGACATGTTTTACATCAATCGACTTTTCTTTTTTGAAGATAGTGGGTGAACAAAAACTTTGGTGAGATGTGCTTCTTCCTTTCTCCTTTGATAAAGCCTTCTTGAATTTATTTTATACATGTTCAATTGTCCTCATGAAGGGTAATAGGCTTATTCGTAACTTTTGGAAGATCGTAACTCTCCCTAATGTGTTGAACTAGTGACCTTAACCTTATATCTTCTCTACTTGCTTTATGGAGTGCCAAGATTTCTGAATGATTGGTTGATGCTGTTGCAATAGTTTGTTTAACTGATCTCCATGAGATAGCGACACCATTATTAAAAAAAATATCATGTTTATGATATCCCTTATGGGGATCAAATAAATAACTTGCTTCTGTATAATCAACAATGACAGCACATACATATGAATAATATAAACAAAGATCAGCGGTTCCTTTGAGGTATCTAAAAGTGTGATTTATGCCATTCTAATGCCTACGTGGTATATAGCTATATCTAGCCAACAGATTTGCAAAAAGAGATATGTCAGTTCTAGTACATTGTGTTAAATAAAGAAGTGCACCTATTGTACTTAAATATGGTACTTCATGACCCAAAACATCTTCATTTTCTTCTTTCGACTGAAATGGAACTTGGTTAATTTCCAATGACCTAACCACCATAGGTTTGTGGAATGAGTGACCGACTCATGTTAAACCTCTTTAGAAGATTTCAGCATATTTGGCTTGATGGACTAAAATTCTAATTTTACTATTCAATCTGCAACCCAGGACAAAATTTTATTTTGCCCAAATCTTTTATTTCGAATTCCTTCTTAAGCTATCGGCCTGTTCGATCTCTTCTAGAGATCTTATCAAGTTTATGCCATCTACATAAATGGATGCTATGACGAATCCATTCAGGAATTTTTAATGTATATGCACGACCATATATGATTATTATTATTATATCCTTCCTTAGATAGGTATTCACTAAGCTTATCGTACCATATTCTTCCGGATTATTTTAGCCCATATAGGGCTCGTTTTAATTTAATATTGTGCATATTGGTAGACTTAATTTTTGGCAATTTAAATCCTTGAGGGATTTTTATGCATATATTACCGTCTTGGTTACGATACTTATGTTGTCATCACATCCATGAGTCTCATATCCAGTTTTCAGAAACAACGAGACTTAAAAGATATCTAAATGTGATGATATCCATGACCGAGGAATATGTTTCTTCATAATCTATTACTAGTCTTTGTGAGAATCCTTGAGCAACTAAGTGCTTTATATCTTTAGATCTCATTTTTTATTTATTTTTCTAACAAACATCCATTTAAAGTCTACAAGGTTTATTTCAATTGGGATTTTACAATAGGACCAAACACTCCACATTTTATAAGGGAATCTAATTCTGCTTGAATCACATCTTTTCATTTTTGCCAACCTTGTCTTTTTCGACATTCAAGGATTGTTCGTGGTTTAGTGTTATCCTTATTTTCATTACCCTTTTTAATTTTATCTGATACTACATATGATAAAATGTCATCCATGACAAAAAAGAATTTGATCCAAATTTCTCATGAGTGTGTGAAAAACATAGATTTCTTATTATTATTGGGTACCACTACCACTTTTTCAGTCTCTTCTCGGATCTGAGGCATATCCTCGACCAGAGCGATATGTTTTATTTTGGAGAAATTGGATCTATGGTTTATGACATCTTCCAGACCATCTGAACTTACACTACATGGGATGCTACTTTAAGAGCTGCTTCTTCAGGAGCATTAGAGCTATGTTATATTATTTTATCTCTTCTTCCGAGGGGCTAAATTTTTAGAACCTTTAGTTCTCCAACATTTTTTATGTGGATTTGAGTCATTTACTGCTTTATATTGATCTTTCACTACCAAAAAATTTAATTTTTATATCGCTTACAAATATATTATTATAACACTTTATATATATATATATGTTATAAAATTTCAGAAATCAACCTTAATATGACAGTTTGAAGAAGTTCCAAGCCTATTATAACCATTTTTATATAGAAATGTTATATATAGTATATACATTGATTATTTATAAGGGCACATCAAAAGTTGATCAGGCTAGTCCGGTTGGAGCTAGCCCAGGTTTAAGAGAAAATTACTCAGAACAGCCCTTTTTTTTACTTATTAGGTTGTCCCAACCCAACAGCCCCCCCAAACCCCATTTGTGAGTTTCATTTGCACATTTTACTCTCTTTCTCTCTCTCTCTCTCTCTCTCTCTCTCTCTCTCTCTCTCTTCCAAAATCTTATTTTCTCTCATCTTCTTCTTCTGCTTCTTTTTTACCATTTTTTCTTCCCAAGCTACATCATCTTCTTCATCTTAACCCCTTCCTCAAGCTCTCATTTTCAATTTCGATGGCACCCAAAGGCTCTCTTCCTAAAACCCTAGTTTCCCTCTCATATTCTTCTTGTAATGTTTATTCCCAAAACCCAATTATATATTATCATGATGGAAAACATACAATATAATGTTTATTTTAATTATTTATCACCAATTTCATGATCGAAGTAAACCCGAACAACATTCGGCCAAGTTGAATTTAGAACTGCCATAGTTTCTGGCAGTCCTAAATACTGATTGATGGAACTGGGATTCCCAGGACCCTTACTTTGGTGTGCATATTGATCGATAGAAAGTTAAACAGATCAATACGTGTTCTAACCCTTCATAGGCAGATACTAGGGTTCACGAATTATACCTGCTACGAGAAGAAGATAAGTAGTTCCTGGCAATCTCGAGCGGACGACCCCAAGATCTTCTGCACGTATTCCTTCCTCGAGTTGGACGTTGTGTGGGCGACGATCTTCCAACCTTTTCTTCTCCTTGACAGCCCTTTCTTTCTCTCCTTACGTGAATCACAAATTTAGAGAAAGCTTCAGATTTTTGATCAATGATTTGGCGGCCAGAGAATAGAGGATATATATAGGCTACGGTAAGGACCGTGAGAAGAAATTCGGGTTAGGCCTCCTAACGAATCTGGATATCCCGTATTCAGCCCGAACACACAATCCAGGCCTATTAACAATATCTCGGTCCACTAATGAGCTATTATTACACTACCTCCCTAATCCAAAATTATGTTTGTGGGCTCCTTTTATTATATGCTCGTTTGGTTCCCCATGTTAAGATATCGAATGTCCGTCGATCAAATTAAGTTACTAACAACTATATTGATTCGACATCTTTTATTCTTAAGTAGTACCGCTAACTTTATTTGTCATGTCGGATATAATCTACATGCAGGGTTTACATGACAATCCTTATGAGCTCCTTAAGGGGACATCATCAACCCGATGTATCGGGACATGGATTCCATTTATAATCAACAACAACCGGTCATACATACAATATTATTACCCAATTCATAGAGGTTGTTGACCCATAATGAATCTCACTCTTTTATGAGTCAAAGTAATGCAAACTGTATATACATGTCTGTTATTATATCTGGATTAAGAGCACAAGCATCCAAAATAACGGAGGTGTTTGTTCTCTTATGTAGTCAGTACAAAGAGAACAATCTCAAGTGGTCCTGTTCAATACACACAAAGTGTACTAGTGTAATCCTATAGTCAAGATAGACTAATACCAAATTATACTATAACCTTTCCAATATATTGTCCAAGTCCATCTAGGTTGTGAACTATTTATATATTCCATAGGGAACTGATAATATTATCTTCTGTGTGACACCACATACCATATTATCTACAATATAGAATATCAGACATTTGCATTAATACTTGCAACAAATACAATATGCAAACATTTGTCCATATGATTCTAATTCAAAATTTAAGGAAATAAAGTTACTATAAAAGTAACAGTATACAAAAGTGATGCTTTTAGTATATAACCCTAACAATCTCCTACTTATACTCAAAGCATTGCTTTTCAGTATACTGTTACAAATCTCCCACTTATATTTAAAGCCATACTGCTACACAGCTGACTCACATTCCCTCAACATGACTATCAAAAGTCTTAGCTGGTAAGCTCTTTGTAAAGGGATCAGCTAGGTCGTCGGTTGATGCTATCTTGATCACAGCAACTTTTCCTTTCTTTACGAAATCTCGTATCATATGGTACTTGCGCTCAATGTGTTTACCTGTATTATGGGCTCGTGGTTCCTTCGAGTTTGCAACTGCACCACTTTTATCATAATAAAGTATAATAGACTTAGGCAAACTAGGTACCACATCCAAGTCTAATAGAAAGTTTCTGAGCCAAACCACTTCTTTGGCTGCCTTAGAGGCTGCCACATACTCGGCTTCCATGGTGGAATCAGCAATACATTTTTGTTTGATACTCCTCCACACAATGGCTCCACCTCCCAAAGTAAACACATAACCTGAGGTAGATTTTCTGGAATCCCTATCTTACTAAAAATCTGAGTCTGTATACCCCAAGGGAACTAAACTATATGCTTGGTAAACTAATATATACTCTTTAGTCCTTTTCAGGTACTTCAAAATATGCTTTACGGCAGTCCAGTGCTTTGTCCTGGGTTAGACTGATATCTGCTGACCATGCCTACGGCAAAGTAGATGTCTGGTCTCATACATAGCATTACATATATTAAGCTTCCTACTGCTGAAGCATAAGGAACTGCTTTCATGTTCTCTATCTTTTTAGATGTCCTCGGACACTGCTCCTTTGATAGAGCAATTCCATGTCTAAAAGGTAAGAAACTTTTCTAAGAATTTTGCATACTAAAACGAGTTAGTACAGTATCGATATATGAAGCTTGGGATAATCCCAACATCCTTTTTTTGCTATCTCGTAGAACTTTAAACCCAAGGATGTGACCTACTTCTCCCAAGTCATTCATATCAAACTGTTTGGATAACCATACCCTTACATCAGATAACACCTTCACATTGTTTCCAATGAGCAAGATATCATCCACATAAAGTACTAGGAACACCACCATATTTCTGTCATACTTTCTGTATACACATGATTCATCCTGACATTGATCAAATCCATATGATTTTATCACCTGATCAAAACATATGTTCCAAGATCTGAAAGCTTTCTTAAGTCCATAAATGGACTTCTTGAGCTTACAAACAATATTCTTGGCCCTTTTCAATGAACCGGTCTGGTTGCTTCATAGATGTCTTCCTCAAGACTTCGATTAAGAAAAGCTGTCTTGACATCCATTTGCCAAATCTCATAATCGAGATGAGCTACAATAGATAAAAGAATCCGGATAGACTTAAGCATGGCTACTGGAGAAAAGGTTTTCTCATAATCGATACCCTCTTTTTGAGTAAAACCTTTTACAACAAGCAGAGCTTTAAAGGTTTCAACCTTACCGTCTGATCCACTTTTTCTCTTATAGACCCACTTGTATCCAATGGCTTATACACCAACGGATGGTTCTACAAGCTCCTAGACCTGATTAGAATCCATAGATTCTATTTCAGATATCATTGCTTTTTGCCAAGACTCTACATCTTTATCTTGGAGTGCTTCGTTGTAGGTATAGGGATCAAAATCTTGTTCCTCAAGGATGAAGTCTGATGACTCTCCCAAGAATATATATCTATCAGGTTGTATCACAACCCTCCCACTACGACGAGGCACTATCGGTTGTGGTATAAAATTTGTGACACATTGTGCAGTTAATTGTGGTTCATCCTCTTGTACTTTTGGTACTGAAGTACTTGGTGTCTCACCTCTCAGTTCTTCTAGAACAACTCTACTTGTGGGTTTATGGTTCATCACATAGTCTTCCTCTAAGAATCGGGCATTGGTGCTAACAATGACCTTCTGATCCTTAGGACTATAAAATAAACCTCCTTTCGTTCCTCTTGGATAGCCTACAAACAAGCGTACTTCCGTACGAGATTCCAACTTATCTGCTTTTCCATTCAGCACATGTGTTGGACTACCCAAAATTCGAACATGTTTCAGACAAGGCTTACTCCCAATCCACAGCTCTGTAGGAGTAAGAGGTACTTACTTAGAAGGAACGAAGTTCAAAATATAAGCTACAGTCTCTAAGTCATATCCCCAAAACGAATCTGGTAAATTCAAATAACTCATCATTGATCTAACCATCTCCATAAGAGTTCTATTCCTTCTTTCGGCTACACCATTCTGCTATGCGTTCCAGGTATAGTCAATTGGGATATAATCCCAGCCTCTGATAAATAATTCCTAAACTCTCCAAAGAGGTACTTGCCACTACGATCTGATCGTAATGATTTGATACATTTTCCATGACGTTTCTCCGTTTCAGCCTTTTCTCTTTGAATTTCTCAAAGCACTCAGACTTACGGCACATCAAATAAATATATCCATACCTTGAATAATCGTCAGTAAATGTGACAAAATATTCAAAGTCACCTCTAGCTTGGATAGTCATGGTCCACACAAATCAGAATGAACCAATTCCAACACATCTTTGGCCCTATACCCCTTTGTCGTAAAAGGCCGTTTGGTCATTTTGCCTTTCAACTAGGATTCATAAACTGGTAGTGCCTCCACTTCCAATGAACTCAAAGATCCATCTTCAACCAGTCTTTGACTCCTTCTTAGGTTAATATGCTCCAATCGCAAGTGCCAAAGATATGTTTGGTTCATACAAGAAGGTTCATTTCTCTTATTTAAGTTAGATGACATATTATTCATTTTCATAAGTTGTATTGTGGGCAAAACAGGATTAATGACATACAGATTATCAACTAATGTACAAGAACAAATAAAATGTTTATTCTTTCTAATAACAATATTGTCATTAAAATAAATTGAATATCTATCCTTAACTAACATAGAAACACAAATTAAATTTCTTATAAGTGAAGGTGCATAAAGACAATCTCTTAATATCAAAGACTTATTTACACCAAAATATAAAGTAACATCTCCTAATGCAACGACCACTACTTTTGTAGCGTCACCCATGAACAAGCATATCTCTCCATCACTGAGCCGCCTGGTTTCATGGAACCCCTGCAATGTATTGCAGACATGATTAGTGGCACTTGTATCTACACACCATGTGCTGGTAGATAACATCGCTAAACATGTTTTAACTACTAATAAATGAGATATACCTTCTTTGTTCCTTTATTTGAGAAGTGGCTAGTCAGTCTTCCAATGTCCTGACCTTTGCGTTTGAAACATTTGTCTTTCGGTTTTTTCATAGCGCCTTGAGGTCCCATGCCCGTTTTTGCTGAGTTTGTATATTTCTGAATGTTATTCTTCTTCTTACCGCCTTTTGGCTTAGAAGTAAAAAATTTTTCAGAAACAAAAATATGACCACTCTGCCTAAAGAGAGATTCAGCATCCTGTAGCTCTTTTACAAGTTCTGTCAAACTATATAACCTTTTGTTCATACTGTAATTTAGGCATAAATTGTTAAAACTTTTAGGCAGAGTCCTGGGAATGATATCGACCTAGAATTCCCCATCAATTTTAGCTCCAAGGATCTCCATCTCATTCAGATGACCCATCATCTTGAGAACATGAACCCTTACTTGTGTACCCTCAGCCATTTTTGTATTCATCAAACACTTTATAAAAAACTTTCTAACTGCTCTACTCTGATGTTCGAAGAGTTCCTTGAGGTTATACATCATGACATAAGCTGTGGCCATGGCCTGATGCTGATGTTGCAGTACATTTGACATAGATGCCAGAATGTAACACAACTCCATCTCATCTACATTTTTCCACTTTTTATAAGCCTCTTTGACCTCTTTATCAGAGTCAGCATCAGGCTTAGGTGGGCATTCCTCAACAAGTATGTATTTATACTCCTCAGCAGACAAGACAATATCCAGATTACATTTCCAGTTAATATAATTAGGTCCAGTAAGTTTGTTTTCTTTAAGAATCACCATAAGTGGACTAAAAGAACCCATTTTTAAAATCCTGAGAATCATATAAATAAAAATTATGTAGGGCCAAAACTTTTTAAATTAATTAAATATTGATTCCCTTAAAACAATAATAAGAAATTTACTAACACATTGAACATCATAAATTTAGCATGCCACGATAGTGTAGACATATAGAAATTCAACTTTGTTCAAGTAGATACTACCTATTAATTTTACTATCATGTCAATATAACTTTATGACAAATAAAATTAATATGTTGGTCTTGCTCTGGTCATACAAATAATAGCAGTGACTCCGATGGGGAGGATACCATTAATTGTATCTAAGTGTATACCATTACTTAATACTAAGTCCATTACCTTGTAATAAGTTCCTTCAGATGGAGAAGTGAACACTGTAACTACACACATGTGGCGCACTTGAGGACCACGTGGTCGTGGTTGTTGTTGGGATCTTGGGCAGTTGACACCCGTCATAGGCATGATCGAGTCATTTGACACATGGCACATACTGATGGCTCGAAGATCCCAAATTTTTTTAACAAAAAAGATTTGATATGCCTGCATGATTTAGCACATGAAGAAAATTGGCACATAGCTCTTGGGGAACATTGCTTTAAGGGAGCATGCGAAGCTTAGTCAGGTCAGCCACGTGGCAGCGCATAGATGTATTCTAGTAATGGGTAATAATTACGCTGACATAAGCGATGACATTGGCTTTCAGCCGTACTTCGAAGCATTTTTGTCTTTATTTGAAATTACCCAAATGTGCCTAGATGATGGGCGCATGAGTAGGAACATGATGTCTGCTCGTACTCTGAGGTGCTCACTATGTATAGCTACTAGCGTTGCATTAAATGTTGTAGTAATAGTTTGAGTGCTTTTAGGAGTATGACCATTTAGGCGCATGAAATGTTGGCACAACATTGGCTGGTTGCACCTATTTTGTAGATGCATATGACTTGTAAGGTGCATGGCTTGACTTTTCCATGCTTCTACAGCAAGGCTCTTTGAAGATTTGACATTTTTTACATCAATCGACTTTTTATTTTTGAAGCTAGTGGGTGAACAAAAACTTTGGTGAGATGTGCTTCTTCCTTTCTCCTTTGTAAAGCCTTCTTGAATTTATTTTATACATGTTCAATTGTCCTCATAAAGGGTCATAGGCTTATTCGTAACTTTTGGAAAATCGTAACTCTCTCTGATGTGTTGAACTAGTGACCTTAACCATACATCTTCTCTACTTGCTTTATCGAGTGCCAAGATTTTTGAATGATTGGTTGATGCTGTTGCAATAGTTTGCTTAACTGATCTCCATGAGATAGCGACACCATTGTTAAAAAAATATCATGTTTTTGATACCCCTTATGGGGATCAAATAAATAACTTGCTTCTGTATATTCAACAATGTCAGCACGCACATATGAATAATATAAACCAAGATCAGTGGTTCCTCTGAGGTATCTAAATTGTTATTTATGCCATTCTAATGCCTATGTGGTATATAGCTAGATCTAGCCAACAAATTTGCAAAAAGAGATATGTCAGTTCTAGAACATTATGCTAAATAAAGAAGTGCACCTATTGCACTTAAATATGGTACTTCATGACCCAAAACATCTTCATTTTCTTCTTTCGACTGAAATGGAACTTGGTTAATTTTCAATTACTAAACTACCATAGGTGTGTGGAATGAGTGACAATGACTCATATTAAACCTCTTTAGAAGTTTTCAACATATTTGGCTTGATGGACTAAAATTCTAATTTTACTATACTCAATCTGCAACCCAGGACAAAATTTTGTTTTGCCCAAATCTTTTATTTCAAATTCTTTCTTAAGCTATCGGCTTGTTCGATCGCTTCTGGAGATCTTATCAAGTTTATGCCATCTACATAAAAGGATTCTATGACGAATCCATTCAGGAATTTTGAATGTATATACATGAACATATATGATTATTACTATTATATCCTTCCTTAGATATGTCTTCACTAAGCTTATTGTACCACATTCTTCCGGATTGTTTTAACTCATATAGGGCTCGTTTTAATTTAATATTGTGCATATTGGTAGACTTAATTTTTGGCAATTTAAATCCTTGAGGGATTTTTATGTATATATAACTATCTTGGTTACCATATTTATGTTTTCATCACATCAATGAGTCTTATATCCAGTTTTCAGAAACAACGAGACTTAATAGATATCTAAATGTGATGATATCCATGACCGAGGAATAGGTTTCTTCATAATCTATTACTAGTCTTTGTGAGAATCCTTGAGCAACTAATCGTGCTTCATATCTTTAGATCTTATTTTTTATTTATTTTTCTAACAAACATCCATTTAAATTCTACAAGGTTTATTTCAATTGGGATTTTAGAATAGGACCAAACACTCCACATTTTATAAGGGAATCTAATTCTGTTTGAATCACATCTTTTCATTTTTGCCAATCTTGTCTTTTTCGACATTCAAGGATTGTTCGTGGTTTAGTGTTATCCTTATTTTCATTACCCTTTTAATTTTATCTCTACTACATATAATAAAATGTCATCCATGACAAAAAAGAATTCGATCTAAATTTCTCATGAGTTTGTGAAAAACATAGATTTCTTGTTATTATTGGGTACCAGTACCACTTTTTCAATCTTTTCTTGGATCTGAGGCATATCCTCGACCAGAGCGATATGTTTTATTTTGGAGAAATTGGATCTATGGTTCATGACATCTTCCAGACCATCTGAACTTACACTATAGGGGATGCTACTTTAAGAGCTGCTTCTTCAGGAGCATTAGAGGTATGTTATATTATTCTGTCTCTTCTTCCGAGGGGCTAAATTTTTAGAACCTTTAGTTCTCCAACGTTTTTTATGTGGATTTGACTCATTTGCTGCTTTATATTGATCTTTCACTACCAGAAAATTATATTTTTATAACACTTACAAATATATTATTATAACACATTATATATATGTGTTATAAAATTTCAGAAACCAGCCTTAATTTGACAGTTTGATGAAGGTTCTGGCCTATTATAACCATTTATATATAGAAATGTTATATATAGTATATATATTGATTATTTATAAGGGCACATCAAAAGTTGGTCAGGCTAGTCCTGATTGGGGCTAGCCTAGGTTTGAGAGAAAATTACTCAGAGCAGCCCTTTTTTTACTCATTAGGTTGTCCAAACCCAACAGCCCACCCCAAACCCCATTTTTGAGTTTCATTTGCACATTTTATTCACTTTCTCTCTCTCTTCTTCCAATATCCTATTTCCTGTCATCTTCTTCTTCTGCTTCTCCTTCACTATTTTTTCCTCCCCAAGCTATATTTTCTTCGTCATCTTAACCCCTTCCCTATGCTCTCATTTTCAATTTAGATGGCACCCAAAGGCTCGCTTCCCAAAACCCTAGTTTTTCTCTCATATTCTTCTTGTAATGTTTATTCCCAAAATTCAATTATATATTATAATGATGGAAAACCTACAATGTAATATTTATTTCAATTATTTATCACCAATTTCATGATCGAAGTAAACCCGAACTACATTCGGCCAAGTTGACTTTAGAACTGCCATAGTTTCTGGCAGTCCTAAATACTGATAAGACTGCCAGAATTTGTGGCAGTCCTGACGTACATCAAGTGCATTCCAGGATTGCCACAATTTCTGGCAGTCCTAGAAGTATTAAAGACTGCCAAAAATTGTGGTAGTGCTGATGTACAGCAAGTGCATTTCAGGACTGCCATAATTTTGGACAGTATTAGAAGTATTGAGAACTACCAGAAATTATGGCAGTCCTGAAATAGATTTAAAATTTTGAGTTGTTTTAAATAGATTGAAATAAACAAAATTGAGAGACTTATATCAAAAACAGATTTAAACCTAAAATGGATTTATATACCATATATATGAAGGTTTATTTTAAAATGAGCAGAATTAAGAGACTTATCTATAAGATAGATTTAAAATTTTGAGTTTTATTTAAAATAGATTTAAATTTTTGAATTGAAAATTTTCTAGATTTAAAATTGTAATGAACAAAATTGAGAGACTTATCTCTAAATTAGGACGAACAAAATTAGATTATTTGTTAATTAAAAATTTAGAGATTTATCAATAAGATTGATTTAAAATTGAAAGATTTATCTATGAAGATTTATTAATAAAGAAAATTGAGAGACTTATCTCTGAAATATATTTAAACCTAAAATAGATTTTTTTGGACGGTCAGGACTGCCAAAATTTCTGGCCGTCCTATCCAGCCAGTCCATTTTAGGGCTGCCCAAATTTTTGGCCGTCCTAAAATTATTTTGGACTACTAGAAATTGTGGCAGAACTAAAGTCGTCTTGGTCGATCTTAGGACTGCCAAAATAGGATTTTGTCGGCCGAAAAGTTAACCGAGACTGCTTCACAAATGTCGTGTTCACCTACCAAAGGGTTTGTACATTATTTCCCACCAATATTAGGATTTGTATATTATTTGTAAGGAGCTTTTGGATGCCATCGAAATTGGGAATGAGAAGAAAAGTAGTGTTTTGATGGAGATGGTGTGGATGAAAATGGTGGCGAAGAAGAAGCTGAAAAGATAATCCATCCCATATTTTTGTTCTTGTTCTTGTTCTTGTTCTTCTTGGATGTGTTAAGGAAGAAGACAAGAAGAAAAATAAAAGAATTAACTTGTATACCTATAAATAGGATAGTCCTGAGTAATTTTTTTAATAACAAACTTGTAAATAAATCAAAATTATGAATAAGACAGTCCTGATCAACTTTTAATGTACCCTTATAAATAATCTATAAATTACAGCAGTTTTGCACACCAACGTTATAAACAGTTCCAAAAAAATTAACCTTCCCCGAAGGCCGAAAGTCCTCTTATCTTTTTTGTTGAGCCCGCCTCTTTTAGGTTGTGTTTGGTAGGAAGGATGGAAAAGTGGAAGGAAGGAAAAAAAAGATAAGGATACATTTTTCTTCCATATGGAAGGAAAGATCATTTCCTTCATTTGTGTTTGGTGGTAAGGATGGAAAAGATAAGAGATGCATTTTCCTTTGTTTGGTATGAAAGAAAAAGTGGAAGGAAAGAAAGTAAAAAATATAGGGTTTACCAATTCTAGCCTCAACAAAAAACACTTATTTACCATTTGACTTCATAAATAATTTTTAAATAATACATTCATATGGGGGTATAATTGTTAATTAATACAAGCCTCCACTTTTCCTTCCACTTTTCCTTCCACTTTTGGGGGGATTGGATTTCTTAGGTTATGAGGGAAAAGTAATCCCTCCACTTTTCCCTCCTTCCTATTTTTCTTCCATACCAAATAAGAGAAAATAAATCTTTCCCTTCACTTTTCCCTCCTCTATTTTTCTTCCTCCCACTTTTCCCTCTTACCAAACACACCCTTATAGTTCACCTCTCTTTTTTAAGTTTCCATCAAAAACCCTCTCCCTATCTCCTCCTCCTCGTCTCCATCTCCCCCGCCAACCCCTTATTCGGCCATCACATCGCTCTCAAGAGCATCCCCTCCGTTGACTCCGGCACCGGCTTCGATTACACCTTCTTCCTCTACCAGTGGGACTTTGCCATCGGCTCAGGGGGCTGGGCTGCCGCGGGATATAGCACCGACAATTCGCTCCTCTTCGTCTCTGGCGTCAATGACTTCGTCGGACTCGACATCGTCCATTTGGTGGGCGGCATCACCAGCTTTGGTGCCTCTTATCGATGGCCCGCACATCAGTACCCAAACCCTAATTTTTTTCTCCGTTCTTCCTCCAGCTCTCTGATTGCTCATGGCCACCTACGCTCCCCTCTCGCAGCCCTCATCATCCTGTCCAACGACAATGACCAAGTTTTGTTACTGATTCTGGGGTTTCGATTCACTGTTTGTGATCGATTTGGTATGATATACAATTTTGATTTTTTGTTTTATTTTGTTTTGACAAATCATAGTTTTATAGTGTGGAGTAGAAGAAATATTTTGTATGTATAGTTCAGGAGCTTTGTTTTGAATTTGGCAGAATCATAGTGTTATATCGTGGAGTAGCAAAAATAATTTCACAACCTAATTTTGTTCAGTGGCAAGGGTGTTTCCTAAGTTTCAAGAGCTTTGTTATGAGACGTTTCAATAAAGTTTATGTTGGAATATCCTATTGGTATTTTTGGTATGTTGGAATATGTGTTGGAATATCCAATTAGTATATTTGGTATGTTAGAATATGCCATAGGATATTCCTATACAGAGTTAATGTAATAAGAATATGCCATAGGATATTCCTATAGAGAGTTAATGTAATGAGAATATGCCATAGGATATTCCTATAGAGAGTTAATATAATGAGGAGGTTGTAAGGCTATAAATAGCCAAGAGATTATCAATAAAATATAACAACTATTTTCTACATGGTATCAGAGCCACCTTTCCATAAACCCTAACCTTCCCCCTCTTATCTTCTCTCTCTGCTTCCAAACCCTAACCCGCGTACAGCAGTCCCCCTTTCCGTGCCTGCTGCTGCTGTGGCGGCTGCTGCCCGATGTTGCTGCGGTGGCTGCCCGCTGTGGTACGCGTACCGGCTGCCCCTCCCACGTGCGCACCGTCCCCCTTCTACTGCACGTAACGGCACGATTGTTGTCGTTGTTCGGATCATTCCGAAAGAGAACACCGATGCCTAGATTAGATAAAATAGACATATTCCGATCTAGGAGTGGACGACGAGGACGAGTGTGAGTCATGGAGCGGACGTGACGTGATCGGAGAGGAGAAGCATCGATGGAGGAGATCATCAAGAAGCTGGATCGTGCAGAGGTTGCGACGTTGATGAAGTTTATGAAGATATCGGCTGGTAAGAGCACGACACGAACGTCGCCGAAGTTGGATCCTTCCCTCCATCGATCTGAAGCTTGATGGACCGACTACCTACCTGAGTTGGCCACGACGGGGAAGGAGAACCCTCGCAGAGAAGACAGAGCCGAATAAGGGCTCGACAGGACGAAGAGCACCGTCAGGACCTAAGGGAGAGCCTCGGCAGTACTACAACTGCGGGGAGGTAGGTCATCTGAGGTATGCTTGCACCAAACTACCCAAGGGAGATTCAGAAAGTAGACGTGGACAGTTTAGAGGATGTGACCGTGGTTGTTGGGGTCTACGGGGCGATCGAAGAGGTTGTTGGGCGAACCTGTTGGTAGCAGAAGGCAAGGAGACAGCTGACGGTACCTATACTAAGAAGGATCAGGCACTGTAGAACATGTTGGAAGTACTCAAGAGTAGGCAGAAAGCGTCGAGCGATAGAGACAGGAGGAGTAGGACCGGGGAGCCGTCCACCTCATTCTTCGCCAGAGGCAACGCTGTCATGTATGCCCATCCGTCGGCGAAAGGCACTAACGACTCGCTCGCCCTTGCATCTATGTCTTCCCTCAGATCGTCGGATTGGATTATCGATTCGGGTGCGTCTCGACACATGACAGGAAATGCTAGTGAGTTTTCTTCCTACAGTCACCTAGCATCGACGGACAGCATTCAAACAGCTGATGGTACTTTCCAGCCAGTGGTCGGTAAGGGTACTGTCGATTGTACAGGTTCAGTAAAATTATCCAATATTTTGCATGCTCCTTCTTTTCTAGTCAGTCTTTTGTCCATTAGTTCTATAATCCTCCAATTAAAATGCACTGTCTGCTTTGATATTCCTAAGGTGATCTTACAGGAGAAGGAGACGGGACGAAGACTTGGGACTGGCACTTGGCATGATGGACTGTGGTTCCTGGTTCGAGAAGGGCTGGATTCAGCATTAGTATTTATGGCGAAAAAGGCAGGGATGGAAGGGCTGAAGAAGATTAGTGCAGAAGATACATTACGACTCCACCACAGGAGGTTGGGACACTCTTCATTTGATATTTTAAGCAAATTATACCCTAAAATTTACGAAGAAGTTAACAAAGAGAAACCAGTTTGTGATGCTTGTGAGTTAGGCAAACTTACTAGGAGTTCATATGTGAGTAGCGGTCATAGGAGCTCGTCTATTTTTTATGTGGTAGACTCTGATGTCTGGGGGCCTTGTACTACTACTATGAATGGTTACAAATATTTTGTTACCTTCATAGATTGTTTTTCTCATACAACTTGGCTGTATTTGATGAAAAATAAGAGTGAGGTCCCCTCCTGTTTTTGAGACTTTCACAAATATGTCCAGACTCAGTACAAGGCAGTGGTGAAGGTACTGAGGTCTGACAATGGAACAGAGTACACCAACAAAACACTTGCGAAATACTTGTCTGCCCAAGGGAAACGGCATCAGACCACCTGTGCATATATACCAGCACAGAACGGAGTAGCGAAAAGGAAGAACAGATACCTCCTGGAAGTGGCGAGAAGTATGATGATAGACATGAATGTCCCACAGAGTCTATAGGGATATGCAGTGTTGACAGCAGCTCAACTGATCAATAGGATGCCTTCGAAGGTGTTGGGATGGAGGTCTCCATGCGAGATGCTGCAGGGAAATAATAGTGGGATGCTCCCACTAAAGGTGTTTGGCTGCGTATGCTTCGTGAAGGACAACAGACCGTCGGTAGGGAAGCTTGATCCTCGAGCAATCAAGTGTATCTTTGTGGGCTACTCGAAAACTCAGAAGGGCTACGTATGCTGGAGTCTAGTAAAAAAAAGAAATTTATAAGTATGGATGTTCACTTCTGGGAACATGAGCCATACTACAGTCAGGAGGGAAACCCAAATATCTCACCTGATACTGCAAGTATGAGGCAAGAGGGGGAGTTGTTGGGAAGCATTTCGACTGATCTCGGAGTATGGCTTGGAGGAACAAATATTGTATAGGAAGGTGAAAAGGGACAGGGGGAGGAAATAAGAGGTATTAGGCCCACAGCTCAGGGGGAGATACTTACCTACAACAGGCGAGAGAAGCAACTTGCAGGACCAGTTCCTACAATGTCAGTGCTAAGTCCCTTGCATGCGCCCGTCTTGACTCCTGAGACACCTACACCACCACCTTCCCCTTCAGGTGATATCCTTCCTTCTCCTCCTCCCCAACCATCATCAGTACGGAGGTCCACTCGCAGCAATGTGGGAAAACCTCCTGATAGATATGGTTGGGATCTTGCTAAATTTGTCTTATATGATCATATCTCTTCTTCTCATAGAGCTTTTATTGCATCATTGGATAGTGTTGCTGTACCTAACAATTAGCTGGTAGCCAAGAACGATCCAAAGTGGAAAACAGCGATGCACGAGGAGTTGGAATCTATGGAGAAGAATCGAACTTGGGAGCTGGTAAGACTGCCAGAAGGGAAGAGAGCAGTCGGATGCAAGTGGATTTTCACTATGAAGCAGAACCCAGATGGACAGATTGAGCGCTACAAAGCTCGACTGGTGGCAAAAGGATACATTCAGACGTACGACATCGACTATGACGAGACCTTTGTACCAGTGGCGAAGATGAGTACTGTTAGGACCTTGATCTCTCTGGCAGCTAATAGAGGATGGAAGCTACACCAACTGGATGTGAAGAATTCATTTCTTCATGGGGATCTAGTGGAGGAGGTGTACATGAAGATACCACCTGGATTCGGCACCAATCAGACAGAAGGTAAGGTCTGCAAGCTGAAGAAGTCCCTCTATGGACTGAAGCAATCTCCTTGAGCGTGGTTTGACAGGTTCAGGAGAGCAATGATAAGGATGGGATATCAGCAGATCAATGCTGATCATACTGTGTTCTTCAGACGAAGTGAAGGCCACATCACCATGCTTGTCGTGTATGTGGATGATATGATTATCACATGCGATGATGAGCAGGAGATCGTCCAACTCAAGGAGAAGCTTGACAAGGAGTTTGGGGTGAAGGATCTTAGCCCTCTTCGATACTTCCTTGGGATTGAGATTGTTCGAGATACAGAGAAAATTGTTCTTTCTCAGAGGAAGTACGCACTGGATCTGCTTACGGAAACAGGGATGATAGGATGCAAACCAGCTACGACACCGATAGACCAGAAGTTCAAGTTAGATGCTGAAGCCGGAGAACCAGTTGACCGGGATAGATAACAGAGATTGGTGGACAAGTTGATCTACTTGAGCCATACCCGACCTGATATCAGCTTTGCGGTCAGCGTAGTGAGCCACTACATGCATGACCTCCGGAAGGATCATATGGACGCAGTGTATCAGATTCTAAGGTACTTGAAGGGAGGTCCCGGGAAGGGACTGATTCTCAGAAGGAATAATCATGTGAGCATCGAGGGTTATTGTGATTCTGACCGGGCTAGCTGTACTAACGACAGGAGATCCACCTCGGGATACTGTATATTTGTATGATGCAACTTGGTCTCTTAGAGGAGTAAGAAGCAGTCAGTGGTGGCCAGATCAACAGCTGAAGCAGAATATAGAGCTATGGCCTTGGGAGTCACGGAGCTATTGTGGTTGAAGAATATGCTGATGAAGCTGAAGCTGGACCAGAGAGCCAAGATGAAGCAATGGTGTGATAACAGTCAGCTATTAGTATTGTCAACAATCCAGTACAGCATGACAGGAGCAAGCATATCGAAATTGACAGATTCTTCATCAAAGAAAAGCTGGATAGTGGACTACTAGAGCTGGGCTATGTTCCAACCAAAGATCAGATAGCAGACGGACTGACCAAGGGGCTTAGCTCTGTCAGCATGATAAGAGGATATGACAAGATGGGCTTAGTCAATATCTTTCATCCATCTTGAGGGGGAGTGTTGGAATATTCTATTGATATTTTTGGTATGTTGGAATATGTGTTAGAATATTCTATTAGTATATATTTGGTATGTTAGAATATGCCATAGGATATTCCTATACAGAGTTAATGTAATAAGAATTTGTCATAGGATATTCCTATAGAGAGTTAATGTAATGAGAATATGCCATAGGATATTCCTATAGAGAGTTAATGTAATGAGGAGGTTGTAAGGCTATAAATAGCCAAGAGATTATCAATAAAATATAACAACTATTTTCTACGGTTTAGCTAGTTTTAGTCTATTTTGAAAAGTTCAGTCCAGTTTTATACCAAACGGACAGGAAACGTATGTGCCAATATGGATGTACTCCTGCAGTTTTATGTATAAATTGGTTTATCATGATTGTCGTTAGCTGAAAAGAAAATTAATATTTAATATGGAGAGTTAGCTGAAAACAAAATTAGTCGATCGATCGATCGAATAAGTGGAGATGGGACTCTTTTTGTCCATCCCTGCAACACACGTCCCTAGTTCTTAATACCGATATGTTTTGTGACAGTACCTGACACTCTAGTTGTTGTTGTTCTATGACATATATTATTCTTGTGAGAAGTCTTCTTCTGAAATAGCTTACACTACACTCAATCTTCCATCTTAGGAGTTCTATAACATATAATATTCTTCTATGATATCCCCTTAAATGTTCTTTATTTAAGCAAAATTGGACTGAAGAGCGTAGGAGTAGACATGTCAATGGTAGACAATCCGTATCCGATCCGTATTCGAACCGAAAATATTCGAAATTTCGGATACGGATACGAATTCGGATATCATATCGGATATTTATCGGATATTGGATACGGTAAGTGCCATATCCGGACCAATAATATCCGAACCAATAATATTTAAATTATTTAATAAATTTAAAATATATTCAATGTATGCATGAGACTATTAGTTATATGTGCTTGTGTGGAGAACTTTTTGGTGCAAATGTATTCAATGTATGCAAGAAAATCTGCTGCTTATGATATTTAAATGTGAAAATCTGCACATATATCTGACAAAATCTGTTGTTCCAATGTGAAAATGTGCTGCTTCTGATAATTCAATGTAAAAATTTGCTGTTTCTAAACAAAATCTGTCGTTTCAACGTAAAAATCTGTTATTTCTTGACAAAATCTGCTGGTTCTGAATTTTTTTCTTCCATTTTAAAATATTTTTTTAGTAATCTTATTGGTTCGGATATTATCCGATATCCGTTAAAATTGTCGGTAACGAATACGGTAGCCAAAACTTCTATCCGATCGAATATCGGATAGTTATCGGATATATCCGATAGTTAATGGTTCGGATATTGTAATGCTAATATCGACCAATAAGCCACCATTGACAGGCGGCCTACGTAGGAGATTACTAATTCAATTACTTGATTAATTTTCATCACTTTATGCTGTGAATTAAAATTTAATCAGACATTAATTTAGTTATGCTGAATTTTACAGGTCAGATCAGGACTGTGCACGGTAGACAAGCAGGGGCTACCGGCCGACATAACGAGAATGTTCTGCAAAAATGGGCTTTCTATAACCCGGGCAGAGATCAGGACCAAGGACCAATACGGAGGGAAAACCGATTATTTCCAAGATGCAACCTTATCGAGGTTTTATGACAGTAGCTGACACTCTAACTGTTGTTGTTCTATAACATAGATTGATCTAGGGAGAAGCTATGTCTCCTTCTAAAATGGCTTACACTATGCTCAATCTTCCATCTTAGGAGTCCTATAACATATATTATTCTTCTATGGTATCCACTTGAGTCTTGAGTGCTCTTTGTTTAAGAGGCATTCTAGCGAAGAGCGTAGGACGTTGCTAATTTAATTACTTGATGAATTTTCTTCAGTTTCTAATGTGAAATAAACATTTCATAAGACATTAGTCTGTGTTTGATTGGACATTTTTTCCATGAAAAATATTTCCACCACAAATTTTCCACCAATTGTAGTGTTTGATAGCTTATATTTTCCATGGAATTATTTTCCAAAAACTATCATTTTCCATATTTTCTTCTAATATGATGGAAAATGAAACTTGTCTAACACATAGGAAAATTTCATTTTCCATGGAAAATAACTATTTTCGTAGAAAATAATGACAATCAAACAACCAAATTTAGTTTTCCATAAATTTTTTAAAATTCCATAGATTTTTTTTTCTAGGAAAATAATTCCATGGAATTAATTTCTTTTCCACTTATTTTCTACCTTGCAATCAAACACACTAAATAATTCCATGGAATTAGTTATATATGTTGTATTTTTTTTGAGGAGTTGAGATTGGAACTGTGCATGGTAGACAAGCAGGGGCTACTGGCCGACCTAACGAAACGTTCTGCAAGAAGGGGCTGTTGATAACCCTGGCGCAGATCAGGACCAAGGAACGACAAGGAAGAAAAACCGATTAATTCCAAGATGCAACCTTATCGAGGTTTTATGACATTAGCTGACACTTTAATTGTTGTTGTTCTTAACTAGTTTTTGTCATTATTGAACTCAGGTTGCATTCACTTGTGAAATAATGAAGGATTGTTATGAGGCCTTTGCTTTGTTGCAGCCCCTCAAATATATAAACCAACCCTACTCATCATCAATAATATAGCTAGGAAGAACCAAAGAGTATACCTTTGAGTTATTTGATCCTCCAATAACATATCAACGGACTTTATTGGCAATGTGGAGCAGCATTCTAATTGTAGGTAGGTGAGTTATATTCAGATGCTTGAGGACAGTGAGTGGTTTTATTTTATTTTTATTTTTTTATATTATTACTCTTGGCATCTTCATAGAGATGGAAGTGAGGGATTGAACCCTAGTAAGGAACAAATAACTACTAACTTGTCTAAATTCTGGAAATCATTTATGTTGTTATAAGCATTAAGTGTCCATGTGGAGATGTTTTTGCTATGTTTGGGAAGGAAGAAAATTGGGGCGAAGGAAAAAATTAAGAAAAAGTGGGTGAAAAATCAAACGTTATGATGTTTGGATAGGGGAGGAAACGTCGAGAGGAATTTGGAAGAAAATTTTATCTAGGCCCCACAAAAAAAAAAATCTCCCAAGAATTTTGTTATCTTTTTCTATGTTGAGAAAGTCAAAGGTTAAGTAGAAATTTTACCCATCTCCCACAAACAAAGAAAAATTAGTTTTTTTTACTTTTCTTTCCTTACTTTTTGTCATCCAAACAAGGGAAGATAAACTTAATTTTCCTTTTCTTCCATTTTTCTTCCTCTCAAATTTTTCTTCCCCTCTCATACAAAGTTCCCAAACATAGTGTTAGGGTGCTAGAAAAAGAGCTAGTTGTTAAATTATTGTGGTTTTTGCTTCACATGATTTTTTACAAATTGTGCGACTGTAATGTTCTTTGGTGAGATTAATGTTTGATGAAACTCTCAATTTTTTTACATATGATGGGACTTTAATGTTTTTTGTGAGCTACTAGGGCATGTTTATTGCCTAGCTAGTTATAAAAATGTCACCAATTTTTTGATGGAGCCCTCTATTATCTGCGTAGTGGACTCTATATTGATATCTCATGTACTGTACGCTCCAGTAAATTCCTTCTTAAATGTGCTTAAAAAATTAACAACTTGGGGTTAGACACGAGCACCTAATGTAATGAGTGTCCTTAGTGCCATGAGGTTTCCCTTATCCTTGCAATCTAAGAAGAAAAAAAAAAATCCATTCTGGCATTTGTCTTGATGTTATTTTCCCAGTTAAATCTGCATGTGAATTTTTTTCCTTTCTTGGGTAATCAAGTAAGGAATATTCCATGTGGTACTATGGTGGAGTAATGATCAACTCCGATAAAATCGAGGTATGAAGTCAATGCTTTTGATCACATGTTATATCTCTTTGATCATGAATAAGAGAGTTCAATCCTACTGTAGTTTGCTGAATTCTTTTGTGGTTTGGCTACAAAGATAAAATTAACATGATTTTATGCATCTGTTACAGATACATTCTATATTAACCACCTTGAAAATATAGGAGTACAAATGAGCATTGGAAACTAATACTAAGATTATGTGAAAGTAGAAAGAAATCTGTGAGCCAAAACTCTCCTTCAGAGAATGGTCAGTTATCACACTCACATGAGACGTACTAATCAGGAATAACTCAACCTTGTTGATTGTATGACGCCTTGAAGTTCGACCACTTGTTCATTTACTTTGTTGAGGTAAAACTTGAGATGTACATGATTACGAAGACAAAGGTTGAATATAAATCTAAAATAAAGAAAATAAAAATCAATTCAGTTCTCACTATGTTGCACAAACACAGTTAGGACAAGGCATGGCAATGACAAATAACTTGTCACCTATTTAGACTTGTCCGACTGTATTTTGGAGTGTCCGTGATGTATTTGATACGTATCTGACATGACATGGCCCACATTTTGGAGTGTCCATGCTTTCAAGGTTCTTTGGTAACTTGATTAGGATGAAGGTATCGGTTGAACAATGAAAGAGGTATAAGTATAAATTTTATTATGAAATGTCAATGAGACATAACCAACATTGAAGCTATGGTAAAAGAGTGCAAGTGTGCGTACAGTTTGTTGTCACCTTCTAATTTATTTATTTTGGAATAAATTCCTAATAAGGTAATAAAATAATCTGACTATTTCATTATTGGCTAAGAACGGGTATCTCACCAATTATATCTTAGAGGGAAACATTGTTGGATTTTTGATAAACTTACCTCTGGTCACCTGGGGAATTTCCTTCAAGACACTTCCATTGAGATACAACAAGATCATCGAATTCATGGTTGAGTGACTACTAATACAACAAGATCATCGAATTTACTTCAAACATGTTGAGAACTCTTTTGTTCTTGACTACTCAACCATAATTCACAACATCGTGACAAATAATGAAACGTCTTATACATAATATTTATGATCCTTAACCATGTGACATTCCTGCTCATTTATGTAAGTTCCTATTAAATTATTTTTGTTTCACAGATTCATCTGCTGTCCATCTCTTATAAGAAAGGATTCAGAACTATTGAAGTCCAACATTGGAACACATTTTTCTTCTTTTCTCATTATTATATATGAGGTCAGTCGAACAAATAACAATTGGAATATGATACTTGTGGCTGTATATGAATATAATTAGTTCTCGTCATTGAGTATTTTCATTGTTTTAACTGAAACTTCATGTTGTGCTATCAGTATTACTATGTACTTGTGTCTAGAAGAGGTTTGTAGCCAAAACAATAGATTAGAAGGGAAGGGAGAAAACCTAAGGCATACTTCTGGTCAATAATCTTTAGTCAATCATATGGTGTTTTGGCTAGGAAGCAGGCACACTCCAAATACTGTACTGTATCCACGTCTGTGTCATGTCAAAACCTATTGGCTGCTATATTGGTACATCAGAACAACACCAGGATACTCCGCAGCTCTCTGCTCGTGTCACAATGTCTGTATTCTGTCATGTCATATTTGCACCAACAGTAGAAGGAACAATAGTTTGGAAATCTAATTTTAAGTACAAAATATAAGAGGACCAAAACTCCAAAGCCAACTAAACCTTTTCATTTATACATTTTTTCCCGATCTATATTTTAATTAATGGTTAAGTTGTGGAAGGATTTTTCGCCTTATATTTTCCACATAAGTCATGGCTAGCATCTTACTGACTTAACTTGTGGAAGGTAGAAAACTGGGTGTTACACAACTTAATGACTTAAGTTGTGGAAGGATTTTTCGCCTTATATTTTCCTGAAACGAGGTAAGATACTATTAGGTTTCGCTATGCAAATAATATTAATACTAAAATTCTAGCAGGTTGTAAACCTCCTAAAATTTCACTATAGTTTTTTTTATATATAAATAATTTAGTTCGGTATTATTTTATTTTTGTACGTCGAGTGCGAATACATATATATGAAATATTTATTTTTTATACAAATTTTTTTATTATAGAAAAATAGATATTTCGTTTCAAAATAGTATAAGTAAATATCATTATCTATTAAGTTATAAAATGCGTCGCGATTGCCAAAACTTTATTTTATTTTGTTTATTATAAAAAGGCTATTGTAATTGTTTTAAAAGTATATGTGATAATTTAGGAAATAATATTTTGTAAATAATATGTTCTATTCGCATGCAAGGTACGTGAAATTAAATTCATGTATATTTTGATTTTCAAAAATTAATTGAATGTATTCTATTTATTTGCAAAAAGGTATTTCAAATATTAAAATATTTATTATGATTGTCGAAATATTTTTTTATTATTTATAAAAAGTTAATTTGAAAATTTGTTTGATTTAATGCTTAATTAATTATGGTGATTTAAATTAGGAATTTATTTTATTGATTTTACTTAAATAGTCCTAAAGTAAAGACGAGATTATCTAGATTTAAATTTGATTTAGATTGTATTAAATTGGTTTTCAATCTATTTAAATTAAAAGGTGAATTAATCAAATGGGGATTTGATTTCCTAACCCTTATCTAACTAGGAGTCTCCACCTCCTATATAAGGAGGGGCTCCTTTGATCTTTTCCTAGAATTCCACAAGTCCAAATTTCTCTCCACCAAAGTGTGGTGCATCATGTCCGTGTCCACCACTTTTTCATGTCAACCGTGTCGGCCTCGGGTTCGACCCCGGGTGTCTTTCCACTAGATTATATTTTTACATATACATTATATTTTTCATGTCCGACACACCGGACACAACTTTGACTCCACCTGCGTCATGCAGGACACGAACCCAGTATGCTTTCTATGTTGGACATCTCGACATAAACCCAAACAGTAAACTCTAGTCCAAACCTAACCTTGTCTACCGCCTCGTCAGAAAAACCTATCACAGTAGGCCACACCCGGGCACCGCGCGCCTCCACTTCGGACTATCACTTGTCTCTGCTGCCGGCGCTCTACGACGTCACCGCCACCTTCAATACGCCCACCACCGCGGCCATCTCTACAAGCGCAGCTCGACCCTTGCTCCCCCATCCACCCATAATCCTACAGACCCGATGACGCCGCTCCACTGTGGCTACTGTCGCCACCTGTTCTCCCCTGCAGACCCCCACCTTCATCACCACGACATCATCTTACCAATCCAGCAGAACCCACCAAAACCCCTTCATCGGAACCGTAGACTCCCCTATTGATCGGCCGCCTCTACCTCCAGCGACACAAAACCACACTGCCTCCCGCCGACGTCGATCCCCACCACAACCCTTACCAACCAAGCCATAAAAATCAAAACACAACCACCACCACCTGCATCACTTACCTCGCCGCCCGCATCGTGGTAACGTTGTGCGCCATAGCGAGATCGGACCGCCCCCTAAGCCTCCACGCCTGCCTCTAGTTCCTCCGCCTCGTCGTGTGTCGTGGTCGTACGCGCTTCGGTGAAGCCCTGTCTCCGCAACCGTCTCGACCCGCGAGCGTCGACCGCCACTGCGGTCCGCTGCCCACGACCGCCTGACAGATTCGACACCGTCAGACCCCACGTACCCCGGCGGAGCTCCAACCTCCGGCTCCGCCAAAGCTTTCCCCCAGTAAGCCACTCTCAAACCCTCTTCTTGCTCTCCATCTTCTCCCCAGCTCTCTCTCTCTCTCTCTCTTTTCCCTCGCTCCCTCGTTCATCTCCCCTATTCTTAATCTTCCCCTCTTTGTTTCCCTTTCCCCTTTTTACTCACTCTCTTCTTCTAATGTTTCTGTTAGGGCCTGTTTGGTTGGATGTAGGTCCATGAAAGTGTGAAAGTGGGAGTTTCATGGGATTGTAACTCATTTGAGTTAAAATACATTCCACCTTCCAAAAAGTGTTTGGTTGCCAAACTTTTTGTCCCCCCGTAAGTGGGCACTTACAATGTAGTTTGTTTGGATGACCACTTGAAAGTGGCGTTGATGGACTTCGTGTGTTTGGTTAGGACATTGCAAGTGATATAATCACCCTCATGAAGAATGGTAAGGTTACCCAAAAATATTTTTTCAACATTTCCAATCGATTTTGGCAGCAGAGAAACGGTTTCACAACCGAAAAAAATTATGAAACATGTTTCCAGCAAATTGACATGTTCCCAGCAAATTGATATATAAGTTCGCACGATTATATTTTTCCAGCAAATATGATACATGTTCCAAACAAATATGATACATGTTCGCAGCAAGATGACATGTTCCCAGCATATATGATACATGTTCGCAGCAAGTATTCATGTTCCCAGCAAATATGATACATGTTCCTATCAATTATGATACACGTTTCCAGCAAATATGATATGTCCAGAAAGTTTCCAGCAATACGACATGTTTCCAGCAAGTATACATGTTCCCAGCAATGGGAAATGTTCCCAGCAATACGATACAATGAAACAAAATCTTGTTCACAAGGACATTATGGGCTCAGAGTATGAATTCTGAAAATAATTAAAACATGTTCAGGAGAACATAATGGAACAATGAAACAAAATCTTCTTCACAGGAGAACATAATGGAACAATGAAACATGTTCAGGAGAACACAATAGACAATGAATTCTGAAAATAATTGAAGCAAGTATACATGTTCCCAGCAAATATGACATGTTCCCAGCAATATGATACAATGAAACAAAATCTTCTTCACAAGGAATTTATGGGCTCAGAGTATGAAGAATGGAAATAATTAAAACTTGTTCAGGAGAACATTATGGGCTCAGAATGTAGCAAAATAGGATACATGTTCTCTGCAAATATGATACATGTTCCCTACAAATATGATATAGAAAACCAGCAAGATGACATGTTCCCAGCAAATATGACATGTTTCCAGCAAATATTTAAATATTCCCAGCAAATATTACATGTTCCCAGCAATGGGAAATGTTCCCAGCCATATGACATGTTCCCAGCAATATGATACAACGAAACAAGATCTTGTTCACAAGGACATTATGGGCTCAGAGTATGAAATCTAAAAATAATTAAAACTTGTTCAGGAGAACATTATGGGCTCAGAATGTAGCAAATTTTTCTTCGAAAATATCATCATACGAAGAACATATCAAAAATGTAAATTCCTGCGTAACATAAAATTGACACATGTACCATATTTGCTGGGAACATGTCATATTGCTGGGAACATGTACTGTTATTTGTTTCACATTGAAACACAAGTCATCATAGTCCATAATGCATTCTCATCATCGCCCACATATTATATAAGAACTGGAAGGAAGAAGAAGATACATGAAAATAAAAAATGCCCCCAAATTGAAGTCACATAAAAACTGGAAGGAAGAAGAAGATACTGAAACTCAGTTTCAGGAAAAATTGAAGTCACCAAGTTATGCATTGTCATCATAGCCCAAAATATCATTATTTGTTTCACAAAGAAACACAAGTCAGCATAGGCCATAAGTAGGAGGTACTGAAACTCATCACAGCCCATATATAAGATTTCAAGAAAGCAAAACTCATCACAGCCCATATTGAAGTGCTGAAATTGAAGTGCCCAAAACTAAAATCAGTAAAAAATACTGAAACACAAGACTAAAAAAAGTGATTGGCTCAAAGGATTCACCATCCCACTCATCATCGCCAATTTAAAACTTGGCTACCTCCATCCATCACCAAATTGGTGGGGGAGGCCATCAAGTTTTGGTTCTCATCGTGGGGCACCTTCCTCATTTGTGTTGTCGGGACCGAAATAGCATTTTAGACTCAAAGGTTGCACCTTCCTCATCATGGTCTAAAACTAGGCTATAAGTTGGCTACCTCCGTCCATCACCATATTGGTAGGGGAGGCCACCAACTTTAGCTTGTAATTAGGTTGCACCTTCGTAGCTCATTCGAAGACAACTCCTGCACCCAAACAGTACATACCCATTGTCATTACATTGTCATTACATTATAGGTGCAGACAAAAAGAACTTGGGTCTACACAAATAAGTTGGTACTACATAAAAGAGATGCATACTAAAATCGATACAAGTAATGTTAGAAAACCCAAAGTGACAATAATGGCCGATGGGTGGCCATTGAGCACTTCTTCTCCCTTATTTCCACATCGTTCATCCTTGTAATTAGAGTGGAAGTAACCCATTGCCTCCTCATAATCTCGGCACTTGAAATAACAAGCGCCTTTGAACCCATTCACTTGTATGTGACATTCAGGCCAGGTTGTGTACACCCCTGGCTTTCTTTCTTTCAAAACAACGTAGAACGACATGCTACAAAGATATGAAAAGCATAGATGAAGCAGTGAATTAACAGAAAACAGCAGCATGCTACAAAGATAGAAAATGCAGTCGATTGCTACAAGACTACTTGTCTTGCATGAAATTATCTAGCCATGCCCGATGGAAAATGTACTCTCGGGCAACCCTATAAACATTTTTTTTTCCAATATTTTTCCCAATATTTTTTTCCATTCCAACCAAATCGACCCACTATAAACATACGATACAAAATTTTATATGTAAAAAAATTGACAGATCCATAACAAAATTTGACAGATCGACCCATTATCTAGTGATTTTTTCCCCAATTTTTTACATATGAAATTTTGTCGAATAATGAAAAATTTGACAGATCTATAACAAAATGACAGATTTATACAGGAAAAAATAAAATCGACAGTTATTGGGGAGGAAAATCATATGAAATTTGCCATATGAAATATTAGAATTAATTAATTTTTTTCCCAAATTTTTTGGGGGAAAATGACAGATCCATAAGCAAATATTAGAATATAGTGATTTTTTTTCCCAATTTTTTCCCGATTTGATCTGTCAAATTTCCAATTATTTGCCATATGAAATTTTATCGAATAATGAGAAATTTGACAGATCTATAACAAAATGATGGATTTATACAAGAAAAAAAAATCGACAGATATTGGGGAGAAAAATTACTAGATTCGGGGGAAAATGACAGATCTATAGGCAAATATTAAAAGAAATGGAAGATCTATACGAAAATTACTAGATCGGGAAAAAATGGGAAGAAATGAGCAGAAAATTACTAGATCCGGGAAAAAAAAAATACTAGATTAGGGAGGAAAACCACTAGATCTGCAGAGGACAGCGGAAGAGCGGACCCAACTCTTCGACAGCAACCACTTCTCGGGAGATCAAGAGTCTCTCTCCTCCACTTTCATGGACTTCAAGCAAGAAATGGCCGAAACTCAAATAGGAGTTTTCGGAGGAGACAGGGACTGCTCCACAGTCCAATCAATGGACTTCAAGTCCACTTACTCGGTCGAACCAAATAATGAAACTCCCTTCAGATCCGGTGAAACCCCACAAAAGTCCCCACTTTCAGCTCAGTTGGGCCCAACCAAACAGGCCCTTATTATTTGATGGTGGAAGAAATAACTTTGTATTAATTATTATTATTATTATTATTATTATTATTATTATTATTATTATTATTATTATTATTAGCTTGCTAAACCTATCATAAACGATTGTTAGTATTATTATTATTATTATTAATGCAATTATTATTTAATTTTAAGTAAAATATATATTCCTATTAATATTTTAAATATAAATGTTTGGGAAAATATTATTATAATATTATTTTATAGACATCTTGGCCTAAAAATTATTTTGACAAAATTTAGCTTCTTTTCTTTTTCTAGATCTTATGTGCTTATATAAAATATTTTGAATAAGAAAAATATAGTCCAACTTATAGAATAATTTTCTAAGTACTTTCGAATAATTATCTAAATTATTTTTAACTAACAAAATATAGCTTTCTACCTAAAAAGTGTATTTTTACAAACTTAGAATTTTTGCCTAAAACGATTTTGATTTTTAGTGTTTGCCTATAAACATATTTTTACTAATAAAAATATATTTTCAAGTAATATAAAATATTTTCTAAAATCGTATATATAATTATTTAATCCGATACCTTCGATTCTCATCATGTCCGCGACTAATCACCTAACTCCTATACTCTTGCAAATTCTTGGCTACTTTATATCGTCTCTAGCTAATCTGACCGTTCTTGACTCGATGGAACAGTTCGTGCCATCATCGGAGGTCGTCTTGCGTAGTTGTAACACCGAAGTCAAATTACGTACCACCATGATCATCGCACCACACCAGGTGCCACACCAAGCAAGATACCTTACCATTACTGTTTATTTACTTTGCTCGATATTCTACATGCATTTATTTATTAATTATTTATTTTCTGCAAATATATATTGTTCTTCTCAATCATGTGTAGATGCAATTACCGTTTAAATTTTGTTTTTTGTTGCTTATTTATTTTTATACACATTTGACCTTGATTTAAGAGACCATCCTTTGTTTGTGCCGCATTCATTTGCCTTTACACTTGTATGCCACGAAGTCGCGAGTCGCATATAGATTTCAGACTTGCATACCGACTATACATCGGTACGTATAGGCCGTGCGGTAGGATTAAGCACTAATTGTAACACCCAATTTTCTAAATGAGGGTAATTTTAAAATTTTGTGATTTAATTATTTATTTACGATATTTAAATCGTAATATATTTTTTTGGTGATTTTTAATTATTTTTAAACTATTTAAAAATCATGACTTGTGATTTTGATGTGCTGCTAGTGAAACCCTAGAGACTGTCTGACCTAGACACTAACCATGTGATTGGGATATTTACTTATCATTTTTAGCCTAGGGGTAATTTGGTCATTTTGACTTATTGGAATTATTTGATTAATTATTGCATTGATGGTTGTTAATTTTGACTTTTACTAGTTGTGACTTAAGAGACTAACCTATATGTTGACTCTAGCTATGGTGACTTGAATAGCATGGTGGAACCCTAGTCTAACTTAAGTCAACCCAAGTTAAGTCATTTAGAATCAAGTTTCATATAGGAGAATAAATGATTAGTTTCATGGAATTTTGACTTAAGGAGTTATTACTTTACCATTGAAACTTGGCCCAACCCCATTAGTCATAACCCTAACCCTAATTTTATCCTTTATTGGCCAGCCACATAGGGATCCCCACCCTATATAATCTCTCTTCCTATTGTTCTTGCCTCTTTTGTATCAAATCAACTTGTGAAAAAGGAAAGATATTTGTCCATCTTCCCAAATTCATAATAAATTCATTTTAATTCCTTTTTGACTCTAGTTTCTTGCATTAGAGTCTAACCCTACTCTATTTTCTATTCATGGAGAGAAATCTCAGCTTTTGAATAATTTGGGGATTTGGGCTTATAAGGAGAATCATCCTAATTGAGACTTTTCTTGCCATTTGACACACTATAGGTAAACCCTCCAAATTATGATTTAATTCTGATTTCTTCGCATGGGTGTGTAGATCTAGGCGTTCCCTAGCAATCCCTCAAGTTTAGTAGGAAACCATGTCCATTTCGTGTCCGTATCGGACACGTATCAATATGTCTATGTATGTGTTTGATGAAATGCATAAACAAACTTTTTATTCTCTATTTTCAAAACTAATTTCATATTTGGAAAGCCCTTGATGTGTGTTTTCGAACCCCCACTAACTGAGCACAATTTTGAGTCAGATTCGTGTCCAAATATGGACACGAACCTGTGCACGAGCCCCCGTACGGTTGTCCTGCTACTCAATTGCGATTCTGGACACGACACGCGATGTGGACACGTGCCACTTGGCACAGAGGTAGGGGCAACCTCTAACAATACCCCCCTCGAGTTTCGTATCACGTCGTATCGTATCAAAGGAGTTATCGTGCGTGCACTGGTTTCGCACCATACTGTTGCGCGCAAAAACTCTCTACTGATATGCGTCTCGTGTCGAGACACGACGCGACTTGGACACGAATTAGGGCGTCGACCCTCTAGCCTCATATCCCTCCGAACCCTAGACACGGGCACGTGGACTCTCGAGCTCTGTGTCGAGTCCAAATCGATTCGACACATAAGGTCGAGACAGCCCTTCACTGATTCTGATATTTCATTTTTATAGTTTTTAGACACATCATGTCCTGTACATTGGACATGATTAACTCCCCTGGACACGTGGAGTATACCCCTATGACTGTACACTCCTGACATACTTCAATTTTGGGTTTAGTTTGAACTTTGGTTTTGAAGGTTGGGTTCATTATTCTGATACTGAAATTTAACTGAGTTCGAAATACGATTAGACATTTAATCTCAGTTTTCAACAGGTTTGAGAAGTTCCTTTTGGTTTCAAGTTGATGACATGTGGATTGGTTTTCTATTCTTAAGTTTCGATTTTGGGTTCTTCATTTTAACTGTCAAGATTAAACAGTGTTCAAAATTGGAATAGCATGAACTGTGAAATGGGGTTGTGTTTTGTTCATAGTTTGATTTAGGGACTTTGAAATATTTTGTAAAACTGAGAATATGAAAACTGAGATTTAAAAGCATGGTTTCAAGTACACGATACTGCTTTGACAATTAATTTGAGGGTTAGTCAATTATATGATTCGAATTTTTGGGTTTCCTTGATTTCCTGATACTACATTCCTCGTTTGCATTTTTTGAGATTTAATTGCTTATTTTTAAAAGATATAAATGCTAATTTTAATGTTTGTGCATATATACATATCAGGGATGTATGCCTACATGTTTGATATGTATTCCTATTGATGCAAGTTTATTTCCTTAATTTGATTTCAAAATCTACATTCTAAGTTGGTTTCGAATTTTTAGTTATTGGTTGATGAGTTAATACCAGGAATTGGTTTATTTGGCATTCATATATTGAGTTTTGGGTTTGTTTTGATAATTAGTTGATGTATGCTAAACTGAAATTGATATATAAAACTGAGAATATTAGCTTAGTTCAAAACTGTAAACTGAAATTCTGAGATTAACACAAAGTATGCAAAACCTGAGATTTGGGGAACCTTGAAACTGAAATGAGTTTGGGTTTTGTACTGCACTCATCACACCATGTATACACACACACAGTGAACTGAATTGGGGATTTGGTTGGGTTGGAATAGAAAAAATGAAATCAATTACATGTGTACACTGAACTAAAAACTGCACCTGACACTCTACATCCATGTTACACACACACATGTACAAAACCCTCATTCATGTTAACCCACACACACACACACTTGTGAACCCCTGCACCCTATGTTGCACTGTGACACATTAACTAGCTAATGCATGTCCTAACTACTCACCTATACATATATACATGCCATGACTTTTTCCTCTATCTCTATGTATATATGTAGCTTTGTATATATATATATAATGTGAGTAATGTATGAATGAATACATCCATGTCATAAACCCTTTGATTTCAGTTGACCCTTTCACTCTACACTTGACATCTTACCAATAGATTACACACACACATTATTACACACACTCCCCTTCCTCCCTTATAGGAGAATGCATGATATGTATACAAAATGTAATGTATGATGCATATAGTAGTGCAAGATAATGAAAGAATGCATGAATGGATGATGAGAGAATGCATAAATGGAAATATATATATATATATATATATATATATATAAAAGCATTTATGTAATAATGGATGGAATGTATGCAATATACAAGTTAATGAGATGCAATGTTCTATGTTAAGACAAATCCTATATTACCTCATGTACCCCTTTACACTATGTTGACACTATCACTATGACACAAGTTCACATTGATGCATGTTGCACTTGGCACTTACCTACATGTTCACTCACCCCTTATCGATGAGCGAAGCACGAGAATTATCCATCTTCTCAATAAAGCTTTGAGATTGTTATTGCCGAGGCACAATTTTCGATAGAAAATTCTGAAACTGAAACAATTGTACACACAACGTTTCAAATGCAGCACCTTAAAGAAGATGTGCAACAGAGATCCTGGAGGATTCTGAATTACGAGGATCTAAAAAGATTCTACGTAATACATAAAAAATCTAAAGAGACTTTGTGCAAGCAACTATCGGCAGTAGAGCTTCTAAAAAGAAGTTACTGTAAAAGGCAACAGCAGCGATGACAGGCGAGAATGAGATGCTGGGGTGAATGAACCACCGTTGCTCAAAGCTTTATTCGCCCCACACGAGCACGAACAGCTTCCAGGAACCAACAAGTTCACGAAGAACTTCTGGAACGCTCGTAAGTCAATATTTGAGACTTGAACGGGCTTTCTGGACTTAACAGACTCCCTCAACTCTCTTCTTGGTGCATCTTTCAAAGGAGGCCAAGGGGCTCTATTTATAGAGTGGAGTTGAGACTTCACCTCTTCTCCTATCCGACGTGGGACTAAAATACCAATACTCAAAAAAAGAGTTTGATATTTTAGATCATCCCACAATCAGCATAGAAGTGTGCCAGTCCACGCCTACCCCCCCCCCCCCCCCCCCCCGAACACTCCCGTGCATGCACGAGACATCCTGGAGTCCGTATCCGAGTCCGAGTCCGCACAAGAAAAATTAACTTGCATCCTTGTTGGATTTAATCCTTTTTACTTCTAGGAAAATACTTCCACATGGCACAAATTTGTGCCCCACTACACCTCATGTGCACACCTCAACACAAGCAATGCATTATATTGAGATACTTACCATTTGGTGTAGCCGATGTGGGACTATCTTTTCTAGTCCAAAGGCAAAAACACCAATAATCCCCCACATATCTCAATATATGGGTTGAGCGTTCCCTACAGTTACTGCCCATCATGCATTAGGAGAGATGTCGCTACGACTTGAATCTTCCTGCATAGGTTAAATAACAGCATGATACAAGAATGGACTAAGCCTTGAATTCTGCACCATAACTGCAATTCTTCTTACTCACATAATGACATCAACTGGGCTTCTGGCTGCACATTGAAGGCCTTGTGCTAGCCTGGTTTCAGTGTATAATTTTTGGACGTCTACAAGTTTACCCTCATGAGACGGCCTGATATCTCTGTCCATACACTATAGGTGAGTTCTTTATAAAGAGTCATGGCATGAAGCATTGCGCTTCTTTGCGATGCTACGCCGCTATGACATGGCTTAAAGCCGAGGCTTTACCCCACCTGGGTACCTCATCATAGTGTTATACTACTGTAGCATGAGGTCACAGGCCTCTTTGTAGTGCCAAACTACCCAGCATGAAGCCTTGCGCTTCCGTGAGGTGTTACGCCGCTATGACATGGCTCGTAAAGCCGAGGCTTTACCCTACCTGGTACCTCTTCGTGGTGTCAAGCCACTATAACATGAGGACATCATCCTCTTTGTAGTGCTGTCTACTTCTCTTTATTACGATTATCATACAACATTAGGCTACCTGCCTATTTGTGGTGCTACTCCGCTGTGACTTGGCTTGCAAAGCCGAGGCATTACCCCTACCTAGGAACCTCATGGTGGAGTCACCCCACTGTAGCATGGAGTTACACTCCTTGTAGTGCTGCGCTACCGTGCTTCCTGTAAAGCACTCCAGGCATCCACTCTGCCTGAGAACTCATTAAGGCATTTAAGCCAACCTTCCCACAGAAACCGTTTTTCGCAGAAAACAATAGTAGACAACAGTGGTTATAGGTCCGTAACCTCTCCATGTCCAATAGAACATGTACCTACCGTTCCTGATATTCTTCCGATTAGTGGTCCTCCCTTGAACCAAAAGCTAGATGCCTAGTAGATAAATCTTTGAACTAATAGCATAAAACTTTATGGTAGGAATACAATAATACAATATCAGAATGCCTTCAAGCCCATTTTACAAGTTGTGTCATCGACCAGCTGGCGCTTGAGGCCCTTGGTGAACGGATCCGCCAGGTTCTCCTGACTCCGAACATCAATCACTGCAATAACACCTCTCTTGATAAGATCGTGTACTGCTCTGTGCTTCAACCGCACCGTTCTCTTCTTTCCGTTGAAGAGTTCATTTGATGCCACTGCTGCTGCCGCCTGGTTGTCACAGTATATCAGTATTGCCGGTATCTGAGCCCCAACCACCGGAAGATCATACATGAGCTCCCAAAGCCACTCTGCTTCATCTGTAGCAGCATCCAATGTAAAGAATTCAGATTCCATGGAGGAGCGAGATAACATAGTCTGCTTCTTCGACTTCCACAATATAGCAGCTCCACCCATGGCGAATACGAATCCACCTGTGGAATACTCGCTCTCCATATCTGAACACCAGCTAGCATCACTGAAGCCTTCTACTACTGATGGATCTTCGCTGTAAAAAAGTGCATATGTCTGAGTTTTTTTGAGATATCTCATAACACGCTTCACAGCTTTCCAGTGCTCAACGCCTGGATTGCTAGTGAACCGACTCAGCATTTCTACTGCAAAAGCTATGTCAGGCCTTGTGGCAGTAGTAGCGTATATCAAGCTTCCGATGACGCTAGCGTACTCCAACTGCCTGACGCTTTCCCTCGAATTTGGCTCCAGCTTCTGATCACTCCTGTATGGTGTATCAATAAAATAAAGATCTTGATACCCGTAGCGAGTGAGCATCTTCTCAATATAATGAGATTGTGACAGCGCTATTCCAGTGCCTGTCCGGATGATCTTGAGCCCCAAGATTATGTCGATATCCCCTAAGTCCTTCATACTGAACTTGGTCGAGAGGAATTTCTTTGTCTCTGTGACGCAGCTTAAATCCGTACCTAGGATTAGCATGTCATCCACGTAAAGACATACGATTACTCCTCTTACGTCAACAAACTTCGTTTAGACACACTTGTCTGTTTTACTGACCCTGTAGCCATTTGACCTTATCACCTTGTCAAACTTCTCATGCCATATTTTGGGAGCTTGTTTCAAACCATACAGAGACTTCATCAACTTGCAGACTTTGTCTTCCAGATCTCTGACGACAAAACCTTCTGGTTGTTGCATGTAGATCTCTTCAGTCAGCTCGCCATTAAGGAATGCTATTTTTACATCCATCTGATGTATTACCAGCTTGTGTATTGCTGCTAGAGCAATTAATAATCTAATGGTTGTCATCCGAGCTACTGGAGCATAAGTGTCAAAGTAGTCGATCTCCTGCTTCTGAGCAAACCCCTTGGCCACTAGCCTGGCCTTGAACTTGTCAATGGTTCCATCTACTTTCATCTTCTTCTTGAAGATCCATTTGCATCCGATGGGTCTTGCTCCTTCTGGCAGGTCAACCAATACCCATGTGTTGTTGGAGGTGATTGAGTCAATCTCGTTGTCTATCGCCTCCTTCCAGAATACAGCATCTCTGGTCTTCATCGCCTCATCATAGGTAAGCAGATCTGCTTCCACATGATAGGTGACGAAGTCATCTCCGAAGTCTTTCGGCCTCCTCATTCGCTTAGTTGACGGCTCAGCAAGTTCTGGTTCAGCTGGTGTCTCCTTGACGACAGGTTCATCTTGGACTACTGGTTCATTAAAGACTTTTGTCTGCTTTGTACCCTCATCATTCTCCGTAAGATTCGCGAGAACAATATTTTTGTGTTTTGCAAACTTGTCTTCAAAGTATTCAGCATCGCGAGATTCGATGATATGGTTTGACTCGATATCAAGGAATCTTCGATCATCACTCTTCTCGACATACCCCAAGAAGATCGCCTTCGTAGTCCTTGTCCCCAGCTTCTGAATCTTCAGATCCGGGAGCTTCACATAAGCCATACACCCCCACACTCGAATAACATTCAAGTTAGGTCTGACTTTGAACCAGAGTTCATGAGGAGTTATGTCGGAAGTTGCATATGGCACTCTGTTCAGAATGAACGTTGCCGTTAGTACAGCTTCTCCCCAGTAACACTTTGGAAGACCCGCAGTCAACAACATGGAGTTCATCATCTCTGTCAACGTTCTGTTCTTCCTTTCTGCTACTCCGTTGGATTGAGGAGAGTACGGAGCCGTTGTCTCATTGATGATTCCATGTTCTTTGCAGAATGATAAGAATTCATAAGACCGATACTCCCCGCCTCGATCACTCCTTAACCTCTTGAGTTGTTGTCCAGTTTGCCACTCAGCCTCGGCCCTGAACTCCTTGAACTTCTCGAATGCTTCATCTTTAGACTTGAGCAAGTAGACGAAAGCATACTTTGAGAAGTCATCGATAAAAGTAATGAAATACTTCATCCCGGCCTTTGTAGAGAGTTGTTTGAAGTCACAGATATCTGAGTGAACCAACTCCAGAAGATCTGTGCTTCGATGGACCCTGTGAAAGGGTTTCCTTGTGATCTTCGTCTGAGCACATACTTCGCATTTCTCTACCTTACCCCCACACTTGGAGATAAGTCCTAGACTAGACATTCTGTTAATCCTTTTACAATGAATATGTCCTAGCCTATTATGCTACAACTCAAGAGAATAATCAGAAAAAGTAATTGCATGCTGGGTTACAATAAGCTGAATCTTGTACATTCCTTCAGTTTGGAAAGCTTTCCCGAAGAATGTACCCTTCTTGGACATCACCAACTGGCTAGCATTGATGTCCATCCTCAAGCCTGCGTTGCAGAGCAGACTTCCAGAGATCAGGTTCTTAGAAATTACTGGAACATGCTTCACACCTTGAAGCGTCAGAGTGTTCCCTGATGTGAGTTTCAGCTCCACCGTCCCGATCCCCAGTACTTCAGCTTGTGCCTGGTTTGCCATTATGACCTTCTCGGAAGTTGGCTCATAAAAGACGAACCAGTCTTTGTCTGAACAGACATGGCAGGTCGTACCAGTATCTATCCACTAGTCCAAGTCAGCCCCCACAGTTGCAACCTGTGCTATCATGGCAACTAGATTAATAATCATAGAAACCTTACTAGGCTCACCTTGTTCTTTGGGCTTGGACTTGCATTCGGATTTGTAGTGGCCCTTCTTGCCACAATTGAAGCAAGTCACATGGGACTTGGACTTCTGCTGCTTGAAAGCAGGACCCTTCACTTTTAGATTCGTGAAGTCCTTCTTTTTGCGATGAGAAGCAGCCTGCTTCCCCTGATACTCTCTGGTTGGGACCAGATTTGCCTTCGCCAGTTGTTTGGACAGAGTATCCATCTTCTGTTGAGAGCGCATCTCGTCCTCAACATGAATCTCTTGCAAGAAATCTTCCAAGCTAATTTCCATCTTCTTTCGATGCATCATTGCATAGAAGTTGCTCCATTCTGTAGGAAGTTTCACGACGATCCCTCCAACGACAAACTTGTCGACGAGGGGCATGTTCTCGTCTTCTAATTTCTGACGCAACTTCAGAAACTCCTTCACTTGGGGCAGCATCGCCTTCTCGTCTTCGAAGGTCCACTTGTGGTATTTTTCTACCATGAAGATCTTGGACCGGTTCTCGTCATCTTCATAGAGCTTTTCCAAGGAGTCCCATATCTCTTTGGCAGATGTCTTCTTGGAGTAGGACTCTGCCAGAGAGTCTTCCATGGAATTGAGTATCAGTAGTTTGCATATACTATTTTCTCTCTTCCACTTCGCTTGCTTGGTCGTAGCAGCAGCCACAGCCGCAGCAGATCCAGTGGTTGGAACGATTGGTTCTTCTTCTGATAGCACGTGATCAACATTCACGAGTTGAAGATTTAAAGTAATCTTTCGTCTCCATATCTGGAAGTATTCGCCATCAAATTTCTCCAACTTGTTAAAGCCGGTATCGATGAGCGAAGCACGAGAATTATCCATCTTCTCAATAAAGCTTTGAGATTGTTATTGCCGAGGCACAATTTTCGATGGAAAATTCTGAAACTAAAACAATTGTACACACAACGTCTCAAATGCAGCACCTTAAAGAAGATGTGCAACAGAGATCCTGGAGGATTCTGAATTACAAGGATCTAAAAAGATTCTACGTAATACACAAAAAATCTAAAGAGACTTTGTGCAAGCAACTATTGGCAGTAGAGCTTCTAAAAAGAAGTTACTATAAAAGGTAACAGCAGCGATGACAGGCGAGAATGAGATGCTGGGGTGAATGAACTACCGTTGCTCAAAGCTTTATTCGCCCCACACGAGCACGAACAGCTTCCAGGAACCTGCAAGTTCACGAAGAACTTCTGGAACGCTCGTAAGTCAATATTTGAGACTTGAACGGGCTTCCTGGACTTAACAGACTCCCTCAACTCTCTTCTTGGTGCATCTTTTAAAGGAGGCCAAGGGGCTCTATTTATAGAGTGGAGTTGAGACTTCGTCTCTTCTCCTATCCGATGTGGGACTAAAATACCAATACTCAAAAAAAGAGTTTGATATTTTAGATCATCCCACAATCAGCATAGAAGTGTGCCAGTCCATGCCTACCCCCCGAACACTCCCGTGCATGCACGAGACATCCTGGAGTCCGTGTCCGAGTCCGAGTCCGCACAAGAAAAATTAACTTGTATCCTTGTTGGATTTAATCCTTTTTCCTTCTAGGAAAATACTTCCACATGGCACAAACTTGTTCCCCACTACACCTCATGTGCACACTTCAACACAAGCAATGCATTATATTGAGATACACACCATTTGGTGTAGCCGATGTGGGACTATCTTTTCTAGTCCAAAGGCAAAAACACCAACAATTGTGCTATCAGTATTACTATGTACTTATGTCTAGAAGAGGTTTGTAGCCAAAACAATAGATTAGAAGGGAAGGGAGAAAACCTAAGGCATACTTCTGGTCAATAATCTTTAGTCAATCATATGGTGTTTTGGCTAGGAAGCAGGCACACTCCAAATACTGTACTGTATCCATGTCTGTGTCATGTCAAAACCTATTGGCTGCTACATTGGTACATCAGAACAACACCAGGATACTCCGCAGCTCTCTGCTCGTGTCACAATATATGTATTCTGACATGTCATATTTGCACCAACAGTAGAAGGAACAATAGTTTGGAAATCTAATTTTAAGTACAAAATATAAGAGGACCAAAACTCCAAAGCCAACTAAACCTTTTCATTTATACATTTTTTCCCGATCTATATTTTAATTAATGGTTAAGTTGTGGAAGGATTTTTTGCCTTATATTTTCCACATAAGTCATGGCTAGCATCTTACTGACTTAACTTGTGGAAGGTAGAAAACTGGGTGTTACACAACTTAATGACTTAAGTTGTGGAAGGAATTTTCGCCTTATATTTTCCTGAAACGAGGTAAGATACTATTAGGTTTCGCTATGCAAATAATATTAATACTAAAATTCTAGCAGGTTGTAAACCTCCTAAAATTTCACTATAGTTTTTTTATATATAAATAATTTAGTTCGGTATTATTTTATTTTTGTACGTCGAGTGCGAATACATATATATGAAATATTTATTTTTTATACAAATTTTTTTATTATAGAAAAATAGATATTTCGTTTCAAAATAGTATAAGTAAATATCATTATCTATTAAGTTATAAAATGCGTCGCGATTGCCAAAACTTTATTTTATTTTGTTTATTATAAAAAGGCTATTGTAATTGTTTTAAAAGTATATGTGATAATTTAGGAAATAATATTTTGTAAATAATATGTTCTATTCGCATGCAAGGTACGTGAAGTTAAATTCATGTATATTTTGATTTTCAAAAATTAATTGAATGTATTCTATTTATTTGCAAAAAGGTATTTCAAATATTAAAATATTTATTATGATTGTCGAAATATTTTTTTATTATTTATAAAAAGTTAATTTGAAAATTTGTTTGATTTAATGCTTAATTAATTATGGTGATTTAAATTAGGAATTTATTTTATTGATTTTACTTAAATAGTCCTAAAGTAAAGATGAGATTATCTAGATTTAAATTTGATTTAGATTGTATTAAATTGGTTTTAAATCTATTTAAATTAAAAGGTGAATTAATCAAATGGGGATTTGATTTCCTAACCCTTATCTAACTAGGAGTCTCCACCTCCTATATAAGGAGGGGCTCCTTTGATCTTTTCCTAGAATTCCACAAGTCCAAATTTCTCTCCACCAAAGTGTGGTGCATCATGTCCGTGTCCACCACTTTTTCATGTTAACCATGTCGGCCTCGGGTTCGACCCCGGGTGTCTTTCCACTAGATTATATTTTTACATATACATTATATTTTTCATGTCCGACACACCGGACACAACTTTAACTCCACCCGCGTCATGCAGGATACGAACCCAGTATGCTTTCTATGTTGGACATCTCGACATAAACCCAAACAGTAAACTCTAGTCCAAACCTAACCTTGTCTACCGCCTCGTCAGAAAAACCTATCACAGTAGGCCACACCCGGGCACCGCGTGCCTCCACTTCGGACTATCACTTGTCTCTACTGTCGGCGCTCTACGACGTCACCGCCACCTTCACTACGCCCACCACCGCGGCCATCTCTACAAGCGCAACTCGACCCTTGCTCCCCCATCCACCCATAATCCTACAAACCCGATGACGCCGCTCCACTGTGGCTACTGTCGCCACCTGTTCTCCCGTGCAGACCCCCACCTTCATCACCACGACATCATCTTACCAATCCAGCAGAACCCACCAAAACCCCTTCATCGAAACCGTAGACTCCCCTATCGACCGACCGCCTCTACCTCCAGCGACACAAAACCACACTGCCTCCCGCCGACGTCGATCCCCACCACAACCCTTACCAACCAAGCCATAAAAATCAAAACACAACCACCACCACCTGCATCACTTACCTTGCCGCCCGCATCGTGGTAACGTTGTACGCCATTGCGAGATCGGACCGCCCCCTAAGCCTCCACGCCTGCCTCCAGTTCCTCCGCAACCGTCTCGACCCGCGAGCGTCGACCGCCACTGCGGTCCGCTGCCTACGACCGCCTGACAGATTCGACACCGTCTGATCCCACGTACCCCGACGGAGCTCCAACCTCCGGCTCCGCCAAAGCTTTCCCCCAGTAAGCCACTCTCAAACCCTCTTCTTCCTCTCCATCTTTTCCCCAGCTCTCTCTCTCTCTCTCTCTCTTTTTCCTCGCTCCCTCGTTCATCTCCCCTATTCATAATCTTCCCCTCTTTGTTTCCCTTTCCTCTTTTCACTCACTCTCTTCTTCTAATGTTTCTCTTATTATTTGATGGTAGAAGAAATAACTTTGTATTAATTATTATTATTATTATTATTATTATTATTATTAGCTTGCTAAACCTATCATATACGATTGTTAGTATTATTATTATTATTAATGCAATTATTATTTAATTTTAAGTACAATATATATTCCTATTAATATTTTAAATATAAATGTTTGGAAAAATATTATTATAATATTATTTTATAGACATCTTGGCCTAAAAATTATTTTGACAAAATTTAGCTTCTTTTCTTTTTCTAGATCTTATGTGCTTATATAAAATATTTTGAATAAGAAAAATATAGTCCAACTTATAGAATAATTTTCTAAGTACTTTCGAATAATTATCTAAATTATTTTTAACTAACAAAATATAGCTTTCTACCTAAAAAGTGTATTTTTCCAAACTTAGAATTTTTGCCTAAAACGATTTTGATTTTTAGTGTTTGCCTATAAACCTATTTTTACTAATAAAAATATATTTTCAAGTAATATAAAATATTTTCTAAAATCGTATATATAATTATTTAATCCAATACCTTCAATTCTCATCATATCCGCGACTAATCACCTTACTCCTATACTCTTACGAATTCTGGGCTACTTTATATCGTCTCTAGCTAATCTGACCGTTCTTGACTCGATGGAACAGTTCGTGCCATCATCGGAGGCCGTCTTGCGTAGTTGTAACACCGAAGTCAAATTACGTACCACCATGATCATCGCACCACACCAGGTGCCACACCAAGTAAGATACCTTACCATTACTGTTTATTTACCTTGCTCGATATTCAACATGCATTTATTTATTAATTATTTATTTTCTGCAAATATAAATTGTTCTTCTCAATCATGTGTAGATGCAATTACCGTTTAAATTCTGTTTTTCGTTGCTTATTTATTTTTATACACATTTGACCTAGATTTAAGAGACCATCCTTTGTTTGTGCCGCATTCATTTGCCTTTACACTTGTATGCCACGAAGTCGCGAGTCGCATATAGATTTCAGACTTGCATACCGACTGTACATCGGTACGTATAGGCCATGCGGTAGGATTAAGCGCTAATTGTAACACCCAATTTTCTAAATGAGGGTAATTTTAAAATTTTGTGATTTAATTATTTATTTACAATATTTAAATCGTAATATATTTTTTTGGTGATTTTTAATCATTTTTAAACTATTTTAAAACCATGACTTGTGATTTTGATGTGTTGCTAGTGAAACCCTAGAGACTGTCTGACCTAGAGCCTAACCATGTGATTGGAATATTTACTTATCATTTTTAGCCTAGGGGTAATTTGGTCATTTTGACTTATTGGAATTATTTGATTAATTATTGCATTGATGGTTGTTAATTTTGACTTTTACTAGTTGTGACTTAAGAGACTAACCTAGATGTTGACTCTAGCTATGGTGACATGAATAGCATGGTGGAACCCTAGTCTAACTTAAGTCAACCCAAGTTAAGTCATTTAGAATCAAGTTTCATATAGGAGAATAAATGATTAGGTTCATGGACTTTTGACTTAAGGAGTTATTACTTTACCATTAAAACTTGGCCCAACCCCATTAGTCATAACCCTAACCCTAATTTTATCCTTTATTGGCCAGCCACATAGGGATCCCCACCCTATATAATCTCTCTTCCTATTGTTCTTGCCTCTTTTGTATCAAATCAACTTGTGAAAAAGGAAAGGTATTTGTCCATCTTCCCAAATTCATAATAAATTCATTTTAATTCCTTTTTGACTCTAGTTTCTTGCATTAGAGTCTAACTCTACTCTATTTTCTATTCATGGAGAGAAATCTCAACTTTTGAATAATTTGGGGATTTGGGCTTACAAGGAGAATCATCCTAATTGGGACTTTTCTTGCCATTTGACACACTATAGGTAAACCCTCCAAATTATGATTTAATTCTGATTTCTTCGCATGGGTGTGTAGATCTAGGTGTTCCCTAGCTGTCCCTCAAGTTTAGTAGGAAACCATGTCCATTTCGTGTCCGTATCGGACACGTATCAATATGTCTATGTATGTGTTTGATGAAATGCCTAAACAAACTTTTTATTCTCCATTTTCAAAACTAATTTCATATTTGGAAAGCCCTTGATGTGTGTTTTCGAACCCCCACTGACTGAGCACAATTTTGAGTCGGATTCGTGTCCAAATATGGACACGAACCTGTGCACGAGCCCCCGTACGGTTGTCCTGCTACCCGATTGCGATTCTGGACACGACACGCGATGTAGACACGTGCCACTTGGCACAGAGGTAGGGACAACCTCTAACAATACCCCCCTCGAATTTTGTGTCGTGTCGTGTCGTATCGAGGGAGTTATCGTGCATGCACTGGTTTCGCACCATACTATTGCGCGCAAAAACTCCCTACTGATATGCGTCTCGTGTCGAGACACGACACGACTTGGACATGAATCAGGGCATCGACCCTCTAGCCTCATATCCCTCCTAACCCTAGACACGGGCACGTGGACTCTCGAGCTCTGTGTCGAGTCCAAATCGACTAGACACATAAGCTCGAGACAGCCCTTCACTGATTCTGATATTTCATTTTTATAGTTTTTAGACACTTCATGTCCTGTAAATTGGATACGATTGACTCCCCTGGACACGTGGAGTATACCCCTATGACTGTACACTCCTGACACACTTCAATTTTGGGTTTAGTTTGAACTTTGGTTTTGAAGGTTGGGTTCATTATTCTGATACTGAAATTTAACTGAGTTCGAAATACGATTAGACATTTAATCTCAGTTTTTAACAGGTTTGAGAAGTTTCTTTTGGTTTCAAGTTGATGACATGTGGATTGGTTTTCTATTCTTAAGTTTCGATTTTGGGTTCTTTATTTTAACTGTCAAGATTAAACAGTGTTCAAAATTGGAATAGCATGAACTGTGAAATGGGGTTGTGTTTTGTTCATAGTTTGATTTAGGGACTTTAAAATATTTTGTAAAACTGAGAATGTGAAAACTGAGATTTAAAAGCATGGTTTCAAGTACACGATACTGCTTTGACAATTAATTTGAGGGTTAGTCAATTCTATGATTCGAATTTTTGGGTTTCCTTGATTTCCTGATACAACATTCCTCGTTTGCATTTTTGAGATTTAAATGCTTTTTTTTAAAAAGATATAAATGCTAATTTTAATGTTTGTGCATATATACATATCAGGGATGTATGCCTACATGTTTGATATGTATTCCTATTGATGCGAGTTTATTTCCTTAATTTGATTTCAAAATCTACATTCTAAGTTGGTTTCGAATTTTTAGTTATTGGTTGATGAGTTAATACCAGGAATTGGTTTATTTGGCATTCATATATTGAGTTTTGGGTTTGTTTTGATAATTAGTTAATGTATGCTAAACTGAAATTGATATCTAAAACTGAGAATATGAGTTTAGTTCAAAACTGTAAACTGAAATTCTGAGATTAACACAAAGTATGCAAAACCTGAGATTCGGGGAACCTTGAAACTGAAATGAGTTTGGGTTTTGTACTGCACTCATCACACCATGTATACACACACACAGTGAACTGAATTGGGGATTTGGTTGGGTTGGAATAGAAAAACTGAAATCAATTACATGTGTACACTGAACTAAAAACTGCACCTGACACTCTACATCCATGTTACACACACACATGTACAAAACCCTCATTCCTGTTAACCCACACACACACACACACACACACACACACACACACACACACACACACACACACACACACACACACACTTGTGAACCCCTGCACCCTATGTTGCACTGTGACACATTAACTAGCTAATGCATGTCCTAACTACTCACCTATACATATATACATGCCATGACTTTTTCCTCTATCTCTATGTATATATGTAGCTTTGTATATATATATATATATATATATATATATATATATATATATTTTTTTGTATATATATGTAGCTTTGTATATATACATTGATGCTGTCATGATATTATCACAGATTGGAACTATATGGATCCATACATTGAGATGTTATTCTCCTCGGGAGCATCGGATACTTCATGTCATGTGTTTCATGTACATCATGTATTTCTCGCTCTCATGTTATTCATGTTTCTCATGTGCTTCATGTACGTCATGTACGCTCGTGTACTCTCATGTGCTCTTATGTACGGCTATGTTTCTCATGTATTTCATGTGTAACCTATACTTCATGTGTACCCCTTTATGGGCCTTCATGTGGAATTCATGTACACTCAGTTCTGAGCCCTCATGCATACTTCATGTACACCCATCTATGGGCTTTCATGTGAAAATCATGTGCGTAACATAACTTGTCTGGATCTTTGTGTATTTATTGGGGTATGGGGGAGTATAAATAGTCATGTGAACAATTCCAAAGTTGTATAACCATGTGAGCCTCTTTAGTATATTCATGTGCAAATCCAGCAGTTCACATGTTGACTTTGTACTCTACATCACTAGTTACTGATAGTTCACTACTTATAGTAGATATTTTCATTACAGTTCTCTCTGAAGAACAGATGGCAACTCTAGAGGGGGGTGAATAGAGTTTATAACAATAATAGACAATAAAAATTTAAACCCTTTCACTAGCTTAAAGTAATCAGAGTAAATGCGAAAAAAATAAGGAGCAAGAAAGCATACGCAAACACAACCGATTTTTAACCTGGTTTTCCTCGTAGAGGACTAGTCCAGGCCGGAGAACTCTAGCTCAGGATTAAATCCACTATTTGTGAAATATTAGTTACATCCCGTGCCTTTTCTTCAGAAGAGCACGTCAACTTCTTACAAAGATTGCAGTGGCGATGCTTGGAATTTTCCAAGCGACTTCTTGAACTCTTGCACAAACTCCTAACTGAAAAATGCTGAGCACTTGAGGCTTAGGGAGCTTGTGGCTAGTAGATGAAGAAGAGTATGGCTTGTATTGAGCTTTAGAGAGAAGAGAAGAGAAGATTGGTTGATTGAAAATGAGAGAATTCATGGCCTATTTATAGGATACCAGGTAGGCAGAATTCGGCCAGAATTCTGGTTGAAATTTTCAAAAAATTGGCTGCTGGACAACTTACAACCAGCCAACCCTAAAAAATTATGGTGCTAATTTTTAGGAGGCAGAGTTCGGCCCGAACTCTGTGTGGAGGCAGAGTTCGGCCCGAACTCTGTCTCCAGAGCACAGAATGGGTCATGGGTCCAATTGGCTTATTTGGATATGTGTGGAGATATTAGATTTTGGGTATGGGTATAGGTTAAGTCTCAGATGCTCAGCACAGCTCAGTTTACATAAGTCTAGACTCAATAAAATTGTAAAATACAGACTCAAAACAATAACTTGCATTACAAATCCGAGTTGTCGTCTGACTTGTACTAGATGTAGTCTTCATGTGTCGTATTGAATTATCACAAGTATCATGTAGTCAATCTTATCAATATTTGGTTGACTGTGATTTTATGTCAACAATCTCCCCCATATTGATAATTGACAAAATGATAATTGATATTCAATATTCATACCTGGACACATTTATATAGAAATGGCATAGCTCCCCCGTAATCAATGCCGAGCTAGCAATAGCTCTCCCGTAAATATTGATTTGAATCCTATTGGCCTGATAAAACAGTCTTCCCAAAGCACAGATACAGATACAAAAAGAATATAGAATATACCAAAATTTCTCCCCCTTTTGGCATTTAGCAATTAACCATAAAAAAAGAACTGGCAAGCACACCAAAAGATAATAGAAGAAACTGCATAGAAACTGATAAAACTACGGAATGTCTCAACAGTCACACATAATAATAAGTCTAATACATCCAAAGTGCATAACAGCAACTATAACTAAAAATGCATAAGACATAAGCTATGATCCTCAGTAGCAGCAGCAAGTAGAAGTCCATATCCATCATCGAGCTCGTGAAGGCCCAGCGTCGTCTGATCGATCAGTGAAGGAACGACGAGGGTCCACGAAGGCCGCATCCGGATCCAAGTAGCGAATAACCCAAGGGTCATCGATACGATACCCTTCACGACCAGGGTCCCGCTCCATAGGAATCAGCATAGAAGGATGGCGAGACATAGAGTACCGAATATCGTGCAGTGAGTTGCTGATGGCACTCATCTGTAGGGTGGTCCGATAATCCAGCTGAGTCCAACGATTATCCTCTAAGGTGAAGCGATCGCGGAGCATACTCTGGAGAGACTCGAGAGTGGCAGGAGGAGGAGGAGGATCCTGTCCCAGAGGAGGGGCAACGGGCTCATCGTTTGAATACTCGGACACAACATGTGAGCCAACTGCTGCCTGAAGTCTCCGTGCCTTAGAGAGGAAGGCAGGGGCAGGTAAGAACTGGCACTCATCAAGTGGTATACGAAAAGCACGAAAGACCATAGGAAGATACAAAACATAAACCAAGAATCTTGGTTTCTTCCTACAATTAATCATCCAGTCCATCATGGTACGTGGAAGATTAAATGGTACATGAAAGTGGAGGTGATACAAGGCCGAGATTTTAAAGTAGGTGACTTCATCGGTGGATCCCGCTTTGGGTAGAATAGTATTAAAGATAATCCGATGAAGTTCATAAAAATAGGGATTGAGGTACTTGGCCAAAAGCTTACGAGGACGTGTGTTAGGGGTACACAAGTCGTCCTTGAAGTTTTCAAGGGAAGACCCATCGGGAAATTGAAACGATCGAGCTTCAACAAGCTTTTCCCATGAGTTTGGCTCTTGGAGTTCAAGGTGTTCGGCCAAATCGAAATCATCAAAAGAGATGTCAATTCTCGCAACCCGTGAGAAAATATGTGTATCATTATGAATTAGGTTACAGTAAAACATTTAAATAGTACTACGATAAATGATCGAGTTGGTGGTGACAAGTTCGTCAAGACAAAGATCATGAAAAAGTAAGTCATATTGAGATAAATAGTAAAATTGATAGGGTGACCCGCGAACACCGGACGTGTCCGAAAATCACTAAACCATTCATTAGATGCGTCGAGTGATACAAATATCCGGTCGTCAAATGTGTTTGGGTCAAGTGGACGAGGTGGGTTGAACAACGGGTGGATAGGTGGTTGTTGTTCAACGGGCGGTTCAACGCGAGGAGGAGCATTCGAAGAGGTCGCTCCCTCGGTTTGAAGTCTCTTTCCTCGATTGAACAAACGTGGAGCCATAAAATAATAAAGATAATTGAGAAAAAATGAGATGGAGAGAAGTGGTAAATTATACCTCAATGTGATGAAGAACAATGAAGGAGAATGGTGAGGGAAGCCTTCTCCTTGAGTTTGGAGAGTAGATTTACTCTAGGGAGGAAGAACTAGGGTTAGGGTTTGGAGAAAATATGTTTGGAGAAGTAGAAAAGGTGGCAATGGAGGAGAGGGAAGAGGAGAGGCCTAATATATGTGTAAGGGTTCCAATGGTCGGAACAAATATGGGCCATTAGATCAACTCTTGATCAGCGGCTGAGGCTGCTCCCGGTTCTCGAACAGCCAGGCCGAATTCGGCCCAAACTCTGTGTAGGACAGAGTTCAGCCCGAATTCTGAATTCTGGAAACAGAACTGAAATCAGGCTATTTTGAATAGAACATGATTAAGTGAGAGATACCAAAGGAAAAGTACATATATTAGATTGATGAAAACCAATTAGAAAAATTCCAGAAAGTTAACTAGGAAGCAACAAAGTGAAGTTGGAAAATCAGTATTTCAGCATCTGATGAATAAAAATAAACCATGTAATAAACAAGGAATTATGCCATAATTCAATATTTTGAAGATTCCATGGGTTAGCTGCAGGGGCCGGATCCCAGCTAGCGGTAGTCCTGAGGACTAGTGCACCGTGTCGCTTAGGCTGTTACGTCTTGTTGTCAGAAGGACCCTTTCGGCTTGTACCCATAGCAATTTCATCATAAAGGAATTAAGACATACTCGATATTTACGCAGGTTTATTTTAATTAATAACAGCTTCGTCCAAAATTCCAAGTTCACAACAGAGAAAATTGAAGCGCTCTTCGGATAATGGTTTTGTAAAGAAATCTGCTAGCTGATGATCAGTATCAATAAATTCTAAGTTAATAGTGCCATTTTGCTGATGATCACGCAAAAAGTGGTGATGAATTTCAATGTGTTTCGTGCGTAAGTATATAGGGTTCTTGGTGAGATTTATAGCACTAGTGTTGTCACAAAAGATTGGAATGTACATAAAAGATAAGTTGTAGTCTTCAAGGGTTTGCTTCATCCATAAAATTTGTGCACAACAACACCCAGCTGCGATGTATTCAGCTTCTGTTGTGGATAGTGCGACAGAATTATGCTTCTTTCTAAACCAAGAGACTAAAGCCTTTCCTAATAAATGACACGTACCGCTCGTACTTTTACGGTCGACCTTGCATCCGGCGAAATCAGCATCAGAGTAACCAATGAGGTCAAATGATATTGACTTGGGATACCATAGGCCCACTGTAACCGTACCCTTAAGGTATCGAAAGATACGCTTAACAGCAGTCATGTGTGATTCCTTAGGATTTGCTTGATATCTAGCACACAGGCAAACGCTAAACATAATATCAGGGCGACTAACAGTTAAATAGAGTAGACTGCCTATCATACCTCGATACTTACGTTGATCCACGGATTTGCCGCTTTCATCTGGTTCTAGTTTAGTTGTAGTAGCAGAAATCCAAAATTCATCATTAAAAGCTTCTAAAATGTTTTTCGGCTCAATTTATGAAATAAAGGCAGTGCTAGCAATAGAGTCTCTTAATGATGATGTAGTAGTTACTCTACGGAAAACCTCACCTATTACCAAATTTTTTGGATGTGAAGGCTTGAAAGAGAATTTCTTTAGCAAGCCCTCCAGAGAATTGGTTTCGGTTGTGGTATTCATTGGAGTAGAAGTTGATGGCTCAACATCATCATCAAGAGTAGCTGCTGCACTGTTATCTTCATCAAAAGTCACATTTGTAGACTCTTCCACAATTAATGAGCGTTTGTTAAATACTCTATATCCCTTGCTCTTGACAGTATAGCCAAGGAAAATACCATCGTCAGCTTTGGCATCAAATTTGTCTAAGTTGTCTTTGGTGTTAAGGATAAAACATCTACAACCAAAAACTCTAAAATAAGAAACATTTGGGTTTCTCCCAAACCAAAGCTCATAGGGTGTTTTCTTCGTAATAGGACGAATAAGCACCCTATTTAAAATGTGGCAGGCTGTACTGACAGCTTCAGTCCAAAAGTATTTCGGAAGTGAGAACTTGTTCAACATGACTCTAGCCATATCGCCAAGAGTCCTATTCTTCCGCTCCACAACACCATTTTGTTGAGGAGTTCTTGGACAAGAAAACTCATGATCAAAACCATTAGAATCACAAAACTTTTCAAAATCAGTATTTTCGAATTCGCCTCCATGATCACTTCGGATTCATGTAATCATGTAGCCATTTTCGTTTTGAACTTTCTTAACAAAAATCTTGAAAACCAAAATAGCATCACTTTTATTTTTAAGAAAGAAAACCTATGTAAATCTAGAAAAATCATCAACAATGACAAAAGCGTAGAGTTTTCCACCAAGACTGGCTACTCTACTAGGGCCAAATAAATCCATATGAAGTAATTGCAAGGATCTAGTAGTGCTTACAGAGTTTATAGAATGAAATTAGGACTTGGTTGCCTTATTCAATTCACATTCGGCACATACCGTGTCCTTTTTGAATGTGATGTCGGGCAATCCTCTAACTAGCTTCTTAGTCGAAAGCCTAGATATAGTATCCATGTTGGCATGACCAAGACGCTGGTGCCACAGTAATCTTTCATCCTTATGAGCGTATAGGCATCTACCTGCATTGTTTGTATCTCTAGACAAATAGAAAATATAAATATTATTCTCTCTTATCCCTTCAAAAGCGATGTCTCCTATTGACCTATCATAAATAAAGCATTTATTTTGTCCAAAGTTAATGTCATATCCATGGTCAGCAAGATGACTAATGCTGAGCAGGTTATGCTTTAACTCGGTCACTAGGCAGACATCCTTTATTACGGGAGAGGGAGGATGACCAATAATACCATTACCTATAATATACCCTTTTAGGTTGTTACGGAAGGATACATACCCTTCTCTCTTCATCGATAGTGATGCGAAAAGATTAGCATCTCCCGTCTTATGCCGCGAGCATCCACTATCGAGAATCCACTTACTTTTAGTTGAGGAGGGAAGGTCCACCTACATCAAGAGTAGATATGACCTTTGGTATCCAAGTTCTTGAGGGTCCTGAAAAGTTAGTTTTCAGAAACCATACATATATCTTTCTATCTACTAATCTTCTAATTCTACATTGTGGTGAAATGTGTCCATGTAATCCATAATAAGTACATATAGCATTCCTATTTGTGTTAGGAGCATGCTGATGATGTCTATAAGTAGAGTGATGTGGAGTAGCATGATGATATGTAGCGTTAGCATGGTGATGATGACTATATATAGAGTGATGTAGAGTGGCATGATGATATTGTCTATATGGAATAGCATGGTGATGATGTCTATATGTAGAGTGATGGTGATTTTGTTTTTGTGCAACATAGTGATGATTGTATCTATGTGTAGCATGATGATTCTTTGACATATGAGAATTATTTCTACGTGCATGTGGTTTGTGTGCTTTGTGAAAGTGTGTGTATATGTAAGCATGATTACGTGCTGCAGGTGGATGACATGGTTGACTAGTATGAGTAGTGTAATGCTTTGTGTGTGTCTCATGTGATTGGGTTTGAGGTTGAGCAACCTGTTTTCCCAATTTAGTCTCTAATTTCTTAGAGACAGCCTGCAGTTCAGTAACATTAGCATTCAAAGCACATATCTTAGTAATAGAAATCTTGTGTCTACTCTTTTCTTCGGCAAGCTCCGTGTTGTGTGCTGTGATTTCTTGTGTTTGTTGTTCAATGTGTGCTTCGGCATCATGTAGACTTATTTTAAGCTTAGATACCTTATTTGTGACTTTCGTAGGTGAAGTATCTCTAATATTATCAAGCAATAAGAAAAGTCTTTGAATTTTGACTTCATAACTTTTGATCTTTTTTTTGGCATGTTTATATTTACCAATGACCTTTTTGTGATCATCAAGTAAATTGGTGAAAGCATCGCCAAGTTCATCAAAAGCGAAGTCATCAAGAGTTTCGTTTGATACCTTGTCGGACATTGCCATTAGGCACACATTTGCAGTGTCTTGAGGAGAGTCCTTTTCTTCCTCGGAGTCACTAGCTTCACTTTCATGCCAAATACTTGTGTTAGCATATTTCTTTGATGAGGCATTCTTGTATGGTTTCTCATAACGATTGCTCTTCTTTAAGAATGGACAGTCTTTTCGGACATGCCCAGTCTTCTTGCAACCATAGCAGGTTGGCTCTTCTTCGTCATCTTCTTGTGGTTCCTTCTTTCTTCGGTTGAAGCGAAGGAATTTCTTGAAGTTGCGGACAAGGAGAGCTCGATCATCACCTTCCGAGTTGTCGTCATCCGTCTTTTCGGGGTCAGCCCTTCGTCGGTGAGCTTTGAGGGCGATCTTCTTAGACTTAGGAGCAGGCTCTTCGAAGTCTTTGAGGTCAAGCTCATGAGTTATCAGCTTTCCTATCAAAGTCTCCATGGACATAGTTGTGAGATCATTTCCTTCTATGATGGCTGTCACCTTAGGGTTCCAAATCTTTGGTAGCCCCCTAAGTAGCTTGTGCATCTTCTCGTGATTTGTATATTATTTGTCGAGCGAAGATAGGGGATTGATGATGTCGAGGAATCTTGTGAACATTTGCGTGATCTTCTCATTTGGCTTCATCTTGAAAGCCTCATATTCTTGAGTGAGATGGCTTATCTTCGATTCCTTGACTTGGGTGGTTCCTTCTTGCGTCACTTCTAGAAGTCTCTATACTTCGTGAGAGGTGGTGCATGTTGAGACCCTGTTGAACTCATTCCTGTCTATAGCACAGAATAAAGCATTAATAGCTCTCGCGTCTAGACTTGCCTATTTTTTCTCCTCGTCAGAATGTTTGTCATGTGGTTTCTCAACGAGATCACCATTGACAACTATCCTGGCGGGCTTTTTGTAACCATCGGTGATGATGGTCCACAGGTCGGAGTCTAGCGACTTGAGATAAAAGCTCATCCTTGTTTTTCAATAGGTGTAGTTAGCTCCATCAAATAGGGAAGGCCTATGAGTGGACTGTCCTTTACCGTGATTGGAAATCATGGATTGTGTGGTTGCCATGGATCAGCTCTAGGATGTTAGTCCTTGTAGAGAGAACAGAGCTCTGATACCAATTGAAGAACAGATGGCAACTCTAGAGGGGGGTGAATAGAGTTTATAACAATGATAGCCAATAAAAATTTAAACCCTTTTACCAGCTTAAAGTAATCAGAGTAAATACGGAAATAAATAAGGAGCAAGAAAGCATACGCAAACACAACCGATTTTTAACCTGGTTTCCCTCGTGGAGGACTAGTCCAGGCCTGAGAACTCTAGCTCAGGAGTAAATCCACTATTTGTGAAATAGTAGTTACATCTCGTGCCTTTTCTTCAGAAGAGTACGTCAACTTCTTATAAAGATCGCAGTGGCGATGCTTGGAATTTTCCAAGCGACTTCTTGAACTCTTGCACAAACTCCTAACTGAAAAATGCTGAGCACTTGAGGCTTAGGGAGCTTATGGCTAGTAGATGAAGAAGAGTATGGCTTGTATTAGGCTTTAGAGAGAAGAGAAGAGAAGATTGGATGATTGAAATTGAGAGAATTCATGGCCTATTTATAGGATACCATGTAGGCAGAATTTGGCCAGAATTCTGGTTGGAATTTTTTAAAAATTGGTCGTTGGACAACTTGCAACCAGCCAACCCTAAAAATTAGGATACTGATTTTTAGGAGGCAGAGTTCGGCCCGAACTCTGTGTGGAGGCAGAGTTCGGCCCGAACTCTGTCTCCAGAGCACAGAATGGGTCATGGGTCCAATTGGCTTATTTGGATATGTTTGGAGCTATTAGATTTTGGGTATGGGTATAGATTAAGTCTCAGATGTTCAGCAAAGCTCAGTTTACATAAGTATAGACTCAATAAAATGGTAAAATACAGACTCAAACAACAACTTGTATTGCAAATCCGAGCTGTCATCTGACTTGTACTAGATGTAGTCTTCATGTGTCGTATTGAATTATCACAAGTATCATGTAGTCAATCTTATCAATATTTGGTTGACTGTGATTTTGTGTCAACACTCTCTTTTACATCATGTATATTCTTTCAGTTTTCTTATATCGTACTCTTTTGCACGTTTATATTTCCTAACCTGCTATGATCTATGTGAGATGTATTGTGCTCGCTCCCGTCCTGACTGGACCTGTTGAAAATAATACAGAGGATAATGAGGAACCTTGTACCCCTTACTATGGAGCTTGCCTATATGACACTCGCGACCTGGACCCTTGGAAGGTTCAGGCAACTGCTGAGGATGATACCCATACATAGTATAAATAGTTTAGACCGTTCTTTCTTTTCATGTTAGTTGTTGTGTTTGATTTTAGAGTTGTATTATTATGGAGATATTGAGACTTGTGTTTGTTAACTTTGATTTATTTTACTTCTGTTTGTACCTCAATTTTAAGGATTTTTTTATCTATTCCAACGTGCTATATTCTACCTCTAGATTGTGATTGAGTTGTACTTCCTGTGACTTGGCCTCCAGTTGGAGAGTATTTCATATTGTGTTAGTTATGTTCATGAGCTAGAACAACGTTCTACAGTCGATACTGTGGCGTAGGCTGGGTACTGTTACGTACTCGTACCCTCACAGTGGGTGCGGGTCGTGACACTAATAATATTGCATAATTAGTTTCACTTAGCGGTTATTAGGAGTTATGTGTTATGAAGACAACATATAAGCGTGGGCTGGGGAGGACATATCCTTACCGTATGGGCTACTATGTACATTACCTTTGTGATAGTACGCTCTGCCGGAGATGCAAGTTGACGACCCTTTATTTTATTGATGGCCACTGACGTTTGAGGAACGGTTATGCTTTACGGCCCCTGGTGCCCAAGAGGGGCCTATAACGATCCTATTTTCGCCAGAGAGCCCATGCTTGGAGGTTTGTTCTTAAACTGCATAAACTTAGAATGGTTATGCTATCCTATCCGATTAGGTATTGGTAATTTTGGTTTGTGTACTTATACCTGATCGCGGCTTGGAACAATATCTTGTCGCAGACTAGTTTGCCATATCTTGTCCTTGTTTGGTTGTAGATGTGGTTCACTACTTCGATGATAAGGTACTGAACCTTGTTGTGGTTCGGATACTATATTGGATTCATGGAATGGAAATATACTTCATCGTGGATTAGGGTGCCATCTTATGTCCTTGTTTGGTTGGAGGGATGGTACGCTAATTCAAGAGTGGAGTATCGGACTATATTATGATCCGATTTGACTTATTATTGAGCAGTTTATATTCAGTTATATGGCATGTTTATATGTTTGTTGTTATGTTCCTCTGAGGACTTGGTGATTTCTCTAGGTGTGTGTTTCTTGTCTTTTCACAGGAGTTCTAGCGAAGATAGTAGTCTTCTCCATTCGATCGAAGATGACTTGCTCTTGGATCGTCCTTTGCTACTTTTAACAAATTCTTTCATTTGCTCTGTATTACTTCTCTTTTAAAATTATTGATAGTGGATTTGTCTCCGTCCAACAACTTGTACAAATGTCAATTTATAGTGATTATAATACCTTTTATTCTTTTATTTGAGGATGAGATTTAGTGAGCCATAATTATACTGCATTTACTTCTTACGTATATTTATTATACGGCTGACATGTCTGCGTACCTAGTGCTACGTATTTTGGGACTAGGATGTTACATATTTTTGTGGTAGCCTATGCAGGTCTACGAAAATATTGTTTCGGTTATGTCACTCTACCAAACAAACCTGCATTTAGGATTAGTCTAGAATCTCATCCACATACTTGACCTCCTTCCTTGATTCCATTTTCGAACTCTTGTTTAACTACCCTGATTTGCTTCTTGCTTAATTCATTCTACCATAAATTTTTATCCCTCTTTCGTGCTTAATAGTGGTTAGGAAGGTGTCTTGTACTAGGATATATATGTTTTATATACATAACTAGTTGAACTCTTGTAAGTTGGGTAGAATGTCTCATGACCAAATATTCCCTAGACTTATGACACACTAAAAAGGATATTAATAGGTTTACCTAGACTATATATTTAGAGGACCTTAACCCATTTCATCGACCAAAGCCTTAGACAAAAGGACAGTAGGACGACGGTATAGGCCTAAACACCAGACAAGATTTAGATTCTTAAGGAACTTGAACTACTCACACTTTCTTTTATCTTCTCGAGTACTTATATTATTGAACTATCTTGACTAATGCTGCTAATATAGCCTAGTTTTGCAAGCTTACTCATTTATCAAGCTTATTCAAGGACATATACCCCACTAACATATTGTTTAATCGGAACCGATGCATTATGGTCTGATCAACCTAGTGCACTTGGTTCACTCTTCATATGATTATTCTACATGGATTGAGATATAGTTAACAAATATACTTGCCCTCTAGGATCTCATCCGCGACTGCCTTGACAATTTTCTTTTGAACTATTCAATCACCTTTGGACCACGTATTTGTATTCGATAACGTCTTCTTTGAACTCTTTATTTTTTTGTCTTTTCCTAGTTTGGAAAGAGAAAACTCTCGTGATTAGGGAAGATAGACACATAGTATCCCCCTAATTGTATATATGCAAGTGGAGCTAAACAATGGCCAAGTGATATGACTACAATCTTGCCTCGAGTTACTCGACCCTAGATCTATTATCATTACCGTCTAATCATTTGAAAACTTAAGAATGTTTAGAATTATACCCTTAATCATACCCCTAACATAGACGACTATCATATAATCTTCTCTAAGGAATAATGTACCCTAGATATCTAATTATTTTACTTTTATTTCTTAACCCTTAGTTTTTTTATTTTTTGCGTTAACTAGCGACCCTGATTCATTACCCAAACCATATCCTTGATTTATTTTCCTAGTTATCTAAATCACTTTTTCTAAAATTACCCATTTCGTCGTACGTCACTTACTTCTACAATGCTTTGATCGTGTTTTTCTTATCGAAAAATTATTGTACCAATCAACCCTACATACCCTAGTTATTACTTAATTTCGAGGATGAAATTCCTGTTAGTTGGGTAGGATGTAAACCCCCTAAAATTTTACTATGGTTTTTTTTATATATAAATAATTTATTTCGGTATTGTTTTTTTTTGTACGTTGTCACCCTCATTTCCCGTATTTCCCGTATTTTCCGTATTTTTCTCGTATTTCGTATTTATACTCGTATCTAGATTTTGGCATGTATTTTATTTTTTTCTCAACTTGTAGAATTTTGATATTTTTCGTATTTTGGGTTTTGTCATGGTTCGGTTTTAATTGGTATGGATTGGGTTGGTTTGATTTGGTTTATTATGCATTGGAACACCTTAACCTACACTCCACCTTCAACACACCACAACCCACCCTCTTTATATTCCCCACCTACCACTCTCTCTCTTCATTACCACCACCATTTATTTCCTTCTTCTTCTTCTTCTTCTTCCTCTACACAACACCCACCCTTAGGCAAGTGCACCTTGCCACCACATGAGAACCCTATTTTACTTGTCCATTTGCTAGATTAGGATATGGTGATCAATATTAGTTCTTGGCATTTTATGATTTGGAGTCTCCATTGTTCTAGATCTAAGTCTTCCTATTTTTGGATTTTTGCATGTTTTGATCTATTTTAGTTGGTTTTCTAAGAGTTTTGAGGTTTCCATGTGGAAGAGCATTCAATTCCACCCAAATTGGAACTTTGGAAATCCGGATTTAGAGTTCGGATGGCCAAGTTATGATGCTGTGTAGCCTTGAGTTCAACCATGGTGTTCTTACTGTTTGGAGAAGACAGTGAGCAGTGTGCAGAGCTGTTTAGCTTACGCACACTGAGCTACGCGCGCTCTTTAGCGTGCGTACGCAGACTTGGGTACGCTTCCTGTTGGAAGCGTGTCTCCTTGAGCGTGCGTGACTTTTCACCTACGCTGCTCTCTCAGCGTGCGTGACTTTTAACCTACGCTGCTCTCTTAGCGTACGTGACTTTTAACCTACGCTGCTCTCTCAGCGTGCGTGACTTTTCACCTACGCTGCTCTCTCAGCGTGCGTGACTTTTCACCCACGCTGCTCTCTGTAGCGTGTGTGACTTTTCACCTACACTGCTCTCTGTAGCGTGCGTGACTTTTTACGTACGCAGCTCTTTCAGCGTGCGTGACTTTTGTACGCTGCTCCCCTGACCCCTTGTTTAACCCATTGGCTCTTGGAGTTTTGGTCTTATTTCTTTAAGCTTGGCTTTTCTATAGTCCTGTATATTGATATTTTATTAGATATTTTACGCCTATTTTATATCCTTACGCCTTCTGTCATGAGCTTGATTTTACTTAATATGTTTGGAATGACTATTGTACATGGCATGGTATGACAAGGAACTATCATAACACGACAGTGACCCGTAGTGGTGCACTCCTGACATGACCAACCTGACATGATAGTGGCCCGTCGTGGCGCACTCCTGATAAGTACTCTGACATGATTTATCTTAACTTGACCTGCCTTGACACCGTGGGTGGTTCTTTCTTGCTTGCTTGTTAAATCTACTTGTCCTGTCTTGCATCGTGTCTAGGATGGGACTCCTGAGTACCACGGTCAGGAGTACCTACTAAAATGGATTAAGGTTAATAACTAGAATAACACAGTAGTCATGAAGAGATGACACAGCTACAGGCAATCCCGTTACCTGGGCGCTCTTGGGATCTGTAGCCTGCCGTCGAGTAGGGCACATTTCCAGCACACCGTCGCGTGTTGCACCCTCTAAGTCACCTAAGGGTACATTTGTCTCCCGGGCGATGTACCCACCTGAATTCAACCCCTAATTTTTGACATGGGTAACCTGGATGGTCTGCAGGGCTTGTGGCTGTGGAACAATCTCACTGCATCTTGTTAGTAATTAGGCCTGTGATAACCCTAGTTAGTTAAAGTAGTAAGCCGTAGTATCTGCTTGGCCGTGATTGATTGAATGAGATATAACCAGTCTAGCCATGTCTTGATCCAGTACAAGATTGCCTCCTGTCTTGATTTCTTACATTATTATCTTGCCGATAAATGGTGGGAAACCAAGTTCTGTTCAGATGAAGGGTTACAACCCCGGTCCTTGTTTGGTTTACGGGTTGTAACCTGGCTATCGGAATAGTTCCATGGTTATCTCGTCGTATATCATCTTGCCATGTTTTCATAATTCTAGTTTTAATATTAGATTTTCTTATGCTAATTGCTGGCTTTGTTCTTATTTCGTGGCCCCCTTGTGGCACTTGCTCTTTCTGGGGTTGACCCAGCTGGTTTTGTGTGGCCAGATTTTGGAGCAGCTCCCGAGGATCTACCAAGCTTCCAGCCCAATGGTGGCGACTAGAAGGAACCCGGGCTACGAGTGGGTTTTCTATTTTGTTTCGCTCACTCTATTGTAAAGTTATTCTTTTGAGGCGTTTAGCCGACGAGCACATGTTAGCTCGATGCACTTTACTTACTGTCTGCCTACGGGCTGTAATCATGATTAACAAATCCTAGGGTTGATCATGTATGACTTAACTCTTGCTAGTCCTAACATTTTGTAATGACTAGCTTCATGATTAGCTGAATATGTGATATTTGGGACGCCTTATTATTGTATATTTAAAGATCGTACATCTTGCGACCATACTTACTTGCTTGTGATTGAGACATTAGGCTTGTTCATGACCATAAGAGACTGTTGGCTTGTAGTAAACCCTCATATTTCTAGACAGCCGTGACCGTATATCGTGGTGGTTTCCATTTCAATATACGTAGCTGGCTGTGTCTGCACCCGCTCTCCAGTATTCTGGTTCTGGGACGTGACATACGTCGAGTGCGAATATGTATATACAAAGTATTTACTTTTTATACAAAAAGTTTTATTATAGAAAAATATATATTTTGTTTCAAAATAGTATAAGTAAATATCTTTATCTATTAAGTTATAAAATGCGTCACGATTGCCAAAACTTAATTTGATTTTGTTTATTATAAAAAGGCTATTGTAATTGTTGTAAAAGTATATGTGATAATTTAGGAAATAATATTTTATAAATAAAATGTTCTATTCGCATGCGAGGTATATGAAATTAAATTAATGTATATTTTAATTTTCAAAAACTAATTATAATTATTTTATTTATTTGCAAAAAGGTATTTCAAATATATAAATATTTATTGTCATTTTTGAAAATTTTTTATTTATAAAAAGTTAATTTGAAAATTTGTTTGAATTAATGCTTAATTAATTTGGTGATTTAAATTTGGAATTTATTTTATTGATTTTATTTTAAATAGTTTTAAAGTAAAGATGGGGTTATCTAAATTTAAATTTGATTTAGATTGGATTGAATTGGTTTTAAATTTATTTAAATTAAATGATGAATTATCAAATGGGGATTTGATTTCCTAACCCTTATCTAACTAGGAGTCTCCACCTCTTATAGAAGGAGAGGCTCCTTTGATCTTTTCCTAGAATTCCACAAGCCTAAATTTCTTTACACCAAAGGGTCGTGCATCGTGTCCATTTTCACCACTTTTCTGTGTCAGCCGTGGCGGCCTCGGGTCCGACCCCGGGTGTCTTTCCACTAGATTATATTTTTACATATATATTATTCCTTTCGTGTCCGACATACCAGACACAACTTCTACTCCACTTGTGTCATGCAGGATACGAATCCAATACACTTTCTGTGTCGGACACCCCGACACAAACTCAAACGGTAAATTCTAATCCTAACCTAACCCTATCCATCGCCTTGTCGAAAAAATCCGCCACATATAGTAGGCTACGCCCAGGCACCCCGCACATTCACTTCGGACTACCATCCGTCCCCGCTGCCGGTGCTCCACGGTATCATCGCCACCTTCACCACGCCCACCACTGCGGCCGTCTCTACAAGTACCGCTCGACCCTTGCTCCCCCATCTACCCACAATCCTACAGCCTCGGCGATGCTGCTCCACCTCGGCCATCGTTGCCACATGTTCTCTCTACAGAACCCTACCTTCATCACCACCACATCATCTTACCAATCCAATAGAACCCACCAAAACCCCATCACCGGAACCCTAGACTCCCCTGTCGACCGGCCGCCTCCACCTTCGGTGATACAAAACCACACCACCTCCAGCCGACGTCGATCCACACCACAACCCTCACCAACCAAGCCACAAAAATCAACAAACAACCACCACCACCAACATCACTTACCTCGTCGCCCGTGCCGTGGCAAGGCTGTGCCCACTGGGAGATTCGGTCGCCCCCCGAGCCTCCACTCCTTCCTCAACTCCCTCCACATTCGCCGTGAGCCATGCTTGCCCGAGCTTTGGTGAAGCCCTGTATCCGCATCCGCCCTGACCCACTAGCGCCGACCGCAACTGCGCTCTGCTGCACCGTGATCGCCTAACAAATCTAGCATTATCAAACCCCACGTGCCCCGACGGAGCTCCGGCCTCCGACTCTGCCAGATCTTTCCCCCGGTAACCCACTATCAAACCCTCTTCTCGCTTTCCATCTTCTCCCTAGCTCTCTCTCTTCTTTTTACACTCTCTTTCGTTTTTCTCCCCCTGTTCATAAACTTCCCCTCTCTGTTTCCCTTTTCTCTTTCATACTCTCTCATCTTCTAATGTTTCTTCTTCTTTTATTATTTGATGGTGGAAGAAACAACTTTGTACTAATTATTTTTTATTATTATTAGCTTATTAAACGTATCATATACAATTATTAGTATTATTATTAATGCAATTATTATTTAATTTTGAGTAAAATATATATTCCTCTTAATATTTTAAAGATAAACATTTAGGGAAAAATATTATTATCATATTATTCCTCTTTTTCTAGATCTTATGTACTTATATAAAATATTTTAAATAAGAAAAATATAGTTGCAAATTATAGAATAATTTTCTAAGTACTTTCAAATAATTATCTAAATTTTTTTAGCTAACAAAATATAGCTTTCTACCTAAAAAGTGTATTTTTATAAACTTAGAATTTTTGCCTAAAATGATTTTGATTTTAAATGTTTGCCTAAAAATATATTTTTACTAATAAAAATATATTTTCAAGTAATATAAAATATTTTCTAAAATCGTATATATATATTTTTAATCCAATACCTTCGATTCTCATCATGTTCGTGACTAATCACCTAATTCCTATTCTCTTGCGAATTCTGGGCTACTTCATATCGTCCCTAGCTAATTTGACCGTTCTGGACTCGATGGAACAGTTCGTGCCATCATCGGAGACTGTCTTGCATATTAGTAACACCGAAGTCAAATTTTGTACCACCATGATCATCGTACCACACCAGGCAAGATACCTTTCCATTACTATTTTTTACTTTTCTCATTGTTTTGCATGCATTTATTTATTATTTATTTTTTGCAAATATAAATTGTTCTTCTCAATCATGTATAGATGCAATTACCATTTAAATTATGTTTTTCGTTACATGTTTATTTTATACACATTTGACCTAGATTTAAGAGACCACCCTTTGTTTGTGCCACATTCATTGGCCTTTACACTTGTATGTCACGAAGTCGTGAGTCGCATATAGATCTCGGACTTTTGTACCGATCGTACATCAGTATGTATAAGCCGTGCTATAGGATTAACCGCTAATAGTATTGTTTCACTTAACAAAATTGCCAAACAAAAGTTGGATTTTGAAAATAAAACGAGAAGAAGTACAAGAAGTACAAATTTGATTCTGGGAAAGTATTGCTATGGAAGTCTAATCTGTAAATGATCACTTTGTTCCTTGGACCATATGATGATGATGAAGATCACTGCTTGAAGTAGAACAACTTGGAAGAACTAAGTCACCAGAAAGGTATCGACGCACTTGGGCACTGATGGCGAGGCCGAATGCTTTCCTGCTTTGCTTCACTCTATTCTGAAAGAAAAGTTGAAGAAGAATGCTCCGGAGAATCAAAAATCTCGAAGTTCTGATCTCTCTATTCTCTCCTTCTCTCTCTGTGTGTGTCTTTGCGAAAGATGAGTCTATTTATAGACTGGGGCTTCTGTGCGTAAAAAAGCATCAAAATCTATCTTTACGCTAACAACTGCCACCCATGATCAGAGTCATCCTTTGCATATGTTGACACGCGTCCCATCATTTCAGTAAGAATAGGATACATGTACACACGATCTTCGAAATATGTGGCATGAAGGCCATGTAGGCAAACTACGTTCCAAACTGGCCAGAAAGAATAGGGCGTAAAAATAGCCCCAACATCCTCTGGGCGTAAAGCAGTAAGTTGAGCGTAAAATAGCTCTGTCATAGGTTTCCCGCGTAAAGTGGTTATGAATAACCTTGAGCGTAAAATGGCTCAAATAGACTTTACGCACACATTGCTTTATGAGCGTAAGAACTCATGTAAAACTCCGTACGTAAAAGAAACCATACAGTGAGCGTAAAGTAGCTCGATCCCCATAAACGACAACAATGGTCTTTGTATAAGACAAATTCCATTGGATTCTGTGGTAAATGCCATCATTAATATCTTCATGTCAGAGTTTGCATTAAATGCGAGATTTGACAGTTTTGTCCAGCGTAAAAGAGGCTGCTCTGTCCTTGGCGTAAATCATAGGTGTAGACCCAAGCGTAAAATGATCAGCCTGCTTAGGCGTAAATTGATTAGCCTAGTTTTGGGCGTAAAAGAGATTATCCGCTCTGCTTGGTGTAAAAAACCGATCACTTATGAATGGGATGACTCTTTCTTTACAGCACTTTTTACGCTCCTACAAGACCCCCTTCAAAGTTTTCAAATATCTCCAAAATTTGAAACACTTTGAACAGAAGCATAAAAGTTGAGATTTGATCTGCCAGCGTAAAATTTAGGATACGCAACAGCCATCCGCGTAAAAGCGGGGATGTCCAACAGTCGGCGTAATTTCCAACAGTGTCGGTCAACACTTAATTGTCACAATAAATTTCTTTTTTCGAAACTTTCGAATGGCTTTTCGCTTCCCCGAGTTTGCATTTATAATGAACAGTTTCCAATGAGGAATATGGAGAGCCGATTTAACCGTATAAATAAGGAGAAATTCTTCACTCTTATCATTCATCTCCATAGTGACATGGCACCCAAGAAGGAGATTAACAATGAAGAGGCTTCGGGCTCAAGGATTGACTTTGAGCGAGCACGCAACTTTGTAGCGTGCTTCGGATTAACTCTAGCAGTCTTCAGCCGCATCGATGGTGGTCCCCCGACTGCATATGAGGGCTCAGGAGATGCAGAAGCATTTTTAAATCTGATGCGCCGCTCCGGGATTCACAACATGCGTGAGTTAGGTGCCTCCCTTCGTCAGTCCAACGAAGGAGAGGGAAAATGAAATTCCATGTATTACGACTCTCTTATATATAGGGGTCCACTCCCCCCCTTTTTTATAAATAAAGTCTGATGTTAATCTCAACTGTTCAACACTTATTTTGACTGCTTCTATGATTGTTCATTCCCAAGAAACAAACCTGACACGTGGCGTCTGTCTTGTGGTTACGAGAGCCTTTAAATAGGATCTTCCCCCGAAATAGACTCATCCCAACAGTTCTTCAGCCTTTATAAATAGCCGAGAATGTTTCATATATTCTCGTACTCATTCCACTTAAGATAACTTTCTGTGATGTTGTTCTCCAACAAATGAGGATGGCGAAGCTTTCTTACGGCGCTTTTGTATGCCCGGTCATTAGATGCAGATTCAACCACCATTAGAGCCAAACCATTCGACTCAAATGGTAAGTCCGATCGTAAGCAAATATCTGTCTTTCGAATTTTTTTTGTTGAAAACATCTATTTATGAGCGTAAATTCTTGACGAGCGTAAAAATTTGTTGAAGCACTGGCAAAAAAGCGTTGTTGAAGTACTGGCGTAAAAAGCTTTGCTGATTGCTGGCGTAAAAGCCTTGTTGAATCACCGACATAAAAGTCTTGCTGAAGCACTGGCATAAAAAGCCTTGCTGATTGCTGGCGTAAAAGCCTTGCTGAATTACCGACGTAAAAGCCTTGCTGAAGCACTGGCGTAAAAAGCCTTGCTGATTGCTGGCGTAAAAGCATTGCTGAATCACCGGCATAAAAGCCTTGCTGAAGCACTGGCGTAAAAAGCCTTGCTGATTGCTGGCGTAAAAGCCTTGCTGAATCACCGGCGTAAAAAGCCTTGCTGAAGCACTGGCGTAAAAAGCCTTGCTGATTGCTGGCGTAAAAGCCTTGCTGAATCACCGGCATAAAGCCTTGCTGAAGCACTGGCGTAAAAAGCCTTGTGATCTGTTTTTAATTAGCGTTTAATACGCATCTGATAATACTTCTGTTTTTAAAACACTTCTTCTTTGTTGTTTCTGCAGAAGTTTGGCTGAGCATCTTTTCCAGAACCGGCATTGGCGATTTTGACGTTGTGAGGAGCATTCTTCTGACATCAACATCAGGGAGCTCATGCGCTTTTGATGCGCAAATCAGACAACTCAGAACTCTTCGTGAGATAGAAGGGTCTTCCTCTGTTGGTAGGAAGAGCCTTTATACACGGAGAGTTGGATGGTGGAGTCAACTCTACCCCGAGAAATCGGGTAGTAGAGTTCCTTTTACGGTAGAACTAGGAATCGTATCCCAATGCTGGATACATTCCTTTCTCCTTTGAGGTGCCGCCACTAATCCACCAATTGTATTAGCAGCAATACGCCTTTGGGCTGCCATACTCTGGGATTCTCCTCTCGTCTGAGAGAGAAGACCAGAGTTTGATTCCTGCTGTTCTGGTTGCTACTGGAGCTCAGACAGTCAGGAACTGCCACCAACAACGAACCCGTCAAAGAGGATCAAAGAAGAAATAGATCTCTATTAGGTTATCGTTGGTGTATAGAATGAAAATCCAAGAATGTAAGAGATTTCCATTATAACTTGTAAGAAAGTCTAAGAAATGTAATAGACTTTTTGATGATATGGGAATAAAAATGATGATTTTTCTATGATCAATGATTTGTATCTATCTGGATGTAATATGGACTTGATAGATAAATGAAATCTTATTTTCTGTTTTAGAGTATATGATACTATCAGAGGTAATGGACATAATAGCATATATAAACTCAAAAGAAAATTGGATTAATATCTATGCAGAGGTCAAATAGAAGTGATAGATAGGAAAAGAAAGTAGATTTAATATTTATTCAGAGGTCATGGAAACATGATAAATAGCGAATCCCACTTTCTAATCAATTAAAAATAGAAGATATAAAATCCCTTTCCCCGAAAACAAGAAGTCAGCTTAACCAAACCTTGGTAGCTGGGGATTAAGAAGACAGATATTGTGAGCGTATATATCAAGACGGTGGATGAATCAGCGTATTTCTTGGGAACAGAAAGGACGATTCAATTCCATAATTAAATGGATGAACCTGATAACATGAATGGACGAGCCTTTTCGGAAATGAAAAGTCGTTTTCAATTTCAGAGAATAGTTCATTAGTAATCCTCTTCTATAAATAGGTGAGAATTCTCTATAATAATTCCATTCTTATTTCTGCTCCTCTATTGGAAATGTCTTCCAAAGATGTACAACAAAAGAATGAAGTCCCCTGGAAAATCGAGAGCATCATTGATACGTTCCCCGTTGAACCCCCTGTATCAGGCTCATCAGGCTCAACCGAAATAGGTGGAAGCTCTTCTGCGCCCAAGCCACCCGAAGACATTCTTGCTTTTTAGTAGAGCCAGGGAAAACTCCTGAAGAAGAAGCGTCGAGGATGGCTGTCTGCAAATTTTTCATGAGTTCAGGAAACGACGCCTTCTATGCATTGGCCGACTATGTATTCAATAACGAAGGGGGTGGCCCTCGTCCTTAGTCTTTTATTTTGAACAAAAATAATAATAAAAGAAGTTTTATTTTTGTTCTGTATTCTCTTTTTATACATAGTATTTCTTAAGAAATTTGCCATTGATCGGCAGCATGAGTAGATCTCCATTAGGTTTTGACAACCGATAGCGCCATTGGAAAACATGGACTCAATTACATAAGGGCCTTCCCATTTTGCTTGGAATTTCCCTTTACTTTTATGAGTTATTACCATTGGTCTCTGAACATCTAATACAAGCTCGCCAACTTTGAATACCCTCTCCTTAACTTTACGATTAAAAGTTCGAGATATACGGGCTTAATATAGTTCAATGTGTTGTTGTGCTTGAAGACGCTTCTCATCCAATCCTTCAAGTTCTTGGAGTCATAAGCGATCATTATTCTCTGTAGTTAGCTAATTAGCAATGGCTATTCGAAGAGATGGAATCTGGATTTCCAATGGGAGAACAGCTTCGCATCCGTAAACCAATAAGAATGGTGTAAAAACAGTAGGAGTCCGGACTGTTGTTCGATAAGCCCATAAACATTCTCCAAGTTTCTCATTCCAATCACGTTTATTAGAAGAGACAAACTTTTTGAGAAGTTTGATGATCGTCTTATTGAAAGCTTCGGCTAAACCATTAGCAGCTGGATTATAAGCCGTAGAAGCCAAATTCTGAATTCGATTCTTGTCACAGAATCGATAAAAAGCTTGACTGGCAAATTGTGGACCATTGTCATGAATTATCCGTCGAGGAATCCCGAAGCGATAAATGACATGGTACTTGATGAAGCTGATCACATTAGATGTTTTCACTTCCGCAAGGGGGACTGCTTCTGCCCACTTAGAAAAGTAATCGGTTATAGCTAGTATAAACCGATGTCCTTTGACAGAAGGAGGGTTAATAGGACCAATGACATCCATACCCCAAGCTTCGAAGGGCCAAGAGGCTGCTGTAGGATGTAGAAATTCATATGGTTGATGAATAAAATTAGCATGAATCTGACATGCTTTACATCTTCTGGCATAGTCTACAACATCTGCTATCATAGAAGGCCAATAATACCCCATTCTTAGAATGCGGTCTTACAACTTTGGACCCGGTTGATGAGCACCACAGACACCATCATGAGCCTCACGCAGTGTTTGTTTGGCTTCACTTTCTGAGAGACAGTGCAGCAAGAGTCCGTCATATGAACGTCGGTATAACATATGTAAAGACGAATCATAATAAAACTGAAATGACCGTCTTTTAATAGATGCAGCTTCTTTAGGATCTTCAGGCAAAATCCCATGAACTGCATAATCAATGAATGGAGTTCTCCAATCTTTCTGCTGGGAACTTGACTCTGTATTATAACTTTGTTCAATATGCAGATTACTCTTCACACAGAACAAGTCTCGGTCCAACAAAGTAATTATATTTTGCCTTCGGATTGGGACAGCCAAGTCTGTAGCTAAACTGGCAAGAGCATCAGCCTCCACATTCTGAGAACGTGGTACAAATTCAATGAAGAATCCTTTGAATGATAGGACCAACTCGACTACCACCTAATGATAGGGGATGAGATCAGGATTTCTGACTTCATAAGTCCCTCTAACTTGATTAACGATCAATTGAGAATCTCCATAAGCCTCTAAGAATTCAATATCCAATTGTTTTGCTACTTGGAGACCAATCAATAAAGCATTATATTCTGCTACATTGTTAGAGCATGGCTCATTAAGAGAATATGCACGATATATGACCATTTTGTCAGGAGAAACCAAGACAATTCCTACCCCAGAGACAATATTGCCTTTAGGTCCCACTCGTGATGCTCCATCAAAATATAATTGCCATATATCATTCTTTAAAGTCATGTTACAATCCACTACTTCGTCTGGATGTCTTCATATAACTTTGAAGTTTCAGGTATAGGATGAGCAGCTAAGAAATCAGCTAACGCTTGGCCCTTCACTGATTTTTGAGGTACATAAATTATGTCATAAGGAGTGAGCAACATCGCCCAGGTAGCTAACCTGGAATTAAGAATACTCGATTTTCTCATTAATACCCGAATAGAATTTATTCTGGAGATGACATGAATAGTCTGTCCAGTGACATAATGCCTTGTCTTTTGGACGGCAAAAACCAAAGCTAGACATTCCTTTTCCACAGGAGTATATCTGTGTTTAGCTCCGACCATCATTCTGCTCAGATAATATATTGCTTGTTCATGACCCATATCACTTTTCAGTGCCAGAAGAGCGCCAAGTGAATGATCCAAGGCTCGAACATATAGCAAAAATGGTCTTCCTATCACCGGAGGTACCAGAACAGGCGGGTTTGTAAGATATTGCTTAATGTCATTGAAGGCTTTTTGACACGCTTCATCCCAGACGAAAGATACCCCTTTCTTTAATAGACGGGAGAAAGGTTGACATCTCCCAGAAAGGTTAGATATAAATCTTCAGATATAAGCAATACGGCCCTGAAAGCCACGGAGTTCTTTCAGATTACGAGGAGGACGCATTTCAAGAATTGCTTTAATCTTATCAGGATCAACATGGATACCTTGAGAGGTAATGACAAATCCTAGAAACTTGCCACTGGAAACCCCTAAGAAAGACTTAGTAGGGTTCATTTTTAATTGATGCTGGCGCATCAATTCAAATACTGTTCTCAAGTCCTGGATGTGATCATCCTTTGATCGACTTTTAACAGTGATGTTATCTACATAGCATTCAACTATCTTCCGTAGATGTTCTTGAAAGATATTGCTCATAGCCCGTTGATACGTGGCACCGGCATTTTTAAGACCAAACGACATAACTGTATAGTAGTAGACCCCAAGAGGTGTACGAAAAGCGGTGTGCTTTTCATCTTCTGGATGCATCTTGATTTGATTGTATCCTGAGAATCCGTCCATGAAAGGCATGCGTTCAAAACCATATGTATTGTCTATTATGACATCAGTAATTGAAAGTGGAAATTCGTCCTTTGGACAAGTCGTATTAAGATCTCGGTAATCTATACAAACTCGGACTTTTTCGTTCTTCTTCATAACAGGAACAATATTGGCCACCCAATCTGGGTGTTGTTCTTCACGAACAAAGCCACACGTAATCAGCTTCTTGACTTCTGCTTCAATTATATCCATCATATCTGGTCTAAAGTACCGTTGCTGTTGTTTTACAGGTTTGACATTAGGCAAAATGTTGAGTTTATGAGTAGCAACTTTAGGATCTAGCCCTGGCATATCCTCATAACTCCATACAAAGATGTCAATGTAATCTTTTATAAGTTTTATCAGTTCTTCCTTTTCATCTTCAGAAAGATTCTTACTGATGAATATTGGTTTGGACGTAACTCCATCTCCAACATCAATCTGGATAACCTCATCTTCTGTAGGTGGCTGTCGTTGTTCAAAACGAAGTTTCCATTGAGTATCCATCTGTTGAGCCCAAGGATCATTCTCAAATGGCTCTGATTCATCATCGGCTTGAACCATATTGACTGAGAGTATTTGTCCAGATTCATCTTTAGATTGAAGTTCCTCTGAATCTGATGATTGTGAAGAGCTGGAAGAGAGTTCTTCTTGTATATCATCATAAAACATGTGGGACGGGTCATATCCCAACCCATGACGAGTCTTTTGGTAAAACGGATCACCACATAATGGTAATCGTCTGCCCTTGCCTTGATTGAGACCTTGCATAGTCTTCAAATCATACCCCATGTTCTGGATGATCTTGATAGATTGCTGACTGTATTTGTCAATTCGGATTCATCCTTTGTCTTTATCCTTCAGCTCATCTGTCTGAGCAACAGGGATATTTCTAGCTAGGCCAAACACAATTTGGCGCTTGTTTTTCTTCTCAGACGGAACCACAAATAAGATTCTTCATAACGTCTAAAAGTTACGCAAGCTTGTGATGAAGCGGCCACAGGTAGAAGATAAGGAGAAGATGTTAGGAACCTTTGAGCATACGGTCCAACATCTATATAAGGAGGGAAAGAATTCTCCTTATGATCAATGTATAAAGTTTCTTTCGATTCTATGTTGTCTTTATATTGATGACTTTGATTATCAGAAGATAAAGTCATTCTCTCAATAAACTTGACAGCCATATATTCGAACAGGAAATCTTCATTAATATTAAAAAGTACAGAATGATCAATATTTACATCATTTACAGTCTGATTGCTACGCTTCGGATTAATCAACAGTGGACCATCATCCGTCTTCTGCGTAAATTTGCCAAGATTGACAATCAATGGTAGTTCTGGATCATTCGTACAAGAAGTACGTCCTTTGACCTTGATCATAAAAGGTTGAACTTGACTCTTAGCAGGAATATTTATTGATTCCTCAGATGAAGTTTGAGTTCTTTCTTTAACCTTGATCATCAAAGGTTGATCATTGACAGGTTGAGATTGGATTCGTCCCTTGACTATGATCTTCAAAGGTTGCTCCTCTGGCGGATCTTCATTAATAGACTGATCCTCAGATGATGATTGATCTTCAGCCATGTCTGATATATCTTTCACATGCTCTTGTTTATAAAGCCTTGAATCAGAGAAGTAGTCTTCGACACCTTTGAACGGATTAATATCAGCAAACTCAGTTTTCACAACTCCTTGGGAGTCCACATATTTGAAACATTGGTGAAGAGTTGAAGGCACAATATTGTGCTCATGAATCCACGGTCTTCCAAGAAGAATATTGTAGGATACATCCGAGTTGATAACATAGAATGTTACCATAGTTCGAAGATCACCAATCTGAATCTGCAGACGAATCTTCTCCAGTGGTTTGCTCTTGCCAGAGTTAAAATCGACTATCGTAGTACTAGTATAAGTCAGCTCACTAGTAGGAATCCTCAGAGGTCTTAGCATACTCTGGAGAATTATACTAATTGAAGACCCAGGATCGATGTAAATCCTGTCAATTTCAGTAGATCCGATATATCCAGTATAACACAGAGGCCTATCATGCTTGTTGTGTTTCAATAGCATATCCTCTTGTGTAAAGGTGATGTTAGGAATTGCTTCTATCACACTATGGCATTACAGACATGACACTCGTATATTATCAGGAGTCTTGAGTTGTGCCAAGCATGAATCTGCTTGAAGTAAAGCTTCGCTCAAAGTCTCTCTGCTTTCTATGGAAATGCGAAGCAGTTCAAATATAGAAAGTCTAGCCGGAGTATTGGCTAACTGAGCTAGAATGTCAAACTTGTAAGGCTTCATCACCACCCCCTGATTGGAAGTAGACTTCAATGGGATATCAAAGCGTACTGCCTTCTGTTTCCCTTTTCAACCACAGACGGTTTAACAGGAACAGGAGAAGGTTGAACTGGTAGAGTCTCCACTACATCTTCTGCTTCTTTGGAGGATCCCTCATAATCTTTGTAGTACTCTTTCCCAGATCTTGTACCAGCAAAAGTTTCTTCTTCAGACTCAGGAGAAGGAAGTACCATATTACAGGATTTAGTCTTTCTTCCCTTAGCCTTCTTTTTGTGAGGGTTGCTACGAGGCACTTCAGAACCCAATCCAGCAGTGGAATTCTGATTTTGAATTTGTAAAGGAAGACATATTCCTTTATCATAATTCAAACCTTCTGCCTTTTGAAAGTCGTAACCCATCTTCCTCATGAGAAGGACAGATTGCTGACTATACAAGTGGATAGGCAGTGAGCTTTGGACAGGTGTTTCAGCACAGAAAGAGGAAGAAACCTCTGCAACTACAAGAGAATGAAGCATAGACGTCTCTGTAGTTAAGGAAGGAAAAGGATTCGGGATACGAGGAGAAATCCCTGTTGGAACTTTTTCATAAGCAGCAAAGACTTATTGTCCCCGGTATAAAGGAATACTATTCATGGCTAGCCACTGCTGATGAGTAAGCTTGAGCTTGGTAGGAGGAGCTAGACTTGGAGGACAGATGTTTAGTCCTTTCAATCTATCTTCTAGAGGAAGGCCATCCCATAGATGATCCAAGTCATCAGGATTTGTAATAACATGAGAAATCATGTTGTAGGTTTTGACTTTCTTACCTTTCTTGGATTTTAAAGTTTTACCTTCATTTTCCAACTCAGGTATTAAGTCAGGATGTACCCACATGATTTTACCATTCTTCAATGTGAGCGGCAGCAATCCTGTATTTTCTTTTCTGGCAGGCAGGATATTCACGATCTTCATAGTCGCCTTCGAAATTGGGATAATTCCATCTGGGACTTGCTGTGGAGGAAAATCTCCAAACTGAAGAGAAACCATATTGGTTGTAACCGTATGGTCATCATTGGTTAAAGCGATAGTGCCACCATTTATCAGCTCTTGTATCTTCTTTTTCAAGACATAGCAAGCACTGGTAGGATGATTAATGTATCTATGATAGATACAATATTTGGGATTGTCAGTCAGATTCACCTCATTAGGCCTTTTTGGCTCTGGAATCTGAAGTTTGCCACTCTTCACCAGACACTGAAATATCCCTGGGATATCACTTTCGTCAAAAGAGTATTCTTCCTTTGGCCTGGAAGATTTCTGATTATTTGGCGTCGTTTTATTCTTGGAGAGATTGACCATAAGAGTATCTTTTTCTTTCACATTACGATTGCCAGGATTATTACCAGGATTATTTTTCTTTCCTTTATCTTCTGAAGCGAAAATCATCCCGTGTTCACGAGCCAACCTACCATTGGTCTCGGCAGAAACTGCTGCTATGATAAACGAAGCCCAATCTGTGAATTGGGAACCTGTGAAGACAGCAATGGATGGTCGCAGATTCATCTTCCATGTATTGATCAACGCAGAATCTGGCATACCAGAAGGCATCTTTAGAGTAGCCTGTCGGAAACGTTCAATGAACGTCCGAGTATCTTCTTTCTCCTTTTGTTTGATTTCTATCAAGGAGGACATGTTCATGTCCATACCTTCTTCATAGAAGCGGAAGAGAAACATTGCCTTGAATTCGTCAAAAGACGAAATAGAGTTATCGGGTAAGCTACGATACCAATCGTAAGCTGAACCCGTCAGACACCCGATGAACACTCGAGTAAGAAGAGCATCATTTTTCTGCAAGTGTACAGTCATAATATCAAAGTAGTTGATATATTGACTGGGAGATGCTTTTCCATCGAATAAAACCATGGATTGTGGCTTGAACTTCGGTGGGAAGGGTACATCATTCGAATGAGGAGGAAAAGGTTGCTTAATCCCTAACCTCTGGAGCTGATCTTTGTGCCTCAAAACTTTAAACTGTGCTTTGAGTTCACGCACTGCTTGAATGGCTTCACTGGTTTGAGGAAGCGTATTTGATTGAATAGTCGTTAGATGTACCGTAACCCCACTGGAGGTGGTATATCTTCTGGAATGATAGGATCTGGCGATGCAGAATTTTGATTAACAGCAGGCTCTTGAATATTCGAAGGTATATCAGCCCCTTGACTATCTTGAGCTTGTGCTGCTACTGGTACCGGAGTTATTACTGTGGGTTGAGCAGTTTGCTGATTCAAAATTATCTGATGCATGCTTTGCACCAAGTTAAGCATGTCTTTCAATGATTGCTCCACGGCAGTGAGACGTTGTTCCGTATTAGCAGATGACGTCTCTGGTTCATCTCCAACAGCGTAGGATTCAACCTCTCTTGAAGATATAGAGGGATTAGTATAGAAGTATGAATCCACACTATCGGTATCAGACTCAAAAGATTGAGTACCCCCAGCTTCTGAATCAGAAGTCTGCAATTGTCTTTGTCTTCTTGATCGAGTATTCTGATATACTCCTTCAAAGGAATTAAGAAGCCTGTTGAACTGTTGTTGACCTGGGGTTTGGGACATATTCCGTCTTGGATGTTGTCCTCTGTTAGTATGAGATGCCATGTTGACTGACACATATGACAGCTCATGTTCTTGGTCTTCAGCTTGATGTTGAGGCGAGTTAAAACTTAAACGATCAAAACTGATCGTTTTGAAGCCGAACAACAACAGTTGATCACAACCTGGTGATATTCACAATAATGTTTTTCATGGGAGAATGTCACCGGAGATTGTCTGTTCTTACGTTTTTGTATTAGCAATTCACGTAAATCAGAAGGAACAGATGGAGTATTCTTCTTTATTGCATTTGGGGTAGAAAAACGTTTAGTCCCTTGTGTATAAAGAAGATTACTGGCTGCATTCGCAGAACCAAACTGTACATTTTTACGCGTTTGGAGTTGTGTGCGTAAATCTTGAGATTTAGCACGAATGACTCCATTTTCATGGCGTATAATTTGTAAGTTTGGTACTTTGCGTAAACCAGTATAAGAAGGTTGTTGGTGTAGGACAGAAGCTTTACCAACGACATTTTTATGCTGCACACGTTTAGGCACATTCACATTAGATGTGCAAACATCGTTATGAATTTTATCTACACTGTCAAAGATAGGAGACTTACCTTTACGCATGGAGCGTGAAAATTGATTATCTACCACATCACAGATGAGAGATTTTGCTTTACGCGAGGAGCGTAATTTATTTGGGCCTACCACGTCACCGACGGGAGACTGATTCTTACACTCAGAAGCATAAACTTTAGAGTCTGTCCCATTACAAATGGGAGATTCATTCTTATGTACTGAGCGTAGAATTTGGTTCTTACCCACTGAGCGTAAAACTTGATTCTTATGAAGTGGGCGTGAAACCTGATTATCTTCACCATTACAAACGGGAGATAAATCATCACACTTTGAGTGCAACTCTGAAGTAAGGACCGCCTCGTTACGAACGGGAGTCCCTACGACAGGAGTGGGAAGAATTCTCTTGTGATCAGAAGCAACAGAGAGATCAGAAACCGCTTTGGATTTGGGAATCCAAACTTTTCGTGCTTTGCGAGACTTTTGAACATTTGAGTGGCGAGAACCACCCCCAGTTTGGAGCATTTCTTCATAGACAGTCTGGTCGAAGTGCCCAACCAGAGTCTTCTTGGTTGAACCGACCGAAACATCATCATATTGAGCAATCGCCTCCTCGTCAGAGGAGAAGGTGTTCCCCAGCAGAGTCACCATTTTGTTTCACTTAACAAAATTGCCAAACAAAAGTTGGATTTTGAAAATAAAACGAGAAAAAGTATAAGAAGTACAAATTTGATTCTGGGAAAGTATTGCTATGGAAGTCTGATCTGTAAATGATCACATTATTCCTTGGACCATATGATGATGATGAAGATCACTGCTTGAAGTAGAACAACTTGGAAGAACTAAGTCACCAGAAAGGTATCAACGCACTTGGGCACTGATTGCGAGGCCGAATGCTTTCCTGCTTTGCTTCACTCTGTTCTGGAAGAAAAGTTGAAGAAGAATGCTCCGGAGAATCAAAAATCTCGAAGTTCTGATCTCTCTATTCTCTCCTTCTCTCTCTATGTGTGTCTTTGAGAAAAATGAGTCTATTTATAGACTGGGGCTTCTGTGCGTAAAAAAGCATCAAAATCTGTCTTTACGCTAACAACTGCCACCCATGATCAGAGTCATCCTTTGCATACGTTGACACGCGTCCCATCATTTCAGTAAGAATAGGATACATGTACACACGTTCTTCGAAATATGTGGCATGAAGGCCATGTAGGCAAACCACGTTCCAAACTGGCCAGAAAGAATAGGGCGTAAAAATAGCCCCAACATCCTCTGGGCGTAAAGCAGTAAGATGAGCGTAAAATAGCTCTGTCATAGGTTTCCCTCGTAAAGTGGTTATTGAATAACCTTGAGCGTAAAATGGCTCAAATAGACTTTACGCACACATTATTTTATTGGCGTAAGAACTCATGTAAAACTCCGTGCGTAAAAGAAACCATACAGTGAGCGTAAAGTAGCTCGATCCCCATAAACGACAACAATAGTCTTTGTATAAGACAAATTCCATTGGATTCTGTGGTAAATGCCATCATTAATATCATTATGTCAGAGTTTGCATTAAATGCGAGATTTGACAGTTTTGTCCAGCGTAAAAGAGGCTGCTCTGTCCTTGGCGTAAAATCATAGTTGTAGACCCAAGCGTAAAATGATCAGCCTGCTTAGGCGTAAATTGATTAGCCTAGTTTTGGGCGTAAAAGAGATTATCCGCTCTGCTTGGTGTAAAAAACCGATCACTTATTAATGGGATGACTCTTTCTTTGCAGCACTTTTTACGCTCCTACAAGTATTGCATGATTAGTTTAACTTAGCGGTTAATAGAGGTTATGTCTTATGAAGACAATATATAGGCATGGGGTGGGGAGGAGATATCCTTAGCGTATGGGCTACTATGCACATTACCTTTGTGACTTTACATTCTGCCGGAGAAGCGGGTTGACGACCCTTTATTTTATTGCTGGGCACTGACGTTTGAGTAACGATTATGATTTAAGGCCCCTGGTGCCCAAGAGGGGACTATGTCGATCCCATTTTAGCCAGATAGCCCATGCATTGGAGATTTGTTCTTAAACTGTATTCACTTAGAATGGTTAGACTACCCTATACGATTAGTTATAGATACTTTTGGTTTATGTACTTATACCTAATCGCGGCTTTGTGCGGACTAGTTTGCCACACTTTGTCCTTGTTTGGTTGTAGGTGTGGTGGTTCACTGCTTCGATGATAAGGTACTGAACCTTGTTGTGTTCTGGATACTACTATTAGATTCATGGTACGAAAATATACTTCATCGTGGATTAGGGTGCCATCTTCTGTCCTTGTTTGGTTGGAGGGATGGTACGCTAATTCAAGGGTGGAGTATTGGACCATATTATGATCCGATTTGACTTATTATTGAGCAATTTATATTCAGTTATATGGCACGTTTATATGTATCTTGTTACGTCCCTCCGAGGATTTTGTGATTTCTCCATATGTGTGTTTCTTGTCTTTTCACAGGAGTTCTAGCCAAGATAGTAGTCTTATCCATCTGATCGAAGATGACTTGCTCTTGGATCGTCCTTTGATACTTTTGACAAATCTTTTCATTTATTATTTATTACTTCTCTTTTAAAATAGTTGATGGTGGATTTGTCTCCGCCCTACAACTTATACAAACGACAATTTATAGTGATTATAATATCTTTTATTCTTTTATTTGTGGATGAAATTTAATAAGCCATAATTATACTGCACTACAACAAAAACACCTTTTAATGACGGCTAAAAAGCATCATTAATTACAAACCATGACACTTTTTTTTCCAATCCAAGCGTTATGAAAACGGGTGTTATAACTGTTTTTAAAAGCGTTATAAATAATTCTTCCAAAACCGTCATTAATAGGTTGAATTTCTGCTACGGTTTATTTTTTAAGCGTTATGGATAGTTATGTAAAAACCATTATGAATAGATGATCTATATATGATCATTGTATCACATTTATAACGCTCTATACTGCATGTTATACATTACATTCCAAACGCTACTCAATTCAATTCAAAAACAACCACTTTGAACCATATTTACAACAAAATATTGAAATATAATATAAAGTACCATTCTCCATTTCATTGTCTCAAAATAGGGTACATCAACATCTCACAGATATTGAGTACTTTAGCTAGCTACATTTCATTGTCTCAAAATAGAGTACTTTAGCTACCATTCTACATTTCTTTATTTCATTATATACATCTTCTCAAAATATATAGAGTATCCAATATAGAGTACAGTTTAGCTACATCAAAACTATCCACATCAAAACATCTCCACTAACCCAGATAAAGCATTTAGGAAAATCTATATGAACACTAAGCCACTGAAGTTCTTCTCCTTCCCTCTACAACATGGGCCAAGTGACAAAGAGAATCAGCAACTGCAGACATATAAAAGAAAGGAGACCGATGGGTTGCAATTAAATAATGTTACAATGAAACATGCATCTTTACTCAACAAACCTCTTTCTTCCTAAGAGAAACTACTACATACCAAAACTGATTTACATAAAGGAAATATCGAGTTTATCGTATATATTTGATACAATTTCATATAAAAGACAAAAAATATATAATACGGACAAGATGTGAAACTCATCTAAATTATTCACTAAAAAGTACAAAAGCAACAACTATTTTGAAGTAAATAATAGGTTAAATGTATTATGTAAGTCCAAAACTCAACCCAAAACTGATTAGAACGAATGTAACCCCAACACCCAAAAAGTTTATAGGGCATTCAGGTTTGGATCTTACATAAAACCGACCCGGTTCAGCCTTGCGTATAAAATTCGTATAATAACCCAAGTAGTTGAAGAATGTTCAGGCGAAGAGTGAGATACTCATCTGAGTATAAAATTGGTATTACATGAGTAACCAAAAACCTTTTAAGCATCAAAATTGACATTAAAGAAGACACTATGAATAAATACCTTTAAATCAGATATAGCTTGTGTAACAGGTTCTTTTGGAACCAAGTATGCAGAAGCACATACAGCTCCAGTGAAGATAATAAGTCCAGCAACATTAGCTAGGCTGCAAGCTTTAGCATCAAGAACTCTATGACAACCAATGCTAATTAACCTGTCTATGAGATTAGGCATGGCGATTTTAGCATCAAGAACTCTTATACAGATAGCATGCTTATGTCAGATAGAAAATCTCGCATATTTAAGCAAGAAGATCCTTGTCTAAACCATTGAATAAAATATAAACAAAACTATCATATGACAACCAATGCTAATTCACCTGGATATGAGAACAAGCATTATAGTTTTCAGTATCAAGAGTATCTTTTCTTCGTGAATTCCAGTTCCCTATCTGCAACTTATTGTCCCAACTTCTCCAAAACTAACCGTTGATGATGCCTGAGTTGTTTATATTGAAATAACCAATAAAAAAATATCTAGGTAGTTTCAGATTATGACCAAAATTCATTTATAATATGCTATATATAAAGAAAAAAATGTACATATTTAAAATAATAAGTAACAAGTGTTACACTCACCAAATCTGATAATTCTTAGAGTTTGCCCACAATAACATGGTCAACAAAATCTCTTTCATCTTACAAATAAATATTTAGCGCCTCAAGCACAAGATGTCTGAAATACAAGACCTATTTTACAAATAAATATTCTTAGAAAATTTATCATCAATAGCACATGATAGAATTAAAAATTTAACATTTCAAGGTGTTTCATTATACAACAATCAAATATAAATTTAATTACACAAAGTTGATCATCACTAGTTTTCGCTTCCAAACGAAACTCCGACAATTGCAGGGAGTTCCTCCTCGTAATAAGAGTAAATATTTCAAAAGCGCATTTCATCGACCACATAGAATGCAGCAATAAAATCAACCACTAACCAAAATGAGAAGTATAACAGCAGAGGGGCATATGGACATTGGAAGGTTTACTGATGGAAGCGACGGAGAGCGCCCGCGAGAGCCGGTCGGATATCCCTAGTGACTTCCATGAGGCCCCATTCTCCTGGTGCATTAACTCTATTAACTCCATGCCTATATTTCACATTGGCGTTTTATCAAATAGATAGAAAGCAACAACAAGAACAAAAAGAAAATCTCCATCAAAATTCCAAATAACCAAATAGAGATAGATCTAAGTATTTAAAACACATTAGACTTTAGTGTCGAGTATGACGACAATGAGGATACCGATGTTCTCCATAGCCCAGCGGAGGTTCTGGAGTGTCTCCCCAGTGGTACTCCTGGGAGTCGTGGGACAGGTTGAACATCTCAAAGCTGCTCTAGCATCTCCACCAACAGGAACAACGGGACCGGCTTGCAGAATAGAGAACACCGGAGATGGCCCTCAGCAACAGCTCTAGCATCTTCCTACGAGAAAACGGAGGTGTGGTATAGGAACTTGCTTTAAATTAGGGTTTGCTCGTGAAGGAGAGAGGAGAGGGTGGCGGAGAGGAGGCGGACGGCGGAGACGAGCCAGGAGAGAGGGATGGACGACGATGATGGGGGGGACTTGAGCCGAAAAATTAGGGCTTCTTCGAAGGCCTTAGGGGAGTATATGTGGTGCTTCTTGGTTTAGGCTTTTTCTTAAGTGCCGGAGAAGTGCGGGGGAGTGGAGATTTTGACTTAAACTTTGGTGCTTTTTTTCATAACGCTCGTATGACTGAAAGACTATCAATAATATTTATATTGGACACTGTCATAGAATGGAGTCTTGCTGAACTTTGATGACGCTTCTTTATCAGCCATCATGAAATCCACTTATCAAGCATCATTAATAGGTCTTTTTGTTGTAGTGATTTACAGCTTACGTATATTTATTATACGACTGGCATGTCTACATACCTAGTCCTAGTATTTTGGGACTGAGGCATTACACAAGTACATTCATATCTTGTATTTGTGACCTAGTCACTTTTGGAGCATCATTACATGCATCGAGTAATTTAATTGCAATAGAATGTAAGTGAATTATCCTTCTAATTTCTTGTTCACATTACGGAGGTGTGGGGTCAAGATGAGATAAAGTTGTACTATACCCTAATAATTCATGATGTTCTTGTAGAATGAGGCATTTATATCCCATTTTTATCTTCCTCTAACGCCGGGAAAGCACAGTAATATGGCTTCTAAGAAGGTCAAATTTCAAGAAGATATAGAAAGTATGAGGTATTTCCAATCATAGTCATAGACTCTATAGGAAGTCTAGGTATTATCTATTTAATATGGCCCATATATTAATTATGTTTGGTCAAAACATTATGAGAGGTCTTGGTCAAGTATATCCGGAAGCAAGTGGTACCGAGAGATGCATAACATAGGCTACGAAGAGATGCAGTTACGAAACAATGGAAGGTGAATTAGTGAGCCAAGAGGTGGGACTTACATAATAGGGTAAGCGCCTATTTCATCAAGTTTGGTTTTATAGTCCCAATACGGCGATGGGCTATGATGGGTTTAACTGAGTCTCAATAGGTTCCCTAATTGGACTTCAATCTTTGATTGCATGAACTTTAGATTTTAATCTATGGTGGCTGGACAAAATTTTGTGAAATTTTAAACCATCCCTATTAGGTTAGGGTAATGTAGAATAGGTTCAAATTCAAGTGGTTGGGCAAATTTCCCGTCGGGTTGGTAGAATAGGTTATGTAAGTCATGAGATGCGCCTTCCTTGACTTTTGTGTTTAAGTAGCACACAAGGCCTATATTGAGTGGCACACTAGTGGCATGTGCGTAGAGGGCTTCGAGTAGATCACAACCATATATTGGACCAAAAGATTTGAGTTAAGGTTGGATCTCTAACTGCAGTTCGAAAGTACATCGGTGTTATGGTAAGGGTTATCGCTAGTCCCTTTTGACCTGAAAGTCGTATCATAATAATAGAGTCCAAGGAGATGTGTTTGTGTGGGACATGATATGTCTACTTTAAGGTGGACTCGTTTAAGTTTTGTATTTAAATTTTGTTGGAAGGTAACAGCTAGTATTACACTTCATATATCAAAGTCACGGTAAGGGACACCAAAAGATTTAAAAAGAAAGTGGGAGTTCACGAGTCACTAATTTATCATCCTAGTGAGAACCAATTTACCTCAATCAATCGGTGATCCCCAAATTCCTAAAAGTAAGAATGGCTTACAATATATTCACTCTAGAGACTAGGATATGGTTTTAGGAATAATGAGGTTAAGAATATTTGAGTCGCGATATCGTACCTTGACATTTGGTAATAATAAGTCACGTTATGATTGATAACATGATAGGGTAGTTGTGAATCAGTTTCGAGGATTGTACCCCCTGTAGAAGCATGGAAAATAATAAAGAAAGAGCCATGAGGCCAGGAAACCCCATGCGGTACAGAAAGCCCATGCGACTCAGAGGACCCATGCGGCTCAACAAGCCTATGTAGCTCTGTGATCTCCATGCGGCTCAGAAGAGAAGACACGTGGCGTAACAGCGCTCCCCTTCGACCCATGCTGTATTAATTACTGTGACGGCTGACAATTCTGAAAAAGTGACAGCTTTGATACAAAAGAAGTAATTATGACCCTGTCATAATGACAGCCCCCTAGGGAAGAGAAAAAGGTCTCTGACACAAATCCCCTGAGATCCATAAAATGCCACGTGGCCTTGATCACGTGGACGATCATATGCGGCTCGAGCGAAGACTTCCCATGCGGTTCAGAATGAAGCCGCTCCATGCGGCTCAGGCCGAGACAGCCTCATGCGGCTCAAGCAGAGGCCTTCCCATGCGGTTCAAGAGGACCATTTCCATGCGGCCTAGGCGGATGCATCCATATGTGGCTCGCAATGATCATCTCCATGCGGTTCAGGGGTTCGAAGGGGGGGAAGCCACTACCCGAGTAGCTATGACACGTGGCCCTAACCTTATGTGGCCCAAAATCTTATGCGGCTCAATCGTCATACGGTTCAAATCCCCCCAGTGGCTCCTAGGACACGTGTTCTAAGTCGATCAATCTCCCAAATTTATTGTAATCAGAGATTGGATCAAATCTCAATAATCTGGAACACGTGACAGGAGAATAAATTAAATTTATTCACAGACATCAGAAGATCATTATGAGGAAGATTTATTCCAGTCAGTATTAATTGCTGATAAGATTTGGTGTAATCTATACTTAATGGTCCGAATTCGTCACAGTCAAAACGAATGGCCTAGATTGACCAACCCACAAGCCGCCGCCATCTCCAAGAAGCAATTATTTGCAACCCTAATGATCATATCTCATTCCTATAAATAGCAGGGTGCCATTCCACTGCAAAAGAGAGGAGACACACAGGCAGAGAGATACAGAAAAGAGTGCACATACAGAGAGGGAGAGCACCAGGATACTTGGAAAGGAGAAGCAGAGAGAGCAAAGAGAGCATTTCTTCCAACGCCAAGCAATCTTCTGGAGCCAAGGCTGCATACCGATCGTCCAAGGAGTAAGGCAGAGCTGCCATCGCTTTCTCGAACCTCTGTTGTTACCCCCCAGAATCTAAAATAAATAATTGTACTTAGATTGCTGTACCTAGGTTTTCGTCCCTAGGCTTTCTTTGTACAAGCGAGTTTGTAACGTAAAGTAAAAGTCCGGTCCTCCTATAATTGTTATGTTCTTTTATATTTCATGGCAAACACGATGGCGACTATGCTGGGGACAAACTTTTCTACGGCTGAAGAGTTGGTGACACAGTCGGATGCAGCCAAGCTTGTCTCCACGCAACAGAAGATGGTCGTCCGTTTCGACCAACAGGCATTCGAAGAGATGTTCTCTGAAGGAAGTGCTGGCCCGATCCAGAAGTGAACCCGTACAAAGAAAGCTCGCTGCGAGTGGAGGCCGAAGTAATTCGCTCCTCCACAAGCTCTGGACGGGATACTCTCTGCTGCCCAAGACGGCGAGGGCGATTCTCATGCGGCTCCACTTCAAGCCATAAAGAACTCTGCTGTTCCCAAGTTCGGCAAAGGAAAACACTATGATACTGGACTTGTAGGGGCAAAGAGTGACTCTGTGCGTCCCAAGAAGAAGCCGAACACTCCTTTCAACCACATGCAAGAGGCTTATGAGGGTGGATCCACCAGCCGCATGAAGAAAATCCATGCGGCCAGATCATCCAGCCCCATAAAGAAGAATCATGCGGCTGAGACTCCCAGCCGCATGAAGAAGGCCTATGCGGCTACGCCTGCCAACCGCATACAGACCACCGAAGACAGCCGCATGACACCTACTCCACGCGGCTCCGTCTTCGACCGCCTCACTTATGGTCCCGATCTCTTGTACTCCCAAGAAGACATGTCTGACTCTCTCCAGTATCACTTAGACTCTTCCTACTATGTGCCCTTACGCACTAGAGCGAAGAAGTCTAAGGCAGCGTGAGCCTGGCGAGTTCGATCTGCTGATCTGACCTCCGACCATCCGAGCGTCCCACATACCGTTATGCGGGCCTCAGATGGGAAGTTGTACAGAACCACTCGAGTCCAGCCCCCGGCGGCGGACGGACAGAGGGGTTCGCAAAAGTCTCCAAAAATTTCGAAAGCAGAGATGGTCGATCCCGACCCATCTAACTTGCGTGAGGTTATCCTCCACAAACGTAAGGAAAGAGAAGACGCATCGGGGTGCAAAAAGTTCTCTCACGGACTCCACTGTATGCAAGTCATCATCAACTGCTGCTGCAACAGTGCGACGACACAAAAAAGCCGGCAGTCCGTATTTCAAAGACTGCGACAGCCATCTTCAGAAGACGAGGCACTTCCCGTCGTATCTTGTAACTCTGCTCGGAAAGTCCCCGCTGATGAAAGGGGGAAGAAGACAAGTATTCCCAGCACAAAAATCTCAACCACTGCGACTAAAAGACTGTCGTCTAAGCGGGTGCCCACCACCGGAGTTTTCCAAGGTACTCGCTCTAAGACGAAATCTGCTATAATGGGAGATTCGTCGTCCATAACGCAGGGGGTTACTGAGGCTGGGGTAGCACCCCTCCGAGCCTCCACATCAACCCAATGTTCCAAGAAGACGAGCCAGGGAAAATAACTCTCCCATCAGATGTAGCAAATCTCGACGTCCCCGATGACATCCACAACTCCCAAGACAAGGCAAACTCGGAGACTGGGGGTACTGTTCCTTCTGAGTCTGAATCAGAAAGGAACATACCCACATACCCCGATGACTTCTCACTACAGGGGTACGATTCGAAGGGCGCTTCCTCCACCGCTCCGTCTATCTCCCCTCATGTAAAAATGGTATTCATGACAGACAGCAACCAAGGTGGTTCCAGTGATCGCCAGCGCATCGACAGTCTCGAAGCCATAATGCTTGCTTTGTTCAAGTCTGTAGACGAGATTAAAGCGGCCCTTCCAACTCTGGAAGGAGAGACGTCTGGCCCAACCAGCGCGGGTCCCGCGGTCAATGCAGACTCGAATTCGACGACAACGAACCCGGGCAATAATCCTCCGGAAACAACGGCCCCCACCGACGTGGACGAAGCCCGCGAAGTAGGAAGAGAGGTCCAAGAGCTCCGAGCAATGTTCCACGCCCGAGAGAATTCTCAAGACCTCAGAATACGGCAACCATACCCCGCTGCATGGAGGGATGTGCCATTCCCACCAAGATATAAGCCGTTCAATATCAATCCCTATGATGGCAAGACCTTCGCAAGTCGGTACATCACTTACTTCGAGGTTACCACCGACCATCTGCCCCATGACGATGCTATTCTCACACGATTATTCGTCGGGGCATTGGAAGGAGTGGCCTTCGACTGGTATCACAATCTGCCGGACAACTGCATCCACTCCTTCGTCGGCTTTGAGCGCATATTCTTGGAGAGATTCTACGAAGTAGGGCAGGACGTCACCATGTCCACCCTCATGGACGTCGTCCAAGGGGAGAAAGAGCTGGCAAGGAACTACATTGAGCGGTTCTGCCAAACCGCCATGAAGCTGCCCTCTGGAAATTCGGATTCCTCCTTGATTGAAATTTGCCAAAAGAGACTGCTTCCAACGATCAGTCTCTGGATGGGCGAAAGTCAATTCAAGGATTGGAAGACGTTCATCATCAGCGCCACAAGTGCGGAAGAACGATTGAAGAAGGCTCGCCAATTGGGGTTGCACATCTCGGACGGAGAGAACAAAGGCAAACGTCCTAACACCAACAACGACAATAGGGGTAATTCCTCCAACAATCGAGACAGCAGGGGCAAGCAGGCTATGGTGGCCGACACGGCACAAAAACTTGAGCTAAAGCCAGCAGACAAACAATGGCCGCAGATCACGTACTCCTTCGAAGATGGTCACGTCAAGCCCATCTTGGACATGCTCATACAAGGGGATAGAATTTAGCTTCCTCCACCAAGACGGGAACTGCGGCCGGCAGAAATGGAGAACCTAAAGTACTGCCATTATCATCGCTAAGTCCACCATGCTACACACGACTGCTACCAGCTGAAACGGTACATCCAAAACCTCATCGATTCGAACGCTTTGGCCATCGATTTCGAAGAGGTAACGGTGGCAGCCAATATGGTGTCGGTACAATTCGGCAGCTTCCCTCCAACGAAAACTCAAGACGGGGTGGTCTCCATCCCTCTTACGACAATGGAGATTGCTAATCTTCTACCTCCCCGAGATCAGGATGCTGGTTTAGTGCCCCTCACCACATCACGAGGGGAGGTCATGTGGATCCATCCAGATTTGGTATCGGAAGTGACTCGGCCCATATCATCTTCTACCTGCAAGAAAAAGAGTGGATAAGTCAGATCCTGTCGCACAATCTCGGCAGATATCGAAGAAGCTACAGCTGTCATCATACGGTCTGGAGCGCAATCACAACCTGTGGTTGACAACCCAGCTGAAAATCATCAACCCACTACAACTGATGCTCCGGGACCGGCTCAGCCTTCGACGACCGACAAGCCTAGGCCGAGGGAGACTCGTTTTGACAAATCCCTCCGAAAAGAGGCATCACAGGGACTGGAGAAGCCCTACAACTTTGACATATTAGCGCAGTTGGCCAACACACCGGCCAAGTTATCATTATACGAGCTCCTAAGACTCTCCAAGGATGTTCGTGCAGCTTTGAGCGATGCACTCCAAAATGCCGATGCATACCTGGCTCAAGTTAACCCGCCTGCGGATCTCCAAGACAGCGCCTGCACGGGAGCAATGCTCAACATCGTCTTCACTCCGCAGGACATGCTCATCAAAACTAATCTGCACGATCGCCCGCTATACTACACTGGATACATCGGCGACGTGAAGGTGGACCGGATGCACATAGATCCTGGCTCTTCCATAAGCATCATCCCGAAGGGCCTGCTACATCATCTCCGCATCCCAATGCATCGCCTGACACCCACAAGCACCGCCATCAGCGATTTTCATTCGGGCAGGAGCTACCCAATCGGGAAGATTCGTCTGAAGTGTCAGATTGGCGATCTCCAATCCGAAGTCACCTGCTACGTCATAGATGCAGACACTTCTTACAACATCCTCTTGGGGCGCCTATGGATACACGATTATATGTGTACGATCACCCGCTATACTATACTGGATACATCGGCGACGTGAAGGTGGACCGGATGCACATAGATCTTGGCTCTTCCATAAGCATCATCCCGAAGGGCCTGCTACATCATCTCCGCATCCCAATGCATCGCCTGACACCCACAAGCACCGCCATCAGCGATTTTAATTCGGGCAGGAGCTACCCAATCGGGAAGATTCGTCTGAAGTGTCAGATTGGCGATCTCCAATCCAAAGTCACCTGCTACGTCATAGATGCAGACACTTCTTACAACATCCTCTTGGGGCGCCCATGGATACACGATTATATGATCGTGCCTTCCACGCTACACCAGTGCTTCAAATATGTCGACAAACACGGCCTCGTGAAGACAGAATTTGCTGATATCGACCCCTTTAAAGGGGTCGAATCCTACTACTCAGACTCCTGCCTATACGAAAAGTCAAAGAGGCACCTTGATGAAGGAGATGTACAAGCTCATACCGAGATAGCTACAGAATCAGAAGAACCTCTAACGATCCACCTCCAAGCTCGCAAACCGGACAGGTCCGTACCCCTTACTGCCACTCTGCGGAAGGACGCGATCAGCCTCTCGGCGCAGGAGGAGCAGATGATAATCTGGCTGCCAAGGTCCGGCCAAGTGCCGAGACCCACAACGAGGCCACTGACAATCAGAATGCCGAGAATCGGTCAACCCCAAACGGAGAAGCTCAATCCCTCCGACAGGCCACTGACGATACGCCTTTCCAAGAAGGGTCGTCACCCCGATGCATGGTCTGACACTTCTAGCGAACCAGCCACTCCTCGCTCCACATCAAATGCCAAACTGGGGGTCGCTAGTCTGCCAACAACTCCACGCTATGCTCCATCAGCTGAACCTCTGATGATCAAGCTACCCAGGTCGTCCCCTTAGTCTTCACTTATACAGGGGGTAGCCGAAGAGGAACCGAAGCTAGCCAAGTATGTGGCTGCCCACACTGATGTTCCCTCCACTGATGATGTAATCCCCCTAGAAAAGATACCTTACTTCATCAATAAAGGGTTATCTTTGAAATACATCGAGCTCACTAAGCTATGTACAATTTATGCTATGGAACACGGTATAGGCACTCACCTACACACACAAGTGACAAATGTGTACACTGCGATCTAGCTTACTCCAGTAGAAAATGCTTACCGAATAATCGAGGGAGGGGACCATCCAATTATCTTTGGCCGGAAGGACGACCCGCATCCCTTCACCATAGAGGAAGCCGACCTCGGGTCAGATGCCGGAAGACTGCCTCTGTATCTTTATAGCCCCCAATCCAAATATCTCATGCAGAGACAGTGGTATGATCTGGAGACGATGCCAGGTTTGAACTACGGTACTGGACGACGATTACCTTTGAAGCCGCCAGTCCCGACGGGTAAACCACGGGACTACTATAGCAAAACTCGATGCGGGTTTGGGTATGTAACGCCTACTACGACCCCTGAGAGTTCAGATGAAGAATGCGACTGGCAGTCACATTCAACCGGGTCACCAACTTCTGACTCGGATACCAGCATCGGAGACGTGTTCAGACAAGTCTTGTCAGTCAACATGGCATTCGCCGACGCTTACGAAGAAGACGAAGACATTCTCGAGATCCTCGAGCTAGAGCCGTGGGCCCAACAATTGGATGCACAGTAGGAAAAACGGTTCGAACTGAGAGAACCTCCTACTGAAGATGAAGTCATACAGGTTGACCTCGGCAGCGAATCTTCTCTAAAACCAATTTTTGTCAATAAAAGCCTAGCAGACGAAGAGCGGGAGTCGCTGCTAGAACTTGTCAGAGAATACATTGATGTGTTCGCCTGGAGCTATGAAGACATGCCAGGGTTAAATCCTGACATTGCTCTTCACAAACTCAACATTCGGCCAGATGCGAAGCCAGTCAAGCAACAACAGCGATACTTCCGCCCAGGCATCATGGACGCGATCGAAGCCGAAGTCAACAAACTGATAGCCAGCGGCTTCATTCGTGAGGAGCAACATCCCAATTGGGTCGCCAATATAGTGCCCGTCCTTAAAAAGAATTGGAAGATTCGAATCTGCATCGACTTCCGCAATCTGAACGAGGCATGCCCCAAAGATGAATTCCTCCTTCCTTTCACAAATATCATGATCGACAATACCTGCGACTTCGAACGTATGTCATTCATGGATGGCTTCTTGGGGTACAACCAAATCAAAATGTCTCCTGACGACGAAAAGCAAACATCATTTCGAACACCAATTGGCACGTACTGCTACACAGTCATGCCTTTCGGTTTGAAGAATGCCGACGCCTCATATCAAAGAGCCATGAGCATCATCTTCAGAGACCACTTACGTAAGACAGTGGAGTGCTATGTTGACAATATAGCCGTTAAGAGTCGCTGCAAGGGAGACCATCTGCAGGATCTAAGGACGATATTCGACCTAATGTGAGCACACAATTTGAAAATGAATCCTACGAAGTCCTTTCTGGGCGTATCCAACGAGAAGTTCTTGGGCTTCATCATCACTGTGCAGGGTATCCATATAGACCCTGAGAAGACGAAAGCAATCATGGAGATGGGTCCCCCGAAAAATCTCTGCGAACTCAGAGGCCATCAAGGGAGGCTAGCTTACATCAGGAGGTTCATTTCCAACCTCTCCGGGTGATGTCGACCATTCACCTATCTCATGAAGAAAGGCGTCTCATTCGTATGGGATGAAGAATGCCAGCGCACCTTCGACAGCATCAAAGAATATTTGTCGAACCCTCCAGTCCTGGTGGCCCCGGTTTCTGGAAAACCATTCCTGCTCTATGTACGAGCAATGGAACATTCCCACGGGGCTCTGCTGGCACAAAATAACGACGCAGGCCATGAACAAGCCATATATTACCTCAGCTGAATGATGATTGGGCCAGAGCACCGATACACCGCTGTGGAGAAGGAATGCCTTGTCCAGGTGTTCGCCGTTCAGAAAATGCGGTACTATGTCATCGGACAAACGATACATGTGATCTCACGAGTCAACCCTCTCAGGGTCCTCATGACTAAACTAGGGGCACTCAGCTCTCGCCTTGCTACATGGGCAATATTGCTGTCCCCTTATCATATGATCTTTGTCCCACAAAAGGCAGTCAAAGGTCAAGCCCTGGCAGACTTCTTAGCAGCCCACCCAGGCTCGGAGTCCTCCAGAATATATGAAGAGATCCCAGATGAGGTCGCCGACTCGCATGCAACCTCTCACGATGATATATGGCGAATGTTCTTCGACGGTGCTTCGAGGATCGGACCTAAAGGCAACATCGTCATCGGAGTCGGGGTAGTACTGGTCTCTCCTTCCGGATTGGTGATTAACCGCGCTTATTCCCTCACAGAACCCTGCTCTAACAACGTGGTCGAGTACAATGCTCTGGTCATTGGCCTCCAACTTGCAAGAGAGCTAGGGGTAGAATACCTTGAAGCATACGGCGATTCTCAACTAATCGTCAATCAGATCCGGGGCTCATACGAGGTCCGCCACGAAGACATGATCCTTTATCACCAAATAGCGATTGACATCATCTCGTCGTTCGAGGGGTTCTTCATCGAACATGTCTCCAGACTCCGAAATATCGAAGCTGATGCCCTAGCTGGTCTTGCCGCTTCCCTAGCAGTTTCGAACTATGATCGCCAATAAGTGGATGTGATAGGCCACGAACTGGTCTGTCCCAAGAACAATGTACAATTCGTGGCGAGTTATTCCGCCCAGATGATCGATGATGCCCCAGACTGGAGACAACCATTCATCGACTTCGTCGTCTATGACATCCTGCCCGAGAACCCAAATGAAGCCACTTCCATCAGACGACGTTCTCTCAGATTCTTCTACGATACAGAGACGAAAATGCTGTATCGCCGCTCCTACGACGGATTACTGCTTCGGTGTCTGTCAAACGCAGAAGTCAAAGAAGCCGTACGAGAATCTCATGACGGTGTCTGCGGGGCCTACCAGCCCGGTCATAAATTGCACGACCATCTTCGTCGAATGGGCTACTATTGGCCCACGATGGTGGCAGATGCGATAGATTATGCTAGAAAATGCAAAGCCTACCAAGTCTACGCGGGCTTCATTCACCAACCATCCGAATTTCTATATCCCGAGGATATCGTTTCATACTTGCGATCACTGATTACTTCTCCAAATGGGCGGAAGCTGTCCCACTCGCAGAAGTCAAGACTTCAAACGTGATCAGGTTCCTTAAGCATCACGTCATCTACCGCTTTAGACTGTCCCGAAGGATCATCCATGATAATGGTCTACAGTTTGCAAGCCACGCTTTCTATCGATTTTGCGATAAGCACCGTATTCAGAATATTGCTTCGACACCGTACAACCCGACAGCGAACAGGTTGGCAGAGGCATTCAACAAAACAATCATTAAACTCCTCAATAAGTTTGTCTCCTCCAACAAATGCGACTGGAATGAGAAGCTCGACGAGTATTTATGGGCATACCGTACTACAGTCCGAACAGCTACCGGGAACACACCATTCTCTCTAGTATACGCAAGTGAGGCTGTTCTTCCATTAGAGACTCAAATACCCTCACTCCGTGTCGCCCCCACTTATTAATTGACGACGGATGACAACTACCGGCGTCGACTACAAGAGTTGGAGGCCTTAGATGAAAGCGCCTCCTAGCTCAGCAAAGGATCGAGCTATACCAAGCACGCATCTCAGGAACCTTCAACAAGAAGGTCAAAATCAGAACATTCCAAGTGGGCGATCTTGTTCTGGCAGTCCGGAGGCCAATGGTCATGACTCACAAGACCGTCGGCAAGTTCCAGCCAAAATGGGAAGGTCCATTTGTCATCGAGGCCGTGTTCTCCAACGGTGCTTACCGCCTCGCTAAGCAAAATGGAGACTTGCTCATGTTGTCCGTCAATGGCAAGTTTCTGAAGAAATATTATGTCTAAACAACATTCTCCAGATTATTGAGTCACGTACCCACTGGTACCACTGAACTCACCCTCATAGTTTTCCAGACTTTTGAGTCATGTACCCGCTGGTACAGCTGAATTCACGCTCACCATTCTCCAGATTCTCGAGTCATGTACCCGCTGGTACCTCTGAACTCACATCTCGGTCACTCTTTCAGGTAGCAAGTCATGTATGATCATACCTCTGAACTTTCTTCTTGAAGGAGATCCTCCCTCATGATCTAATACCCGCACTCCCAGTGCACAAAAAAGGTAATCGATCCACAAATTTCCAAAATGGCCATGTCCTCATTACCTCTGAGTCGTTCCACTTCCGCCAAAAACAAATCACCCCTTACATAGAACTTCTATATCCTCATTACCTCTGAGTCATTCTATGTTCCCTTCTTCATTGAGCCCACTCCTGTCATGTCCTCATTACCTCTGAATGGGAAGGCTCCGTCGAAGAAACCTTCATACTTGCCATGTCCTCATTACCTCTGAGTAAGTATGATGATCCCCTTTCGACCTATTATTTGTACCCACAACCGGAGTACGGCAAGGGTAATGGGTCCACAAATGTCCTCTATTGACCACAAATATCCTATGTTGACCACAAATGTCCTCTGTTGACCACAAATATCCTCTTTTGACCACAAATGTCCTCTGTTGACCACCAATATCCTTCGTCGAGTTTGCTTCTGCCATGTCCTCATTACCTCTGAATAGGAAGAATCTACGTTTAAAAAACTTTCCTACTTGCCATGTCCTCATTACCTCTGAGCAAGTATGTCGGTTCCCCTTCATCCTATTATCCGTATCCTAAACCAGGGTGCGCCAAGGATAATAGGCCCACAAATATCCTCAGCGAAGTTTCTTAGCACAAACCTACCATCTCATCATGCCCCAGGAGCCCAGCTGCTCTACGGCATTCCTTTTTCCAATACCAAGAGCACCCATAACCACTTTGCCATGGTTGCTTCAGGTATCCTGACCAAAACTTGTTATCTGTACCTAAAACAAAGGTATGCCATGGGTAACAGGTCCACAAATATATCCCCTATGCGGGGGAGAACATCACCGTAATATCGCAGGTACAACAAACAAACACAAATGAAGGGTAGAAGGGAAAGTACTGTTTATTTGAAGGAAGAAAAAGTATTACATGTTTCGGGACCACGTCCCTCTCAAAAAAAAAAAAAACAAAGAGCTATGCGGCTGAGACGCCCCTGCAGCTCGAAAGTCTCTGCTGCTAAGCCGGCCATGCGGCTGAAACAATTCTGCGACTCAAAAGTTCATGCGGCTGACACTTCCATGCGGTCAAGACATCTATTGCGGCTAGGACCTCATATGCGGCTAGAAGAGCTTCCACACGGCCATGCTTCTTATTCAAAGTATTTCAATTTTGCAAATTGAAAACTTTGAAGGGTGTCTTGTAGAAGCATGAAAAATAATAAAGAAAGAGCCATGCGGCCAGGAAACCCCATGCGGTTCAGAAAGCCCATGCGGCTCAGAGGACCCATGCGGCTCAATGAGCCTATGCGGCTCTGTGATCTCCATGCGGCTCAGAAGAGAAGATACGTGGCGTAACAACGCTCCCCTTCGACCCATGCTGCATTAATTACTGTGACGGCTGACAATTCTGAAAAAGTGACAGCTTTGATACAAAAGAAGTAATTATGACCCTGTCATAATGACAGCCCCCTAGGGAAGAGAAAAAGGTCTCTGACACAAATCCCCCAAGATCCATAAAATGCCACGTGGCCTTGATCACGTGGATGATCATATGCGGCTCGAGCGAAGACTTCCCATGCGGTTCAGAATGAAGCCGTTCCATGCGGCTCAGGCCGAGACAGCCCCATGCGGCTCAAGCAGAGGCCTTCCCATGCGGTTCAAGAGGACCATTTCCATGCGGCCTAGGCGGATGCATCCATATGCGGCTCGCATTGATCATCTCCATGCGGTTCAGGGGTTCGAAGGGGGGGACGCCACTACCCGAGCAGCCATGACACGTGGCCCTAACCTTATGCGGCCCAAAATCTTATGCGGCTCATTCGTTATACGGTTCAGATCCCCCCAGTAGCTCCTAGGACATGTGTTCTAAGCCGATCAATCTCCCAGATTTATTGCAATCAGAGATTGGGTCAAATCTCAATAATCTGGGACACGTGGCAGGAGAATAAATCAAATTTACTCGCAGACATCAGAAGATCATTATGAGGAAGATTTATTCCAGTCAGTATTAATTGCTGATGAGATTTGGTATAATCTATACTTAATGGTCTGGATTCGTCACAATCAAAACGAATGGCCTAGATTGACCAACCCACAGGCCGCTGCCATCTCCAAGAAGCAATCATTTGCAACCCTAATGATCACATCTCATTCCTATAAATAACAGGGTGTCATTCCCCTGCGAAAGAGAGGAGACACACATGCAGAGAGATACAGAAAAGAGTGCACATACAGAGAGGGAGAGCACCAGAATACTTGGAGAGGAGAAGCAGAGAGAGCAAAGAGAGCATTTCTTCCAACGCCAAGCAATCTTCTGGAGCCAAGGCTGCATACCGATCGTCCAAGGAGTAAGGCAGAGCTGCCGTCGCTTTCCTGAACCTCTATTATCACCCTCAAGAATCTAAAATAAACAATTGTACTTAGATTGCTGTACCTAGGTTTTTGTCCCTAGGCTTTCTTTGTACAAGCGAGTTTGTAACGTGAAGTAAAAGTCCTGTCCTCCGATAATTGTTCTGTTCTTTTATATTTTATGGCAAACACCCCCGAGTCCTGATAAATAGAAATGATCGCGTACAGTGGTACCTAAGTCGATAAGATGGAATGACCCGCTTGTCCAGGGTATACGAGAGTCTATCGGTGGAATAACGAACTCTAAAGCACGTCATGGGAAAGATCCCTAACTACTAAGTCGTGAATTTCTATTTGTGTCAAACCTGCCAGACTATAGTCACAAGCGTTCTAAAGGTGTTAAATATAGTGCTCATGTATCACTTGTTGATTACTAATACAACATAATGACGGGGCGTCATGCTACAGATTTTGGCTAAACTGGTGAATGTGTTGTTCCAATATTATGTCACTTCTTTGATACTAGAATTTTGTACCTAAAGCAACATCTGCTGAATCTCTAATCTTGGAATAGGTGTCTACCATAGTCCTTGCAATGCTTGTCCTTGTTTTGGTCTATTCTTCTCTGTCTAAACTATAGGGGCCTAGTCAAGTAAGGTTTGAGTTAAGGCATACGGGTTGCTAGTTAAGCCAAGAATCAAGATGAATATTTGGAGACTCACAATAAATGATTCCTAGAGATTAGATGGTCTCATAGGTTTGTGGTTTATCCAAGGGTAAGATCTTACTCATCTTTCAATCTCAAATGACTAAAAGGTCACGATATTACTATTAGGGTCAAGGAAAGGACGAGCAACTTTAGGCAAGGTTGTAGTTATATGGCTTGGCCGATGGTTGCTATACTTGTGCATATAACTACCATGGCCATGGGGATACTCTGTATTTATCTATCAAATACGACCGTTCGTCTTTCCAATCAGTGAAAGACAAAAGCAATAAAGAGTTCAAGAAAGATGTCATTGAATACAATTACGTAATTCAAAGGCGAATGTGTAATTCAAGAGAAATTGTCAATGCAGTCGCGGATGAGATCCTAGATACCTCTATATCTCAATCCACGTGGGATAATCATATGAAGAGCGAACCAAGTGTACTATGGTTGATCAGACCATAATACATTGATTCTAATTAGACAATATGCTTGTGGGTGTCCCCAGTATACATATGTCCTGAACAAGCTCGACAAAGAATAAGGTTGCAAAACTAGGCTATAAATAGCATCGTCATTTATGGTAGTTTAAAGTATAAGTATGGGAGAATACGTTAAAAGCAGTAATAAATAGTTCGAGTTTTACAAGGATCTAAGTCTTATCCGGTGTGCTTGCGTATACAGTCGTCCTACTGGTTCTTGTATCAGGCCTTAGTTGACCAATGGGTATGGGATATAAAATCTCTATATTCTAGGTAAACATCTCTCCTACACTAGCATATAATCATTATCACTCTGTTACACTTTAATACTAGGTTAAAAGGATAGGTTGTAGTCATACTACTCAACTTATGAAGTCAATTAATAGAGTAATTGAGGAATATAACACGTATACTCGTATGAGTTATCTCCTACCCTCCCTATTTAGTACGAAAGAAGATAAGATTTATAGTGAAAGGAATCAAGCAGAAGAAAGTCAAGATAATCGGACGAGAGTTCGAGATTTGGAATTGAGGAACGAAGTCAAGCTTGTGGATGAGATTCCTATATCCTAATCCAATATGCAGGTTCACATCAGTACAGTAACGTAACCGATGTGACCAACTCGACCTGCATGGGCCACCATAAAAATATGTAACGCCCCAGTCCCAAAATACTTAGGGCTAGGTACGTATCCATGCCAGCTGTATACATACGAAGTAAACTCCAATGTATGGATCTCTATATGTATATATAAGCTGTAAAATGCAATAAAACCATGATAACTAAATCTCATTCACAACAATAAAGAATAATATTATAATCAACTCAAGAATTTGTCATTTATACATGTAGTTGGGCGGAGACAAATCCACTACCAACTATTTTAAAAGAAAGAAATATACAAGGAAATAATATCTAAAAATGACAAGACGAACCAAGGGCAATCATCTTCGAAGGAATGGAGAAGATCACGACCTTGTTTAGGACAACTGCGAAAAGTCACAAAGCACACACCTGGCGAGATAACCAGGTCCTCGGAGGGACGTAACAAGATACAATAAACATGCCATATAAATACTGAATATAAATTATGCCACAATTAAAGAAAGTGACAAGACATAAATAAGGTAACCTAGCCGTACTAAAGTGATCATGCAGTTGAGAAACAATCCTTCGACGCATGAGACCTGGCTGTTAATGGGATCGACATAGTCCCCATATAGGGCACCAGGGGCCTACGTCCGTAACGTCCGAAGATCGTCAGTGGGCATCATGTGCAAGGGGGTACGTCCATAACGCTCTGAAAAACGTCAGAGGGCACCTGGAGCCTGCGTCTCCGGAGGAGCGCACAGGTAAGCAGGGAAGTACAAAGAAGCCCATACGTCAGGTACTGTTCTTCCCACCCAATGTACCTGTCAAGTCGCATCCACGACCATGTACCTCTACTAACTACTAAGTCTCCTAACACGTCTCTATTAGCAGTTAGCCCTAACGCATGCGCATGAGGGATCAACCCACACGCAAGAACCTCTACATGCTACTCATCTCACACATTTCTACAGTACAACTGTGCCAAGGTATATGCGATTCACTATAGATGGTAGTCCCTTAACTCTAGGTTCATGTGCAACAAAGGATAGTAACAAAGTAAACTAATAATCACTGAGCATGTAGTAAATCAAGAACTGTAATAACTGGAAATAATGAACAGTGATATATAAATAAATGCAGACTGAATATAAACAGTATAATGGCAAGGTATCTTGCCTGATTTCGTGCTGTAAATATGAAACACCGCTCCCGCGTCCACGCCTCCGGAACCCGACACTCCTAGATAATTAATTAACTAAATTAAGTCACTACTTATGAAACTTACGATACGACTTAATTAGTCAAATTAATGTGTTAAAATTATATTCAATCTCTCGTGGAACCTTTTAGATCCATACAATCACACACAGGTTCTACGAGACATTGAAACACAGTTTTAGGGTTTCTAACTTTTAATTTGTCGGTTATGCCCCTACTTCAATAACATACTTAAAAATCATATAAAAATCATAATAATATTTAAACTAATTTTTTTTACAAATTTATCTCTAAAATTCTAGAATTAATATTTCTAAAGATATTTATGACTAGTTGATTAATAAGTCAGCTAGTCTACCCGAAACTCGTCCGGAACATAGTTAATGACTCAAAATTTCTAAAATAACCAAAAATATATTTTAAACAGTAATAAAATAATTTATTTCATAAAACAATATCAGAGTTACAAGGGTTGATTTATACTACAAGTTTGGGACATTCTAGGTCAGTCGGTTACCCGAAATTAGCTAGTTTTGACCTATAATTTTTTCGAACAGATTTGAGTTGCTAAAATCGTGAAAAATTACTTAAAATCCTAATTTATGTATATGAACACACATAAAATTCAGTTTTGAAAATATGCACCAATAACTCATAGTTCCTTCACAATGGGGTTAATTTGATCCTACCGACACATGAATATTATGCTTATATTTTATGAAATATTTATGGATGATTATACCTAACAAAGGCCATCAAAATATGATTTCTGTAGAATTAATAACAAATTTCCTACAGAATTTTAGCAAAAGTTTTTAGAAGAAAAGATTAGGGTTCTTACCAAAGATTCTTGCTAGAAAGGGTGATGATGACTTCTCTTCACCAAAGCTCCAATCTTTTCCGCTATCATCGCTTGCTAATCCTCTCTTGGTGAGTATGGGAGAGTTTATAATGGCTATAGAGGATTGGATGGGGGAGATGGAGTTTTTAGGGTTTGTTTTGAGGGGTTTCGGGGATGTATGGTGGAGGAGATGAGTTTTTGTGAAGGATGGAGAGATGTGCAATGGAGGAGATGATGTATGGAGGCTATGGGGAGTTTTTTTGCTGCTGAAATTATGGAGAGGGAGAGAGTTTTGGTCGGCCAAAGATGAGGGAGAGAAAGATTAGGATTTGGTTGAGATTTGGGATAAGTTGGTATATTTAAATGTATCCTTAAATAAATTTTAAGCAATCTAGGATTTAAATCCTATTTAATTTGATGTATTTTGCCATAGGGGGGTTGCTTGGCCGAAATAATCATGGTGGCGGTCCACTTGACATGATTTGGTTGTTTCGTGAGTTGGCAAGTTGATTAGATTGAGGATTTAAAAAGGGGTTTCCTAATATAGAACTATTTAATTCTATCTATGTAATTACACAACAAAATCTGAATTAAATACAAATAAATATAATTATTAATATTTATTAATACCCAACATGCCTACATAGGGTTGGGTTTGGCTTGGAAGAGTTTTGGAAAGGTTTGGTGCAACCGGGTCTCCTAAAAAGTCATAAAGACTTTCTTAACTAATTAATTAAATAAAAATATAACTTGTGCCATAATTTGAATGATTAACATGCAAGAGATTATAATATGACCATGGCATTCCTAACATGGCTAGCATACTAGTTAAAGCACCCGACTACGCTAGGCATGCCATACTTTCTAGTCGCCTTGCATATTCAAACTCAACCATGGCTATAGTCCTTTTACATAATATAAATAAGATAAAAATAAATTAGAATTAAATAAAATCCAAAAATAATTTAAATATTCCTTTAAATTATAAGGGATTTTACACCTTTCCCCGTCATTCCTGATTTCTCTCGACAACAGCCACCTTCGGGATCGGTTGACGCAGCGCAGTTGTTCAACTTCTTTTAGAAGATGGTAGTGGGCCCAGCGACAACAGTCCGCTCATTTCCAGCAGGGCATAGAGAATGCCCATCAGCTTGCCCTGACGACGGTGGAGGAAGGTATTGTCCAGCCCCAGGCAGCCCAGATGCAGCCGTATCAGCCGAGGACGCCAGGGATCCAGGACTTCTAAAAGATACATCCGCGGGACTTCTACGGCACTGCAGGGATTCTGTATGCGGATGACTGGATAGAGCATATCGAGGAGATCTTCCCGCTGGCTGAGATTCTAGTACGACTGTAGATTGAGTCCCCAGGTAGTCAGATGCAGGACCTGGCCCGCACATGGTACCAGACGGACCCGAGGGTCGGTACAGAGGGGCAGACTTGGACAGCCTTCAAGAAGCTGTTCAAAGAGAAGTTATTCCCTGACACAGCTCTTGGCGCCCTGGAGACACAATTTGAGAGCTTAGTTCAGGAAAGTCAGACTATCGAGGAGTACACTAGGGAGTTCTGCCATCTGGGCAGATTTGTTGAGGGACTTAGTGAGACGGCGAAGGCCCAGAGATTCCAGAAGGGGTTAGTCAAGGAGGTCAAGTCCTTGACTAAGAGTGACCGGAGTACCACTTTTGAGGAGATTCTGGTGGGTGCCCTAGCAGCAGAAGATGATCTTGAGCTGAGGCTCAAGAGGGGACGAGACGCTCATGGAGCTAGTGGCAACGGAGGACCGGCTAAAAGGCCTAACTTTTGGCAGCAGTACCAATAGCAGCAAAGACAGTTCCAGCCATAGCAGTTTTAGGGGCAGGGTCGTGCACCTTTCCAGTAGTTGTAGCAGCAGCAGCCGAGGTTTCAGCCACAGGCACTCAGGCAGCAGCCCGTTACTTGTGGCTTATGCAAGAAGCCGGGGCATGTGTGGAATGACTACAGAAAGAGGCTCGGGAAGTACCTACTCTACGGTTCAGCGGAGCACCAGCTGAAGGAGTATTCCACGTCTTCAGGACAAACAACTCAGGGAATAGGAGCCAGAGCTCCGACAGTGCAGCAGAAGGGACCCTTGCAGACTCAACAGCAGAGGTTTGCTGAGCATCAGCAGCAGGCTAGGAAAGGTCAGCAGGGGCGAGCTTTCGCCATGGCAGCTGAGGACGCAGAGGCTATCGAGGAGCTGATCGCAGGTTCTATTCTTCTCGGCTCCATTCCAACTTTTGTATTGTTCGATTCAAGGGCTTTCTATAGCTTTGTGTCTGCAACTTTTGCTATTAGACACCACCTTGTATATGAATTATTTCCTAGGACTTGAAAGATCATGACCGGGGGTGGTATTATCCTCGTTTGTGATATTTGTAAGGTTCGGAGAGTTGATTTGGGAGGCCTAGAGTTGGATGTGAGTCTGCTCGTGATGCCATTACCAAACTATGATATCGTACTCGGTATGGATTTGTTGAGCAGGTACCATGCCAGCATAGATTGCCGTGGGGGTAGAGTTCTTTTCAGAGCACCCGAAGAGCCAAAGTTCGAGTTCATCCGACGGCAGGCGGAGCAGAACAGCAAAGTTTTCTACGGAGTATCAGTTGAGGAGCAGGCAGTGCCACACCCTTTGATAGCGGAGTTCATGGACGTCTTTCCGGAGGATTTGCCAGGACTACCATTGGACAGAGACATGGAGTTCTCTATAGACTTAGTGACCGGCATAGATCCGATATCTAAGCACGTCTATAGGGTAAACAATAGCGAGCTGGTAGAGTTGAAGATGCAGGTAGATGAGCTGTAGGACAAAGGTTTCATCCGATGGAGTTCTTCAACATGGGGTGTATCGGTATTCTTTGTAACGAAGAAGGATGGGTCGGTCAGGATGTGTATCGACACAGGGCACTCAACAACCTCATAATCAAGAACAAGTACCCGTTGTCGAGGATCGACGATATCTTCGATCAGCTAAGTAGGGCGAGGGTATTTTCTAAGATTGATCTGAGGTCAGGTTACCATCAGGTGAAGGTGAAGAAGGAGGATATCCCGAAGACAGCATTTAAGATGATGTATGGCCAGTTTGAGTTCATGGTGATACCGTTTGGGTTGACTAATGCCCCAACGATATTCATGAATCTGATAAACAAGGTGTTCCACCAGTACTTGGATAAGTTCGTGGTGGTGTTCATCTATGATATCCTAGTGTACTCGAAGACTGAGGAGGAGCGTGAGGACTTGAGAGCGGTACTGGATACTCTCAGAAGAGAGGAGCTTTATGGCAAGCTCTCGAAGTATGAGTTCTTTCTAGACAGAGTTGACTTCTTGGGTCATGCGGTGACTGGAGATGAGATCTCAGTTGACCCGAAGAAGATTACGACAGTTGAGGCTTGGACAGCACCAAGTTTGGTAGCAAAGATTAGGAGCTTCTAGGGATTGGCAGGCTACTATAGGATGTTCATGCAGGATTTCTCCTGGGTTGCAGAGCCATTGACTAGGTTGACCCGAAAGAATGCAGAGTTTATCTGGTCAGAGGAGTTTCAGATCGCTTTTGATGAGTTGAAGAAGCGATTGACGACAACTCCGATTCTGACATTGCCATCAAGATCAGGAGGGTTCACTATCTATAGTGACGCCTCAGAAAAGGGTTTGGATTGTGTCTTGTAGTAGCATGGGAAGGTGATTGCCTATGCTTCCAGGTAGTTATGTCCCCATGAGAAGAACTACCCTACCCATGACTTAGAGTTGGTAGCAGTTATATTTGCTTTGAAGTTGTGGAGACACTACTTATACGGAGAGTGGGTGGAGAACTTTACAGGTCATAAGAGCTTGAAGTATGTGTTTACACAGAAGGAACTCAACATAAGGCAGCGCAGGTGGTTGGAGTTGATGAAGGACTTCAACATTTTACTATAGTATCGCCCAAGGAAGGCCAACGTGGTTGCCGATGCTTTGAGTACGTATCCGACAACCATGTGTTTGACGATGGATCATCAATTGCTAGCAGATTCGGAGAGCCTGGGGATCGAGGTAGTTGTGCTAGGAGTTCAGATGTAGGTATGGGGCCTTCAGATTCAGTCGGACTTGATGGAGAGGATCAAGTCGACTCAGTTCGAGGATGTTGATCTGTGGTATATCCGAGAGCAGGTTCGAGCAGGATTGGTGGATGATGAGTTTACTCTTGCAGAGGATGGTGCATTGAGGCATGGTTTCTGACTATGTGTGCCCAGTAGAGAGCTCCGGGAGTAGGTCATACAGGAGGCCCAGGCTTCGTAGCTAGAAGTTTGGTGGTTTGGGATGAAGCGGGAGGTAGCTCGCTTCGTAGCTAGAAGTTTGGTCTATCAGCAGGTTAAGTCAGAGAGACAGAGTCCTGGAGGTTTGTTGCAGCCATTGCCCATTCCAGAGTAGAAGTGGGAGAATATCACGATGGACGTTGTTTCTGGATTGTCGCGTATAACATGACAAAAGAAGCAATTTGGGTCATCGTAGACAGGTTGACCAAATTGGCCCATATTTTGCCATTTAAAGTGGGTATGTCTACTGAAAGACTAGCAGAGATGTATATGCAACAGTTTGTCAGGATTCATGGAGTTCCGTTGAGCATTATCTCAGATCGGGATAGTCGCTTTACTTTCCATTTCTAGCGGAGTCTGCAGACTAGTTTGGGCACTCAGCTTAAGTTTAGTACTGTATACCACCCTCAGACGGACGGACAGTCAGGGAGGACTATTCATACACTCGAGAACTTGCTGCGAACTTGTGTTTTAGATTTTGGAGGATCCTGGGAGGATCACCTGCACTTAGTAGAGTTTGTATACAACAACATTTTTTAAGCCAGCATTGAGATGTCAACATTCAAGGCACTATACGGGCGCAGATGTCGTACACCCTTGTCTTGGGATGCCGTTGGAGAGCGAGCTTTATTGGGACCTGAGATGGTTGTAGATGCAGCAGAAAAGGTGAAGCTCATCAGAGACCGGATTCACGTGGCACATGACAGACATCGGCACTGGGCTGATAGCCACTGCAGACCTTTGGAGTTAAGGTATAGTTTAGGGATAGGATTAGAATTATGAGTTATTTTATTTGTGATTTTGTTTAATCATGTTTGAATATATTAGTAATTGAGACCTTGTTTGTGATTAGGTTGGAGATCTGGTTTTCTTGAGGATATCTCCGACACATGGTACAATTTATTTTGGTGGAGGTAGGAAGCTTAGCCCGTGCTTCATCGGACCTTTTGTGATCAGCAGGAGAGTCTGTGATGTGGCTTACAGGCTAGACTTGCCACCTGCACTAGTGGGAGTCCATAATGTATTCCATGTGTCACAGTTGAGACGGTATGTGGCAGATCCTAGCCATGTAGTCGATCATTCAGAGATTGAGGTGGGACCTACTCTTAGCTATCCAGAGCAGCCTGTGGAGATTCTAGATCGACGAGAGAAGGTTCTGAGAATCCAGGTGATACCCTTGGTTCGTATCGCATAGAGGCATCATTCTCCAGGAGAGTCGCGGGAGGAAGAGATGCACGAGCGATACCCATATCTTTTTGGACCTTGAGGTATGATTGTCTATCCTTCTCATCAGTTTAGTTTTGCCTTTCAATTTCGAAGAAAAAATTCTTTTAAGGAGGGTAGATTTGTCAATACCACATTTTACTTTGAGGGTATTTTAGCCATTTTGGTTTTTGTGAATTATTTTATTATTAATTGTATTGGTGTTATGATTTTTAACTTTTGCTAGTTGTGACTTTAGAGACTAGCCTAGAGTTTAACTTTGACTTTGGTGACTTAGCATGGTGTGGGACCGTAATATAACTTAAGTTGGTCTTAGTTGACTTGAGTGTGGCTAGGGTTCATGAGATGATTAGGAGAGTTTTTGTATTTGGACTTATGGCTAAGGGGTTGAGCTAGCTAGCTTATGATCTTGGCCTAAAGCCCATTCACATGAAACACTAATCATAATCCCCTACATGGCTGTGGACACACATAAAAGAAGAAGAAGAAAACGCTGTCTTTTCTTTTATTGGCGCAAGGTACCACAAATCGAGTATGCCTGAGAGATCCTGCACTGAGGATCCCCGAGTACAAAAGAGAATTATGGGGAATGGGATGATGGAGATCGAGCGACAGTTGCTCCTTTACTCCGTTGACACTCCGATTACAAAAGTGGGAGAAAATGTAAGAAAATTGCTAACTCTCGGCTCACTGGCAAGAAGTGCAGCAATTTGGCTCTTGAAAATGCTATCCGTTCTATCTTTGGAATAGGGATGAGGACCCCCTTTTGTAACAACCAGTTTTCCAAATGAAGGTAATTTTGAACTTTTGAAATTATAATATTATTTGTTGATGTTTATATCATATTATGATTTTTTGGTGATTTTTAATCAATTTAAAATTTGTTTTAAGTCATGACTTATGATTTTGATGTGCTGCTAGTGGAACCCTAGAGATTGTCTGACCTAGAGCCTAACCATGTGATTGGGGATATTTAATTTTCATTTTTAGCCTAGGGGTACTTTGGTCATTTTGACTTATTAGAATTATTTGATAAATTATTGGAGTGGTGATTGTTATTTTTGACTTTGACTAGTTGAGACTTTGTAGGCTAACCTAGATGTTGACTCTAGCTATGGTGACTTGGTTAGCATGGTTAGACCCTAGTCCAACTTAAGTCAACCTTATTTTAGTCATTTAGGAACTAGTTTGAAATTGGAGAAATGATGATAGGTGCAATGACTTATGACTTAAGGATTTAATTCCATGACTTATGAAACTTGGCCCATGGCCCACGACTTGAAACCTAACCCTAATTTCAGCCATAAGTGACCAGCCACTATGGCTCCCCTCCCTATAAATATTCTCCTCATTTAGTTCTTGCCTCTTTTGTATTATTCCAACACTTAGAGAAAGGAAAGGTAAATCCCCATCTTCTCAAATTCCTATTAATTCCATTTTAGTTCCCTTTTTATCCAAATCTTTTGAAATAGATTCTAATCACCCTCTATTAGATATACATGGAGAGTAATTTCTATTTGAGTATAATTTGGAGGATTTGGCTAGCAACGGGAATCAACCGATTTGGGGCTTTTATTGGTCATTTGCACCTATAGGTAAAACCCTTCAAATTGCATTTTTATTCTGATTTCTTTGTATATTAGGCTAGATCTAGGTGTCCCCTAGTTGTCCCTTAAATTTGGTAGGAAATCGTGTCCGTTTGGTGTCCGTATCGGACACGTGTCTATGTGTATGTGCAAGTGTTTGTTGAAATGCCACTGTGGACTGTTTGTTCTCGTTTTTCAAAACAAATTTCAAATTTGGGTAGCCCTATATATGGGGATTAATTATATATGTGACTAAGAATGTTTCTGGACACCATTCGTATCCAAAATGGGACACACGCACACACGAGACACAGAACAGTTACTGTGCAGTCCCCTGCTGTTCGAACATGACAATAACACGACACGACACTTCATAACACGACACTTAGTGGACACGTGGGGGCATATTCTGCCATCACCTACACAAAGTTTGAGACAAAATAATCGAGTGGATCGAGAGAAAACTCGATCGCACTGGTCCTTGCCTGTGCTGCACGTACGTAAAAACGTGACCTGATACACACGTTTTGACAGGACACAGGGACACGAGGACACAATACAGGGCGACATGAGTGTAGCCCTATGTGGGGCGAACACATGGACACGAATACGAGTCGTGTCGTGTCCTGTGTCGTATGTACGAGGCTGTGTCCTTGTTGTACGAGGCTGCCTGTGCAGTACTCTGATACTCTGTTTCAGTTTGATTCTTGGACACCTCGTGTCCATTACCCCCCAGGATACGTATTTATAGGAGGAATACTTTGATCACACTGAATTTGGGTTTTAATTGGGATTTAGTTTCGATTCGGCATTTTTTTATGTCACTTACTGTATTTTAACTGATACCTGGGTTTCGAATAGGATTTGTTTTGGGTTTTTGAGATTGGATATATTCATTGCTATTGATGTTTTGATTCCCAGTTAGGACGTGATTGTTTATTTCAGTTTTGGGTTTATGGAGATTCGAATTGGGATTTTCATGTATCAGTTTCAATGAAACTGACAGTTGATTGGTAAATGAGTTTACTGAAATTCGAATCTATATAAAACCTGAGATTCCTGATAGAAAGTTCAGGTTGAGTTATATCTGATGTTGGACTTTGATTTATAATGCTTTATATCATATGTTAACTAGCTGAGAATGAGATTTAGTTTGGGTTCTAGGTTTTCTGAGAGTGGGATGTATGTATCAGTCAATAGGGTATTTGAGTGTATGAGTGAGTGAATAGAGGAGTGAAGGAAGGTAGTGCCAATTGGTCTGCAAGTAGGCAGTAGGTGCAGTAGAGGATTAGGGAAGGGTCTGTGCAGGGATTAGGCCTGTCTTAGCTTTGGCCTTGAGCCTATATCTAGTGTAGTGGTTGCCTCTTGCATATGTGTTTTGGGTTGCCTGTATATAAGGTTTAGGATAGCATTGTTTACCTAGGATTAAGGTCGACAGAGGTGTACTCAGGAGTGGGGTGGTGTAGGCATGTCATACACCTCTATATATGAGTTGTGTGTGTTGTTGGTGTGTCAGTTATTTAGTGTCGGGGGCTGAGCTATCAGGGTCTAAACAGTAGGCTATACAAATCAGTTGATTTGCATAGGTGCACAGGATTTGTGAACTTTAGGAAGGTTCTTGTGTGTGAGTATGTGTCTAGAGTGGGTGAAGAGGGTTGGTATATCACTGTGAGATGCTTTTATGGAATTTGGCATGTGCCGAGTTGGTATAGTAGATTGTGTGAGTATTATCAAGTATAGTTAGAATGTTGGGTAAGTTGATAGATGAGGTAGGGTATAGAAATATAGGTTTGTATGTATGAATGTATGAGTGTGAGTTCCTAGTTTCTAATAGGAATAGGATGTGGGTATTGGCTTTTAAGTAGAAAAATATATAGAAATTGTTGGAGTAAGGGTACATTATATGTATATATATGAGTAGATGGGTAAATGTGATAGGTAAATTCCTAATGCCTAAGTGGAAGGGCTTTGACTAATTAGAGAGAGTTGGTAAGCAAGGATAGGGGTTGTAGCCTACTTAGTGAATCAGTTTGGGGGTTTACTCTAGTGGCACAGTGTATATGAGTGAGTTGAGTATGGGGTATGAGATTAGGTGGGGGTTAGATGCATAATATATGGACACCTATACTACATAGCCAGCTAAGGTATGGGTAATATGTGGATTAGGCTATATTGTAGAGTGAGGACTATAGATATAGTAGGGGGTAAGATAACACATGCTTAGCCTAGGAAGGAAAGGGCAAATCTAGACTTGAGTAGATAATTTAGTAGAAATAAAAATAGACATAGACTATATATATAAGGCTATATTATATATGGCATATCCATGCATATATGGAATAGGGTGATAGAGAAAGGTTAGTGTATTTGCACTTGTAGACTATATGGGTATCCAATATTGGCTAGCTATCTCAGATATTGACTATAATAGACTAGAGTTGACCAATTGACTCTTTAACCTAGAAAAAGCCTAGTTAACCTTGTTTGACTAGATAGTTGACCAAACCCTAGAATTGACCAAGGTTTGACCTAATAGTTCAAGATTGACAAGAGTTGATCAAAAGTCAACATTGAGTCTAAATGTGACCAATTGACCTAGTTGACTAGATGTTGACTTGGTTTGACCCAGAGTTGACCAAGTTTGACTTTGACCTAGATTGGCTTAGAAACCATGTAGATTGCATCGTAAACTTTATTTACCTTATTTTAAACACATTATAACCTGTACTGCTCTATTTAGGATATTGTAACTTCGGTACAGACATCTGATATTACACTTCTCTTTTCAGAGTATCAAACGAGTACATTCTCTGATAGTTCTCTTATTTTATTTGTCAATTTCTGTATTTCTGTTTTAATTAGTTCTATTTGATTCTCTGTTACAACCACGATTGATATTACTGGATCCATTTCATGCGACACTCATTTATTCATGTCTGGCCTCCATTTCTGGAACCACTACTGGAATTACCTACTGGAATCACCCTGTAATCACCTACTGGTATCATTCATGTTCGGACTGGACTTGTACTTATTTCGTGTCGGGTTATAGATTTACTTGTACTTGTTGGGCGGAAAAATATTGGAGTAGACATGTGAACATTCCTAAATACTGGAACCACTCCCTTGGAACTATACTGGAATGATAGCCATCCCATACTTGGCCGAGTATGCGATGTGCCGTATACCTACAGTAGTTCACATGTCGATCCCGATATTTTAAAATATACTGTTAGAGTATAGTCTGGACTCACCCTGGAATCTTTGATCACTAACTAGACTCAACTTATACTGGACTCATCTTGTACTGGAATCATCTGGTATTAGATTTACATTATTTGGACTCATATTGGGATTACACTTGACTCTTATTATACTGTCTGGACTTATATCTTGTTACTCTAGTTCAGCTAGATCATATTTTACAGTCTTCATTGTCATGTTTCTCTTCTTATTTAGTTACTTTACTTTTCTTGTACCTTAACTGTTTCTCTACATCATTACTCATACAAACTACCTTGTTCATCAATATAACTGTCTATTACTGTTTTATAGTTCTCTGTCATTTACTTGGGATTTCTTGATGAGTTTTACTCGTTTCTGTTCTGTTTGGACCTGTTGAAATTTTACAGATAATTGCCCTGAGGATACTTATCCTACTTACTATGGACGAGGAGATGGTTTAGCTACCTTTGGCCTCGACACTACGAGTGATCAGGAGACTAGCTAGTTGACTTGGTTTAGTTTCATGTTTTAGAACTTGAAATATAAATAAGTTGAGATATGTTTTGTTTTGAGATTGTTTTGAGATTATTATTATTTAGTAGTTGGTTTGTTGTTATTATTTAGTCTTAGTTATAAACTTCTGTGTTATCATATCGTGCTTAGACTATGATTGAGATTTTATTATATCTATACTTGTCCTCCGTTCGGAGTTGAGATTTGACAAGTATATTATATAATTGCGTGAGTTGTTGGTTAGATAGTGACCTAGAACAGCGTTCTACCGCCGACACTGCAGCATAGGATGGGTGCTGTTACGTACTCGTACCCTCACAGTGGGTATGGGTCGTGACACGTTTTTAGTGGTGGCCCTTGCAGATCGAGAGTCGCATTAGTGCGATGTCGTGGTATTACGACGACTTAGTTGTACTGCTGTGAGCCTGCGATAGGATTGAGGGATAGGTTTCAACGGAGAGGTACTCAATCACAGTTAGGACTACTTGAGAAGATTCCTAGGATGACCCTTTTGAATCTCATTATAAACGATCTCGAAATTCGATTCTGATAGTATCTGTCTATGTTCCATGTTCATCGTTGAATTTGATTCTTGGTATTCATTATTGACTTGATTTTCTACCAAGATAACATCTAGGTTGCCTCAGTCATGGAATCTAGAGTCTTCTACAGCCATATAGTTGGTTTGGCGATGAGATAGAGTCTGATTTTGGATGTATTTCTCGGGTATGGAAATTTAAAGTTTTTGCAGCCAAGCTAGCGGCAATGTAAAAATTTTAAATACCATGATTCTAGAGGTATGTACATTAGTTATGGACTCTATGGATTATTGCAGCCATACTTACTGGTGCGACAAGGATTCTGTTAACATGGTTCTGGATAGACGGATATGATTATCCGATTGTAGAATGAATACCATATAGATGGTGCCCTAGTATAATTGAGTGGAACATCAGTGTGGATATTACTTCAGTGTCATGGATTAGATAGAGGGAGCTAGGCCACCTGTAGCACAGCACCGTGCCCCGCACCATCAGAGGGATATATTCCAGAGGAGCAGGGCTTTTGCATATATAGTCGAGTAGACCGACGCTACGGGTGACGGGCTAGCAGGTCTGTCTTTCCTATTCTTCTTTCAATATTATTGTGTGATTCCATTAGTAACTGTCAGGATGTTTTGTGCTGTAATAGATAGTATAGTGACCCTAATCAAGACCGTGATATCACGACCAGTAGGATCACAATTTGCGTGTTTTAGATATAGTTTTCTTGACTTTGATTTGATTGGAGGTTTTTGACCTAGTAGGGTACGACCATCTTAATTTCGATGACAAAATTTTTCTAAGGGGGGTAGACTTGTAACACCCAGTTTTCCAAATAAAGGTAATTTTGAACTTTTAAAATTATAATTATTATTTATTGATATTTATATCACAATATGATTTTTTTGGTAATTTTTAATCAATTTAAAATTTGTTTTAAGTCATGACTTGTGATTTTGATGTACTGCTAGTGGAACCCTAGAGATTGTCTGACCTAGAGCCTAACCATATGATTGGGGATATTTAATTATCATTTTTAGCCTAGGGGTACTTTGGTCATTTTGACTTATTAGAATTATTTGATAAATTATTGGAGTGGTGATTGTTATTTTTGACTTTGACTAGTTGAGACTTTGTAGGCTAACCTAGATGTTGACTCTAGCTATGGTGATTTGGTTATCATGGTTAGACCCTAGTCCAACTTAAGTCAACCTTATTTAGTAATTTAGGAACTAGTTTGAAATTGGAGAAATGATGATAGGTGCAATGACTTATGACTTAAGGATTTAATTCCATGACTTATGAAACTTGGCCCATGGCCCATGACTTGAAACCTAACCCTAATTTCAGCCATAAGTGACCAGCCACTGGGGCTACCCTTCCTATAAATATTCTCTTCATTTAGTTCTTGCCTCTTTTGTATCATTCCAACACTTAGAGAAAGGAAAGGTAAATCCCCATCTTCCCAAATTCCTATTAATTCCATTTTAATTTCTTTTTCAACCAAATCTTTTGTAATAGATTCTAATCACCCTCTATTTGATATACATGGAGAGTAATTTCAGTTTGAGTACAATTTGGAGGATTTGGCTAGCAACGAGAATCAACCGATTTGGGACTTTTCTTGGTCATTTGCACCTATAGGTAAAACCTTTCAAATTGTACTTTTATTCTGATTTCTTTGCATATTAGGCTAGATCTAGGTGTCCCCTAGCTGTCCCTCAAATTTGGTAGGAAACTGTGTCCGTTTGGTATCCGTATCGGACACGTGTCTATGTGTATGTGCAAGTATTTGTTGAAATACCACTGTGGACTATTTGTCCTCGTTTTTCAAAACATATTTCAGATTTGGGTAGCCCTATATATAGGGATTAATTATATATGTGACTGAGCACATTTCTGGACACCTTTCGTATCCAAAATGGTCCAAAATGGGACACACACGCACGAGACACAACACGGTTACTGTGTAGTCCCCTGCTGTTCGAACACGATAGCAGACACGATAAGACACTTGGCGGACATGTGAGGGTACTGTCTGCTATCACCCAAACGAAGTTTGAGGCAAAATGATCAAGTGGATCGAGAGAAAACTCGATCGCACTGGTCCTTGCCTGTGCTGTGCGCACGTAAAAACGTGGCCTGATACGCATGTTTTGACACGACACGGGGATACGAGGATGCAGTGTAGGGTAACACGAGTATAGCCCTATATGGGGTGAACACATGGGCACGAGCACGAGTCATGCCCTGCATCGTGTACATGAGGCTGTGTCCTCGCTGCACGAGGCTGCCTGTGCAGTACTCTGATACACTGTTTTGGTTTGATTCTTGGACACCTCATGTCCATTTGCGTGGACATGAATACCACCGGGCACGTACTTATAGGAGGAACACTTTGATCACACTAAATTTGGGTTTTAATTGGGATTTAGTTTCGATTCGACATTTCTTCATGTCACTTACTATTTTTTAACTGATACCTGGGTTTCGAATAGGATTTGCTTTGGGTTTTTGAGATTGGATATATTCATTGCTATTGATGTTTTGATTTCCAGTTAGGATTTGATTATTCATTTCAGTTTTGGGTTTATGGAGATTCGAATTAGGATTTTTATGTATCATTTTCAATAAAACTGACAGTTGATTGGTAAATGAGTTTACTGAAATTTGAATCTATATAAAACCTGAGATTCCTGATAGAAATTCAGTTGAGTTATACCTGATGTTGGACTTTGATTTAGAATGTTTTATATCATATATTAACTAGCTGAGAATGAGATTTAGTTTGGGTTCCAGGTTTCCTGAGAGTGGGATGTACGTATCAGTCAATAGGGTATTTGAGTGTATGAGTGAGTGAAGGAAGGTAGTGTCAGTTGGTCTGCAAGTAGGCAGTAGGTGTCAGGGATTAGGTCTATCTTAGCTTTGGCCTTGAGCCTATATCTAGTGTAGTGGTTGCCTCTTGCATATGTGTTTTGGGTTGCCTGTATATAAGGTTTGGGATAGCATTGTTTACCTAGGATTAATGTCGAGCAGAGGAGTGCTCAGAAGTGGGGTGGTGTAGGCATGTCATACACCTCTATATATGAGTTGTGTGTGTTGTTTGTGTGTTAGTTATTTAATGTTGGGGGCTGAGCTATGAGGGTCTAAACAGTAGGTTGTACAAAATTAGTTGATTTACATAGGTGTACAGGACTTGTGAACTTTAGGAAGGTTCTTGTGTGTGAGTATGTGTCTAGAGTGGGTGAAGAGGGTTGGTATATCAATGTGAGATGCTTTTATGGAATTTGGCATGTGTCGAGTTGGTATAGTGAATTGTGTGAGTATTATCAAGTATAGTTAGAATGTTGGGTAAGTTGATAGATGAGTAGGGTATAGAAATATAGGTTAGTATGTATGAATCTATGAGTGTGAGTTCCTGGTATCTAATAGGAATAGGATGTAGGTATTGGCTTTTAAGTAGAAAAAATATATATAAATAGTTGGAGTAAGGGTACATTATATGTATATATATGAGTAGATAGGTAAATGTGATAGGTAAATTCCTAGTGCCTAAGTGGAAGGGTTTTGACTAATTAGAGAGAGTTGGTAAGCAAGGATAGGGGTTGTAGCCTACTTAGTGTATCAGTTTGGGGGTTTCCTCTAGTGGCACAGTATATATGAGTGAGTAGAGTATGGGATATGAGATTAGGTGGGGGTTAGATGTATAATATATGGACACCTATACTACATAGCTAGCTAAGGTATGGGTAATATGTGGCTTAGGCTATATGTGAAGAGTGAGGACTATAGATATAGTATGGGTAGTATAATACATGGTTAGCCTAGGAAGGAAAGGGCAAATCTAGACTTGAGTAGATAATTTAGTAGAAATGGAAACAGACATAGACTACATATATAAGGCTATAATATATTTGGTATATCCATGCATATATGGAATAGGGTGATAGAGGAAGGTTAGTGTATTTGCACTTGTAGACTATATGGGTATCCAATATATGCTAGCTATCTTAGGATATTGACTATAATAGACTAGAGTTGACCAATTGACTCTTTAACCTAGAAAGAGCCTAGTTAACCTTGTTTGACTAGATAGTTGACCAAACCCTAGAATTGACCTAGGTTTGACCTAATAGTTCAAGATTGACTAGAGTTGACCAAAAGTCAACATTGAGTCTAAATGTGACCAATTGACCTAGTTGACTAGATGTTGACTTAGTTTGAACCAGAGTTGACCAAGTTTGACTTTGACATAGATTGGCTTAAAAATCATGTAGATTGCATCATAAACTTCATTTACCCTATTTTAAACACATTATAACCTGTACATCTCTATTTAGGACATTGTGACTCCGGTGCAGACATCTGATATTACACTACTCTTTTCAGAGTATCAAGCGAGTACATTCTCTGATAGTTCTCTCATTTTATTTATCAATTACTGTATTTCAGTTTTAGTTAGTTCTATTTAATTCTCTGTTATAAACACAATTGATATTACTGGATCCATTTCATGCGACACTCATTTATTCATGTCTGGCCTCCATTTCTGGAACCACTACTGGAATCACCTACTGTAATCACCCTGGAATCACTTACTGGTATTATTCATGCTCGGTCTGGACTTGTACTTATTTTATGTCAGGTTATGGATTCACTTGTACTTGTTGGGCGGGGTAATATTGGAGTAGACATGTGAACATTCTCAAATACTGGAACCACTCCCTTAGAATTATACTAGAATGATAGCCATCCCGATATTTTAAAACACTGTTAGAGTATAGTCTGGACTCACCCTGGAATCTTTGATCATTGACTTGACACAACTTATACTGGACTCATTTTGTACTGGAATCATCTGGTATTAGATTTACATTGTCTGGGCTCACATTGGGATTACACTTGACTCTTATGATACTGTCTGGACTTATATCATGTTACTCTAGTTCAGCTAGATCATATTTTATAGTCTTTATTGCCATGTTTCTCTTCTTGTTTAGTTACTTTACTTTCCTTGTACCATAACTGTTTCTCTACATCATTACTCATACAAACTTCTTGTTCATCAATATAACTGTCTATAACTGATTTATAGTTCTCTGTCATTTACTTGGGATTTCTTGATGAGTTGTACTCGTTCCTGTCCTGACTGGACCTGTTGAAATTTTACAGATGATTGCCCTGAGGATACTTGCCCTACTTACTATGGACCAGGAAATGGTTTTGCTACCTTTGGCCTCGACACTACGAGTGATCGGGAGACTAGCTAGTTGACTTCGTTTAGTTTCACGTTTTAGAACTTGAATTGTAAATTAGTTGAGATATGTAAACCCCCTGAATTTTCAGGGAATTTTTAAAATTATTATTATTTTTTTTTTGAAGAATAGCTTGTTAATCTATTTATTTAAATAATTAATTAATTATTTCTAATCAGGGTTTAATTTATAATGTAAAGATATATATAGATGCAAGATTACTAAATATTGTTATTTGTTAAATAAATGCTGTTACATTAGTTATTAAATTATTTATAAACTCTAACCAAGTTTCATATAGATTTATTATTAGATTATATTTATATCAATAATTAAATATATATAGTGTTATTATTCAATTGGTTTATTTTTAGATTATATATATATCTATAGTTATATAGATGTGGTGTTAAAATTCCTAGCAACCAAACCTATTCCTTAAGTTTAACCCTAACTTAGGCCCAACCCATTATGGTCCTATTCATTTGGATCTCCTTCATGCATATATATATATGCATCTACTCTCAACCCTAACCCCAAACTCCACCTCTCCCCATCAAACCACCAGCCCCCCTTCATCACCGCTACCCTATCCCTCTCTCTCTCTCTCGTCTATCTCCTTCCCCCCTCACCCGGAGCCCCGCCGTCGACGACGAGACACGGCGTTTCTCGCGCCCGCGTGTAGCATCCGGCGGCCCCCTCGTCGGCGCAACCCCCCCTCGTCGGCTAGCCACCCCCTGCGGCGTGGCAAGGTAACCCCGACCCCCCGTGGCGCTGTCACGTGGATTAAATCCTCTTTGCATGCTTTAAACCAAGTTTTAATAATTAAATTCTGAATATTCATATTATTGTAAGAATTGTTGTGATGAATAGATTGATGATTAATTAGATCTAAATGTAGGAAATCATTGGTAAATATGTAGGGGTTCTACCCTAATTTTCGTGTGATTTAATATTAATTATTGATATTTATTTATATTTAATTATGAAGTTTCAATGTTAGTAATTAATTAAATGTGTTTTCTATTTTAATTTTTATGTAACATTTTGATTACTAATTAGAGAAAACTTTGTACATGAAAAAGTTTGTATAATTAATATAGTATTTTAAAATAATTTTTCCAAAATTTTTGTAATTTAATTTATAATTATTTTATGTGAAAAATAGCGAATTTACACTGTTTAATTAATTCCGTTTTGATGCTTATTATTTAATTAATAAATAACTAAATAATATAACTTATATGGAAAATATAGATTTAATTATAAAGTAAGTTATGGAAATTTTTCCAGAATTTGATTGGTGTTTAAAATATTATATTTAGATTTATCTTGGAAGTTTTGTATTAATCAAATTGAATATTAAATATTGTTTTCAATTTATCTTATTTATTTGGTTAGTAATTAAATAATATTTATTGAATAGAAAATGTTTTTAATAGCATGTTATTCTGTAGAAAAATAATTCCAATATTTATTTATTATTATTTATAATTATTTGGATTTAGTTGAGTAATTTCTAGATTTATTACATAAGTTGAATATATTATATAATTAATTGTTATTAATTATATAAATATTGTAAATTTTGTGAAGTGATATGATTCTGTTAGAAATGTGTAAATATGGTATTTAGGAATTTATTTTATGTATTTTAGATATATTTACGAATTTTTAAGACTTAAAAGTAATTTTGAGAATCATGTTTAGGTTTATGTAATCAATTGTGTAATAATTATTTATTGATTTAAATAATTATTAATTTTGTGTTACTACTATGAATTTAGTTTTAATGATTAAATTTAAGGTTGGTGGTGATTTATTTGGATTTATTTAGAATTATTAAGTACTTATTGTTATTATTCAACTAGTTATTTAATAAATAGTTTAATGGTAATAATTCATTTTCTGTAAAATATATATATAATATATATTTATTATTCTGATATTATTTAGTTTATTATTAAAATAGACTAAAAATAATTTTTAAGGATTTTTACTATTTAAGTTAGTATTATTAGGAATTGTGTATTCATGTGTGTATTAAAATGGTTGGTTAATTGATTATCATTAATTAGTTAATTAATTATTAAATATTTAGTTGTAAATAAATTTCAGAATATAAATGGTATGATAATAAGTATGGTTACCTACTTATTATTGTATAATTATTATTCATAAAAATTTGATACTAGTTAGCTAGTAGTACTAGATTAATTTAAATTATAGATTACTTAGCAATTAAATGAATTGTTTAAATTGTTTAATTAGTAATTAATTAGAGATAAATTTTGTTTAGGATTATTTGTTTCTCGGGACTCGGACTCTACTTTGGACCCAGATACTCAGTTGCTGGACACAGGCAAGTACACCTTGCTTGATTGTATATTTTTGCAGTTAGTTTATGTTACCTAGTTACTTCTCAGTTGTGTGCACGCGTCTAGTAGTAGTGGACTTATCCCGTGTATTGTGAAGGTATGTGGTACCTTCTAGCCGGACACCGTATCATACACGATCACTATATGAGTGAGTTGAGAGCATGGATTTGTGTGTCGACTGATCATTGGCACGTGAGTTCGCGTCTGGTCTAGTGGTTGGTACAGGTCTACTTATATATACTATGACGTCTTGCATATTATTTGTACCGCGTATACGGTACGGATATACATTGGGTGGGGAGAGTCTACTAGTGGTGTATGAGAATTTCTGTTTTCAATGGACGCTGGATGCTCGTAGCCCCTCGTTTCTCAAACCGTAGAACGCTTGGTGGCCGTTTCTTCTTCTTCTCCCCCTCTCATGTGCCACTAGAGATGTCTCGAGTGCATTTTACACATAGATGGTTAGTTTATCTGTTGTATGTTGCATGATATATCTTGTCCTTGTTTGGTTGGGGAGATGTTATGTTACATTTAGTTCTAGTTGTTTATATACTGCCCTGTACTATCATGCATGTCGATTTCTTGTGTACTTGTTACGTCCCTCTGAGGACCTGGCACCTTTTCCAGATTGGGACGAGCACAGGTACCGACGGACTACGGAGATTGGAGACTTTTGCTGACGAGGACTTCAATGTTGAGCCTCGTGAGTTTCTTGAGTTCTTAGGTGATTTCTGCTAGTGGCTATCTATTTCTTTTCTGGTTCAGTTGTACTCTTTTAGTAGTTCATTCATACATTTATTGGTGGATTATTTTCCACTAGTCATGACTTGTTGTTTGATTCAGAGTTATTTTCATTCCTTCCAGCTTTATTCTGTGATTTTTCCTGTGGATGAGATTAGTATTTACCTGCCTGTATTGTTATTTAGTTGTTACTTCAGCGTACTACGATCGAGTATAGTCCATTAAATTGGGGTTTTTCTATACTTGATCGTACAGCTGGCACGCCACGTGTTCCTGGTCCCACATATCTTGGGACCGGGGCGTGACATGTTTTTAGTGGTGGCCCATGCAGGTCAAGAAAATATTGTTTGGTTACTTTACCGTACCAAGCAAGCCTGCGTATAGGATTAGGACTATCGTGTCTCATCCACAATTGATTATTTTTATCCTTTGATCTCGTTTGATTTCGACTCATTTCAAACTCCTCGAAATACTTGATCTCTTCTTTGATTTATATCTTCTGACTCTTTGACTTCCTTGCAATTATATCCTTCTCGATCTAATCTACCGTACCTCTTGCTTGTCATAATTGATAGAGGTTTGGAAGATGCTATACTATATACACTCTTGAGTAACTATATGGCTAGATGGGTTACCTTGGCAGCTAATTAAGCGGTTGAGTCTATAATTGAATTCTGGGAAAGTACTAAATATTGCAGGTTGATGAACACCATATTTTTGAAAGATATAATTTTGCATGAATGATTAGTTAATTCAAAGTTGAGTAGTAATGATATATCAATTTCGAATGATAGTGAGAAAGATTACTTATACTCATATGGGAAAGACTGTTAGAAGTTGATTAATAAAATAAACTCGATGATCGATTTGAGAGGATGATTTAAAGTTTTGATTTGAGGTTTTTTTTTTTTAAAAAAAAAATTTCTATGAATGGTTAGAGAGGATATAAAATCAACTTGATGATTAAAAATTTAAATATTCACATTGCTACATGAGATTTAAATTGGTTGATGATTTATGTTGGTTTCCAAAATAGAAGAATAATTTTTTTTAAATTTGAGGATAGATGATTGTAAATAGAAATAGTTAAGAGTTGCCTATGAGATTTATATTTCTTTAAAGATTGAATATTTTGACCTTGATGAAAAAAAAGGGTTTATTTAAGAAGAATTTAGAAATTTGATACATTTCATAAAGTGATTTAAAATTTGGAGTTGGGTAATTTTAATCTAAAAATTTTGAGGAGAAAAGAAAAGGATGTTTGTACTATAATAAAGTTTATTTCGAGGATCGATTTAGAAATTTGAGGTATTTTTTTTTGATTGAATTTTGTTTGATGGAACAAATTTTGATTGAAAAAAAAAATTTGAGATTTAAAATTTTTTTTTTAGATTGATAAATTTTTATTGAAGTTTCTTTTGGAAAAAAAAGAAGAAGAATTTAGTATTATGACAATATTTATCTCGGTGAATGATTTAAGTATTTTCATAAGAGAGTTACAATCTTTTATATTAGGTAAACTGAATTAAAGTTGAGGAAAAAAAAGAGGGAAAAATAAAAGGGAGTTGGTGTGATGATAAAAGGATTGGTTGGGTATTTTAAAGTTATAATTATGATTATATGCGACGATCTTAAAGAGATTAAGGAAATTGGTGGATGATTGTTTTGATTTAAAGATTTTATACTGAAGGAATTTATGAAGAAATTTTATTTACAGGAATTTGATTTTTTTTTATCTTGATGAGGAAATAAACATAGAGGATGTTACTCTAATGAGATAGAAGTGTCACACCTTAGTTGCCATATTTTTCATAGCCATGATAGTGATTATATGCAGTTATAGTTAAGTCATCGACCCATGTGACTATGTCTTCTTCTTAAAATTTTATCATCCTTGTTCTCGACCCTAAACTAGTATCATGATTCCCTAATTGTTTAGAGCTATAGATGTCTATAAATTTTTCTTGACCATACCCCAAATCCGTCAACCAGTATATCTTCTCCTATATTTTAGTATTATATTATTAGTATTAATATTAGGAATATCTATTTAGTTGTTTGTTACTTTACCTGTAGACAATATTGGTTGATATTTTCTGTAATAAAAATTTTCCTTCACCTTTAGCTCATGCCACGGTTGCCGAGCTAAATGTTGTAAGAATTTTTTTTATTATCTAATTAGTTTATTTTCTTTCCTTATTTACTATTTATCGTGCTGTATAATTCTAGTACTATCGATCCAAAATTTGTTTTCTTAAGCAATAATGGAAAGCAGATCATTACGTCTTATCCTTTTGAATAGACCAAAGGATTTTTTTTTTCTTCTCATGTTAGGATTATTATTGCTTCTCTAGAAAATTCTATGTTGTTGCTACAATTTGGTAGGATAAACTTGCTTCCCTAAAGAGACAGTTAGAGGTACTAGTTCAATTCTTATAAGTTGGGTAGTATACCTTATAGTCTAGCATCATACTTTTCTCAGGACCATTAAGAAATTATAGTTGGATAACACTGACTATATGTTGGTATAAGTATTTAGATTACCTAGACATAACTTTGTGGGTTCCTATACCTAGCTCAACTAAGGTTAGAGATTCATAGGGCAACTAGAAAGGTCAAATCATTATTTGTGTTTTGGACTTGAACTATCTTGTACTTTCTTTTCTTCTGTACGTTTATTTTTATCGTCTTGACTAATATTGCTGTTATAGCCTAGTTTTTACAAGCTTCTTCTTTTCTCAAGCTTGTTCTTGACACATATATTATTGGGTGCACCTACTAAAATGTTGTCTAATCAGAATCGGTGCATGATGGTCTGGCCAACCTAGTGCATGTTGATTCGCTTTCCCTATGATTATTTTATGCAGATGAAGATATAGTAAACTTGTCCTAGGATCTCATTTGCGACCGTTTGACAAATTTTGTTTTCTTGAAACATTTATTCGCATTGGACCTTCAAATTTGTAATCGACCCCATCCCCCTTGAACTCTTCTTTATTCTGCGCCTTAGTATAGAATTTCTCTTTATAATCCTTTATTAGCTATGATTTATAGTAGAACCATCTTTCTACTAAGTCAGTTAAGTATACCTTGTATGATATCTTATTTTAGTAATACCCTTAGCACCCTAGTAGCCATCTTAGACTGATTTTAGTCGGACATTTAGCAAATAAAAGTTTTCCTATTATCCTTTCCTTGATTCATATCATTTGATCCCTTACCATGACTTGGTAATTGAAGCACAATATTAGGATTTTTCTTCCAATAATTGCACCATTATGATCTAGATAAACCGCACCATACACATGACATTTATGCCCCCCATAAACACACCTTTATGTGCTCTATTTTAATAACTCTACTTGTTTGACAAATCTTTCCCTTAGAATAGACTATTTGTGTCCTCTCCTTATCCTATTAGATTTGACCATGCAATATCGATCTATTCCCTGATCACATGGAAATCCTATGACCTATGCCGGACCTAGAACATATTCTTGTAGGATATGATGCCAGTTTTGACCCCTCTATAAACCCCCAAGTATCGTTGTAAATTGTCTTGTTGAGTAAGTTACAATTTACATATTTACTTTTCATTGATTTTCTAATTATTTCTTCGGTATTAGAATTATTTTAAATTTCGAGGACGAAATTCTTATAAGTTGGGTAGATTGTAAACCCCCTGAATTTTCAGGGAATTTTTAAAATTTTTTTTTTTTTTTTTGAAGAATAGCTTGTTAATCTATTTATTTAAATAATTAATTAATTATTTCTAATCAGGGTTTAATTTATATTGTAAATATATATATAGATGCAAGATTACTAAATATTGTTATTTGTTAAATAAATGCTGTTACATTAATTATTAAATTATTTATAAACTCTAACCAAGTTTCATATAGATTTATTATTAGATTATATTTATATCAATAATTAAATATATATAGTGTTATTATTCAATTGGTTTTATTTTTAGATTATATATATATCTATACTTATATAGATGTGGTGTTAAAATTCCTAGCAACCAAACCCATTCCTTAAGTTTAACCCTAACTTAGGCCCAACCCAGTATGGTCCTATTCATTTGGATCTCCTTCATGCATATATATATATGCATCTACTCTCAACCCTAACCCCAAACTCCACCTCTCCCCATCAAACCACCAGCCCCCCTTCATCACCGCCACCCTATCCCTCTCTCTCTCTCTCGTCTATCTCCTTCCCCCCTCACCCGGAGCCCCGCCGTCGACGACGAGACACGGCGTTTCCCGCGCCCGCGTGTAGCATCCGGCGGCCCCCTCGTCGGCGCAACCCCCCCTCATCGGCGAGCCACCCTCCTGCGGCGTGGCAAGGTAACCCCGACCCCCCGTGGCGCTGTCACGTGGATTAAATCCTCTTTGCATGCTTTAAACCAAGTTTTAATAATTAAATTCTGAATATTCAGATTATTGTAAGAATTGTTGTGATGAATAGATTGATGATTAATTAGATCTAAATGTAGGAAATCATTGGTAAATATGTAGGGGTTCTACCCTAATTTTCGTGTGATTTAATATTAATTATTGATATTTATTTATATTTAATTATTAAGTTTCAATGTTAGTAATTAATTAAATGTGTTTTCTGTTTTAATTTTTATGTAACATTTTGATTACGAATTAGAGAAAACTTTGTACATGAAAAAGTTTGTATAATTAATATAGTATTTTAAAATAATTTTTCCAGATTTTTTATAATTTAATTTATAATTATTTTATGTGAAAAACAGCAAATTTATACTGTTTAATTAATTCCGTTTTGATGCTTATTATTTAATTAATAAATAACTAAATAATATAACTTATATGGAAAATATAGATTTAATTATAAAGTAAGTTATGGAAATTTTTCCAGAATTTGATTGGTGTTTAAAATATTATATTTAGATTTATCTTGGAAGTTTTGTATTAATCAAATTGAATATTAAATATTGTTTTCAATTTATCTTATTTATTTGGCTAGTAATTAAATAATACTTATTGAATAGAAAATGTTTGTAATAGCATGTTATTATGTAGAAAAATAATTCCAATATTTATTTATTATTATTTATAATTATTTGGATTTAGTTGAGTAATTTCTAGATTTATTACATAAGTTGAATATATTATATAATTAATTGTTATTAATTATATAAATATTGTAAATTTTGTGAAGTGATATGATTCTGTTAGAAATGTGTAAATATGGTATTTAGGAATTTATTTTATGTATTTTAGATATATTTACGAATTTTTAAGACTTAAAAGTAATTTTGAGAATCATGTTTAGGTTTATGTAATCAATTGTGTAATAATTATTTATTGATTTAAATAATTATTAATTTTGTGTTACTACTGTGAATTTAGTTTTAATGATTAAATTTAAGGTTGGTGGTGATTTATTTGGATTTATTTAGAATTATTAAGTACTTATTGTTATTATTCAACTAGTTATTTAATAAATAGTTTAATGGTAATAATTTATTTTCTGTAAAATATATATATAATATATATTTATTATTCTGATATTATTTAGTTTATTATTAAAATAGACTAAAAATAATTTTTAAGGATTTTTACTATTTAAGTTAGTATTATTAGAAATTGTGTATTCATGTGTGTATTAAAATGGTTGGTTAATTGATTATCATTAATTAGTTAATTAATTATTAAATATTTAGTTGTAAATAAATTTCAGAATATAAATGGTATGATAATAAGTATGGTTACCTACTTATTATTGTATAATTATTATTCATAAAAATTTGATACTAGTTAGCTAGTAGTACTAGATTAATTTAAATTATAGATTACTTAGCAATTAAATGAATTGTTTAAATTGTTTAATTAGTAATTAATTAGAGATAAATTTTGTTTTGGATTATTTGCTTCTCGGGACTCGGACTCTACTTTGGACCCAGATACTCAGTTGCTGGACACAGGCAAGTACACCTTGCTTGATTGTATATTTTTGAAGTTAGTTTATGTTACCTAGTTACTTCTCAGTTGTGTGCACGCGTCTAGTAGTAGTGGACTTATCCCGTGTATTATGAAGGTATGTGGTACCTTCTAGCCAGACACCGTATCATACACGATCACTATATGAGTGAGTTGAGAGCATGGATTTGTGTGTCGACTGATCATTGGCACGTGAGTTCGCGTCTGGTCTAGTGGTTGGTACAGGTCTACTTATATATACTATGACGTCTTGCATATTATTTGTACCGCGTATACGGTACGGATATACATTGGGTGGGGAGAGTCTGCTAGTGGTGTATAAGAATTTCTGTTTCCAGTGGACGCTGGATGCTCGTAGCCCCACGTTTCTCAAACCGTAGAACGCTTGGTGGCCGTTTCTTCTTCTTCTCCCCCTCTCATGTGCCACTAGAGATGTCTCGAGTGCATTTTACACATATATGGTTAGTTTACCTGTCGTATGTTACATGATATATCCTGTCCTTGTTTGGTTGGGGAGATGTTATGTTATATTTTGTTCTAGTTATTTATATACTGCCCTGTACTATCATGCATGTCGATTTCTTGTGTACTTGTTACGTCCCTCTGAGGACCTGGCACCTTTTCCAGATTGGGACGAGCACAGGTACCGACGGACTACGGAGATTGGAGACTTTTGCTGACGAGGACTTCAATGTTGAGCCTCGTGAGTTTCTTGAGTTTTTAGATGATTTCTGCTAGTGGCTATCTATTTCTTTTCTGGTTCAGTTGTACTCTTTTAGTAGTTCATTCATACATTTATTGGTGGATTATTTTCCACTAGTCATGACTTGTAGTTTGATTCAGAGTTATTTTCATTCCTTCCAGCTTTATTCTGTGATTTTTCCTGTGGATGAGATTAGTATTTACCTGCCTGTATTGTTATTTAGTTGTTACTTCAGCGTACTATGATCGAGTATAGTCCATTAAATTGGGGTTTTTCTATACTTGATCGTACAGCTGGCACGCCACGTGTTCCTGGTCCCACATATCTTGGGACCGGGGCGTGACAAGATATGTTTTTTTTGAGATTGTTTGGAGATTATTATTATTTAGTAGTTGATTTGTTGTTATTATTTAGTCTTAGTTATAAACTTCTGTGTTATCATATAGTGCTTAGACTGTGATTGAGATTTCATTATATCTATACTTGTCCTTCGTTCGGAGTTGAGATTTGACAAGTATATTTTGTAATTGTATGAGTTGTTGGTTAGATAGTAACCTAGAACAGTGTTCTACCACCGACACTGTGGCGTAGGCTGGGCGCTGTTATGTACTCGTACCCTCACAGTGGGTGCAGGTCGTGACACCTTTATATAGTCGTTCTTGACCTGGAATAATGTTATGTGCCCACATGAGGAAATATGGTGGTTTTTATGTAGGCGCATAGTCCTGCTTTGGGCGTATAGGATGTAGGCGCATACAGGCTGCGAGATCGTGGGTTGGTCGTGGTGTTGACGTGGCCGCATACTTCGGTACACGACTGCTCGTGGAGACTGACGTGGCCGTGTGCTTCGGTGCACGTTTTGATCAAGACTTTTGACTGTGCCAGGCTTGGACGCATAGCCATATTTCAGGGTATGCACCCTCCTTTCGGGGGAGCTAGTCTTGGGCACATGAAGCTTCACTGACTGGGCGCATGGAGCTACACTGATTGGACGCATGGATCTCCACTGACTGGACGTATGGAGCTACACTGACTGGGCGCATGAAGCTTTACTGACTGGACGTATGGAGCTTCACTGACTTGTCCGCATGGAGCTACACTGACTTGGACGCATGGGGCTTCATTTGCTAAATTTTTTTCATGCTTCTACAAGACCTCCTTCAAAGTTTTTGATACTTGAACAAGTTCAAAATACTTTGAAAGAAGTATGGATCGTCTTCTCGCGATGCAATGGACGTATAGCACGACTCTCTCCTTGGGCGCATAGTGTTTGGCCAACCTATCAGGGAGATACGAATGTTGAGATCTTACTCGTAATTTGAACTGACATATTCATCGGAACGGAATTTGAAGTGGTCCATCCTTCATACGTCATCCATATCAGCAAGGGACAGTCACATAATATGCAGAGAGCTGATTCTTTACGTGGGCGCATAAAACGCAATGGACGTATATGCGCATACAACAAGTGGGCACATAGGAAGTGGCCCGTGCCTATAAATAGACCATGGAGGAGAGAGAAAGTTCATTATTCCTTTTTCTTTGAATTTTTTCAGAAAACTATTCGTCGTCTTTCTTTGAGAACCATGTCTCCCAAGCTCGCTAAGAGATCCGCGAAGGATAAGGGGGCTGCGTCGAGTGGTTCTCCTCCCGTGGCAGCGTCTTCGGCAGTCCAGGACCCGATTCTGGGTGAGGGCATGCTTCAAAAAAACAAAGTCTCGAGCGTTAATTTGTGACGCTCGGACTTTTCTTTTGCCTGGGCGCTTGCGCCTAAGGCAACATACTTTTGTGAGCATTACTATGCGCCCACAGAAGTCATGCACCAACACTGTGGTGTGCTATGCGCCCACGTGTTGCCATGTTATGCGCCCTTTAAGTTGTGGCATGTTATGCGCCCACTTACTGTCCGTATGTTATGCGTCCACATGTCTTATTTTGGGCGCATATCCCTTTGGGTGCATAGCCCTTTGGGCGCATAGAAGCTCTTCAGAACTTACTTTTTCTTGCGGTTTTTTGAATCTGACTGTCTTTCTACCCCTTGCTTTTTGCAGCATCCATACCGAAGGTTAAGACCTTTGTGAAGGGGGAGATGATGTCTTCTTTCATCAAACAAGAGTCATCATTCGTTAAGGAGGAGGTGATACCAAAAATTGAGGTAAAAGAAGGGTTGGCGCTCATCGGGGAAGGAATTACTCCCAAGATTGAAGCTGCTGTAAAGGAGGAGCCTAAGTCTGAGGGTAGTAGCACTGAGAGTTCTGACCCACCTGCCCCGGCCGAGGACATTAATGTAATAGAACCTTCATATGCGAAATGGTTGAGGGAATGGTATATGCATCGACACAGCTAGGAACCGCGGGTTCCATGAATGTCAGTATTTTGTCTTGGTATTTCACCTCTTTTTAGACATCAAATGTAATCCACTACTTCTTACTCAGATGAAGAGATGGAGAACCTTTTGTTTTGCTCATAAGATGTAGTCGTGTGAATGTAATTGATTTTCAATAAACAGAATACATTCGCTCCATTCTTTGTTTGTGGTATTTGTGGTGCTTGTATTAGGGGGTTTAATACAACATTTGTGTAAAGGGTATCCCGCTGGAGGACCCCCCTCTTTCCTTTTTTGTTTGGACCTATTGCCCTTTTGTGGATTCGAAAATGCGAGCAAATAGATTGGAATAATATTTTCGTGGACATATTACCTTTTGGCACACCGGTGGTGCACCTAATAGATTTAAAAAAACCCAACAAAGGTAACATGGTCGTGATAGGTTTTATGATCTTGACACTGTATCTTTTATCCCGGGTTGGGTACAGGCATCAAGTCGGAAGACTATCGGTATCAGAGGTAATATGGACGTGACACATGATAATCAGGAGTAGTTTTTTGGTGGGATGGATTTTTTTTGTCAAGTTTGGCTTCTTATCAGGTATTCCTTCCTGAAGCGGAGGAAACTCTCCAAGCCTCCTCTACAACTACCTCCACTGAAGATGAGGAGATGGCCATGAAGTTATCAAATATTTCTATTCTGTACTGAAAGTGAAGCTTCTGGAGTCCTGAATCGGAATGCCGCCTTCGGTCCTGTGAGGGCTGTTGCCGAATGTCAGGTAGCGGCCCTCGAGAGCATAGCCGACTATGAAGAGCGGGCCAAAGCTCTGAGGAAAGTTCTGAACGACCTGGAGGGTCAGGTTGCCAGGTTCCGAGATGCCAAACAGCAGAGCCCGATGTCACTGTTTTGTACAGAGGACGAGGCTTTGATGACAGCTCTTGCGGAGGAAAAGGCTACTTTCCAGGTAAGGAAGGACGCCCTGGCTCGGGAGATCGATGAGCTAGCTGACCAGTAGGGCCAGTTCAACGCTGCAAGTAAGGCACATGCTGCCTCGATGAACAGGCTAGCTGCGCAGATCACTGAGAAGCACAATCATATTGCACAGATCAGGAACGAGATCGCCCAGCTGGAAGCCGACTTGAGGGCGGCAACATATGAACATGAGGATTACTTGGCCCAGACTGCCATGACTGCCACCACTTCTGCCCGTTTAAAAGAACAGCTGGCAAAGTTGGAGGGGGAGCACGACTAAAATCTGTCAAATCAGCGACGCCTCAGGACGTCGCTAAATAGGGAAAATACGTCGCTAATACCGATTAGCGACGTCCTTAGCGACGTTTACACATAGTTGCGATTAACCTAGTCGCTAAACAACAAAACATCGTAATACGTCGCTATTGCAACGACAATTAGCGACGCGTACACGTCGCTAATTAAGCGACTACTAGCGACGTAAAACGTCATCATTTATCGATGTAACCTAGCGACATTGAGCGACTTGACATGAATCGATGCTGACCTGGCTTCAGAGCCAAATGGCGACGTTCTGCGACTTTGCTACGTCGCTATAGTACCGATATATAGCGACGTTTAGCGATGTCCTACGTAGCGACGTTTAGTGACGATCAGCGACGGTATTCATCACAGTTAGCGACGTACCTTATACTTGCTTAGCGACGTTACCTTCGTCGCTGGACGTCGCTGAGAGTCGCTGAATGTCGCTAATATTGAAAAAAATTACAGCATTTGCAGCATCCCCTACACCATTTGTTACAACAACGGCGATGTGTATCACGAACACAGTATCAAACAACACATATGCACACAATCACGAACACGTTTGAAACACAATCTCATCAATCAACACAGATATATAAAAATTTGTAACAATAATGTCAAACATAATGGTCAACATGAGAATAATATATGTATAACCACATAAAAGACCCAACAATGGTCCATCACATAACAATATATATGTCGACTACGGCTGATCAGGAGGAGCATCACCGCTCCTGGAAAGAAGGTAAGCATACTGCTCCGGTGTAAGAACCACCGACGACGATGAAAGAGAGGCAATGCAACCGCTGGAGAAGGAGGCAGTGTAACCGCTGAAGATGGGTGCGTCCGCGTCTCCTCTAGGGCTCGCAGTCTGGCACTGCATTGCTCCATGCAAGCCGCTATCCTAGTAACGGTTTCGTGAATGGACTCCTGTGTCCCCTGTACGTGCTGCACGGTGCGCTCGAGCTCGTCAAAGCTTGCGGTGACCGAAGCAGCGTACCCTTGCGCCTGAGACCCTGGCTACTCAGCAATCCTCCTCAGCATATCGTCGCGCAGCTCAGCAATCTGGCGGACAATGGTCTCCTCTACTTGGGACGACTCGGCCTGTGACGGCTGTGAATGCGCACTGGAAGAGGGAGACCTGGATGCCTGCGTCGTAACAAATGCGTCGTCCGTAGTACGTACCCCTCTGAAGACCACCAACAACGGTCTTCCAGAGCTCGTCCTCCGACTGAGGCGGAGATGGCTGCGATGTACCAACCCCTCCCTCTGTCGGTGCACTAGCACTCGTACGCTCATCACGTAGCCTAACATACTCTTCCTAGAAATTATTGTGCATCTCTATACATCAGTACTTACCTAAATTATCCTAATAAACGTCTAAAATATTTAATTATTATTAATTATATGGTTATCTGCATATTCTTCAAGTTGTGTTAAAAATTAACAAAATCTAAATTAGTACTTACATAGCTCTGAGTAGCCCGGTCGTCGATGAGCTTTCCATCCTTCCGATGGGTGGCCAGGAAGATGGTCACCATGTTTGCGCCCTCACCCCTCTGTACCTGCATGTTTGTTATATTTTATTCTTTAGTAAAATAGAAAATTTTATACTCCTACTATCAATAAAATCTTATATACTGCAATAAATTACATACCAGACGACGGAAATGCTCCGTCATAGGAATCGATCCACCACACCACTTTTCGGCCATCGTCCTAGCCGCCTTCGCCTTCTCCGACCGCTCTCTATACCGGGGCTCCTCAAATCGAGCCCTCATCATGGTCCACTGGTCAGGTGTGATCCAACCAGCAATCGGCTTTCCGGAGCACTGACGAGCTTTCTAATCGTCAATTGCATCACGGATCAACTTGGCAACGATGGCAGGAAACTGACTCTCAATCTGCTCGGCCCGGTGTGGTGGATAAAAATAAGTCCTCTACAAGAATTACAAATTAAAATAATAAGTTCTAAAAAATGCTTAAAATTATATTAATCATACTAAATTAACTATCTTTAGTTACCTTGAAGTGGGCAAACCAAAATGCCTTCATCTCTTCCGAGGCATCCGAGTAGTTGTTCCACGGAACCCCATAGTTGAACATTATAAAGGAGCCCAACGCTCTCTGTACCAACGAGGGACGATATCTGTATACAACGATAACCGACGTATTAATGAATATATATAGATATACAGACATACATAGTATATATATATATATATATATATATATATATATATATATATATATATATATATATATATATATATATTCATTTAACTTACTTCGTAGGACAGTCGGCCCAAATCTCCATCCTCGTCTCGTCCTGAGGTGCGCATGGAGGGTCGGTCTGGTATTGATCCGCCCGGGCGGGAGTAGGGACTACCTCATCCACCTGCTCTCCACCCGCCATGCTACTGTCAGCGGTAGGAAGGCTAGGGGAAGGAGTATGATCAGCAAGCCTGGAACTGCTCGTCGCAGGTGTATTGCCACCCGGACCTGTGATCGTATGGTACAATGGAGTGCTCGGGTCACACGATGGTCCGGAGCCATCCTCTGGTAACGGAGCTCTCTGCCCACCTAAGGACACGGCTCGTCCTGGCCTATCTCTGCGTCGTCCTGAGGTGCCTCCACGTCGTCCTGCCATGCTGATAATAACATTGGAGTTCATAATTTAAGACTACAGAAATATGAATACATCAAAATCACAGTTTATGATTGAAAATATAAATAAATACAATGATAGTTTGGAAATATCTGCATACATTGGAATTCATAATTTAAGTTTTCAAAAATGATCATAGTTCATAATTTAAGATTACAGAAATATGAATACATCAAAATCACAGTTTCTCAATCATCCTCTGAAAATTCATCTTCTTCGTTTGCCTCCTCCTCCTGCTCATCCTCATCCTCTTCCTCCTCATCGTCACTAGAATCTCCTTCGTCTTCCCCTTCGGATACTTGTACCTCTTCTACACAAGTAGATATTGAATGGAGAACTTCTGCTGAGTCGACATCAACTGTATTTGGTACAAGAGGCAGCTCGTCCTCCTGATAAGCTACTTCGTCGATATCGTAGGTATTTTTGGCTTTAGTCTTGCATACTGCCCACCATTCGTACCTCGTTGTTCCCCGTCTAGGATATGTTGTAAAAAATACGAGTTGAGCTTGACTTGCTAGGATAAATGGTTCGTATCCTTGGTATCTACGATGGTAGTTAATATCCACAAGACCATGCTTGTCAATTTTCTATCCTTGATCTTGTATGGGATCGAACCAATCAACTTTGAACAACACGATCTTGGCAGGCTCTATGCCATAGTTGTACGTCAATTCTACGATCTCCCGTAAGACGCCATAGAAATCATTGCCTGGATTGACATCTTTGTAGTTTGTAGATTTGATACACAAGCAACTATTTTTTTGGAATCAAGATCCAGGAAGCTATCTCTGATGAGAGCATTTGTTGACTTGAACTTAAACCCATTCACGGAATAACTTGGCCATATTTTGATGGCATAAATTGGTCCCTTGGCAAGAGTTCTAATAGATTCATTCTCAAGGATAACGTCCGGACGATCGACCTAAACACGAAAAGATACAAAATTTGTTTAATGTTAAGTTATTTCTTGTGCAGTTGTGAATGGAGGAAGATTCTAACTAGCTTCTTACGTGCATATGCAGTCAACCAAGATGGAAAATGAAGTCTCATTTCTTTTTCTACTTCTTCATCTGCAATGTATGGTCTACTTGACCTCATCTCATCATTAAATTTGCTGAAAACCAATAAATATCGAGATGTACTCATTAAATTATAATAACGTAATCAACAAATAGATGACTTGAACGTTGAAGATTTTCACTTACCACTCTAGCTTTTCCACTTCATCCTCCTCGCAGTTGAGTAATATATATAACTGGGCAGCCTTTAGTTCCTCATCATTGAAATATCTCTTTTTCAGTTTTCTAGAAGGCTTTCCAAGAGCATTGAAGACTTTCAATAATGCATCATTATATTCTATATCTCCATCGTCGTTCCTCGGAGCACTTGTTCTATTAGTAGCAATATGAGGCTTGAAATACATTGAACAAAAGTTTGTAATCTCCTCAAGGACATAGGCTTCACAAATAGAACCCTCGACCTGTGCCTTATTTTTTACCTTTCTCTTCAGGTGGTTTAGATGGCGCTCGAACGGGTACATCCACCGATAACCGATGGGCCCACCAACACGTGCCTCATATGAAAAATGAATTGGCAAATGCTCCATAGAGTCGAAGAATCCAGGAGGGAACACCCTCTCAAGCTTACACAATGTTACTGCAATGTCCTTCTTCTGCTTTTCAAGCCGATCGACGAGCAATTTAGTAGAACAAAGATCTCTGAAGAATATGCTAAGCTCTGTCGGTGGATCCCAAACAACATGAGGTAAGAATTCCCGAAATGCAATCGGGATTAACCTCTCCATAAAAACGTGACAGTCGTGGCTCTTCATACCCTGTAGTTTGTTCTCCTTCGGGTCAACACATCTTCTCAAATTCGATATGTACCCATCTGAAAATTTTAGGTCCTGGATCCACCTACAAAGTTTACCTCTGTCTTCCTTGTCCAATAAAAAAATAGCCCTGGGCTGCTTATACTTCCCACTGCCTTCCTTTATCAAATACAACTCTGGACGTCTGTATATTTCTTCTAAGTCCAACCTGGCCTTGGGATTGTCTTTCGTCTTCCGCTTTACGTCCATCACAGTATTTATTATATTGTCAAATACATTCTTCTCGATATGCATGACATTCAGGTTATGTCTGAGCAGATGGTCACTCCAATATGGTAGGTCCCAGAATATACTCCTCTTCGTCTAGTTGTGAGCGCGGCCAAATCCATCACACTTGTAACCCGATGTAGGCTCTTCAATAGCACTTGACAATTCTTTATCTTTTCTCCATATCGTGTCCCCGGACTACCGTGGCGGTGGACTGGACTTCTCTACCACGCCAGCATGAAAAGCATTCATGTTCCTCCGGTATGGATGATCATTTGGTAGGAACTGTCGATGACAATCAAAGAAGCACGATTTTCCTCCATGTTTCAAACGGAAAGCCTTAGTACGATCCATACAATACGGACATGCGAGACGACCATGGGTTCTCCAACCCGATAATATTCCATAGGCCGAGAAATTATTGATGGTTCACATTAGTGCGGCCCTCATCTGAAAGTTCTGCTTTCTGGAAATATCATATGTGGTTGCACCTACTTCCCACAACTGATTCAGCTCATCTACCAAGGGCTATAAGTACACATCGATGTTCCTCTTCGGGTTCTTCAGACCTGGAATAATAACAGTTATGAACATGTAAGGAGTCTTCATACACATCCAAGGCGACAAGTTGTACGGAGTAACAATCATAGGCCAACAAGAATATTGTGAGCCCGAAAGTCCAAATGGGGAAAAACCGTCGGAGGAAAGCCCCAATCTGACATTACGCGGCTCCAAAGCAAAATTGGGATACACTCGATCAAAGTGCTTCCATGCTTCCTCGTTAGATGGATGATCCAGTACTCCATCTATTTGTTCCCGCTTGTGCCAACTCATATTATCAGCTGTCTCCTTTGCCATAAATAATCTCTGCAACCGCGGCATCAAAGGCAAATAGTGCATCGAATTTGTTGGCTTGCATGCACCAGAAGTCCTTGTTGTACTAGTTGCCTTGAAGCGATCGACACCATAAAATCTGCAGGCGTCTTCATCCTTGTCGTCCTTATAGTACAACATGCATCCGTTGCAACATGCATCAATTTTTTTATACCCCATCCAGAGCGATCTCACCATTCTCTTGGATCGGTAGAAGTCTTTAGGTAACTTGCCACCCTTCGGCAATATATCTTTAATTAGCTCCAGGATTCGGTTGTAGCATTCTTGAGACATGTTAAAATCTGATTTTAAGCTCAACAATCTTGTAATCACCTCCAACGGTGAATGGCCATCACAACCAGGATATAAAGGAGTCTTTGCATTCTCCAGCAACTCCATGAACTTTGCAGCATTGGCATTCGGTGCCTCCTCAGCTGTATATTGATTATTCGGATCGAAACTAGGCCCCACAGCATTAAAAACCATGTTCTTCCACCCTTGGTCGTAATCAGCATGCTCGTGGACATCTACATAAGGCTCCATATAAGGCTCCGGCTCGGAGGCTAAAGGCACAAGTTCTTCGTGTGCGGTCCACTGATAATAATTTGGCATGAAACCCCTCGAATACAAATGATATGTCACATCCACTTCCGAATGATATTTCAAGTTGCGACATCTCATACATGGACACTTAATTTTTGTACGGTCCATGTACTGAGGGAACGCCTTGGCAAACTGCAGGAACTGTTGCACACCCTGTATAAATTCATCCCGCGCATCGCACATGTCATCTGGATGACGATTGTACATCCACAAGTTTTATGTTCTTTAACGATATATTTCACATGCATAATTGCCAAGTGTGGGGACGAATGGCTCAGAACACAATCCAAAATTCATTCTAGCATACATTAGTTTGAATCATCTATGTTCTATACATATGGTGTAGTATATGTTCTTATCGAATCTAGTATCTGAAGGATGTAACAGAATCAAGATGAACCCACATAATGTAATACTAAGACATTATCTACTACTAAAAGATGCAGTGATAGGTTGTCGTATCATCATTATCGAGGGATGGGGGTCGGAGGACTGTCAACTTTATCTACAGCTACATAGTTTCTGCCTCGTCAGTCGAATGGCTGCGGGGACTATGTCTTGATCACGATGTCGTACCGTAGATTAATACAAATTCTTTATTGCAAATGTCATACATAGATTTCTGTCTCGCCAGTCAAATGTCAGATAATTATACAAATCAAACTAGTCTTAAATACTGGTACCAACTACCTGAACATGACCGTCCCTAATTTATACTGGATTTATTCTACCTCTAAGTTTTACACATATTAAAAAGAAAGGCATTTACTGTTAACAAGACAACCTGTCATGAATTGAACAAAAGGAAGACTTAGATTTAGGATTTAAAATATGGTATTTAGGTCAACTTAATTCAGTCAAAGGGTACTGAACAGAAAGTCTAATTAAGACTTTCAACTAAGCAGGCAGCCTGGACTGCTGTTCAGAACTTGGCAGACAAAATCCCATACCATCTGATAACAAACCTATACACACCCTTGCCCAAACCATTTATTTCAGTAGGTAAAACATTACAGGTTATTCAAGTAACCTGTCGTACAATATTTGGTGTCAACAATATTTCTTATTAATTGTAACATGCATACTATCATATCCCAACTCTGCCAAAACTTGACCAACATATCCTACACTAATCATTCTATATTTTAGTAATGTCAGTGAGCTAAATCATACTCAACTGTCGAGAATACTTAGGAGAAAACTCATTCACAGGATTAGTATCCATCCTTCGTGACATAGCTCAAATTTTATAGGGCTCAATAATAATTATTAGTCAATTTATTCATCATTTCAAAACCCTGAAAATGCCAAAAAAACTCCCAGTATCAGTAAATAGGGCTCGAACCCTAAATTAGAATTAGAATCCAAGCAAAACATCAAATTGACAGTTGATATGCCAAAAAAACTTCCAGTATCAGTATATAGGTGTCAGACTGTGGGTCTCGTGTCCACACAGTGGGACACGACATGTCCAAACCAACAAAATAGGTGTCACACTGTAACACCCATATCTCAGAACACGTATTTTGATTTAAGCCGGCTTGTATTTCGGACCTGTATTTTATTTTCTCAGATTCTGGCCTGTAATTGTATTTTGGCTCGACTTGCAGATTTTTGGTTTTCTCGTAAAACGGGTTTTGACATGACTTGGTTTTATTTTGTGGAGGAGGATTGGTTTGGTTTGGTTCAACATGCATTTGGAACACCTTAGCCTATGCTTCACCCTCAACACACCACAACCTCCACCATTAAATCCCACCTAACTTTTCTCTCTCCTCTTTATTTCCATTAACTTCTCCGTCTCCTTCTTCTTCCTTCCTCTACACAACTCACCAACACCATAGGCAAGTGCACCTTGCCACCAAATAAGCACCACTTTTATTTGTCCATTAGCTAGATTAGGCCATGGAGATCAACATTAGTGCTTGACATTTTGTGATTTGGAGTCTCCATTGTTCTAGATCTAAGTTTCTCCTATTTTTGGATTTACATGGTTTTGATCTATTTAAGTTGAGTTTTGTGGATTTTGATGTTCCTATGCTGGAGAGAATTCAATTTCACCCAAGATAGAACCTTGCAAAGTCGGATTTGGAGTTGTGATGACCAAGTTGTGATGTTCCAAGAATTTCGGCCATGGTGTTCTTCCTCTCGGCTTGAGGGAGAAGGAGACCCCCCCTTCCAGCCGCGCTGTTTAGCGTCGTGCTGCCCCGCGCCGCGCTCTTTAGCGCTGGTCGCTGACCGCGCACCCGTCTGCGCGCCCGGCCTGCTGCGCCCCTGCTCGCAGCCGCCTGCGCGCTCGGCCTGCTGCGCCCCTGCGTGCACCCTCCTGCGTGCACCCGCTTGCGCACATGCTCCTGCGCGCTTGCCCCCTTGCGCGCCCTGGCTGCTGTGCCCCCTGCGCACCCTAAAGGCCGCGCTTCCTGCGCCCATGACCACCAGCGCGCTTGTCCCCTACGCCATCAGCCATGCGCCATTGGCCATGCGCCTTCCCTCCATGCGCAACCTGACCCCTGCGCCAACCAACTCTGTGCAAGCCGACTTTTGCGCAGCTCACTCCTGCGCAGTTGGCCCCTGGCGCACTTGACTCCTGCGCAACCCGACCCCAGGGACCCCATTTTATATCCTTACGCCTTTTGTCATGAACTTAATTTTACTTAATATGTTTGGAATGACTATTGTACATGGCATGGTATGACAAGGAACTAGCATAATACGGCAGTGACCCGTAGTGGTGCACTCCTGATATGACCAACCTGACATGATAGTGGCCCGTCGTGGCACACTCCTGACAAGTACCCTGACATGATTTATCTTGATGCTGTTGCGACGGCTAACTTGACTCGTATAATCAACTTGACACCGTGGGTGTTCCTGCTTGCTTGCTTGTGCAATCCACTTGTCTTGTCTTGCATCATGTCTAGGACGTGACTCCCTGGTTTCCTACGGTCAGGGATTCGTACTGAACATGGATTAGGCTAATGACTAGATCTAACTATAGTTCATGGAGAATTTCCAGTCACATGCAATCTTGTTATATGGGCGCTCTTAATTTGACTTGTAGCTTGCCGACGAGCAGAGCACATTTCCAGCGCACTGTCATGTGTTGCACCTCTAAGTCACCTAAGGGTATATCGTCTCCAGGGCGATGTACCCAACTATACTCTCAACCCGCAGAAGGATAACTGGATAGTCTGCAGGGCTTGAGACTGGGAAATTCTTATTGCATCTTGTTAGTAATTAGGCTTGTGACAACCCTAGTTAGTTAAAATAGTAAGCCGTAGTAATTGCTTGGCCGCTTGTGAATGGATGATGTCTAGCCCTGTCTAAGTCTTGTCTAGTCCCTGTACCCTGATACTCCTGAACGTGATTATTTTACTTGCTTTAACAATAATTGGGTAGGGACAAGGAGATATTCTGGCGAAGGGTTATAACCCCGGTCTTTGTTTGGTTTACGGGTTGTAACCTGGCTCCCAGAATGGTTCCACGTCCCTAGTCGTTTATTGTCCTGACGTGCTCTTGATTACTTGTACTTTCTTTTATTTTCTTATGTTTTGATATGCTGGCTTTTGTTCTTATTTCGTGGCCTCCCTTGTGGCACTTGCTCTTTATGGGTTTGACCCAGCTGGTTTTGTGTGGCCAGATTTCGGAGCTGCACCCGAGGATCTACCGAACCTCCAGCCCGATGGTGGCGACTAGAAGGAACCCGGGCTACGAGTGGGTTTTCTATTTTGTTTCGCTCACTCTACTGTAAAATTATTCTTTTGAGGCGTTTAGCCGACGAGCACCTGTTAGCTCGATGCACTTTTACTTACTGTCTGCCTACGGGCTGTAAACATGATTAACAAATCCTAGGTTTGATCATGTATGACTTAACTCTTGCTAGTCCTAGTATTTTGTACGACTAGCTTCATGATCAGCGGATATGTAATATTTGGGACGCCTTTTATTGTATATTTGGTGGTCAAACATCTTATAACTATATTACTTGCTTGAGATTGAGACAATAGGCTTGACCTTCAGAGACTGTTGGCTTGTAGTAAACCCTCATATCCAGACAGTCGTGACCGTATAATTGAGATGTATTCTATTTCAATATACGTAGCTGGCTATGTCCGCCCCCGCTTCCCAGTATTCTGGTTCTGGGGCGTGACATGGTTTAAGTGGTACCCCCATGCAGGACTTGTCAATCAAGAAATATGAGGGTTTACCGATAGATGTCTCAATCAGTACTCGTCCTTGATCTCCGTTCATATCCTCTGAATCTCTGGATTCTTGCCTTGATCATGTGCTTGTATCGTTGATCTGTCCTGGTCCTTCTCTTATTGTTTTCCCTGTGTCGTCTTCTTCATCGACAGTGTACCTGACCCCGCCGATCAGCAAGGTGGAGCACCTCCCGTGGACCAGCAGCAACCTGGAGATCAAGCCCAGCACTCCGGAGTAGCCTCCAGAGTTATACCTACTGGAGGAGAACCCCCAGTTCGGCCCGTCCAGCCTGTGGAACTTGATGATGGTACCTTGGTAAGTCTCATCAGGACCTTGATAGCTTCCCAGGATCGCAGAGGAGACGCCTTGCACCAGACTGTGGCAGATGCTCTGACCAGAGGCGGTCATCCAGGGAACAGCGCGGCCAACAGCTTCAAGCACTTGAACCCTCCCTTCTTCGACGGTAGCGAAGATGTGATTGTCGCGGACGCTTGGCTTCAGGATACCGAGGTGGTTCTGGAAGCAGCTAGAACACCTAAGAATGAGAAGGTGGCCGTGGTACAGCTACAGTTGCTGGACTTGGCTCACAGTTGGTGGGCAGCGCAAGCCATGGGATTAGTGGCACCTATTGCTTGGGCGGTATTTAGAGAGAGATTCTAGACGAAGTATTTTGATGCTGTAGCTCGATACGACCTGCAGACGAGATTTACCAACTTGAAGCAAGGAGGCAGAACAGTTGACAGTTATGCATCTGAGTTTTCTAGACTCAGTAGGTTGGCCCCCACCTTGGTGGCGACCGAGTTTGATAGAGCCCAGCGGTTCCAACAGGGACTGTATTTGGATATCTTATTGGCAGTCGAGCAGTTCGAGCACCAGACGTTCGATGCAGTATTGAGAGCGGCTAGGAGGCACGAGTACACCTCCCAGAGGATCGTGGATAGGACCGGAGATAGGAAGCGGTCCCACAGTCAGATGCACCAATCATCAGCTCCAGCCCCAGCAGCTAGGAGTTTGACCATTCGAACTCCGAGGCAGGCGGCCTCAGTGACGTCGGTTCAGCATTCAACCCCGACGTACCTGCAGCAGCAGAAGCAGAAGCAGACTTCAACAATAGGATGTTCTTATTGCGGAAAGCCAGGCCATGTAGTGGCAGATTGTCGTAGGGCGCAAGGATTGTACCTTGCTTGTGGAGCGGAAGATCATAAAATAGGAGCCTGCCCGAATAGGGGTAGTTCTTTCTCTTCCAACCTAACCAGTCCATCGGTTAGGGGACCAGCACCTGTGCAGCAACAGCCGTACCCGAGGCCCTTATTGCCTCAGGCCCAAGCGTTTCATCAGTAGAACCAGCAGCAGTACACCCAAGCCCAAGTGCAGAACAGACAGAGAGGTTTCCAGTAGAGGGGACCCACAGCTAGAGGTCAGGCCATGATGATGGCAATGGAAGAAGAAGTTACACCAGGTGAGGTAGTGGCAGGTACTATTCTCGTCAACTCCTCTCCAACATTGGTATTATTTGATTCTAGTGCATCGCATTCATTCATGTCTGTACGATTCGCGACACAGATAGGATTGGAGCCCAAGTAATTATCAGTGAGGCTCAATATACTTACTGGTAATGGTCTTGTGGGAGTAGATCGAGTGTTTTCCTCGTGTCAGATCGTAGTTAGCGGTAGAGAGTTCCCCGCTAGGTTTATAGAATTCCCTATGGCAGACTATAATGTAGTCTTAGGCATGGATTGGTTGAGGAACCAGTATGCTAGGATAGACTGCCATGTTGGCAGGATTATCTTTAGTATCCCAGGCGAGCCAGAGTTTTTATTTTCCAGAGGCGCGGTGGAACCATAATCCCCAGTATTGCGGATGGCAGTAGCAGCAGTGCAGTTGCCCAGGATAGTTGAAGAGTTCCCAGATGTCTTCCTAAAGGAACTTCTAGGGATGCCGCCAGAGCGGGAGATCGAGTTCACTATAGACTTAATCCCCGGAACAACACCAGTATCAGAGCTAGTCTATAGAATTGCACCTTCAGAGTTGGAGATTTTGTACAAGATGATTGAAGAACTCAGGACCAAGGGATTCATTCGTGCAAGTGGATCGCCTTGGGGAGCCCCGATGCTTCTTGTGAAAAAGAAGGATGGTACGTCCAGGCTATGTATAGATTATCGTACCTTGAACTCAATGACAATCAAGAACAGATACCCTCTTCCTAGGATAGATGACTTGTTTGATCAACTCAAAGGGGCTTCAGTGTTTTCGAAGATAGATTTGCGGTCAGGATACCACCAGATCAGAGTCAGAGAGCAGGACATCCCGAAGACAGCGTTTAGATCGAGATATGGACATTAGGAGTTTTTTGTTATGCCATTTGGAGCGACCAATGTGCCAGCCGTATTCATGGACCTCATGAGTCGTATTTTCATGCCTTATTTGGATCAGTTCGTGATCGTGTTCCTAGATTATATCCTGGTCTACAGCAAAAGTGAAGCAGAGCACGAGCAGCATCTCAGAATCGTCCTTCAGACGCTTAGAGAGCATCAGTTGTACGCCAAGTTCAGTAAATACGAGTTCTGGCTCGATCGCATTTCGTACTCGGGTCACATCATTACTCGAGGAGGAGTAGAAGTGGATTCCCAGAAGATTGTGGCTATCGAGTCATGGCCAGTACCCAGCTCAGTGGCAGAAGTTCGCAGCTTCCTTGGATTGGCCGGCTACTACCGGCGATTCGTTTCAGATTTTGCAAGGATTTCAGCGCCGATGACCCAGTTGACCCGTAAGGATGTGCCTTTTGTTTGGACAGTGGAGTATCAGGAATCATTCGAGAAGTTGAAGCGAGGCTTCATAACGGCTCCCATTCTCACACTTTCAGATGGGACCGGAGGATTCACAGTTTATTGCGACGCTTCAGGCAGAAGATTGGGGTGTGTCTTGATGTAGCATGGGAAGGTAATATCTTATGCATCATGCTAATTTCGTGATCATGAGAAGAATTACCCGACCCACGACTTAGAGCTAGCAGCTGTAGTATTTGTACTTAAGTTTTGGAGGTACTACTTGTACGGATATAGAGTGGAGATATTTACTGATCACAAGAGCCTGAAGTATGTTTTCACCCAGAAGGACCTTAATATCCGTCAGAGAAGATGGCTTGAGCTATTGGTGGACTGCGATATAGATTTGAAGTATCACCCGGGGAAGGCCAACGTTGTAGCAGATGCGTTGAGCCGGAGAGCCGGAGTTTATTTCTTGACGGCGCAACCGGAGTTATTTGCAGATTTTCAGAAGATGGGAATTGAAGTGGTTCTTCCTTCCAACGTGGCATTGATGGCCAGTCTACAGGTTCAGTCCAGCATAGTTGAGAGGATCTGAGTGGCGCAGTCTACAGATTCCAAGCTTCAGCAGCTCAGAGCAAAGTATGAGGCAGGAAGAAGGCCAGAGTTGTGCATTCATGAAGATGGTACACTTCGACGCGGCTCTCGTCTTTGTGTACCCAGTGGAGATATCAGACAGGAGGCCCGTTGGACTTCTTCAGCCCTTGCCGATTCCAGAATGGAAGTGGGAGCACGTGACCATGGATTTTGTGACTGGATTGCCTACATCCCCAGCTGGTAGAGATTCTATTTGGGTTATAGTTGACAGGCTCACGAAGGTGGCTCATTTTCTTCCATTCAGAGTTGGGCAGTCTACGGCTCAGCTAGCAGAGATGTACCTCAGGTAGGTTGTCAGGCTTCACGGTGTGCCTGTCAGTATCACCTCGGACCGAGATTCAAGGTTTATATCATACTTTTGGCGTAGCTTGCAAGAGAGTTTGGGAACTCGTCTCCAGTTCAGTTTGACATATCATCCGTAGACAGATGGACAGTCGGAGCGCACAATCCATACTCTTGAAGACATGCTGAGATCTTGTACGCTCGACTTCGGTGGTTCGTAGGAAGATCACCTGCACCTGGTGGAATTCTCGTACAATAATAGCTTCCAGGCTAGCATCCAGATGGCACCATTCGAGGCTCTGTACGAAAGGAAGTACAGATCCTCGCTAGTATGGGATGATATTGGAGAGAGGCAGATGCTCGGTCCAGAAATGATTGCCCAAACAGTTGAAGTGGTCAGAAGGATCAGAGATCGTCTTCGAGTTGCCCAAGATTGCCAGCGGCATTGGGCCGATGCTCATCGACGTCTCTTGGAGTTTGCTATCGGCGACCATGTATTCCTTAGGATCTCGCCTAACCGCGGTGTCATTCGCTTTGGCATACGGGAAAAGCTTAGTCCTAGGTATATAGGGCCGTTCGATATCGTGGAGCGAGTAGGACATGTATCCTATCGTCTTACTCTTCCGCCGTCGCTGAGTGAGGTGCATGATGTATTCCATGTGTCCCAATTACGACGGTATATCCCAGACCCGAGCCATATCCTAGACCATTCAGAATTGGGTATTGGTACCAACCTTTCGTACCAGGAGAGGCCCGTGTCTATATTGGATCGGAGAGAGAAGATACTCAAGAACAAGACTATTAGTTTAGTCCGGGTTGCTTGGGGTCATCACTCTCTAAGGGAGTCAACGTGGGAGCGTGAGGACGACATCCGATCGCGATATCCCTACCTGTTTGACTCATAAGGTATAATGTCTTCCTTATGCCTTATGCCTTCCGTCCTTGCTTGCATGCGTGATTGTTTGATTGACTGCTTAGTATACCTTGTATGTAAATAAGTATGACTTGTCCTTGTCTCTCTAGCCTCTTAAATTAAATTTTGAGGACGAAATTCTTTTAAGGTGGGTAGAGTTGTAACACCCATATCTCAGAACACGTATTTTGATTTAAGCCTGCATGTATTTCGGACCTGTATTTTATTTTCTTAGATTCTGGCCTGTAATTGTATTTTGGCTCGACTTGCAGATTTTTGGTTTTCTCATAAAACGGGTTTTGACATGACTTGGTTTTATTTTGTAGAGGAGGATTGGTTTGGTTTGGTTCAACATGCATTTGGAACACCTTAGCCTATGCTTCACCCTCAACACACCACAACCTCCATCATTAAATCCCACCTAACTTTTCTCTCTCCTCTTTATTTCCATTAACTTCTCCATCTCCTTCTTCTTCCTTCCTCTACACAACTCACCAACACCATAGGCAAGTGTACCTTGCCACCAAATAAGCACCACTTTTATTTGTCCATTAGCTAGATTAGGCCATGGAGATCAACATTAGTGCTTGACATTTTGTGATTTGGAGTCTCCATTGTTCTAGATCTAAGTTTCTCCTATTTTCGGATTTATATGGTTTTGATCTATTTAAGTTGAGTTTTGTGGATTTTGATGTTCCTATGTTGGAGAGAATTCAATTTCACCCAAGATAGAACCTTGCAAAGTCAGATTTGGAGTTGTGATGACCAAGTTGTGATGTTCCAAGAATTTCGGCCATGGTGTTCTTTCTCTCGGCTTGAGGGAGAAGGAGACCCCCCTTCCAGCCGCGCTATTTAGCGTTGTGCTGCCCCGCGCCGCGCTCTTTAGCGCTGGTCGCTGACCGTGCACCCGCCTGCGCGCCCGGCCTGCTGCGCCCCTGCGCACATCCGCCTGCGCGCTCAGCCTGTTGCGCCCCTGCGCGCACCCTCCTGCCCGCACCCGCTTGCGCACATGCTCCTACGCGCTTGCCCCCTTGTGCGCCCTGGCGGCTGTGCCCCCTGCGTACCCTAAAGGCCGCGCTCCCGGCGCCCTTGACCCCCAGCACGCTTGCCCCCTGCTCCATCGGCCATGCGCCATTGGCCATGCGCCTTCCCTCCATACGCAACCTGACCCCTGCGCCAACCAACTCTGCGCAAGCCGACTTTTACGCAGCTCACTCCTGCGCAGTTGGCCCCTGGCGCACTTGACTCCTGCGCAACCCGACCCCAGGGACCCCATTTTATATCCTTACGCCTTTTGTCATGAACTTGATTTTACTTAATATGTTTGGAATGACTATTGTACATGGCATGGTATGACAAGGACCTAGCATAACACGACAGTGACCCGTAGTGGTGCACTCCTGACATGACCAACCTGACATGATAGTGGCCCGTCGTGGCGCACTCCTGACAAGTACCCTGACATGATTTATCTTGATGCTGTTCCGACGGCTAACTTGACTCGTATAATCAACTTGACACCGTGGGTGTTCCTGCTTGCTTTCTTGTGCAATCCACTTGTCTTGTCTTGCATCATGTCTAGGACGTGACTCCCTGGTTTCCCACGGTCAGGGATTCGTACTGAACATGGATTAGGCTAATGACTAGATCTAACTATAGTTCATGGAGAATTTCCAGTCACAGGCAATCTTGTTATTTGGGCGCTCTTAATTGGACTTGTAGCTTGCCGACGAGTAGAGCACATTTCCAGTGCACTGTCATGTGTTGCACCTCTAAGTCACCTAAGGGTATATCGTCTCCAGGGCGATGTACCCAACTATACTCTCAACTCGCGGAAGGATAACTGAATAGTCTTCAGGGCTTGAGACTAGAAAATTCTCATTGCATCTTGTTAGTAATTAGGCTTGTGACAACCCTAGTTAGTTAAAATAGTAAGCCGTAGTAATTGCTTGGCCGCTTGTGAATGGATGATGTCTAGCCCTGTCTAAGTCTTGTTTAGTCCCTATACCCTGGTACTCCTGAACGTGATTGTTTTACTTGCTTTAACAATAATTGGGTAGGGACAAGGAGATATTCTGGCGAAGGGTTACAACCCCGGTCATTGTTTGGTTTACGGGTTGTAACCTGGCTCCCAGAATGGTTCCACGTCCCTAGTCGTTTATTATCCTGACGTGCTCTTGATTACTTGTACTTTCTTTCATTTTCTTACGTTCTGATATGCTGGCTTTTGTTCTTATTTCGTGGCCTCCCTTGTGGCACTTGCTCTTTCTGGGGTTTGACCCAGCTGGTTTTGTGTGGCCAGATTTCGGAGCAGCACCCGAGGATCTACCGAACCTCCAGCCCGATGGTGGCGACTAGAAGGAACCCGGGCTACGAGTGGGTTTTCTATTTTGTTTCGCTCACTCTATTGTAAAATTATTCTTTTGAGACGTTTAGCCGACAAGCACCTGTTAGCTCGATGCACTTTTACTTACTGTCTGCCTACGGACTGTAAACATGATTAACAAATCCTAGGGTTGATCATCTATGACTTAACTCTTGCTAGTCCTAGTATTTTGTACGACTAGCTTCATGATCAGCAGATATGTAATATTTGGGACGCCTTTTATTGTATAATTGGTGGTCAAACATCTTGTAACTATAATACTTGCTTGAGATTGAGACAATAGGCTTGACCTTAAGAGACTGTTGGCTTGTAGTAAACCCTCATATCTAGACAGCCATGACCGTATAGTTGAGATGTATTCTATTTCAATATACGTAGCTGGCTATGTCCGCCCCCGCTCCCCAGTATTCTGGTTCTGGGGCGTGACACACACGAACTAGAAACGAGTCCACGCTCTCGTGTCCCCCGCAGCGAGTCCACTGTGAGTCTCGTGTCCCCCGCAGCGAGTCCACGCTCTCGTGGACACAAACTAGAAGCGAGAGAGCTAGAAGACGAGGAGAAAATGGGAAGCGAGGACAGGGGAGAGTTACCTGAGGAGGAGCTACCTGAGGAAGGAGGAGGAGGAGGAGAAGGAGGAGGGAGATCGCCGGAGGAGCGCCACGGAGGAGGAGGCCGGAGGAGGGAAATCGCCGGAGGAGCGTCGCGGAGGAGGAGCGCGCAAAAAATTGGGGGGGGGGAATTTTTGAATGATCGAAAAGGAAACCCTCGCCGCCTATATGAAACATTTAGCGACGTCCTTCTCGGCCGTCGCTAAACGTCACTGATATTTAATAAACGACGACGCTGCTTAAAATGCGTCGCTACACGTCGCTATATCAGCGACGTGTACCGACGAACATGCGACGCAGATTTCCATTTAACAAATTATAGCCACTAGACGTCGCTATTAGTCGCTGTTGGCGAGAAACAGCGACGTATTAGATGCGAGAAACATCGACGTATTAGATAAACGTCGCTAAACCCCCAAAAATTAGCGACTTTCTATCTTGGAGTCGCTAAATACGTCGCTGATATGACTTATTTTGGTAGTGGAGCGTCAGAGTCTGATCCTCTTTGAAGATGAAGACGCTCGTCAAGAAGAGGTACGGTATCGAGTTGCTGTGAAATCTGAAGCCGAGATTGTTGCTCTGAGGGACAGCATAAACCGCCTGTGTATCACGTAGATCTTTGTAACTTATTTTTTTGCTGTCACGGTTCTCGTACCTTTTCCCCATATTTTTTATAGTCGTTCAAGTACAAAATAAAGACTCTTTCTAGAAGTGAATGTCGTTTTGTTGAAATATCGATACTAGAGGTAATGTGGACGTAGCAAGGATATTTCTGGTGGGTATTCTGCTAGAGAATTTTTATGTGGACCTATTATCCGTTTTATATTCAAATTATTCGAATATAGATAATAAGTTGAACGAAGCTGCTAGTTGAGGTAATACGGACGTAATAGCATAGGATGTTCTATATCTGACCAGAGGTAATATGGACGTGAAAATATATATAACATAAGGTGGGAGTGGATAGTTCAGAGGTAGTATGGACATGACTATCTTTGATGAATGCTTTGCTCAGAGGTTATGTGGACGTGGCAAAATATTTGATCATTCCTCTGGGGAAGTAATTGTCAAAAAACAATTCAGAGGTAATAGGGACGTGACTTGTTTTCGTCAAACCGAGTTTGGACGGAGTCAAAAAGGGAAATGATTCCAATGGAGAAATATTTAGAAGGCCTATTATCCAGGGCGTATTCAAGACTCTTGAAATACGGATAATAGTTTGATAGTTTTTTTTGAATTATATAAACATCGTACTGTACATTTACATGACTGAACATATGTGAACATTATGTAAAAGAGGTTATACATAGTATTTCATCAGGAACTTGCTATTTATAGGTATCATGAGCAAGTCACCGTCGGGCTTGGTTAGTCGGTACGCACCGTTAGAATTCACCGATTCTATGATGAAAGTTCCTTCCCATTTAGGCTAGAATTTCCCTCTTATTTTGTGTGTCATGACCATCGGTCTTCTCCCTGCTAGGACCAGATCGCTGACTTGGAAGATCCTTTCCTTTACTTCTTATTGAAGGCTCTGGAAAGGCGCGCTTAGTATAGCTCATTGTGCTGTTGAGCTAACAAGCATTTTTCGTCTAGCGCTTCAAGCTCCTGGAGTCGCAGACAGTAGCTTTCTTCAGTAGTCAGCTCGATGGCTAGGGCTACTCGAAGAGAAGGAATCTGGATTTCTAGGGGAAGAACTGCTTCGTTTCCATAAACCAGAGAGAATGGCGTACTGCCTGTTGGAGTCCGGACCGTTGTACGATAGGCCCATAGATATTCACCGAGCATCTCGTTCCAATCGCGCTTGTTTGAAGACACAAACTTCTTGAGAAGTTTTATGATGGTTTTGTTGAAGGCTTCTGCTAGTCCGTTAGTCGCTGGATTGTAGGCAGTAGAGGCTACGTTCTGGATTCGATTCTTATCGCAGAACCGATAGAATGCATAGCTTGCAAACTGTGGACCATTATCATAGATGATCCTGCGAGGTAGGTCGAAGTGGTAGATGACGTGATGTTTGATGAAACTGATCATGTTTGACGTCTTCACTTCGATGAACGGTATAGCTTCCACCTATTTGAAGAAGTAATCGGTTATAGCTAGGATGAACCGATGTCCTTTGGAGGATGGCGGGATGATTGGTCCTATGACGTCCATGCCCCAGGTTTCAAACGGCCAAGATGCTGCCGTCGGGTGTAGAAACTATGAAGGTTGATGAATGAAGTCGGCATGGAACTAGCAAGCTCTACAATTTTTTGTATATTCAACAATATCTACTATCATTGTGGGCCAGTAATAACCCATTTGTTTGAGGCAATCTTGTAATTTAGGGCCTGGTTGATGTGCACCACAAACTCCATCGTGAGCCTCCAGAAGTGCATGCTTGTCTTCTGTGTCTGATAAGCATCGTAACAGTAGCCCAACGTAAGAGCGTCGGTACAACATCTTGGTAGCCGTGTCGTAGTAAAATCTGAGGGATCGCCTTTGTATGGATACTGCTTCCTTCGGGTCCTCGGGGAGGATTCTATAGACAGCGTAGTCTATGAAGGGAAATCTCCAATCTTTAGCATCGACGTTTATTTTCGCTACGTAACTGTGATGAATATGCTAGGCATCTTTCACACATAATAGTTTTCGACCAGACACTATGATCGACTGCTTTGTATTGGTAGGAACAGTCAAGGAAGCAGCGAGACCGGCTAGAGCATTTGTTTTTATATTCTGTAGTCGAGGCACGTGCTCGATGAAGAATCTAGCGAAAGTAGACGCCAGTTCGATTGCTTCTATGTGGTAGGGTATGAGGACCTTATGACGAACTTCATAATCCCCTCGAATATGACTAACTATTAGCTTGGAATCGCCGTAAGCTTCTAGATAGTCAACTCCCAGTTGCTTCGCCAGTTGTAGGCCGATTAAGAGGGCATTATATTCGGTCACATTGTTGGTGCATGGTTCCACGAGAGAATATTCATGGTGTATAACCAGATGATCAGGTGACACAAGCACGACACCTATTCCAGCCACAATATTTCCTTTGGGTCCTGTTCTTGATGCACCGTCAAAGAACATTCGCCAAATGGGGATTTTTTCAGTTGCGGTGTTAGACTCCACCACTTCGTCGGGGATTTCGTCGTAGATTTTGGACGACTCCGGCACCTGATGAGCTGCTAGAAAATCAGCTAATGCTTACCCTTTTACTGCCTTCTGAGGAACGAAGATCATATCGTACGGAGTCAACATCATTGCCCATGTAGCTCAACAGAAATTAAGAGAGCCCGGTTTAGTCATGAGTATTCTGAGAGGGTTGACTTTAGATATAATATGGATAGTCTACCCAGACACATAGTGGCGTGTCTTCTGGATGGCAAATACTAGTGCAAGGCATTCCTTCACCACCGGTGTGTATCTGTGCTCGACACCCACCATTGTGCGGTTGAGGTAGTAGATGCCTGTTCATGGCCGCCTTCGTTCTTTTGAGCTAACATGGCGCCAAGGGAATGGTCCATAGCACGGACATATAGTAAGAAGGGCTTCCCTATTATTGGAGCTACCAATACTAGAGGGCTTGTAAGATACGCCTTGATATTGTCGAATGTGCGTTGACATTGTTCAGTCCATACGAAAGATACATCTTTCTTCATGAGCTGAGTGAATGGTTGACACCTTCTAGAGAGATTCGAATGAATCGTCTGATGTAGGCTAGCCTTCCTTGTAGTTCGTATGGCTCTTTGAGGTTTCTTGAAGGATGCATGTCGTGAATAGCCTTCACTTTCTCCGGATCTAGATGTATACCCTTTGAAGTGATGATGAAACCAAGGAACTTGCCACTGGAGACTCCTAGAAAAGACTTGGTTGGATTGATCTTGAGTTGGTGTGCACGCATTAGTTCGAACACCGTTTTCAAGTCATGGAGGTGGTTGCCCTTGAGACTACTTTTGACTGCGATATCGTCTACGTAGCACTCCACAGTTTTGTGCAAATGATCGTAAAAAATTGTGTTCATGGCTCACTGGTATGTTGCCCCTGTATTCTTCAATCCAAAGGGCATCACCGTATAGCAGTATACCCCCAACGGTGTTTGAAAAGATGTGTACTTCTCATCGTCGGGGAATATCTTGATCTAGTTGTAGCCTGAGAACCCATCCATGAAGGACATCCGCTCGAAGCTGCAAGTATTGTCGATCATTACGTCAGTAATCTGTAGAAGAAACTCATCTTTCGGGCATACAGAGTTCAAATTATGGTAGCCGATACAGACTCGAATATTACTGTTCTTTTTTATGACTGGAATGATGTTGGCAACCCAGTCTGGGTGTTGTTCCTCCCGAATGAATCCACTTGCAATGAGTTTCTTGACTTCATTCTCGATGGCTTCCATGACGTCTGGTCGGAATCGTCGTTGTTGCTGCTTCACTAGCTTAGCTTTAGACGAAATGTTCAGGCGATGCATGACGACTTTAGGGTCCAAGCCTGGCATGTCTTCATAGCTCTATGCGAAAACGTTGATATATTCTCTTATAAGCTGTATAAGAGATTAGTGTTCATCGCTAGATAGGCTTTTGCTGATGAAGATTGATTTGAAAGATGCTTCATCTCCTAGATTGACTTGGATGACTTCATCTTCGGTAGGTGGTTCCCGTTGTTCGAACGCAGCTCCCACCTGGTGTCCATCTTTTGAGCCTATTGTTCGAGTTCGATTGATTGGACATCATCTGTAATTTGTCGGCAGAAACTATGTTGACGGACAGAGTTGCTTTGAACATATCGCCGATGCTGGAGTCTGAGTCCCAGAGATAGGAATCAGAAGAATGAGAACAACGATCTGCTTCATCATCTGATCTTTTGGGAGTTGTGGAGGAGAGACAAAGCCCAAACCAATACCGCTTCGTTGATAGTAGTTCTCGGATTTGCCGGAAGGAACAAAGTGTCATATTGGCAACCGTCGTCCTCGACCGTAATTTAGCCCTTTGTCGCTTTTGTTGTCCTATCCCATGTTCTGGTTGATATTCTTGGCCTGCCAGCTATACCGAAAAAGTTACATTTTTCCAGAGTCATAGTCAGCTTCTGTGTTGTGCTTGGAAGAAGTAGAGTCTGGAACGAACTTTCTCACGCAAATCATACGACCGAAGATGATTAGTTCTTCATCTCTCTTTTTGGATGGAACGATGAAGTAGATGATATCTTCAGGGTAAACTTTTTCCCATAGGTGAGGCGTTATGACCGACATGCAGAGGTGTGGCCCTATGCCGTTCTCTAGAGCGTGTATCGTATCTATGTAGTGGTTCACAGTTTGATAGACATCAGAGTAATTCAAAGATAAACCTTTACTAAGGAAATATGCAAGTTCTTCTTCAGGGATAACATCATCTGCTGAAGGTACATTATTATGAGTATTGATATACACATTGAGAGGATCATCATCTGGAAGAGGAGCCGCAGTCTTGGACGAGTTCACCACGTAGGGTAATTCTTCTGGATTGGTAGGACAGGCATCAGAAGTTCCTCCCGGGATGTCTTGCTGAGAGTGATGGTCAGTGGCTTGACCTTGTCAGGGTTCTTCTTTTTCACCCAGATTGTGAGAGGCTTTGGAGTACTTTTTGGTGTAGTACGTCCTTTGACTCGGATAATCAGGGGACCATCATTGGAAGATGGACTTACTTCAGCTTTATTGTCAGCTTCATTGTCGTCATCCTTGTGGGGTTGAGATTGGTAAAGTACCCAATCTCCATAGCAAGCTTCGATGCCCTTGAAACGATCGACATCGATAAACTCCATCTTCACAACACAGTCGCTGTTGACGTATTTGAAGCACTGGTGAAGTGTGAAGGAACGATCATGTTCTCATGTATCCATGGACGTCCCAACAAGACATTGTAGGATACATTAGCATCGATCACATAGCAGAAAACCTTCGTTCGGAGATCACCGATCTGGCATTTGAGACGGATCTTGCCCAGCGGATGGCTTCGACCAGTATTGAAAGCCATGATAGTTGTGTTGGTTGCAGATAGCTTGTGCAGAGGGGTTCCCAGAATTTGAAGCAAACTTCTAGGAATGATGCTGAGGGAGGATCCTGGATCGATGTGCATGAGGTCCACCTTGATCGCCCCGATATACCCTGTATAGTACAGGGGTCTATCATGACGATTATTTTTGAGTAGCATGTCCTCCTGTAAGAAAGTGATGTTGGGCACCACTTCCATAGTACTGTGGCAGTGGAGACATGAGACAGGATTTTCAGCGGGGGCTTTGACTTCAGCGAGGTAAGAGTCGGCATATAGTAATGCCTCACTTAAGGCCTTCCATATTTCTTTGGAGAGTCGCAATAGATCGAACAGAGACAACCTGGCAGGTTTATTGGCTAGCTGAGCCAGTATGTCAAAGTTGTAGGGCCGATCCATGCCTTCGAGAGCTGGCGTCTTTAGAGATTTGTCATACCGCGTCTCCTTCTGCTTGGATTTGTCCGTGGTTTGAGGCTTGGACGGGCCAACTTCTGAGCTTGTGGGGGCAGCAGGAGCTTGAGGAGGTACTGCTTCTTCTTGTACGGGATCGTATGTCCGAAGATAACTCTTCCCCAATCGTATCTCGCCAGATAGAACCTCGTATATAGGAGAGGATACCATATGGCATGACTTGAATTTCTTGCCCTTCTTGCTTTGGGAGATGCTATCCCCTGCGTCACTTCTTGGTCAAGGTCTGGGTGGACGCACATGATCTCACCACATTCAGTTGTGAGTGGTACCAAGGTCGAGTTGCGAGCTGGTGGTAGGTTGACGGCTTCCATCATCGCCTTGGGGATCGGGACCACACCGTCTGGGACTTATGTAGGAGAAAAGTCGCCAAACTGAAGAGAGATCATGTTAGCAGATATGACCTTGTCTTCAGCTTCGAGGTTGATCACTTGGCTATAGATAAACTGTTGTATCTTCTTCATCAGGACGATGCAGTCCTTGGTGGAGTGATGCACGTACTGATGATAGAGATAGTACTTAGGATCGTTGAGTTGGCTCGCCTCTGTAGGACATCATGGTGGAGGCAATATCAGCTTATTAACCTTCGTCAATGTGTGGAAGATGGTAATGACATCGTCTTCGTCAAAGGAGAAGGTCTCCTTAGGCTTGTCTGAGGCGTCCTGAGAATTGGAAGCTCCTTTGGATGTGTCGACCTTCAGGACATCTTTTCCTTTACCCCCACGAACAGGGATAGTTTGAGGATGCTGCCCTTGTCTTCGGATTTGGGTGTATTCAACCCCAGTAGTTCCAAGTTAGGAACGTTATTTTCAGCAGCATCCGCGACCCCAATGAAAGCGGGTCATGTATCATACTTATGTATACCTAGACAAAACTTTACTGTTGGAAGGAAGTTACGTCGACAAGTATCCATAAGTTCTGAGTCTGCTATGTCGAAGGGCGTCTTCAGTACTAGCCGCCTGAAGCGTTCGATGAAGGCGATGACAGACTCAGTCCTCCTTTGCTTGGTCTCGATGAGGGTGGACATACTAACATGCATGTCGCTCTCGTAGAACCTGTTGAGGAATAACCTCTCCAAGTCTTTGAGTGAATTGATACATCCGTCAGGCAAACAGTAGAACCATTCGAAGGCTACCCCCTGCAAGGTGCTAATAAACAGCTTCGACAGGAACGAATCGTCTCTGGGCAAGGGCAGAGTCTGCGTGTTGAAGTACGTCATGTGCTGACAAGGAGAAGTCAACCCGTCAAATGAGTTCAGCGTCAGCGGTTTGTAGTTAGGAGGGCAAGTAGCATTCTTCCACTCAGGAGGATGCGGTTGAGATATCCCCATCTTTTGAAGCTCGTCTTTATGTGAGATGGTGTCGAGGCGAGCGACCAAGGAATCAATTGCATCCTGTTGATTGAGCAGGTATTGGGAAACGGCTGCTGAACGGTTGTCAGGCGTTTTTGTCCAAGGACCACCCTCAGCATTTGCAAGATTTTGAGGAGGCACAACGAAATGATACTCATTTTGTAGTGAAAGAGGGTTATTGCTGTGAGCCGGACTAACGTGGACCGAGATGTTTTATTGATGTGGAGGAACAGCCTCAGCAGCTTGAACTGCCATGATACTGGTAAGCATATCAGTGATTTTGGCAAATACTATTTCAAGACCCTCTAGTCGTTTGTTGGTCTGATCACTAGCTTCTTCAGGTCTTTCTCCGTCCGCCATGTATGTAGATAGCATGCAAGGATGAACAGAGAAAATAATACAACTAGTGCAGATACTGTCTGTCTCCGAGTGGATAAGTCCTTCATCTTCAGGTAGAGGAGGTAGATAGTCACCATCAGATTCGGAGGGATCATCGTCCTCTGGAAGGCTACCCCCAATATGGTGGTCATCGGCTTCAGATTCTGAGGGAATGCTACCCCGAGCTTGGGAATCTTCATCGTCCATACGGAATCTTGCCTTTGATCGAGTGTCCATATAGACTTCTTCAGATGAGACAGCCTGATGGCCATCTGTTGGTAGACTTCTTCTTCTTTTTCTCGTAGAGCTAAGAGAGAAAGTTGGGTTCGTAGTCCACCGTCTTTGATTGGGGCTTCCGTAAGGGGGACCCCATGAAGCCATATTAGATGAAACACATAATGGCTTCTCGTCGTCAGAAAAGTGCAGCCGTCGAAACACGGACATTCTCTGAGGCACTCTTGTTGCTTTGGAGCAACAATAGTTGATAACAATACTGGTGCACAGAAGTGCACTATGAATTGTTATATTCTTCCTCGCTTTACGCTTATGATTTATCATCCTACGCAAGTCAGCGGAAGGGAGTTTGGCCTTACAACCCATGTCGTCTGCATCGTCGAGCTTTACATGCGGGTTCGTAAGGAGAGTAGGCGCATCCAGACTTAGTTCATTTGCAGGGGCAACCCCCACACCTAAGTTTTGTGATGTCCATGAAGACAGCCCCGTACTATACGTGTTGGGGCCTATCTTTTTATTGTGGGTGCATAGGCCTTAGAGACTGGCCTTGGGCGCATGCTCCTTGACCGCATGTCTGAGCCTTCTTGATATGGGCGCATAGTATGGATCCAGAGATCCTAGGTGCATAGCCTTGGGCGCATTGCTTTGGATGCCCAACCTTCTGAAGACAGAAGTGTTCTGGTTGGGGCTATGCGCCCAAACACTCCCTTGGGCGCATGGCCTTGGGTGCATGCGTAGTAGAGCAGCGCTGTTTTCTTCCAGTTTAGCCTCCTTCATTTGTGAGCCTAACCAGGTTTGGCCAGAGTGTTGCACACCCCGATTCTTGGCATCGTAGTGTTTTCCTTTGCCAAGTCTCGGGTGTTGAACACCCTGTTGTTTGTTGTACAAGAAAGAAGTCACTGGGCTGGTAGAGCCCGGAACGGTGTGAGCATTCTCCATTTGGGGAACTTCTGTGGCAGAGTCATGCGCCCATGTGACAGAGTCCTCCAGCTGCATATCTGCTATGACACTAGCAGGATATGCACAGCGAGCCTTCGTAAGCCAAGTCTTGCGAGACTTGTTTGGCTTCGCTGATTTTGAGGGAGTAAAGCCGTCCCTCGAGAGCATCTCTTCGAACGCCTGCTGATCGAACTTTATGAGAGCATCTCTTCCAATGCCTGCTGATCGAACTTTACGATCAGCATCTTCTGAGTACTCCCTACTTTGTCGGTATCGGATTGCATCACCAACTTCTCGTTAGAGGAAAAGATAGTCCCCAGTAGAGTCGCCATTTTTGTGGACACACACATAAGAAGAAGAAAATGCTGTCTTTTCTTTTATTGGCACAAGGCACCACAAATCGAGTACGCCTAAGAGATCCTCCGCTGAGGATCCCCGAGTACAAAAAAGAATTCTGGGGAATAGGACGATGGAGATCGAGCGGCTGTTGCTCCTTTACTCCGTTGACACTCTGATTACAAAAGTGGAAGAAAACCTAAGAAAATTGCTAACTCTTGGCTCACTGGCAAGAAGTGCAGCAATTTAGCTCTTGAAAATGCTCTCCGTTCTGTCTTTGGAAGAGGGATGAGGCCTCCCTTTTATAGTCGTTCTTGAGCTGGAATGATGTTATGCGCCAACATGAGGAAACACGCTAGTTTTTATGTGGGCGCATAGTCCTGCTTTGGGTGCATATGATGTAGGCGCATACAGGCTGCAAGATCGTGGTGTTGACGTGGCCACATGCTTCGGTGCATGACTGCTCGTGGAGATTGACGTGGCTGTGTGCTTCGGTGTATATTTTGATCATGGCTTTTGACTGAGTCAGGCTTGGGCGCATAGCCATGTTTCAGGCTATGCGCCCTCCTTTCGGGGGTGCTAGTCTTGGGCGCATAAAGCTTCTCTGACTGGGCGCACGGAGCTACACTGACTGGACACATGGAGCTACAATAAGTGGGCGCATGGAGCTTCATTGACTGGGCGCATGGAGCTTCACTGACTTGGGCGCATGGTGCTACACTGACTTGGGCGCTTGGGGCTTCATTTGCTGAATTTTTTTCATGCTTCTACAATGGCCGGCCACCAAAGCCTAATCATAACATAATTTCAGCCTATATAATATCTCTTTATGACCACTTGCCTCTTTAGAAATTCCCCTTTAGAAAATCCTAATTTCTTCCACCTTTCATTATTTCTCCACCAAATTGATCCCAATCTTTTCTATTTGATTCCAAATCTGGAGTATAAGTTGAAGGAGACTAGCTTGCAAGGAGGGGAGCTCATTGGGACATTGCTAGACGAAGGAGACTTCACTATTTGGGGCTTTTCTTAGAGATTGGCTCTCTATAGGTAATCCCTTCAAATCACCTTAAAATCATGATTTCTTTCCATAGATGCATCCATCTAGGTGTCCCCTAGCTGTAGAAAAAGTTTGGTGAAAATTCGTGCTGATTTGGTGTCCGTATCAGACACGTATCAGTGTAGGCTTATAGGTGTTTGATGAAATGCCTCAATGGCGATTTTATTGATTTTTTTAAATCTTTTTGAACAAACATGTAGAGCTACATGTGCTCTTGGATTTTGTGCATGACTGAGTCGATCATCGGCTTTGTGTCGTATCGAATGAGGGGCTGGACACGCCGCACAAACCATACGAGCAGTTCCATGCTACCCGACACTGATTTTGGACACGACATGTGTCATGACCCGCACCCTAGAGTAAGGGCACGAGAAGTGGGTACGTCCAGCCTACGCCACAGTATCAGTGGTAAAACGCTGTCCTAGATTGTAAAACCCCTAAATTTTTACTATTTTATTTTATTTATTAAATTTGGTACTGATTTAAATTTTTGTATTATACGTCGCGTAGTCGTATTGTACGTCGTGCGCAAAATTTATTTTCGCAATTGCTCGACGAGTGCGAATATGTGCGAGCGTACATATATTTGAAAAATATTTGTTTCTACTCTTATGGTTTCAAAATAATATACATAATAATTATTTTATTATCGCTCCACATTTTCCAAGTTTGAAAGCCTTTCATTTATACAACTATAATAATAAATAATTTTTTTCTATAAAATGGTATATTTATGGACTTACATATATAATTAGTAATTATTTATTAGTTTATTTTTAAATAAAAATGTAATTTTCGAAATTATTATTAATAGTATTTTTGGAAAAATATATTTCGAAATCATGGTGGCAATTTAAATCTTGATTTGAAATTATGGATTTATTTAAATAGTTATTTGATTTATCTCATTGATTTTTAAACTAAAAATTTAATTAGGTTTAAATTGGATGGTATTTGGATTTGGATTTGGATTTAAATGGATTTAAATTAAACTACGAATTATCTATTTTTGGGGTTTAAAATATTCCTAGTCCATATCAAGTGGGAATTCCCACATCCTATATATAGACAGGTACTCCTCCACATTATTCATCTATAAATTCCATAACAAAAATTTGTGTATCGTGTCTGTGCCCGTGTTTCCCCCACTCAATATTTTTATTCCATTACATCTACATTGTTCATCTGCTCCGTGTCGACAACCCGACACCACCAACCCAATCCTATGCAAAACCCTAACTCTAGCCTTCTGTTGACAGCCCCATCCTCGGCCACCTGTCCCCGACCTAGACAACACCCCTCGATCAAAGCCGATCTCCGTCACCACCGCCTACCAAACCACCAGCACAACTCCACTTCTCGTCGCCATCTCCCCGACGAACCGCCAGCATGTCACCATCACCAAACCCCTCTCCCTGTCCTCCCCATCGACTTCCTACACAACCCCGTCCCCTGCGACCACACCCACGGCCATCACCGTCACCACCCCAGCTCTCTACCAGCATCCCGACTACTACTGGCCGAGTTTTCGGCCAGCACCACCAACACAAAAGAACCACCACCAGCACCAATGACCAAAAATAGAAACCACCACCTTACCTCGGGTCGCCGTGACAACCAGCCCGCCGTGACATCTGGACTCCACCGACAGGAGCTCCCTGTTGAACTCGAGCGTCGAGGGGAGTCTCGAACTTTCCCGCCGGCCGTCAGACTCCTCCACCGTGTCCAGCGCCAAAGACCACCCAACAATTCTGCGTGCGCACGCTCCTCCACCTGTCCTCCTTTGCGCCGTGGCCGGAAACCCCATCCGCCGCCTGCACGAGCCAAAACTCTCCTCCGCCGACCAAACGTCGTTCCTCGCCGGCCGAGTCCGCCCGAGCCTCGAACCGCCCCTGTTTTCGCTCTCCTCTGCCTGAGTCCCGATCCTCGCCGCGCCCTTCGCGCGCCACCACCGGCGCCTCCTTCTCCACTGCCCTCCGCCGAGATCTCACCGCCACCACCTCCCGTTCCCTCTGCCCGACCGTCGCTCCTCCCCTTTCCCTCCGCGTCCGCCCCACCTTGATGACCCCCAGCCGAGCCGTCTGCTCCGAATGCGCCGCGCCCCCTCTTTCTTCCGCCCGCCGACGATTCCCGGCGAGATCCCGACCGCCGCTCGCTCTCTCCCTCCCTTGCTCTTCCTCTCTTCCCCAATTTTATTCATTCCCTTCCTTTTTTTGTGTTGTGTTTTTATGTTGGCTTTGCTGTGACTCCCGAGAGGACAACCACATACAGTTGATTTTTATTATTTCATTTTATTGTTTTGTTATTTATTAATATCATTATTATTATTATTAATAATATTATTAATTATTATTATTATTTTCTGATCACAGTATATTAGTTATACTAAGTTAATTTTATTATTATAATTATTATTATTACTATCATTATCATTATTATTATTTATCTTTATTATTATCAATATCATTATTATTATTATTAATATTATTATTATTATAATTATTTGTTTTATTACTTTTACAGTGCTAAGTTTGCGATTATTTTGTTATTATTATCAATAAGTGGTTTTGATATTCTATCATGGTTATCAAATATTTTCAAAGTCATCTTGTAAAAATACTATATTTGACTTAGTATATTTTAAAATACTGTTTTAAAAACCATAAACAAATTTTCTGGATTATTGATATTTTATCTAGAAATATTTTGACCAAATATATATATATATATATATATATATATATATATATATATATATATATATATATATATATATATATATATAGATTTCTACTTAAAAAGTGTATTTTGATAAACTTAGAGTTTCATCTGAAAACCATTTTTCTTATATTTATCTAAAAACTATTTTTTAACTAGTATAATTATTTTTCTTCCTCGAGTGTCACAAATAGTTTTCTAAATCATATATATTATTTATCAAAATTTTATCGATCAAATCTCATGTCCATAACCAATCCAAATCTTCCTATTCCTTAGCCAATTCTTTCCTTCCACCTATTGACCGTAACTAACTTGACCGTCCTGGACCCCATAGAACTGTCAGTGCCACTACCCGAGATCACCTTGTATAGTTGTTACACCAAAGTCGCAGTTCATGTCACAGTGATTATCGCAGCACACCGAGCGTCCAACCAGGCAAAACACCTTGCCATTTGCTGTTTAATTATTTTAGCTCATATTTTTATGCATGTTCATTATTTTCTTTATGCAAAATAAACTGTGATACGTGGCATAACCTGTTAGAATTTACTGTTCAGTTTCTTGCTATGTATTATTTTCTTACACATTAAACCTAGATTTAAGGGACCACCTTTGTGTGTTGCATTCATGGCCTTGACACGTTGTACCACGAAGTTGTGTGTCGCATGTAGAACACGGAAGTGCGTGATTGGCTGGCCGCCAGTACGTACAAGCCGTGCGATAGGAATAACCGCTAATAGAGGTTGCATGCTAGTTTGACTTAGCGGTTATAGAGTTAGCATTGGGCGGGAAGAACATGATTGGAAGTTGACTACCACCCTATCTATCGTAGACTCGCTCGCTACTGAGGAACGATAGGTAGACTATATGCTATAGACTCGCTCGATACTGAGAAATAGTATATGGTGTTGTGACTCGCTACTGAGGTACTGTATTGGTATTTTCTTGACTTGATCGGGTAGTCATGCGACCATGAACTATTCTTAAAATGCATTCACTTAGAACGGTTAGGCTACCTTTATCCGTTAGGTATGAGTACCTTTGGTTTGGGTACTTGTATCTGACCGTAGCTTGGAACAATAACTTGTCGCAGATTAGTTCGTCACATCTTGTCCTGTTTGGTTGTTGGTGTAACTTACTACTTCGATGAGAAGGTATTGAACCTTGTTGGGGTCCACTGATACCATATTGGATTCTTAGCATGGAAAGGTACGTCACCGTGAATTAGTTTACCATCTCCTATCCTTGTTTGGTTGGGGGATGGTACGCTCGTTCGATAGGTGCATATTGGACCATGTTATAATTCAATTGACTTATTTATTTGAGCAATATTTATTCAGTTTATATGGCATGATATTATGTGTCTTGTTACGTCCCTCCGAGACCTGGTTATCTCCCTAGGTGTGTGCTATTGTCTTTCGCAGGTGTTTTAGCTCTAGCCGTGATCATTGCTTCTTCTACGAGGATGACTGCACTTGGATCGTCTTCGCTTCGCTCGCCAAATTCATATATTTTCTTATGTATTTTTCCTTTACTTGTTGGTAGTGGATTTGTCTCCGCCCAACATATTGTATCAAGACAATTTATTATCTTTATATGATGTCTTTTATTCATTTATTTTGTGTGGATGAGATTAGTTATGGTTCTACTGCATTTTACAGCTTATGTATTTATACGAAGCTTCCATATATTGGAGTATACTTCGTATGAATACAGCTGGCATGTTTATGTTCCTAGTCCTACGTATTTTGGGACTGGGGCGTTACATATTTTTTTGGTGGCCCATGCAGGTCAAGATAAATTGTTTGGTTACTTTACCGTACCAAGCAAGCCTGCGTATAGGATTAGAAGTCTAGGATCTCATCCACGTACTTGACCTCTTTCCTTGATTTTATCTACCGTTTGCCTCATCAATTGCATCTTGATTGCTTCCTTCCATCCCCATTCTTATCTTTCCTTCGTGCTTACTAGAAATTGACCCTACTAGTTAGTTGTCCCAAAACACCATTAGTTTAATTCTTTAAGTTAGGTAGAATACCTTATAGCAACCCCTTTGACCTAGTGACCTATATTAGCCAACTTATTTAGATCCTAGCATCTGGAGGACCTAACCCGTCTAGTCAACCAAGGACTTGGACAAGAAGACTATAGGATGACTGTATGAAGACCATCACATGACATGACTTATATCCCTTAGAAATTCGAACCAATTTCTACTTTCTTCCAAACTTAGTCTCCCGTGCCTATGTTTTTACCACCTTGACCAATGTTGTTACTATAATCTAGCTTTGCAAACTCATCCATTTATCGAGTTTGTTTACGACTTATGATATTGAGCGCGCTCACTAACATATTGTCTAATCAGAACCGGTGCATGATGGTCTGATCAACCGAGTGCACTTTGGTTCGCCTTTGTCTATTATTCTACGTGGATGGAACATAATTAAACTTGTCCTCTAGAATTCCATCCACGACTGCCTTGCAAATTCCTTTCAAATTTTAACGGTCGTCCTTGAACCACGTATTCGTACTCGATGATATCTCCTTTTGAACTCCTTATTGCTTTCGCCTTCACCTATTTTAGAAGGACGAAGGCGTTATACTAGAACTTCCTCTAACTATCCAATCACCATGACCATTACCACATAATGTAACTACATCTTTGCCTTGAACTACTCGACCTTTCCCTCGACCCTAAATTTACCATCTTGACTTTCTAATCACTTGAATTTAAGAGGGATTAAAATAGTCTCTTAATCATATCATCAATCTAGACTACGACCATATAAACTTCTTTAAATGAACCCTTCTATCTACCGTTGTGCCTTCTCACCCCCCTACAAATTCTTAATTTCGAGGACAAAATTCTTTTAAGTTGGGTAGGATGTAAAACCTCTAAATTTCTACTATTTTATTTTATTTATTAAATTTGGTACTGATTTAAATTTTTGTATTGTACGTCGCGTAGTCGTATTGTACGTCGTGCACGAAATTTATTTTCGCAATTGCTCGACGAGTGCGAATATGTGCGAGCGTACATATATTTGAAAAATATTTGTTTCTATTCTTATGGTTTCAAAATAATATACATAATAATTATTTTATTATCGCTCCACATTTTTCAAGTTTGAAAGCCTTTCATTTATACAACTATAATAATAAATAAATTTTTTTCTATAAAATGGTATATTTATGGACTTACATATATAACTAGTAATTATTTATTAGTTTATTTTAAAATAAAAATATAATTTTCGAAATTATTATTAATAGTATTTTTGGAAAAATATATTTTGAAATCATGGTGGCAATTTAAATCTTGATTTGAAATTATGGATTTATTTAAATAATTATTTGATTTATCTCATTGATTTTTAAACTAAAAATTTAATTAGGTTTAAATTGGATGGTATTTGTATTTGAATTTGGATTTAAATGGATTTAAATTAAACTACGAATTATCTATTTTTGGGGTTTAAAATATTCCTAGTCCATATCAAGTGGGAATTCCCACATCCTATAAATAGGCAGGTACTTCTCCACATTATTCATCCACAAATTCCACAACAAAATTTTTTGCATCGTGTCTGTGCCCGTGTTTCCCCCACTCAATATTTTTATTCCACTACATATACATTGCTCATCTCCTCCGTGTCGACAACCCGACACCACCAACCCAATCCTATCCTAAACCCTAACTCTAGCCTTCTGTTGACAGCCACATCCCCGGCCACCTATCCCCGACCTAGACAACACCCCTCGATCAAAGCCAATCTCCGTCACCACCGCCTACCAAACCACCAGCACAACTCCACTTCTCCCCGCCATCTCCCCGACGAACCGCCAACATGTCACCATCACCAAACCCCTCTCCATGTCCTCCTCGTCGACTTCCTACACAACCCCATCCCCTGCGACCACACCCACGGCCATCACCGTCACCACCCCAGCTCTCTACCAGCATCCCGACTACTACTGGCCGAGTTTCCGGCCAGCACCACCAACACAAAAAGAACCACCACCAGAACCAATGACCAAAAATAGAAACCACCACCTTACCTCGGGTCGCCGCGACGACCAGCCCGCCGCGACATCTGGATTCCACCGACAGGAGCTCCCTGTCGAACTCGAGCGTCGAGGGGAGTATCGGACTTTCCCGTCGGCCGTCAGACTCCTCCACCGTGCCCAGCGCCAAAGACCACCCAATAATTCCACGCGCGCACACTCCTCCACCTGTCCTCCTTTGCGCCGTGGCCGGAAACCCCATCCGTCGCCTGCACGAGCCAAAACTCTCCTCCGCCGACCAAACGCCGTTCTCCGCCGGCCGAGTCCGCCCGAGCCTCGAATCGCCCCTGTTTCCGCTCTCCTCCGCCTGAGTCCCGATCCTCGCCACGCCCTTCGCGCGCCACCACCGGCGCCTCCTTCTCCACTGCCCTCCGCCGAGATCGTACCGCCACCACCTCCCGTTCCCTCTGCCCGACCGTCGCTCCTCCCCTTTCCCTCCGCGTCCGCCCCACCTTGATGACCCCCAGCCGAGCCGTCTGCTCCGAATGCGCCACGCCCCCTCTTTCTTCCGCCCGCCGACGATTCCCGGCGAGATCCCGACCGCTGCTCGCTCTCTCCCTCCCTTGCTCTTCCTCGCTTCCCCGATTTTATTCATTCCCTTCCTTTTTTTTTGTATTGTGTTTTTATGTTGGCTTTGCTGTGACTCCCGAGAGGACAACCACATACAGTTGATTTTTATTATTTCATTTTTTGTTTTGTTATTTATAAATATCATTATTATTATTATTATTAATAATATTATTAATTATTATTATTATTTTCTGATCACAGTATATTAGTTAGACTAAGTTAATTTTATTATTATAATTATTATTATTACTATCATTATCATTATTATTATTTATCTTTATCATTATCATTATCATTATTATTATTAATATTATTATTATTATTATTATTATTATTATTATTATTATCATTTGTCCATAACTTCGTGCACAGTCGTCGGATCGAGACGAAACTTGCGCCAACAGGCTCGAATCGAAATTCTGGTCCTGCATGCCAAGTTTGGTTCGATTTTGAGAAGGACGAATAGGAACCCAATTTTGGCGGGCCCGTGACCCACTCAAACGGGCGATTTTGTACACGGCTCCTCGGAATCCAAAACTGGACATACCATTGAGTTCATCTCCTCAAACTGAAACCGTAGACATGTAGTTTGACAACTTTAGAGACCGTTGACTTTGGCACGCATTTCGGTGCAAAGCGGGTCCAACGGCGGACATCGTTTTGACTCGAAATTATGATTTTGCCTCTGTTCCAGAATTTGACTTTTAGAAAGGCGTTTCCTAGGTATATCTTCTTCACCGAGATCATTTTTGATGTTTGTTTCAGCGTCCGGAGTTGTTTGGAGATTATGACGTTTCTTGACTGATATTGTGATTACTTGGACTTGCCACTTTGCACCACTAGGCAAGATACCTTGCTACCTTACTCTGTGATTATTATATTCTTATTTTCAGTTGTTATTTTTAGCATTTTATTTCATGATATTTAAACTGTGCGTCCAAGTCACACTTGGGTGCAAGCGACTCTATCGGTCGTTTGTCTTGCTTTATTTATTCTCTTGTATTGACTTAGTTTATTGACCACCCGTTGATATTGAGGTATTGGTATATCTCATACGGCCTTGACACTTATTGTTTCACGTGATGTGAGTCACATATAGGACACGTATCTGCGTAGTCGGCTGGCTACCGATACGTATGGTGCGTGCGACGGATAGGGGTAACTGCCAATAGAATTGCATGTTAGAAGACTTGGCGGTTACTATAGGTACATGTCAGTCATGGAGATGATGATACTAGGCATTGGGTTGGAAGAACATTACCTAACGTATGGGCTTCGATTGCACTTTCTTTGTAACCCGGAAGCTCCGCTGGAGATACGAGTATGAGCCTCTCAGGTTGGCCACTGTCGTTTTTCAACGACATGCTCTTGGTCACTGGTGCCCAAGAGGGGACTATACCGGATCCTATATTCAGCCAAGGCTTATGCGTCGAAGGAATGTATCTCAACTGCATATTCACAGTAGAATGGTCAGGAACCCGATTACATGCATACCTTATTTTCTTATTATATTATCATAGTTTATATGGCATGGTGTTTTCTTGTATCTTGCTATGTCCCCTGAGGACCTGGTTATCTCTCCAGGTTTAGACGATTTTCCATAGGAGTACGGAGCTGCATTGGAGCTATCCTACATTGATGACGAGGCAGTGCCTTATGACTTCTAGTCTATTTCTTATCTGAGACAGTTGTAGACATTATTTTACACCGCTTTTTCTTTCTATTTTGCAGAGGTCGGGCTCCGATCTTGTGAGACTATTTTTTATAGCTGTTTAGAGTGAGTATGTTCACCCGGCTATCTTTTGATACTCTTATTTATTTATTTGGACTTTATTATCTTCTGTATTGAGCTGTGATAAGATTAGATATGTTATTCTGGCCTGTGATTATTTATTTACAGCTTATGTGTATATGCGAGGATTCTATATATTGGAGTATTCTTCGTATATGTGCAGCTGGCATGTTCACGTACTTGATCCTATGTATTTTGGGACTGGGGTGTTACATGTTTTTGTGGTGGCCCATGCAGGTCAACATTAATGTTGGGTTACATGACTGTGCCCAACAAGCCTGCATATAGGAATATGAATATCTCATCCAGAACTACTACTATCCCTTGACTTCCAATCTTTTTGAAACTTCCTTGATTATTCGATTTACTTCATATCTAATCTTTCCTAATATCAACTTATCTTCCTCGTGCCAACAGTATGAATCTACGAAGCGGACGCACTTCTGCCTTGGCCCTCACATCTGGTGAAGAGATTACTTAGGAGGGACAGAATCCTCCCATGACTCCAGCAACACCATACCAGCCAGGACTGTCGCAGCCTACTACGACACCGACGACGGAGTACCCAGAGGTCGCAGCACCCCCAGGCAGCCAGGCTGGATAGACTACTACCATGCTACCGGGAGGGAATGTACCACTGCTTCATCCACCACCATTCCTTCAGTAGTTTCCTCCACAGTTGGGACCTCAGATGCCCCCACCACCGACTGATGGGAGCCCTACCACTCAGTTTATGTATGCCATGATGCAGGCTCAGTGGCAGCAGACTGAGCTGATGAGACAGACGATGATGGCAGCTATGGCTAGACCTCCACCACCACCTCCAGTACCAGCACCAGAACCGGCTCTTCATCCCTATGAAGGCTCTATCAAGAATTTCACAAACATGAACCCCAAGGCCTTTAGAGGGACGGAGAAGCCACTAGAGGTGTCACAGTGGCTTATTAGTACCGAGAAGCTACTGAAGGCATCCCAGTTGCCAGCTCGAGATTGGATGACAGTAGTGGACTTACTGTTAAAAGATAATGCTCACCACTCGTGGATGGCGAAAGAGAGACGATTAGGCACTGGGATCACTTGGAAGCAGTTCTATGATGCATTTTATGAGAGATTCTTCCCTATTCATGTTCCAGATGGTCTCTACGACCAGTTCCTCCATCTGAAGCAAGGGAATATGACAGTTGATGAGTATGACTCAGAGTTTAATCGCCTGAGTCGATTTGGTGCGGGATTGATTTCGACAGAGTTAGAGAAGGCGAAGAGATTTCACCAGGGGCTTGCACCAGAGCTCAAGTCTTATATGACTACTCAGTCTCGAGCCTCCTATTCAGCTGTCTTGGTAGAAGCTCGTGCTCAGGAGATTCTTCGCAAGGAACAGCAGCAGACATCGAGGCGCCATACCCCAGCAGCTACACCAGCCCGAGCTACTCATAGTGGACCTATCAGGAGGACTACAGGATAGTACCAGCAGAGGCACACACCTTATCAGAAGCCCACCTGTAACTTTTGCGGGAAGCAGGGGCATATTAGAGATGACTGTCAACTTTATTTGGGCTTATGTATGAGATGTGGATCAGGACAGCACTTGGCCAGAGATTGTCCTGAGCAGTAGGCTCTAGTTCAGGCACATCAGGCCCAGAGGTCCACAGCCCCAGTACCTCGTCCACCATAACCCCCACAGACAGCACAGTACCACAAGGCCAGAGCTCAAGGCCTAGGACAGAACCAAGGAAAGGTATTCTGTCTAGATGTTGAGAATGTAGAGACAGAGGCAGAGGTCATAGCAGGTATGATTTTAGTTGCATCTTTTCCTGCTATTACATTATTTGATACTGGAGCCACTCATTCATTTATAGCCACTAGTTTTGCCACTAGACACAGCATTCCCATCACACCCTTAGCTAAGAATGTTAAAATCCTCACTGGAGGAGGAGTTGTACCTGTTAGTGGTGTTTGTAGACTTTGTCCTATAGTGATAAATGGCAGGGAGATGGTGGCACGACTTCTTGTATTCCCTATGCCGACATTTGATGTGGTTCTTGGAATGAACTGGTTGAGCCAGCATTTCGCTCTCATCGACTGCCATAGGGGCAGTATTATCTTTAGACCACCGAATGCGGCAGAGTTTGAGTTCACCAAAGAAGACGGAGATAGTTGTGATGCACCCACATCGGGGACTCATATGATGATGCATGACACCCCTCAGCACCCTATTATCACCGAGTTCGAGGATGTATTCCCCGAGAAGTTGCCAGGACTGCCACCTGACCGAGATATTGAGTTTTCTATTGAGCTTATTCCCGGAGCCGAGCCTATTTCATCTCGAGTATATCGCCTGGCACCCAAGGAGTTGGTAGAGATGAAGACGCAGATTGATGACTTATTAGAGAAAGGATTTATTCGTGCCAGTGCGTCACCATGGGGAGCACCCGTTCTTTTTGTGCCTAAGAAAGACGGGACAATACGCATGTGCATTGACTATAGAGCAATGAATGCGGTGACGGTGAAGAACAAGTATCCCTTGCCGCGTATAGACGATCTATTTGACCAACTGAGTGGAGCAAAATTATTCTCCAAGATTGACTTACGATCGGGCTATCACCAATTGAAGGTTCGGATGGAAGACATTGCAAAGACGGCTTTTCGATCGAGGTATGGACACTACGAGTTCTTGGTCATGCCTTTCGGTTTGACCAATGCTTCTATATTTTTCAAGAATTTAATGAACAAGATCTTTCACCAATACTTGGACAAATTTGTAGTAGACTTTATAGACGATATCTTGATTTACTCCAAGAGTCAAAAGGAGCATGAGCAGCATCTACGGATAGTTTTGGGAACATTGAGGAACGAGAGACTCTTTGCGAAGCTTAGCAAGTGTGATTTCTTTCTCAAGGAGGTATGATTCCTTGGTCATATTGTTACGGGTGATGGCATATCAGTAGACCCAGAGAAGATCACAGCAGTTAAATCATGGCCCACTCCCACAACAGCTTCTGAAGTGAGAAGTTTCTTCGGACTTGTGGGTTACTACCGACGGTTCGTGGAAGATTTCTCTCGAATAACGGGGCCTATGACTCGATTAACTTGCAAGGATCAGGAGTTTGTATGGACAGACGAGTGTCAAGCCGCTTTTGACGAGTTGAAAAAGCGATTGACCACAGCACCGATCTTGACACTACCATCGGGCCCAGGAGGATTTGTGATCTACAGCGACGCATCCGGAAAGGGATTAGGATGTGTATTGATGCAGCACGGTCGCGTAGTAGCATATGCATCGCGATAGTTGAGAGTGCATGAGAAGAATTATCTGACCCCCGATCTAGAGCTCGCAGCGGTTATCTTTACTTTGAAGCTATGGAGACACTACTTGTACGGCAAGAAGGTTGATATCTACACTGATCATAAGAGCCTCAAGTACGTGTTCACACAAAAGGAGTTGAATATGCGACAGCGACGTTGGTTGGAGTTGATGAAGGATTATGAGATCAAGCTTTATTATCATCCGGGCAAGGCTAATGTCGTGGCAGACGCATTGAGCCGTAAGCCCATGGCACACTTTTTGACTACACAGAAGGAATTGATTAGAGACTTGGAGCAGCTTGGTATTGAGGTAGTATTGCCGGAAGCAGATGGCGTATTAGCCAACCTCCAAGTGCAATCATCATTTGTAGAGCGCATCAAGGCAACATTGCCCGATGATGCTAGATTTCGATGGCTCAAGGAGAGGACTGAAGCAGGAGAGCAGACAGGATTGCAGATCCACACCGATGGGACATTGCGATGTGGTGATCACATTTATGTTCCCAATGGAGAGCTACGGCAGGAGCTGATGACAGAGGCTCACAGTTCGACTTACTCTATTCATCCCGGAGGGACCAAGATGTATCGTGACTTACGACAGTATTATTGGTGGCATGGAATGAAGCGAGAGATAGCTTATTTCGATGCCAAGTGCTTGGTATGTCAACAAGTGAAGGCGGAGCACCAGAGGACAGCCGGATTATTGCAGCCGTTACCCATTCCCGAGTGGAAGTGGGAGCACATTACTATGGATTTCGTCACGGGTTTTCCTCGGAGTCCTAGAGGACGTGACGCAGTGTGGGTGATTGTTGATTGACTTACGAAGTCAGCACATTTCTTGCCTTTTAGAGTGGGCCAGTCGATAGAGGTATTGGCGGAGATGTATATGGAGCAGATTATGAGATTACACGGTGTGCCTGTTAGTATTGTGTCGGACCGTGACTCGAGATTCACCTTGCACTTTTGGAGGAGCATGCAAGAGAGTTTGGGCACCCGATTGAAGTTTAGCACATCGTATCATCCGCAGACAGACGGCCAGTCGGAGCGTACCATTCAGACGCTAGAGGATATGTTGATAGCGTGTATGCTTGATTTTGGCGGTTCGTGGGAGGACCATCTTCATCTTGTTGAGTTTTCCTACAACAATAGCTATCAAACGAGCATTCAAATGGCTCCGTTTGAAGCAATGTATGGTAGGAAGTGTCGGTCTCCTGTTTGCTGGAGCGACATAGAAGAGCGACAGCTATTGGGTCCTGAGTTGGTCTTGAGCACTGTGGAGACAGTGAAGAAGATTTAGGACCACCTGCGAGCAGCACAGGATCGTCAGAAGCAGTGGGCAGATAATCGTCGTCGACCCTTGGATTTCAAAGAGGGTGACCATGTGTTCTTGAAGATATCCCCCACTAGAGGCACGATTCGATTCAGAGGACGTGGTAAGTTGAGTCTAAGGTACATCGGCCCTTTGGATGTCTTGGAACGTGTTAGGGAGGTTGCCTACAGATTGGCATTGCCACCGTCGCTAGAGGGAGTGCATGACGTATTCTACGTGTCTCAGCTGAGGAGGTACGTAACGGACAGCAATCATGTGCTTGATCACTCCGAGATCACAGATGGACCGAGTTTGTCGTACGAAGAACAACCAGTAGGTATCCTCGATCGCCGAGTGAAGGTGTTACGGAATCAATCTATTCTATTGGTTCGCGTGGCATGGAAGCATCACTCGCCAGGGGAGTCTACTTGGGAGCGCGAGGACGACATCCGTAATCGCTACCCGCAGTTGTTCGAAGACGAAGGTATGTCTTGTATTTATATTTTTCATGCATTGCATTTAATCCCCCGACCTTAGTTTAATTTCGAGGACAAAATTTTCTTTAAGTTGGGTAGGATGTAAAACCCCAAAATTTCTAATTATTTTAGTATTTTAAAAAAAATAATTTTTCGATATTATTTGGAATTAATGTGGTAATTGGTATATTCGTAATTGTAGATATTATATGTATAATTGTGCTTGATATATTTCTAATTGTTAACAGATATAGTTTTCAATTATTAAAAACCATTTTGTTACGTATTAATAATTTATTGGATTTTTAGATTTTTATTCATATATATATATAAATATATATATATATATATATATAAATATTTATATATATAATATAAATATATATATATATAAATATATATAAATAGATATATATATATATATATATATATATATATATATATAAATATATATATATATATATATATATATATATATATATATAGTTATATATATATAATTATATATAAAGGTTATTGTTAAAAAAAAGAGGAAAACAAACCAAAGCAATTGGTGGTGGGACCCGACCCCTCTCCTAAGCAAGAGAAATTGCAAGCAGCTCAGCTGCTATTGTGTTGAACCCAAAACCTTAGTATATTAACAAACCGAGCATTAGTTATATTAGGAGTCATCAGTAGCGGCGCTATATATTGCAACCTCGACCAACAAACCAAACCCTAACCCTCAAAGAAATTTCTTCACCTCCCCAGTCTCAAACCCTAGGCGCACATCCCAGGTTGCTTGCGGCCACCGTGCGTGCATCGAAGCCTCGTCAAGTACGTCGAAATCGATCCCGAAACAGAGATACCCTGTTTCTAAACTCAGGCAGGTACTCAACTTTCTTCGAACTTTACTTCGATTGTACTTGATAACTTTTCGATCTAGAAAATCCTAGATAAATCCCTCATGACCCTCTTCAAGATCCCCAGGTGGATTTTGACATGGCCATCCAACTTGCTCGAAAAATCGAGACGAAGTTGGAGAAAAATCCACTTTTTTGAATATTAAAAACTGTTTTGAAATGCCAACTTGTCGGCCACTTTTTTCGCTGTCCATTAAACTTTCGTAAAAACTAATTGAACACATGTGAAGACAACATAACCGAGATCACAACGCATCTTCTGGATCGTTGTTTCGATTAACGTGTAAGAAATAAACTGATGTTGAAGTTGGAGAAAAACCTGTGTTAATTTATATAAAATTTTAGAATTTTCTCCGATACGACGTACGCCCCGACATACCAGGCGACGTGGTCGCGCGCTATATGCATCGAAAGGCGCGTATGGATGTTACCGACATGTGGGAACTGACGGGACTCGATTTCGTTGCGTGTGCGCGACGAAATCAATGTGTATCCGTCGAGATACCCTCGTATCGACGTTTTGCAAACTTGTCCATAACTTCGTGTACGGTAGTCGGATCGATACGAAACTTATGCCAACAGGTCCGGATCGAAATTCTGGTCTTGCATGCCAAGTTTGGTTCGATTTTGAGAAGGTCGAATCGGAACCCAATTTTGGCGGGCCCATGACCCACTCAAACGGGCGATTTTGTACACGGCTCCTCGGAATCCAAAACTGGACATACCATTGAGTTCCTCTTCTTAAACTGAAACGTAGACATATAGTTTGACGACTTTAGAGACCGTAGACTTTGGCACGCGTTTCGGTGCAAAGCGGGTCCAACGCGGACATCGTTTAGACCCGAAATTATGATTTTGCTCCTGTTCCAGAATTTGACTTTTGGACAGGCATTTCCTAGGTATATCTTCTTCACTGAGATCATTTTTGATGTTTTTTTCAGCGTCCGGAGTTGTTTGGAGGTTGTGACATTTCTTGACTGATATTGTGATTACTTGGACTTGCCACTTTGCACCACCAGGCAAGATACCTTGCCACCTTACTCTGTGATTATTATATTCTTATTTTCAGTTGTTATTTTTAGCATTTTATTTCGTGATATTTAAACTGTGCGTCCAAGTCACACTTCGGTGCTAGCGACTCTATCGGTCGTTTGTCTTGCTTTATTTATTCTCTTGCATTGACTTACTTTATTGACCACCCGTTGATATTGAGGTATTGGTATATCTCATACGGCCTTGACACTTGTTGTATCACGTGATGTGAGTCACATATAGGACACGTATCTGCGTAGTCGGCTGGCCACCGATACGTATGGTGCGTGCGACGGATAGGGGTAACTGCCAATAGAATTGCATGCTAGAAGACTTGGCGGTTACTAGTGGTACATATCAGTCATGGAGATGATGATACTAGGCATTGGGTGGGGAGAACATTACCTGACGTATGGGCTTCGATTGTACTTCCCTTGTAACCCGGAAGCTCCGCTGGAGATACGGGTATGAGCCTCTCAGTTTGGCCACTGTCATTTTTCAACGACATGCTCTTGGTCACTGGTGCCCAAGAGGGGACTATACCGGATCCTATATTCAGCCAGGGCTCATGTGTCGAAGGAATGTATCTCAACTGCATATTCATAGTAGAATGGTCAGGAACCCGATTGCATGCATACCTTTTTCTCTTATTATATTATCACAGTTTATATGGCATTGTGTTTTCTTGTATCTTGCTATGTCCCCTGAGGACCTAGTTATCTCTCCAGATTTAGACGATTTTCCAGAGGAGTACGGAGCGACATTAGAGCTATCCTACATTGATGACTAGGTAGTGCCTTATGACTTCTAGTCTATTTCTTATCTGAGACAGTTGTAGACATTATTTTACACCTATTTTTCTTTCTATTTTGCGGAGGTCGGACTCCGATCTTGTGAGACTATTTTTCATAGCTGTTTGGAGTGAGTATGTTCACCCGGCTATCTTTTGATACTCTTATTTATTTATTTGGACTTCATTATCTTCTGTGTTGAGCTGTGATGAGATTAGATATGTTATTCTGGCCTGTGATTATTTATTTACAACTTATGTGCATATGCGAGGATTCTATATATTGGAGTATTCTTCGTATATGTGCAGCTGGCATGTTCACGTACTTGGTCCTATGTATTTTTGGACTGGGGCATTACACTCATCCTCTGTAATATTTTCAACAGGTCCAGTCAGGACAAAAGCGCGCACAATACATCTCACGCAAATCATAACAGGTTAGGAAATATAAACATGTTAGAGAGTAAGATACATGAAACTGAAAGAACAACATGGTATAAAAGAGAGAATGTAAGTAAATAGCTACAATATATATAGAGAACTATCAGTGACTAGTGAATCAGAGTACAAGATAAACATGTGAACAGCTGGAGTTGATTCATGGCTATACTAATGAGTTGATTCATGACTACACTACTTTGGAATTATTCACATGTTTGGTTCTACTCCCCCATTCCCCAATCAATACACAAGGATCTAGTCAAGTTATGTTAAGATTCTTGACTACGCTACTGGCTCATAATGAGTGATTCATGAATAGATTCGTGAAGGATCTGTGATTCATGAGAGTACATGAATCACAAGCAGATTTATGATAGATTCATGATAATAGAAGCATAAGATACATGATATAAGTTAAACACACAAGACATGAGTAACCGATGCTCCCGAGAGGGATAACATCTCATGAAGTAATCAATATAGTACCAATATGTGTTACCAATGTGACATCATTCAAGTAAAGTAGTCTAGAGCAAGAATATAATCCTAAACAAGATATGAAATGATCAGAGAATGTACTCGCCTGATATCCTAAGTATCTGAAGAGAATATATTGTCTGAGGAGTGATGTCTGGCTCCCATAGAATAGTACAAGTCACAACATGTCCAAAATAGTAAAATAGACTGCTACGATGTATTCTACATGATGTTTGGGTCAATCTAGGCTAAAGTCAACCTTTGGTCAACTCTAGTCAACTACACTAGTCAAACTAGTTCAACTAGGTCAAACCTAACCCAAACAAGTCTCACTAATGTAGAGGCATGGAAAAGAATAAAGAAAGATCAATGCGGCTAAGGTTACCAATGCGGCTGAGAGAGCATATGCGGCTCAAGAATCCATGCGACTCAAGCGTCTATGCGGCTTGAATAGTTCCATGCAGCTCAGAGAGGAGCCACGTGGCCCGTAACAGCTCTTTCCTTTGTCCTTTACTGCATTAAATGCCTTGACGGCTGACAGCTCTGACAAATGACAGCTCTGACATGCAATAATGACTCCGTCATAATGGCAGATTCCTAGGGAAACGAAGGAAATCTCTGACACAATCCTCCAAGACCAAGAAACCTTCATGCGTCCTCGACACGTGGACAGTCGCATGCGGCTCAGACAGAGACCACCCTATGCGGCTCTGGCCGAAGCTATCCCATGCGGCTCACGAGAACTACCTTATGCGGCTCAAGCAGAGGCTACCCCATGTGGCTCACGAGGTCTATCTCCATATGGCTCACGAAGAAAGTATCCATCATGCGGTCACCTACGCTCATGCGGCTCAGATCATCACCATGCGGTTCAAATGTTCAGGGGCCACTCCCAAGCAGCATTGACACGTGGCCAGCCTTATGCGGCTCAATGGAGAGCAGTCCTCATGCGGCTCAGATTTTCTAAGTGGCTCGCGGTTAAGACACGTGGCATGATAATGGGACACGTGGCATCAAATCGACCGAAATCTATCAACAAATCCCAATAAAATATTGGGATCAAATCAGATCATTTGCAATCAAGCAAATCAATGACACGTGGCGGGAAATCCGAGTTTGGCATAACAAATTATGAGGATTTAAGTCAATCATCATTAATTACCCACAAAGATTTGATGCAATCACATTAATTGCCCGGATCTATTATATTCAAGATGAGCGGCCCAGATTCATTGATCCTTAGCCGCCGACTTTTGAGAATGGTTAATCATTGCAAACCCTAATGATGCCCTCACTCTTATAAATAGTAGGGTGCCATTCCCTTGCGAAGAGAACAGAGAGAAGACGGAGATAGAGAGTCAGAGAGAGAATATACAGAGATCGAAAGGAGAGCATTTCTTCATCAACGCCAAACGGTTCTTCTACAGAGCCAAGGTTGCACCCGATCGTCCAAGGAGTAAGGCAGAGCTGCCGTCGCTTTCCCGAGCCTCTATCGTCACCCCCCATAATCTAAAATAAACAATTGTACTTAGATTGCTGTACCTAGGCTTTCGTCCCTAGGCTTTCTTTGTACAAGCGAGTTTGTATTGTGAAGTAAAAGTCCAATCCTTCGATAATTGTTCTGTCCTTTTATATTTCATGGCAGCAGGTCTAGATGACACCTACGAGCTGGACTCCCAGGAGGACCCAGTCCTTGCATAGGATATTACCCCAGTAGTCTAGGCTATTAGCATACTAGTTATCTTACTTTATTGTTTTGTCTTATTTTGGATACATTATGTACTTATTTTGGATATTGTTATTCTGGATGTTGTGGAGATGTCTTAGACTTCTTCTACTGTTGTATTTCTTTTGGTGACTTTCATATCTATCTTATCGTATTTTTTTCTTAGCTGTGATTGAGTTGTACATTTCTATATTGTCCTCCGTTCGGAGCGTATATATTGCACAAGTACTTTATAATTGTTAGATGTATATGACGTAGGACAGCGATCTACTGCCGATACTGCGGCGAAGGATGGACGTACCCACTCCTCATGCCCCTACACTGGATGCGGGTCGTGACAACCCTAAATTAATATCCAAGAGCTCCATTAAATTAAAAAAAAATATCAACTTAATACAAAACAACTAGTAACATTTTCCAAAAGTTAATCTTTATAAAATGTCATCAAAAGTATATAAATTAAAAATTAAAAATAACAAATGAAATCAACAACGGAAATATAATTGTACAATTTAAAAAACAATCTCTAATGTTGTTGCTACTACAAATTGTTGTATAAAGAAACTGTCTTAAATTTGGACTGTAGGGGAAGAACTCTTCAACCGTGATACCAGTCTGCATAGATCGATGTTGCCTCAAATGATTGGAGTTGCCTTAAATGATTAGGATCACAGGTTTATGAACCATACTTTTGTTATAACCAAGACAACCATCTGTTCGAGTGCTCCAGCTCTTGACTTAATGCTAATCGAGGTTGTTTCTAGGATGCTTTCTTTTGCTCTGTCGCACATGCGTTCTCTCTCCACCGAACTTGTCTGTGAATAAGCACATTGTCTGGATCATTTGTCATTCTTAGATATTATGTCTTATAATAAGAAAGATTCAGGAAAGAGAAAATTGTAGGTACGAATTTTACCTTAATCCTGCCAAGATTCATGGTATAATCTATCTGCCAATTGTTCCTTGAATTATATCTTCATGTCTTTTCAGGTTATGTTGATAGAAATTTACTATCATCACGTCAATAATCGTTCTTTGCATTTTCAAGTACATATTCAAATAAATGGATTTGAAAGCACAGTTGAAAGAGAACTAGGAAGTTGCTCATCTTACATATATGGTTCAATATGTGATAAAGCTAGTATCATGTTGTATTGACATTAATCATGTAAAAAGAATTAGCATAATTTCATACGATTTCTTTATAAATTGGCATTATGTCAGAGTAAACTTTCTGGTGATGTTGGCATCCAGTAATCTATTATTTGCAACCAAATAGAGAGGAAACAAATCTACTTCTCCAACTCAAAGTTGGTCATCAGGCTGCCATACAAATATAATGCATATGTCAATACAGTTACTATTATAGTATAGAGAGTGTGAAGAACAAATTAGTTCCAAACTCTAAAACTCAAAGGAGTCCCTTGTTCATAGCGTGTTGAAGGTTCTGAATGCATTGTAGTTGACGCATGCTTCCTTGAATGTAAGATGAGGCAAGCTCTATCCCACCACAAAATTCAATAATTAGCTTAAATAGGATCATGAAGACAGCTACAAGTCACAACAACATCCGAGGCTTCCCCAGTAGTAGCAGGACAATCACTAGACATTGGGGATTGAGGGAAAGGACAATCACTAGAAGTGTGGGCTACCCAACCCGGTGAACTATATTGTTCGATGGAACTATAGGAGTGATGACCCCTTATTTACAGATTATCATGACCGCACCCAGTATTTGGGCATGAGCCGTGGGTACGTCCAGCCTACGCCGCAGTATTGGCGGTAGAACGCTATCTGATCATCTCCATATTTTATCCGCACGACCACGCAGTTTATATATATATATATATATTTATATATATATATATATATATATATATATATATATATATATATATATATATATATATTTCCACAATGCATTCCAAATCCATAGATAAGTCCAAAGTACAATAATAAATATATAATAACCACATCTAGAGAGAAAAGATATGAAGCAAACTGAATAGTCTCAAAGAAAGATCAAATAGTACTAAGTGAATATCTACTAATCAACTCACAAAATCCTCAAAATAAAATATAACAAGTAAAAGGTTATCGGAGACAACTCCGACCAATACTAGATAATATCTAACTAAATTTTATCTGTAGAGGACAACTCGGCTAAGGTCGCGTCCAAATCCTTTGGTCTGTGTAACACCCCTGATTTTTGGATCGTATTTTTAATTATTTTATGGATATTTTAATTTATTAAAGTCAATAATGACTATGTTAGTAGTTTACTGTAGCTTTAATTTTTGAAGAACCACAAATATTGTTTTCTCAAATCCAGTTCCATATTTGAATTCTAGACTCGTCCACCTTCAGTTTGATATAGCATGTTCCATCCAATTTTGCTTTTCAACATTCCTTTGACTTCGCACAACTTCAGGCCAATTTGAGCCATTGACATAATTTTTAATCTAACTTCCAATTTGATTTTGGGACTTGATATAGATCAAAACTGTATGACCCAATATATGGTCTTTAATCATTTTGAGTCTACAATGCACATGCCTAGGGTGTACCATCCAATCGAGTTCCCATGTGCTACTTATTTGCAAATGGCACATGAGACTCATTAAATTAATTTTTGGGTCCAATTTGACTAGCAATGCTACTTGGACCCTAACCTAGTCAACCCTACTAGTTAGAGCCTAACTAGGAGTACCAAAACCAAGTATACATATATTTAAGGAAATTTTAGAGGTTTAATTGTAGCCATTTGTAATAATACATTATATATTTGGCTTGGTCAAACATCTAACCAAAATAGGAAACCTATTAATAATAATATGATTTGGAGAACCAAATCATATCCAAATTAGATCAAACCAAAGCCCATACCCTAATAATATATATACCTATCAAATCCTAACCATCCTCCTCTATAACCACTCACTACTCCATAAACCCCCTTAAACCTTGTGGCCACCACTCCATGGCTGACACCCCATAGCCGACCCCCTTTCCTTCTCAAAACCCCAAATTTTCTCGATTTTTGCACCATCACCACCACTCACGTGACCCCCTCAATGTCCTCTTCCACCCTAGCAACTGTAGGAGCAACCTTGCGGCCGTTAGAGAGGTACACGATGCGCTACTTAGGTCGAAACTCTGTCGAATCGAATTTTGAAACGTCACAGCAGGTTAGTCGATTTGTAGATGATGTTTTACCCACTTTTTCTCATCCATTTCTCCGAAACCAAATTAGAGAGTTACCTTTGTGTGTCTACTCCAACCCCTGATTGTCGGATCCCCTATTTCCAAACGGTTTGCCCATGGCGTCGATTTTACGACAGGGTGTCCAGAACTAACTAATTCTTTTGTGAGCCATTTTTCACCTATCTATGTTCAGTTTCTAACCTTCTGATATTTTTATTCAGAATCTAGACGCCGATACTTTCCCGAAGCATATCTGAAAGTTAGGTTTCACATCTATTTACTATTTTTAAAAATTCAAGACATTTGTTGTGTCACCGAGTTTCGAAAAATTCTGCTTTTCTTGTGTCCAAAAGTGTCAAAACTCCACGAGTTCATATTAAACATTATGTTGTGCAAAGTTTAACATTATAAATACTATTTTAACTAACTTCTATGTTTTTTGTAGAATTCATTAATTTTATTTAATCAATGTTTCGGGACTAAATTAATGGGTCGAATTGAGGAAGTCATATGTGACATTGACATAGATCCTCTTGTGAAAGGGTTTCCCTATTGAAAATATAATTATAGCAATATATAAGTATTTATAGATAAATTCCAGAATTTAAATATATTATTTGTTATAATTGTAAAGTATTTACGAGAGGATTTGGTACCTATATGTACTTATATAATAGATGCAGTATCGTAGCAACGTTATGACAACTAGGAGGCATAGATACTCATATTATTTATATATAGTATGTTGATATAGAATATTAAATATAATGTATTATTATAGGTGAGCTTGGGAGGATTGACAAGGACATCGGGGTTGGTCAGGCTTACCCGCAGACAGCAGTTACAGGTAAGCGTGCCTTACCTTCATTACAGATTATTCTTTTCTGATTTGTTGTTCTTTTTTTATTAGCATTGCATGACATAGGACGTTAATACTTAGTTTCCATTTATAGACGGGTGCCGATGTCATGATAGTGACATCAAGTATTGACATTAGGCATTACGTATATACTGATGTGTCCATTGACACGATTGACCATAGTAGAAGCATGGAATTTCAGGCGCATCTACAGGCCAGAATTCCTATGCGCATAGCACAACATGCCCCAGGGAGATCAAACGAAGTACTTGGTACAGCAAAGAATAACAAAAATATAGACATCAAAAGAAAATTTTTATTTTCATATAAAAGTCTATTACATGTCTAGAAAAGGCTTTACAAAGGAGAATTTATACAAAAAAGAGATCCTAAGACTACAGCCAGGCACAGCAAACTGCCATGCGCCTCCCGCCAGGCACGTCATCTGCCAGGCACATCACTTTAGCGTCTCAGTCAGGCGTATCTATTTCAGCGTCTAAGTTAGGCGTATCACGAAGTCTCAGCATATGCGCTCCACTTCGATCCGATCAAGTGCTTCGGCTAAAGGAACAGCTTTGAGCAGAACCATAGTAGGTAGCCAGCCCTACTCTAGCTGGAAGAAGAGATCTCCAAAGCCCAAGGAAGAGGAGAGCACCGCAATTTCGATCTGCGGCTCTTCCGGAATAACGGAGACGGGGCTTGAGCATCCCGATCTATGGATGCAACAGACACCTGCGGCCTACCTCAGAACCCCGTGATTCTGACTCATGGATGTAACAGTCACCTTCAAGTGCATGAAAGAAGACAACTCGTCGCATCTTCACCCTCGGGAGCATCTTGTCAACAGAATGTACTCGAGCAAATAAGTTCATTCGGGAAGACATGAGAAAACGAGAAGCAAACTCTCTCCTTGCTGCTATTTATAGGCCGGACAAATCAAACCCATATGCCAAGTGGCGGGCTCTCCGAATACCGTGCAATAAATTTGCATTTATGGTGATGAACCTGACGCCTTGAATTCAGCCAAGTCAAAATGGCTATTTTAAACACTTGAAGAACTCAACAGTCGGACCAATAAAGACGCATCATACAAACGGATGCGCCGGTTAGATACCGCACATCGTACAGACGCGCCTATCAGTTGCCATTACCATATTTCTAGTTTGAGGGTAAATTTCTCATTTTTGGGGTAAATAAAATTTATTAGTATTAATTAGAATTTATGGGAATTTTTAGAAATTATTTTGGATTTATTTGGACTAGTTTGATTTTTGGCCAGTTTTGACTCTTGTCGACCAACCTAGGAACTAACCATAGTTAGTTGGGCCTGGTTAGGTCAAGTGACCCTAGTCTAACCTAGTGTGACTCAAGATTAGTGGTTAGGGATTCATAGAGCTTGAATTAAGAATTTTAGGAATCAAGTGATTGATAAATGGCTTGTGGTTTCACAAGTCATTTTGTGACTTAGCTAGATAGGACTAACTAAACCTAGCTCAACCCCACCCTAACCTACATGGCCAGCCACCCTAGCTGAACATAGGGATTCCCCCATTTTATAAATATTCTCCTAGTTTTTAGGTCTAGCCTCCCTCCTTAGAAAAAATAGATCCAAGAAGAAAGAGGTGAGTTCTTGTCTTAATAAATTCACTATAATTCCATTTTAGGTCCTAAAATCCTCAAACTAGTTGCAATAGTTTTTAATACTGGTATACTTGCTGTTGTTGGAGTTTTATTTCAGTTTGGTATTGATTTGTTGGATTGGGATATCAAGGAGAGGAGCTAGCAAGGAGACTTTTCCATTAAAAGTTCACATTGAGGTAACTTCTCCAAATTTCCATGAAATTTCATGTAGTCTTCACCAATAGGAAGCCCTAAGGGTCCCACTAGGGTTTGGATAGGTTTCGTTCCTGGTGTCGAAGCTTTCGTGTCCGTTCTGGACACGTATCAGTGACCATGCATTGTGTTCGACGAAATGCCTCAAAGGGCATTTCGATCGATTTACTTCATTCTTTTTGAATAAGAATGTTAGAACTGATGTTGTCTTTTGATCCCTGTGTTTGAGTGCTCGTATCGTATCGTTTTCCTGTCGGTTTCATGGCTGGACACGCGCGTGCACACGTCGCGCGCTGCTGCAGGGAGTCCCCTGCTACTCGGGGCCCACAACTCCCTGGACACGACTCTTGGACACGAATAAATTGACACACGTGATGGGGCAGTGTCTGTCATGACACTCCCCAAGTGGCATGACTTCTTGTGTCGTGTCGAGGGTGTACGACACGCCACACTAGTTTTACATTGAGTCTGCGTACTCGTGTGTATGAGCTCTGATACGCGTGTCTAACTTGGACACGTGGACACGAGGACCCAGGACAGGAGGACCTAGACTTAACCCTAGTCTAGGGGTACCCAGGTGCATGAGCACGAGGCCTACCTCGTGCTGTGTCGTGTGCACGACACGCGTGCACACACGCACGAGGCAGTGCACTGCTGTGCAGTGCCAGTGCACTGTTTGGTTATCTGGTTGTATGGACACGTTTGTGTCCATCGTGTTGGACACAAATAGGTTCAGGGCACCTATGTAATGTATGCAATATGTTACCAACTCATTAATTGTGTTTGAATGTAATTTTATTAGTTAATTCCAAACTTGCAAAAATCTGAAATGATATGTAGTATCAGCCCTTTTGATTCAGTTTCCAAATATGAATTTTGATAGATTATTAACCTGCAAATTATTGTTTAATTCATGTTTTTAAAGTTCAAATGTGTTCTCCTACATGCTACCTATCTGTGATTAAATTTCTAGAATGATTTGATGTGTGTGGACTGTCAAATAGGTAGATGTTCATGTATGTCATAAATTGATATTCTAGTTTACTGTTAATGTTTTTCAAACTATTTTGGGTTCACATTTGAAATGTTTGAATGTTTTCATGGAACTAAGTAACTGAGATTAGTTTCCTTTCCCTTCTTCTTCTTAACTGGAATTAGTGTAAACCTGAGTTTGTTCTCAAAATCTGAGTTTAGGGGTGTAATCTGGAAATTGGGTTTGGGTTTGGTTATACAAAACCTAAGTTGATTTTCCAGTTTTGGTGAAACCTGAGAATAGGAAAAAAAAGGGGGAAAACTGTCCTTAAAATTCTGAATTTGATTTCCTTGCCTTTCCTTTTCCTGTTCCTGTGAACACTGAAGATATACACACATTTCTTGTTCACTGCAGGGTATTTCCTGCACACATTTGTCATACACGTTCATTTGACACTCTCTCACTCCTTATTCTCATATTCATACTTTGCATTGTTATTCCTGTACACAGACACCACTGTACACTTTACTCAGTTTTTGCCTTCACTGCACTGTTAGAGTATTTCCTGCACACTGTTCTATATGCATACTGTCATCTTTTTCCTGCACTTGGACACTACTCACACACACACTGGATTTAACTTCCTGTTTTGCAAATTCCTGAACACATTCACACACACATGTTATCCACACACACTTGTCCTTACTATTTTATAGCACATACTCATGCCCTCTCTCTATATACATGTGTAAGTATCTATATTGTATATGAACAAATATATGTATGTATATATCCTATATGTAATCTATTATGTATATATATGTATGTATATATCTAGGTAATGTGAATGTATATATTATATACATGAATATCTATATATATATGTAATATAAATGTGTGTGTGTAATGTATATATATATCTACATAATGTATAGTGTAATGGTTAGAATAGACTAGTATAGGCTTGATAGGCTTGCATAGCCTTGTAATGGTATGTGTTAGCTAGTTTAGCCTTGTTTAGACCTAGTTAGCCTAGTTTAGACTAAATTAGACTTGGTGGACCTAGTTTGACTTCTAGGGTTGACCAGAGTTGACCAAGAGTTGACTTTGGTCTAGATTGACTTAGAATCATATAGAATGCATAGTAGGACTCCATTTTGATATTCTAGACTTGTTGTGACTTGTGCTGTTCTGAATAGGAGCCAGACACCACTCCTTGGACAGTACGTTTCATACCGGACACTCAGTTACAGGCGTGTACATTCTCTGATCATTTCATATCCTGCTTAGAATTATTTCCTGCAGTAGATTACTTTACTTGTACTGTCACGTTGGTCATACGGATTGGTACTATATGGATCTCTACATGCGATGTTATCCCCTCGGGAGCATCGGGTACATTGTGTCATGTGCGTTTCACTTTCATCATGTACTCCTGTGCTTCTATTTTACATGTGCACTCCTGTGAATCTTGTACTCTTATGTTCACGGAGCCCCCATGTATACTATCATGTGCACCCTATATGGGCCCCCATGTGATATCTTGTGCAATAACATAACCTGTTTAGATCCTTGTGTATTGATTGGGGATACGGGGGAGTGCTAGTAGTTGTGTGAACAATTCCAAAGTAGTGTAGATCTTGTGCACCTCGATCCTGTGCAAATCCGTCCTGTTCACATGTGCTATCTCGTACTCTGACTCACTAGCCACTGTTAGTTCTCTATGTATAGTAGATATTTACATTACAGTTCTCTTCCTGTTTACATACAACATTTCTTCAGTACTCGTATCTTACTTTACTGCATGTTTTTATTTTCTAACCTGCTATGATCTGTTGAGATGTACTGTACTCCCTCCTGTCCTGACTGGACCTGTTGAAAATATTACAGAGGACGAGGAGGAGGCTTGCCTGGACACCTTCTACGGGGCAGCCTTAGATGACACCTGTGAGCTGGACCCTCAGGAGGATCCAGCAGTAGCTGAGGACTTTCCCCCGACTGCCTAGACTAGATTAGCTAGCTTGTCTTTCATTTGTAGTCTTGAGACATGTTCTAGTTAGACTCTTTTGGAGATCAGTTGTATATATTCTTTTATCTGAGATTTTGTATTGCTGGGATTATCTTAGACTACTATTTTATCTATTTCATTTCCTTGAGTTCTGTTCATATCGTGCTATATCTTCCTTAGTTGTGATTGAGTTCTATTGCTATGTCACCCCCATTCGGCGAGTATAAACTGTTTAGATATTTACATTGCTAGATGTTGTGACCTAGGACAGCGTTCTACCTCCGACACTGAGGCGTAGGCTGGACGTATTCATGTCTCGTGCCCTTACTCTAGGGTGCGGGTCGTGACACGTTTTTAGTGGTGGCCCATACAGGTCTAGACTATAAGTGTAGTGGTACTCGAACTAGAGTATCACTGCAGCCTGCTATAGGATATAGGACATTAATTTTAAGATACTCAATCACTTTAGGAAAATTCCTTTTATTGCCATCTAAATCCTTTTGTCTGCTGATCCTTTGAATTATAATTGTCCGCCTTTGTTATTTTGCTTCTTTCTCAGAAATTGATACTCTTGTTTGTCTATCTTCAGGATGGTAGAGACTCGTTCGCAGCGTGTCGTCCATGAGGATGCTATAGAGGGGACTGCTACCTCTCAGCCAGCACGGCGAGGCCAGGAGACTGCAGCTCTTGCCACCTCAGCTCGTGTTGAAACCTCGGCAGCCGCAATAGGGGGTATGCACCCACCGGCTGGGAGGCAGGACCCGAACTTTCCAGAGGATCCTTTCCAGCCACCACGGTCTCCAGGACATGTGGATGCAGCTCAGATGTTTGCATACTTCCAGCAGTTCATGGACCGACAGCAGGCACGGTAGGACAGAGGCATGGAGTTGGCTGTCACGACAGCCGCAGCTCGACCAGTGGTGCAGCAGCAGAGGACACCAGGGATCGAGCAGTTTCAAAAGATGAGCCCCAGAGACTTCATGGGGATAGAGGGGATCCTGTATGCCGACGAGTGGATCGAGCATATGGAGGAGATCTTCCGCTTGGCCAGGATTCCTGCGGACCTTCAGATCGAGGCCGCAGCTAGCCGGATGCGAGATCTTGCTCGCACCTGGTATCAGTCGGACCCCAGGGTGGGGGTACCAGGGCAGACTTGGAAGCAGTTCAGGGGCTTCTTCAAGAAGAAGTTCTTTCCAGATTCAGCAGTCAGAGCCTTGGAGACACAGTTTGAGAGCTTGGTCCAGGGGAGCCTCTCAGTTGAGGAGTATGCGGGAGTGTTTGGCCATCTCGGCAGGTTTGTTGAGGGTCTGAGCGAGACGGCGAAGGCCCAGAGGTTCCGGAAGGGTCTGGTCAAGGAGGTCAAGTCCCTGACCAAGGGGAACAGAGATGCTACATTTGAGGAGATCTTGACGGGAGCCTTGCTAGCAGAGGATGATCTTGAGCTTAGGCTCAAGAGAGGGAGAGACCCAGCTGGGGGCAGTAGCAGCAGCGGAGGCCAGGCCAAGAGGCCTCATTTTCAGCACCAGCAGCCCAGGCAGTTTCAGCCACAGCCGATTCAGCAGAGGCTGGCTCAGCAGCAGTTTCAGCATCAGGCACCCAGGCAGACAGTCAGTTGCCCCTTCTGCAAGAAGCCAGAGCATGGATGGAATGACTGCAGGAAGAGGCTCAGGAGGTGCCTCCTGTACGGAGCAGCAGATCACCAGATGAGGGAGTGTCCTAGGTCTGTGGGACGAGCAGCTCAGGGAGGTGGAGCCAAAGCTCCAGTGGGCCAGCAGCGGGGACCAGCACTGCCGACTCAGCAGCAGAGGTTTGTCCAACACCAGCAGCAGGCCAGGGGAGGCCAGCAGGGACGAGCTTTTGCCATGGCAGCTGGAGAGACAGAGGTGACTGGAGAGCTGATTGCATGTTCGATTCTTCTTGACTCCAGTCCAGCATTTGCATTGTTTGATTCCGGTGCATCGTATAGCTTCATTTCAGTATCTTTTGCGATTAGACACGGTATCATAGCTGAATCGTTGCCTAGGACTTACAAGATCACGACCGGGGGTGGTATTATCCTCGTGAGTGATGTTTGTAAGGGTCGGAGAGTAGTTTTAGGAGGCCGTGAGTTGGAGGTGAGCTTGCTCGTAATGCCATTGCCGAACTACGATATAGTACTAGGCATGGATTGGTTGAACAGCCCCCATGCCAGCATTAATTGCAGAAGGGGTAGAGTTCTGTTCAGATCGCCGGGGGAGCCAGAGTTCGAGTACTCCAGACGTCAGGCAGAGAAGAGCAGCGGAGTCATCTGTGGAGTCTCGATCGAGGAGCAGGCGATTCCACACCCCTTGATAGCAGAGTATATGGATGTTTTCCCGGAGGAGTTGCCGGGACTGCCACCAGACAGGGACATTGAGTTCTCGATAGACTTGGTTCCAAGAGAGGAGCCTATTTCTCAGCATGTCTATCGGGTGAACAACAGCGAGCTGGTGGAGCTGAAGAAGCAAGTGGATGAGCTACAGGACAAGGGCTTCATCCGCTCGAGTTCATCGCCATGGGGTGCACCAGTGTTGTTCGTGCCGAAGAAGGATGGGTCAGTACGCATGTGTGTTGACTATAGGGCACTCAACAACATCACGATCAAGAACCGATACCACTGTCGCGGATCGACGATCTGTTTGACCAGTTGAGCGGAGCTCGGGTATTTTATAAGATTGATCTGAGGTCGGGATATCACCAGGTGAAGGTGAAGGAGGAGGATATTCCCAAGACCGCTTTCAGGATGCGGTATGGGCAGTTCGAGTTTTTGGTTATGTCGTTTGGGCTAACCAATGCACCCGCAGTGTTTATGAACCTTATGAACAAGGTGTTCCATCAGTATCTAGATCAATTTGTAGTAGTATTTATTGATGATATCTTGATATATTCCAAGACTGAGGAGGAGCACGAGGAGCATTTGAGGATAGTGCTGGAGATTCTCAGGAAGGAGCAGCTTTACGGTAAGCTCTCCAAATGTGAGTTCTTCCTAGACCGGGTAGATTTCTTGGGGCATGTGGTGACTGGAGATGGTATCTCAGTTGACCCCAAGAAGATTGTGGCAGTTGAGGCGTGGGCAGCGCCGACTTCAGTTGGAGAGATCAGGAGCTTCCTAGGGCTGGCAGGATATTACCGGAGATTTGTGCAGGATTTCTCCCGGGTTGCAGAGCCGTTGACACGGCTGACCTGAAAGGATGCTGAGTATGTTTGGTCAGAGGAGTGTCAGGCAGCTTTTGATGAGTTGAAGAAGCGGCTGACGACAGCTCCGATTCTGACATTGCCTTCAGGATCAGGTGGATTCACTATTTATAGTGATGCTTCAGGGAAGGGGCTGGGTTGTGTGTTGCAGCAGCACGGAAAGGTAATTGCCTATGCTTCCAGGCAGTTACGTCCCCTTGAGAAGAATTACCCTACCCACGACCTGGAGCTGGCAGCAGTGATTTTTGCATTGAAGCTGTGGAAGCATTATCTGTATGGTGAGAGGGTAGAGATCTTCACAGATCACAAGAGCCTAAAGTATGTGTTCACTCAGAAGGAGTTGAACATGAGACAACGCAGATGGTTGGAGTTGATGAAGGACTTCGACATTGTACTGCAGTATCATCCAGGGAAGGCCAATGTGGTTGCCGATGCCTTGAGTAGGTATCCGACAGCCATGTGTTTGACCATGGATCGGCATTTGCTTGCCGACTTGGAGAGCCTTGGGATTGAGGTGATCGTGCCTGGAGTGCAGATGCAGCTATGGGGGATGCAGATTCAGTCAGATTTGATGGACAGGATCAAGGCGGCTCAGTTTCAGGATATAGCTTTTCAGAGTATCAGAGAGCAGATCAGTTTAGGAGTGGGGGATCCTGAGTTTTCACTTGCAGATGATGGTGCCCTGAGGCACGGTGCCAGGTTATGTGTGCCTAGCGGGGAGCTCAGAGAGCAGATTATGCAGGAGGCCCACAGATCTCAGAACTCTATACACCCAGGTGCCAACAAGATGTACCAAAATCTGCAGGAGCATGTATGGTGGTCAAGAATGAAGCGGGAGGTGTCCCAGTTCATAGCTAGGTGCTTGGTCTGTCAGCAGGTCAAGGCAGAGAGACAGAGGCCCGGTGGATTGTTGCAGCCGCTGCCCATTCCCGAGTGAAAATGGGAGCATATCACGATGGACTTCGTATCAGGATTGCCGCGTACTCCAGGAGGGAAGGACGCGATTTGGGTCATCGTGGACAGGTTGACCAAATCGGCCCACTTCTTGCCATTCAAGGTGGGTACGCCTACAGAGAGGCTGGCGAAGATGTATATGCGGCAGATAGTCAGAATCCACAGAGTTCCGGTCAGTATCGTCTCAGATCGGGATAGCCGTTTTACTTCCCATTTCTGGAGGAGTTTGCAGACCAGCTTGGGCACTCAGCTCAAGTTTAGTACTGCATACCACCCCCAGACGGACGGACAGTCAGAGCGGACTATTCAGACCCTTGAGGATATGCTGCGGACGTGCGTCCTGGACTTTGGAGGTTCTTGGGAGGATCATCTTCATTTGGTGGAGTTTGCCTATAACAATAGTTTCCACGCCAGCATCGAGATGTCACCTTTCGAGGCTCTGTATGGGCGTAGGTGCCGTACACCCTTATCTTGGAATGATGTTGGTGAGCGAGCTTTGCTGGGGCCAGAGATGATTGTGGATACGGCCGAGAAGGTGAAGCTTATCAGGGACAGACTTTGCGTGGCGCAGGACAGACATCGGCACTGGGCCGGTAGCCACCGGAGACCCTTGGAGTTTAAGGTACAGTTTAGAGTAGGATTAGATTTAGGTTGTTGTTTGTGATTTTGATCATGTTGTTATTTATTTTAATTGAGACCTTGTTTGTGATTAGGTCGGAGACCAGGTTTTCTTGAGGATATCTCTGACTCGTGGTACGATACGTTTTGGTGGAGGCAGAAAGCTTAGCCCGCGCTTTATCGGCCCTTTCGTTATCAGCGGGAGAGTCGATGACGTGGCTTACAGGCTAGACTTGTCGCCTGCACTTGTGGGGGTCCACAACGTATTTCATGTATCACAGTTGAGACGGTACGTGGCTGACCCTAGCCATGTGCTCGATCATTCGGAGATTGAGGTGGGTCCTTCTCTCAGCTATCCAGAGCAGTCCGTGGAGATTCTGGATCGACGGGAGAAGGTTCTGAGGAACCAGGTGATACCTTTGGTACGCGTCGCATGGAGGCATCATTCTCCAGGAGAGTCTACCTGGGAGCGGGAGGATGAGATGCGCGAGCGGTACCCTTATCTTTTTGGACCTTGAGGTATACTTTCTATCCTTCTCATCAGTTGCATTTCGCCTTTCAATTTCGAGGACAAAATTCTTTTAAGGAGGGTAGATTTGTCATTACCACATTTCTAGTTTGAGGGTAAATTTGTCATTTTTGGGGTAAATAAAATTTATTAGTATTAATTAGAATTTATGGGAATTTTTAGAAATTATTTTGGATTTATTTGGACTAGTTTGATTTTTGGCCAGTTTTGACTCTTGTAGACCAACCTAGGAACTAACCATAGTTAGTTGGGCCTGGTTAGGTCAAGTGACCCTAGTCTAACCTAGTGTGACTCAAGATTAGTGGTTAGGGATTCATAGAGCTTGAATTAAGAATTTTAGGAATCAAGTAATTGATAAATGGCTTGTGGTTTCACAAGTCATTTTGTGACTTAGCTAGATAGGACTAACTAAACCTAGCTCAACCCCACCCTAACCTACATGGCCGGCCAGCCTAGCTGAACATAGGGATTCCTCCATTATAAATACTCTCCTAGTTTTTAGGGCTAGCCTCCCTCCTTAGAAAAAATAGATCCAAGAAGAAAGAGGTGAGTTCTTGTCTTAATAAATTCACTATAATTCCATTTTAGGTCCTAAAATCCTCAAACTAGTTGCAATAGTTTTTAATACTGGTATACTTGCTGTTGTTGGAGTTTTATTTCAGTTTGGTATTGATTTGTTGGATTGGGATATCAAGGAGAGGAGCTAGCAAGGAGACTTTTCCATTGAAAGTTCACATGGAGGTAACTTCTCCAAATTTCCATGAAATTTCATGTAGTCTTCACCAATAGGAAGCCCTAAGGGTCCCCCTAGGGTTTGGATAGGTTTCGTTCCTGGTGTCGGAGCTTTCATGTCCGTTCTGGACACGTATCAGTGACCATGCATTGTGTTCGACGAAATGCCTCAAAGGGCATTTCGATCGATTTATTTCATTCTTTTTGAATAAGAATGTTAGAACTGATGTTGTCTTTTGATCCCTGTGTTTTAGTGCTCGTATCGTATCATTTTCGTGTCGGTTTCATGGCTGGACACGCACGTGCACACGTCACGCGCTGCTGCAGGGAGTCCCCTGCTACTCGGGGCCCACAACTCCCTGGACACGACTCTTGGACACGAATAAATTGACACACGTGATGGAGCAGTGTCTATCATGACACTCCCCAAGTGGCACGATTTCTTGTGTCGTGTCGAGGGTGCACGACACGCCACACTGGTTTTACACTGAGTCTGTGTACTCGTGTGTATGGGCTCTGATACGTGTGTCTAACTTGGACACGTGGACACGAGGACCCAGGACAGGAGGACATAGACTTAACCCTAGTCTAGGGGTACCCAGGTGAATGAGCACGAGGCCTACCTCGTGCTGTGTCGTGTGCACGACACGCGTACACACACGCCCGAGGCAGTACACTGCTGTGCAGTGCCAGTGCACTGTTTGGTTATCTGGTTGTATGGACACGTTTGTGTCCATCGTGTTGGACACAAATAGGTTCAGGGCACCTATGTAATGTATGCAATATGTTACCAACTCATTAATTGTGTTTGAATGTAATTTTATTAGTTAATTCCAAACTTGCAAAAATCTGAAATGATATGTAGTATCAGCCCTTTTGATTCAGTTTCCAAATATGAATTTTGATAGATTATTAACCTGCAAATTATTGTTTAATTCATGTTTTTAAAGTTCAAATGTGTTCTCCTACATGCTACCTATCTGTGATTAAATTTCTAGAATGATTTGATGTGTGTGGACTGTCAAATAGGTAGATGTTCATGTATGTCATAAACTGATATTCTAGTTTACTGTTAATGTTTTTCAAACTGTTTTGCGTTCACATTTGAAATGTTTGAATGTTTTCATGGGACTAAGTAACTGAGATTAGTTTCCTTTCCCTTCTTCTTCTTAACTGGAATTAGTGTAAACCTGAGTTTGTTCTCAAAATCTGAGTTTAGGGGTGTAATCTGGAAACTGGGTTTGGGTTTGGTTATACAAAACCTAAGTTGATTTTCCAGTTTTGGTGAAACCTGAGAATAGGAAAAAAAAGGGGGAAAACTGTCCTTAAAATTCTGAATTTGATTTCCTTGCCTTTTCTTTTCCTGTTCCTGTGAACACTGAAGATATACACACATTTCTTCTTCACTGCAGGGTATTTCCTGCACACATTTGTCATACACTTTCATTTGACACTCTCTCACTCATTATTCTCATATTCACACTTTGAATTGTTATTCCTGTACACAGACACCACTGTACACTTTACTCAGTTTTTGCCTTCACTGCACTGTTAGAGTATTTCCTGCACACTGTTCTATATGCACACTGTCATCTTTTTCCTGCACTTGGACACTACTCACACACACACTGGATTTAACTTCCTGTTTTGCAAATTCCTGAACACATTCACACACACATGTTATCCACACACACTTGTCCTTACTGTTTTATAGCACATACTCATGCCCTCTCTCTATATACATGTGTAAGTATCTATATTGTATATGAACAAATATATGTATGTATATATCCTATATGTAATCTATTATGTATATATATGTATGTATATATCTAGGTAATGTGAATGTATATATTATATACATGAATATCTATATATATATATATATATATGTAATATAAATGTGTGTGTGTAATGTATATACATATCTACATAATGTATAGTGTAATGGTTAGAATAGACTAGTATAGGCTTGATTGGCTTGCATAGCCTTGTAATGGTATGTGTTAGCTAGTTTAGCCTTGTTTAGACCTAGTTAGCCTAGTTTAGACTAAATTAGACTTGGTGGACCTAGTTTGACTTCTAAGGTTGACCAGAGTTGACCAAGAGCTGACTTTGGTCTAGATTGACTTAGAATCATATAGAATGCATAGTAGGACTCCATTTTGATATTCTGGACTTGTTGTGACTTGTGCTATTCTGAATAGGAGCCAGACACCACTCCTTGGACAGTACGTTTCATACCGGACACTCAGTTACAGGCGAGTACATTCTTTGATCATTTCATATCTTGCTTAGAATTATTTCTTGCAGTAGATTACTTTACTTGTACTGTCACGTTGGTCACACGGATTGGTACTATATGGATCTCTACATGCGATGTTATCCCCTCGGGAGCATCGGGTACATTGTGTCATGTGCGTTTCACTTTCATCATGTACTCCTGTGCTTCTATTTTACATGTGCACTCCTGTGAATCTTGTACTCTCATATTCACGGAGCCCCCATGTATAATATCGTGTGCACCCTATATGGGCCCCCAATTGATATCTTGTGCAATAACATAACCTGTTTAGATCCTTGTGTATTGATTGAGGATACGGGGGAGTGCTAGTAGTTGTGTGAACAATTCCAAAGTAGTGTAGATCTTGTGCACCTCGATCCTGTGCAAATCCGTCCTGTTCACATGTGCTATCTCGTACTCTGACTCACTAGCCACTGTTAGTTCTCTATGTATAGTAGATATTTATATTACAGTTCTCTTCCTGTTTACATACAGCATTTCTTCAGTACTCGTATCTTACTTTACTGCATGTTTTTATTTTCTAACCTGCTATGATCTGTTGAGATGTACTGTACTCGCTCCTGTCCTGACTAGACCTGTTGAAAATATTACAGAGGACGAGGAGGAGGCTTGCCTGGACACCTACTACGGGGCAGCCTTAGATGACACCTGTGAGCTGGACCCTCAGGAGGATCCAGCAGTAGCTGAGAACTTTCCCCCGACTGCCTAGACTAGATTAGCTAGCTTGTCTTTCATTTGTAGTCTTGAGACATGTTCTAGTTAGACTCTTTTGGAGATCAGTTGTATATATTCTTTTATCTGAGATTTTGTATTGCTGGGATTATCTTAGACTACTGTTTTATCTATTTCATTTCCTTGAGTTCTGTTCATATCTTGCTATATCTTCCTTAGTTGTGATTGAGTTCTATTGCTATGTCACCCCCATTCGGGGAGTATAAACTGTTTAGATATTTACATTGCTAGATGTTGTGACCTAGGACAGCGTTCTACTGCCGACACTGCGGCGTAGGCTGGAAGTATTCATGTCTCGTGCCCTTACTCTAGGGTGCGGGTCGTGACATCAGTACCAAACACCCTGTATGGATGTGCCCAACAAGGCACAGATCCATGTGTCCTAATCAACATGGACCCGTGCGACCAGTTGGGTACAAATCGACGCGTCACCCCACCAAGCAATTAATGCCAAAGTGACAGAATTTATAGCACGTCCCCCGAGGACTGAACCGTTGGCAGCTTTTGCAAAAAATAAAGTGTCCCTGACGTCAGCATCATCATTACTTTCCTCCGACGATTACAACCCACGTGGCCGACCAACCACTCGCATGTGCCTCATCAGCCATGCGCCTGTAGATTCGTATGCGCCTCAAAAATCGTGCGCCCAGACTGGATTGTAACTCCTGAAGGTTGCGAGCCAAAGTCTTCTCATGCGTCCAATCCCAGGCGCATCCTATCAAATTACCCTCCACCAAATCCGAGATCTTTGAGGTACATACACGCGCTACGTGTCCTTTGACTCAATTTAGCCTATGAAGGGGTGTTAATCACCCAAGATCTCAACAACTAAAAAATCCACTCCTCTGCTACGTGCCAGCCCACAAATGCAGCATGAAGGATTCATCCCACAAATGATGGTGCATCATTCGTGTGCATCCCGCAGCTTCAACTACGTGGCATCCCCACGTACAGGCACATCCTACATATGCGCGCATGAGCAGCCCAACCTGCTGCTTATAAATAGAGGGATCATTTCCTTCTTCCACACACACACACAGGGACAGACATATAAGGAAACACTCAATGTCTTCTTCCTCTCCGCAAGCTCCAGCACCTAGAGCAACTCAGACCGTCAGAGAACCGAGAACCGTCGTCAGATCGTTAATGGAGTCAACGTATTACCACTCGCTCCATCGACACAGGACCCAACTATAAACAAAAGTATACTCCTAGGACTACATCTACGTCCTACATTGTAACACTGTTCTATTTTTAATTAAAATTGTAATCAAAAGATTTTAATGGCAAACAAGCTGGCGACTCTACTGGGGACCTCTTTCTCCTCTGCTGAGAAAGCTGTATCGCAATCTCGCGACGTGAAGGTGGGCTCCTCCTACAAGATGCTGGTCGTACACTTCAATCAACAGGCGTATGAGGAGTTCATCTCTGAAGGCAGCGCAAGTCCTTCGAAGCGGCTGCCAAAGCCGAAGAAGACTCGACGAACTTGGGTGCGCAAGGTCGGGGCCCCGGACACCACCACTAAAGGGGATGTGCCAATACAGCCTACCCTTCCCGTTGACGTCCTCAGCAGCCAAGATGCGCCCGCGGGTGTAGCACATCCCTCGGGAAAGCGTAGGGCCGACCACATTACCCAACCTTCTTTTTCTCAGACAAGGAAGATGCGTCGACGGAGCAGGAGCGCAGCTAACGCCCTGTGTATTAACTCTGATGCGCCACAGAAGGCATCTGTCTTTGACAGACTCACTCGCTATCGTAGCGAGGATAATTTGGCCTCTGAGTACTATACGCCCCAGCGGGCTAGTACGATGAAGTCAAAGACAGCACGGGCCATGCGCCTCGAACGTGCTATGCCAGCAATAAGCCAGAGGCATGCACTCACAATCATGCACACTGCCAATGGTAAACTGTTCAAGGTTGACTCGGGTGCTTCTGTGCCACGAACGGGCCAACCTTCAAAGACCTCGTGCCGCTTGGGCGTATCTGCTGTATTTTCAACCAAGCCATGTGAGGCAAACTCTATGGTCTTGAACCCCCGCGCCTACATTGGTTGTGCGTCTTAGGCTGGTTCAAGCCACTCTAAATGTTGCTTCCCCACTATTGATCTGGGTGCATCTTTTACGTCGGATCAGGGGGTGCAACATTCACTTGACCACTCCGGCGCTTGGCCTTGCCATGCGCATGATGGGGGTGTGATGGTGGCACTATCCTCCAACGATTTGCGTAATGTTATCATTCACAAACGCCAATCAGGAGAGTCGACTGACAAGCACAATGCACCCCTCACAGGGCACACCTGTGCTATAGTCACCATCAACTATTGTTGTAAGATAGCAGTCCCACCAAGGCAGTCCGTGTTACAGCGGCTACAATCATCAACGACCTTCCAACATCGCCTCGGGAAGAAGGTGTCAACTGAAGAGGAGTCAGAACTAATGGTTGCTTCTTGCAACATAGTCTCTAACTCCCTATCAATTCGAGATACGACTGGCAACTCCTCGACCTCTTCCTCATCCAAGAGCCAGCCTAGGAAGACCAAGATGATCGTCCCATCCTCAGGAGTGTTTGAGGGAACCTGAGGGTGAAAGAAGGTCTCAGAGGAAGCTGGGGGTAGTCAAGCCCCTGCGGATGTTCATCCCGAAGACGAAGTTAGCCTCCCGAACATAGCTTGGGGTAGTCAAGCCCCTGTAGATCTTCAATCCGAAGACGAAGACATCCTCCAGAACATAGCTGGGGGTAGCCAAGACGAAGCTCCGGGGAAGTTCCTCTTCTACAAGAGAGAAAGCGAAGCTTCAACCGATCCATCCACTTCCAGTCATGTCATGACAGTATACATGACGGGAGGTGGTGATACGGAGTCAGATGCACCACCAGCAGATCTCGTTCAGCGCATGGATACTTTGGAGGGAGGACTTAAAACCCTCTCTGCCTCCATGCAGATATTGATTCAAGCAGTGTTCGAGATACGGTCAGCTTTGGCCAGAGCACCTTCCACTAATCCTGACCCAGGAGTCAACGGGGAATCAAGTGTGCCCCTTCAACGTATATCCTTGAATATCGATTTTCGTGAAGCATCACGTGTGTCAGAACCTTCGAATGTACAGCTCTAGACTGTACAACCTTCTCCGACTCCCAGCTCCACAGAAGACGTGGTTGAGATGATCAAAGACTTGCATGAGCACTTTGAGTCCAAGAACAGACAGAAGGAGGGCCAAAAGATGGGGATCCCACAACCATACCCCCTCGAATGGAACAAAATGGTTTATCCTCCCAAGTATAAACCACAAACATTGATGCCATACGACGAAAAGGACTCTCCACGCCGTTATCTGACGTACTTCTAGTCTCAAACGGAACATCTTCCGAAGGAAGACGTACTACTAACCAGCTTGTTTGTCTGGGCATTGAAAGGAGTGGCTTACGACTGGTACTGCAGTCTTCCTGACAACTCCATATCTTCCTTCGACGACTTGACACGTCTCTTATTCGATCGTTTCTACGACAGAGGAAAAGACATGACAATGGTGTCCCTGATAAAGGTGCATAAGAAGGAAAAGGAGACGGTTCGAGCATTCATCGAACGTTTCCGACAAGCCTGCTTCAGACAGTGTAACGCCCCAGTCCCAAAATACTTAGGACTAGGTACGTATCCATGCCAGCTGTATACATACGAAGTACACTCCAATATATGGAAATCTTGTATGTATACATAAGCTGTAAAATACAGTAGAACCATAATAACTAAATCTCATCCACTAGATAAATAAATGATATAAAGGAACTTTGAATTTGTTATGTATACAATCGTTGGGCGGAGATAAAGTCCACTACCAACTATCTCAAATAAAATGTACAAGAAGTGATCGATAAAATAACGAGACGAACCAACCGCAATCATCTTCAAAAGAATGGAGAATATCATGACCTTGGCTAGAACACCTGCAAATCACAGAAGCACACACACCTGGAGAGATAACCAGGTCCTCAGAGGGACGTAACAAGATACATAAAGAACATGCCATAATAAACTGAATATATAATATGTCACAACCTGAAATAAGTGACAAGACGACAATAAGGCAATCTAACCTTACTACAGTGTTCATGCAGTTAAGAACAAACCTCCAACGCATGGGCACTCTGGATCAGTAGCAGTAATCTCAGGTATGGCCCATCAGGATACCAGGGACCCCAAAGCATAACATTCATCGAATGTCAGAGGCCAGCAGTAAATCAGTATCAGGATCAGGACCGTATCTCCCGCAGAGATAACCGGCAATAGGGAAGTGCATACTTGGCCCATACGTTAAGGAACTGTTCTTCCCATCCAATGTCTAACAGAGTCACATCCATGTCTCGTATACCTCTACTAACAGCTAAGTCTCCTAACATGTCTCTATTAGCAGTTAGCCCTATCGCATGCGCATGGGGGATCAGTCCACACACAAGAACCTCTATATGCTACTCATCTCACACATCCTCGTGGTACAACTGTGTCAAGGTATATGCGATACACTACTGATGGTAGTCTCTTAACTCTAAGTCCACATGCAATCAAAGGATAATAACAAAGTATATCTAATATCACTAAGCAGACAGTAAATCAGGAATGGTAAGAACTGGAAATAAATGAACAGTGATATGTAATAAAATGCAAACTAAATATAAACAGTATAATGGCAAGGTATCTTGCCTGTGGTGCGAGAAGGACAAATCCAAGAGTAGCAAGTGTCAGCACCAAAACTCTCAAATCACAGATGACTCTAGGCGCTGAAACAAACATCAAAAATGATCTTGGTGAAGAAGATATAACTAGGAAATGCCTGTCCAAAAGTCAAATTCTGGAACAGGGACAAAATCATAATTTCGGGTCAAAACGATATCCGCCATTGGACCCGCCTTGCACCGAAATGTGTGCCAGAACCTATGGTCTCTAAAGTCGTCAAACTATATATATATAGATTTGTTTTGACGAGACGAACCCAACGGTATGTCCAATTTTGGATTCCGGTGGGCTGTGCACAAAATCACCCGTTGAGTGGGATTGTGGGCCCGCCAAAATAGCGTCCCGATCAACGGTCTCAGAATCGGACCAAACTTGGCTCACAGGACCAGAAAAGTATTTCGAGTCCAATGGCGCAAGTTTCGTCGCGATTTGATGAGGGTGCACAAAATAATTTAGAAAAATCCGAAAAGCCCGATACGCAAAAAAATCGACGGATACGGACCAATTTCGTTGCGCACACGCAACCAATTTGATTTTCGTCAAAACCCGCACGTCCACGAAATCGATATGGACCTTTCGGTACTTTCGGTTCGCGACGGGGTCGCCTGATTTGTCGGAACGTACCTCGTACGGGATTTTTAAGGTTTATAAAAACTGATTTTTAGTAGGTTTTTAATCTAATTAAATATAAAATTTTGCAGGATAAATTAAACTATTTGAAAAGGATGATAGAGGGTCATGTGGGCTTTCTACACGAATTGACGGTTCTAAAAACGGACTTAAATTGACAGAGAAATTGATCGGGGAAGTGGGATACCATAAAGTGGGAATCTGTTGTTGTTTGTTGTTGTTGTCGCCGTGGCGACCGGGAGGCGGGACTGCTATTGTTCCGGTGAGACTGGTACACACGCCGAGGCAAGGAAGGAGGAGATAGGAGAGAGGAGGAAGAAGGCGGAAGGAGATTAGGGTTTTTAGAGAGTCAAATATATATGTATATATGTGTATATAAAAAAAAATATATGGGTTCGGCCACACATAGGTTAAAGGGGGGTCGGCCAATATATGTTTGCAGCATGCTTGCTGCTTATTAGAGTGGGCGCCAAGCACAATTGTGCTGTTGCTCCTACTTTGTGTTGTGTGGTCGCATGGTGTGGTCGGCCAGGTGGTGGGGCCGACCACCCATTAAGGAATTTTTTTTTTCTTCTTTCTTTCTTTCTTATCTAAATCTTTTAAATGTTTGTATATATATCTATATATATATATATGTATATATCCATAACAATCTATTTAAATCTATTTAAATCCAATTATTTATTTAAATGTCACATATCTAAATATTCAATATATTTAAATATATCCACATATATATATATATATAAATTCAATCCTTAATAAATCAATTCAAAATATTAATCATGTCTTAATAAATGAACATATTTAATAAATCTCTACAAAATAACTTTAATAATAATAAATTAATAAAAATTGCTCCAATGGGTGAACTGTACCACACATCCTTATCCGGGCCCAGAAAAATGTACAATTTTGTAGATGTTATTTAAATAATAAAATACCACTAATTGCACAATAATTAAATAATTTGAAATTGTACATTAAATTCTAAAATAATTTAGAAATTATTTGTACATATATAAAATATGCCTACAAGGCCACAGTTGGTCACACTACATGCTTACATGGGATTGGGTTCGTTCCGGGCCCTAGATCGAGTTGGTTTGGTCTAACCGGGTCAATAAAATTATTAAATAAAATAATAGTTAAATAAAATACTTGAAATGAGTCATTACGCAACTCGGCCTGGTTTTCCTAATTCGGTCATCCCCATGGCAAGGCTTCCCTCGGCATGGCTAATGTACTAGTCAAGGCACCCTGCTATATCTTCCGTGCCAAAATTTATGGTAGTCTTGTGTTACAAAACACAACAATGGCTAAGGTCATTTTTAATAATTAAGAAAAACCATAAATTGTATAAATTAAATTTGAAGTCTAATAAAATAATTAAAAAAAATTTAAAAAAATAGGGGTTTTACATCCTACCCAACTTACAAGAATTTCGTTCTCGAAATTTAGGATTAATAGGGTAGATAGGGATGAGGGATAGGAAGAATCCGTCAATACCAAAATGCAATTAAAATTTTGAGGATGCGATTAAACGCCGTTCAACACCACCGTGCAATAGAAAATTGTGGAGTCGATATATACAAAAATATATCATGGTCATGAAATTGAATAAGGATCGCTAGTGATGGTAACCAACTTTTGAATATCCAATTTAGAAGAACAGTAAGGAAATGAGTAAACCAAAGAAAATAGATTAGACATTTGGGAGATGTGGTTCCTAGAGAGAAACTGGAGACTAATCGCCTCGATTGAGTGTTTGATTTAAGTGAATGATTAGAATCATTTACGAGTGCTCAAGAACATTTGGAAGGGCACGATAATAATTCTACGGTTGAGAAATGAGGAGTAGTTAAAGGCGAGGATATAGCCACATGGGTTTGTCGGTGGCTATCTAAATTCGTGTTGAAATAACTGATAGGAAAACGAAAGGTGATATCTTCCATCTATCTATCATGTACAGTGTCTAGTCTTTCTAATATAAGTAAAATAAGTCCACAACAAAAAGAGTTCAAAGCCGATGCTATTTAGTACGAAATACGAGTTTCATAGGCGACAAAAATAATTTAAAAGGGAATTGCCAAGGCTGTCGTGGATGAGACTCTAAGGCAAGTTTAACTATGTCTTCATCCACGTAGAATAATACAAGAAAAGCGAACCAAAGTGCAATAGGTTGATCAGACCATTATGCACCGGTTCTGATTAGACAATATGTTAGTGGGTGCACCCAATAAAATATGTCATGATCAAGCTTGATAACGAAATAAGCTTGCAAAACTGAAGCTACATTAGCAGCCTGTGATAGCCAAAATATGAGCAAGGGTGGTACTGATGAAAGAAATTTTAAATAGTCAAGGATCTTTTAAAATCAAATCTTGCCCGAAGTGTGGGCCTATACAGTTGTCCTAGCATTTCCTCATTTATGGCTGGGTAGACTAGATAAGGTAGGATCCTCTGAATTTATAGTTTAAGTGAACTTACCAATGTGGTTCAGAAGGAAAAAGGTTTGTTAGATGGCGAGGTATTCTACCCAACTTACAAGAGTTAAACTAATAGTATCATAGGACAATGGGTCAAGCAATCAAGATAAAGTACAAGTTTAAGCATTTAAGGAACTAAGTAGAACAAAATTTACCTATCGGGTTAAGGGATTGAGTCAAGGTTGGATCTCTTAATTGAAGTCGGAAAGTATTTTAGTGTCATGGTAGAGGTTATAGTTTGGCCATTTGACCAGAAGGTCCTATCATAAAAATAGTGTACAAGGAGACGTGTTTTAGTGGGACATGATATATCTATATGAAGGTGGACTTGTTTAGGTCTTACATATAAAATTTGTCGGAAGGAAAAGTATAGTGTCATGCTCCAAATATTCAAGTCACGGTAAGGGACGCCAAAAGATCCAAAATAGAAAGTGGGAGTTCACTTGGTGATAATTAATGCACAATAATAAATGAGAACAAGTTAAAACATGAGATAAAATTAATTAAAGAATCCAGTAAAATAATTTAGGAACACAATTCCGGAGAGAAGATAGTCTTCTAGATGAAAACCGTCGAGGAACCATAATCTCATTATGTAAATTGCAAATGGGTTAGAAGATCATAATTAAAAGATCTAGAATTGAAGGAAGGTCGAGTAAGCCGAGGTGGAAATACAGTCACATAACTGGATAGATGACTAACAACACTTGTGTATATACTATTATCATGGTCATGGGTGATATGGCAATTAGTGTGGAATACTCCGTAGGATTATCTTGGGGCCTACCAATAAAATTTCAACTCGAGTTTCCTCCAAAAAGTTTCAAAAATAAACTTTCAAAAATAAACCACCAAAATTTGTATTCACTCCAAACCGTTCAAATTTATCATAAAAATTTTAAATTACTTTCTTAAATCTCAAAGCAAAATTTTATCACGTTACCACTAACCTTTTCCAAAATTAACGTTTAAATACAACTATTTAACTCAAGGGTTCATAATTTACGAATCCATAAAAATTTCACAATCAATCAAAAATTTAACACTCTAAAATTTTTTTTAAATAACTCATAATAAAACTCTTAGCATATTAAAAGAAATCTAAAAAAATTAAGCTCAATGTTGTCATAAATTTTAACTTCTATTCATGCTAAGTTACTCCAACAAAATCACAACATTTAAATGCTAACTTCCTTTAATCAATCAAAATAACCTTCCATCACATCCTTCGAAATTCTCCAAAAATTTTAATATTAGCAATCCCTCATTAAACTAAATTTTCAAACAATCTTATCAGTCAAAATCTTTTTTTTTACCAAAAATCTAAATAGATTTGTAAATCCTCCATCATAGGACAAAATTTAAAATAAAGAAAAATTCTCAAAATCGTTTTCAATTATTGTAAACCAAAAGTTATCATCAATACTTCCACTTAAAATTCAAAATTTACTAAACACGAAAATCGCAAGTTGTACAACTCATTTTAAATAATTACTACGGCCATTTTTTTTAAAAAGCTAAGATCATTTTCATACCAACTTTATAATCGTGCAAAGGTGTATAACCATAATCCAATAAGTCATGAACATTAAAACTCGAAAATCAATAAATTTTTTTTATTTGTTCAAAGGCGTATATCTATCACCCAAAATCCACAATTATCATAACTCGAAAAGCAAATCAATATTTTACTTGTGCAAAGATGTATAACTATAACTCAATAAATCATCAAATCTCAAAAAGCCAATCAATTTCTTAACCCAAGTATAAAATTCTATAATCCTCTGGTGTTTACAATTTAGAAATCTCAAGATTAAAAACTTTCCGTGGCAATATCCTACTTACAAATTACTAATCATTAATTCACAAAAAGCCCCTTTTTTTAACTCAATTAGACTCTTGAATGTTTTCCAATTGCCAATATAACCATTCTAGCCATGTGTTTGACCTACGAGCATATACTAGTGTAGTCATCTTCCTAGTTGACACTAAGCACGAAAATAGGAATCAATGGTAGAAAGGAATCAAGCAAGATGCAATTCAAGGTAGTCTAACGAGAGTCCGAAATTTGAAGTCAAGGGAAGTGGTCAAGCTGTATGGATGAGATTCCTAGATTCTAATCCTATGTTGCAGGCTCACATCGGTACAGTAACGTAACCGAAGTGACAAACTTGACCTGCATGGGCCACCACAAAAACATGTAACGCCCCAGTCCCAAAATACTTAGGACTAGGTACGTATCCATGCCAGCTGTATACATACGAAGTACACTCCAATATATAGAAATCTTGTATGTATACATAAGCTGTAAAATACAGTAGAACCATAATAACTAAATCTCATCCACTAGATAAATAAATGATATAAAGGAACTTTGAATTTGTCATGTATACAATCGTTGGGCGGAGACAAAGTCCACTACCAGCTATCTCAAATAAAATGTACAAGAAATGATCGATAAAATAACGAGACGAACCAAGCGCAATCATCTTCAAAAGAATGGAGAATATCATGACCTTTGCTAGAACACCTGCAAATCACAGAAGCACACACACCTGGAGAGATAACCAGGTCCTCAGAGGGACGTAACAAGATACATAAAGAACATGACATAATAAACTGAATATATAATATGTCACAACCTGAAATAAGTGACAAGACGACAATAAGGTAATCTAACCGTACTACAGTATTTATGCAATTAAGAACAAACCTCCAACACATGGGCACTCTGGCTCAGTAGCAGTAATCTCAGGTATGGCCCATCAGGATACCAGGGACCCCAAAGCATAACATTCATCGAATGTCAGAGGCCAGCAGTAAATCAGTATCAGGATCAGGACCGTATCTCCCGCGGAGATAATCGGCAATAGGGAAGTGCATACTTGGCCCATACGTTAAGGAACTGTTCTTCCCACCCAATGTCTAACATAGTCACATCCATGTCTCGTATACCTCTACTAACTGCTAAGTCTCCTAACATGTCTCTATTAGCAGTTAGCCCTATCGCATGCGCATGGAGGATCAGCCCACACACAAGAACCTCTACATGCTACTCATCTCACACATCCTCGTGGTACAACTGTGTCAAGGTATATGAGATACACTACGGACGGTAGTCTCTTAACTCTAAGTCTACATGCAATCAAAGGATAATAACAAAGTATATCTAATATCACTGAGTAGACAGTAAATCAGGAACGGTAAGAACTGGAAATAAATGAACAGTGATATGTAATAAAATGCAAACTAATTATAAACAGTATAATGGCAAGGTATCTTGCCTGTGGTGCGAGAAGGACAAATCCAAGAGTAGCAAGTGTCAGCACCAAAACTCATAAATCACAGATGACTCCAGACGCTGAAACAAACATCAAAAATAATCTTGGTGAAGAAGATATACCTAGGAAACGCCTGTCCAAAAGTCAAATTCTGGAACAGGGGCAAAATCTTAATTTCGGGTCAAAACGATGTCCGCCGTTGGACCCGCCTTGCACTGAAATGTGTGCCAGAACCTACGGTCTCTAAAGTCGTCAAACTACATGTCTATAGATTTGTTTTGACGAGTCAAACCCAACGGTATGTCCAATTTTAGATTCCGGTGGGCTGTGCACAAAATCACCCGTTGAGTGGGATTGTGGGCCCGCCAAAATAGCGTCCCGATCAACGGTCTCAGAATCGGACCAAACTTGGCTCACAGGACCAGAAAAATATTTCGAGTCCAATGGCACAAGTTTCGTCGCGATTTGATGAGTGTGCACAAAATAATTTGGGAAAATCCGAAAAGTCCGATACGCAAAAAAATCGACGGATACGGACCAATTTCGTTGCGCACACGCTACCAATTCGATTTCGGTCAAAACCCGCACGTCCACAAAATCGATATGGACCTTTCGGTACTTTCGGTTCACGACGGGGTCGCCCGATTTGTCGGAACGTACCTCGTACGGGGTTTTTAAGGTTTATAAAAACTGACTTTTAGTGGGGTTTTTAATCTAATTAAATATCAATTAGCAGGATAAATAAAACTATTTGAAAAGGATGATAGAGGGTCATGTGGGCTTTCTACACGAATTGACGGTTCTAAAAACGGACTTAAATTGACAGAGAAATTGATCGGGGAAGTGGGATACCGTAAAGTGGGAATCTGTTGTTGTTTGTTGTTGTTGTCGCCGTGGCGACCGGGAGGCGGGACTGCTGTTGTTCCGGCGAGACTGGTACACACACCGAGGCAAGGAAGGAGGAGATAGGAGAGAGGAGGAAGAAGGTGGAAGGAGATTAGGGTTTTTAGAGAGTCAAATATATATGTATATATGTGTATATACATATATGGGTTCGGCCACACATAGGTTAAAGGTGGGTCAGCCAATATATGTTTGCAGCATGCTTGCTGCTTATTAGGGTGGGCGCCAAGCACAATTGTGCTACTGCTCCTACTTTGTGTTGTGTGGTCGCATGGTGTGGTCGGCCAGGTGGTGGGGCCGACCACCAATTAAGGATTTTTTTTCTTTTTTTTTCTTCTTTCTTTCTTTCTTATCTAAATCTTTTAAATGCTTATATATATGTATATATATGTATATATCCATAACAATCTACTTAAATCTATTTAAATCCAATTATTTATTTAAATGTCACATATCCAAATATTCAATATATTTAAATATATCTACATATATATATATAAATTCAATCCTTAATAAATTAATTCAAAATATTAATCATATCTTAATAAATAAACATATTTAATAAATCTCTACAAAATAACTTTAATAATAATAAATTAATCAAAATTGCTCCAATGGGTGAACTGTACCACACATCCTTATCCGGACCCAGAAAAATGTACAATTTTGTAGATATTATTTAAATAATAAAATACCACTAATTGTACAATAATTAAATAATTTGAAATTGTACATGAAATTCTAAAATAATTTAGAAATTATTTGTACATATATAAAATATGCCTACAAGGCCACAGTTGGTCACACTATATGCTTACATGGGATTGGGTTCGGTCCGGGCCCTAGTTCGAGTTGGTTTGGTCTAACCGGGTCAATAAAATTATTAAATAAAATAATAGTTAAATAAAATACTTGAAATGAGTCATTACGCAACTCGGCCTGGTTTTCCTAATTCGGTCATCCCCATGGCAAGGCTTCCCTCGGCATGGCTAATGTACTATTCAAGGCACCCTGCTATATCTTCCGTGCCAAAATTTATGGTAGTCTTGTGTTACAAAACACAACAATGGCTAAGGTCATTTTTAATAATTAAGAAAAACCATAAATTGTATAAATTAAATTTGAGTCTAATAAAATAATTAAAAAAAATTTAAAAATAGGGGTTTTACAGACAGCCCCCGGGTATGCCAGAACATGCACTCCACTCCTACTGCAGCATGAACATGCTTCCTGTAGTTAAGCTCTGGCTCAACTCCACTCCTCATTCTGACTGGAGTTCATTGATTATTGAGGCCGAAGCCGCAGAAAAGAAGGCATGCAATACTCGCCTTCTAGGAGTCAGTTTCCCTGCCTTTGAAGACAAGGAAAAATGGCCTGCTGCCAACAACCCTGGATGTGAGATGAAAGAAAAGCAAGCGCTGACTGTCAATGCCTCCAAAGGCGCGCAAGCACCTACTTAGAAGCCTCCGCTTGCGCTGAGGCCAAATGAGGTCTATTCTTTCAACGATGAAGACACCTTGCAACTTTTCGAGATGCTGAAGCAGGGCGATAAGATCAAATTGGGTTTTCTGCTACACAGTAATGCCCTTTGGCTTGAAGAACGATGGTGCTACGTACCAACGAGCTATGAGTACCATCTTTCGTTAATATCTGCACAAAACAGTTGAATGCTATGTTGATGATATCGCAGTCAAGAGCCGTCTCAAAGGTGATCACCTACAAGACCTCAAGACAGTCTTCGATCTCATGCGAGCGCATCAACTCAAGATGAACCCCGCTAAATCCTTCCTTGAGGTTTTTAGCAAAAATTTCTTGGGCTTCATTATCATGGTGAAAGGCATTCATGTCGATCCCGAGAAAACCAAAGCCATCCTTGACATGAACTCTTCGAAGAACCTCCGTGAACTTCGAGGCCTGTAGGGGCGTCTAGCATACATCCGAAGGTTTATAGCAAACTTTTTCAAAAAATGCCAACCCTTTACCCAGCTCATGAAGAAGGGAGTCTCCTACGTTTGGACAGAAGAATGCCAAAAAGATTTTGATGGTATCAAAGCTTACATGACGAGCCCGCCAGTCCTGGTCGCACCCGTCGCAGGTAAACTATTTTTCCTCTACTTTCGTGCCATGGATCATTCCTTCGGCACGTTGTTGGCTCAGAACAACGATGCAGGCTATGAGCAAGCTATCTACTACCTCAGTAGGACAATGATCGGGGCCGAACACCGGTACAACCCCGTTGAAAAGGAGTGTTTGGCTTTGGTGTTCGCCATCCAGAAGACTCGCTATTATGTTTCGGGCCTGACAATTCATGTCATCTTCCGAGTCAATCCACTCAGGGTTCTCATGACAAAATTGGGATCATTAAAACTCCCGACTAGCTACATGTGCAATCTTGTTGATACCATATAATATGGTCTTCGTCCCACAAAAAGCCATCAAGGGCCAAGCTCTAGCCGACTTTTTAGCTGCATACCCCATCCCAGAGTCCTCCAGACTCTATATAGACATCCTGGATGAGGTCCAAAAATCAAACGTCACCAAAAAAAACCCTGTCTGGTAGGTATCATCGGAGGAGTGGGGTAGTCTTAGTCTCCCCCGATCAGCTGGTCATCCAGCGTGCTTACTCCCTTTCGAAGCCGTGCTCCAATAATATTGTCGAGTATAATGTTCTCATCATGGGACTCCAGCTGGCACAACAGGTGGGGGTGGATCATATGGAAGCCTACGGCGACTCAAAACTCGTCGTTAATTAAATCCGAGGACAGTATGAAGTTCGCCATAAAGATCTGGTTCCTTACCATGAAGCTACATTGAATATTATTTCAACCTTTACCAAGTTCTTTATAGAACACGTACCTCGGTTACAAAACCTGGAGGCTGACGCTCTGGCCGGCCTCGCAGCTTCAATAGCAGCACCCCTCGGGACTCAACACTACGTCACGGTAGTTGGACGAGACTTGGTCTGTCCCAAAAATAATCTATGCACACAAATGGCCCATGCCATGATGATAAATGCCGATGTTAATGTCCGAGACTGGAGGTTCCCATTCATCGACTTTGCTGTCTATGGAATTCTCCCAAAAGACTCGAAAGAAGCCTTCTCAGTCAGAAGGCATTCCCTTCGATTTTATTATGATACATCTACTAAAACACTGTACCGACGTTCCTTCGATGGACTTTTTCTTCGATATTTATCCAACGAAGAAGCAGCCGAAGCCCTTCGGGAAGCTCATGATGGGACTTGCGGGGCTCATCAACCTGGCCCTAAGTTGCAGGATCGACTGCGACGCATTGGTTACAACTGGCCAACCATGGCAGCCGACGTCGTCGACTATGCTAAAAAGTGCCATACGTGCCAGCTTTACGCCGAATTTATCCATACACCATCGGAACCACTACATCCTACGGTCGCCTTCTGGCCCTTTGAAGCTTGGGGCATGGAAATTGTGGGATCTATCACCCCTTCTTTATCGAAGGGACACCGCTTCATCCTAGCCATCACCGACTACTTCTCCAAATGGGCAGAAGCAGTTCTGCTGACGGAAGTGAAAAGCTCTAGGGTGATCAGCTTCATCAAGCATCATGTCATCTACCGTTTCGGGGTACCCCGCAGAATTATCTACGACAATGGTCCTCGGATCATCAGCTATGTTTTTAGCAGATTATGTGACAAGAACCGAATTCAGAACGTGGCATCAACTGCCTACAATCCGGCAGCAAACGGATTGGCCGAGACTTTTAACAAGACTATCATCAAGCTACTCAAAAAGGTTGTGTCATCCACAAACGCGACTGGGACAAAAAGCTCGACGGATGTCTTTGGGCCTACCATACAACAGTACGAACTTCGACGGGCAACACCCCATCCTCTTTAGTATATGGGAGCGAAGCGGTACAGCCTCTCGAGATTCAGATACCCTCACTCCGTGTAGCGATCATAAATCAATTGACAGAAGAAGACAACCAGCGTCATCATCTATGAGAATTGGAAGCACTTGACGAAAAATGTCTCCTAGCTCAGCAGCGCATTGAACTTTATCAAGCCCGTATATCACAGGCTTTCAACAAAAAGGTCAAGCAGAGGAATTTTCAAATAGGAGACCTGGTCCTAGCAGTCAGGAGGCCGATGAGTTGACTCACAAAATACCAAAAATGTTCAAGCCCAAGTGGGAGGGACCTTTCATCATAGAGATGGTATACCCAAATGGTGCTTACCGCCTCGATCGACCGAACGGGGACTTGTTCATGATGCCCATCAACGGCAAGTTCCTAAAGAAGTACTACTCATGACATCTTTCAGACATGGACTTCCATCTCTATCCAACAAGGGAGTCAGTGGACCTGATTATCAGAGCTCACATACATCTCCCCTTCATAAAATCCTATGCTTTCGGAACCCAGTTGTTCCGTAGCATCCTATCCTCCGTAGAAGAACAAGCACGTCCATATTACCTCTAAGTTGCTCCTCTACGCCTTGTAAAACGTAATCTTATACCACGTAGGATTGTGCTGCTTATCATGTTTACCACGTCCACATTACTTATGAGTAAACACCCCGTACGGACAACCCCTGCGTTGCCGTACAACGATAGCAGAACTTCCATGTCCATATTACCTCTGAGTAGTTTTGCGTATCCCTCTAGAGTCACTCCTACCACGTCCATAACACCTATGAATAGGAAGATTCTGTCATTGGAACCCCGTATTTGCCACATCTACATTACCTCTGAGCAAACATGTAGGTTCTCTCAAAACTTATTATCTGTACCGAAAAACCAAGGTGCGCAAAAGATAATAGGTCCACACAAATCACTAGTTCATGATAGCAAAAATGAACACACCACAAAATTTTTTATTTTATATTTAAAAGTAAAGGATTACATCCCCAGCAGAAGTTGCAAAGTACAAAATAACAAAAAGAGGAAAGAGACTACAATCCCTAAGCATCACTGGAATTGGTAGAAAGCTCTTCAGTCCGATGCTTCATGTCTTCCGCCCGAGTCTCTGCGGTCGCCAAGACCCGGCGTTCAGCTTCTTGACGCATCACCTCTACAGCTTCAGAAGCAGTATCATTCTCATACTTCTTGTCTAGTTGTTGCCGCTGGTGGGTCAGGAAAAGAATATGGCGGGTAAAAGCTGCTTCCTCCTCCTTAGATGCTACGTGTTCAGCCTGGACTCGCTCAGCATCTAACAAGAGTTGGGCTCACTGGTCTTCAAGGAGGCGGATCTTGGCAGTAACCTCCGCTATGCTAGCTTCCAACGAGGCCCGTAACTCTACCTTTTCCTGCGTGGATTGAGATAGTCTCTCTACCGCAGCCTCAGCTTCGGCCACCTTGCTGTCCCAGACAGCCATCGTGGCCTGATAAGATGACTCGACTTCGGCTATCAATTTCTCCTTTTCTGCTTCTATCAGAACAGAAAAGTCATTTCGTCGGATACTCTGAAGCTCGAAAAGAAGTTGGTCGAGCTCGGCCACCGACGCCTCCAGAATCTCGGCCATATGATCATGGCCCTGGTGGGAACGTATCTGACCAATGTAAGGGAGCGCCATGGCTTTAGCCATCACAAAACTTCTATTTACATTTATAACTGTCGATACACCTCTTTAGAGCATCTTGTACACTGCCTCAACGACAAACTTCACGTACTCATCCGCATCGGCCAACACCTGTGGCGTCATAGCATGAGTTGGAGGAGCTACTCTGGACGACGGACCTGAAGAAGACCTACCAACCTCAATCTGCGAGGCTGCAACCTCAACCTCAGCGGACTCTCCCTCGTTAGGGACTTGCACTTTGTCACTAGCCTGAGGTACCAAGTGTACAGAAGGGGCCGGATGGGGCATCTATATTGTCCTCTAAGTGGAAGAAACAGGAGGAGCGTCCTCCATAACAGGGCCCTTGCCCTTATCAGAGCCAATGACGGATGGTCCCCCGACATCCGGGTTGACGATATTATCTCCGTCCAGGGCAGGGCGGCTCTCCTTTTCATTCGAAGTAACAGGATCCACCCCTGACAATTCAACCTCCCTCGGAGCCGAGCTTGAAAAATAAATCTGATCACCCGCATCAACTCCCCCTACAGGGACGGGTGTAGGGCTCGGCTGTGATATCGAACCTACCACATCAACCCCCACTTCCGTGGCAGGGTTAAGGCTCAGCCACGAGGCCTCATGTGCGACCAGTTCCTCGGTACCACTACCGGGAAGAAGCCCAGCCGACAAATCCTTGTCAGAGACGTCTCCACTAGACGCGATCTCTCTGACAGCTTGATCAATATCTTCTTGCGAGGCATCGTCAGAAGAATACGAGCTCCGTACTTCCTCCTCGTCTGGAAGGACTTTTCCCATAACTTCTTTTGAGGCCCCGATGCTTTTAGGCACCCCCTTAACAGTCGGGTCTACTCCCGGTCGAGGTTGCATGCTGCCCTATTAATGGACCGACCGAGAGACCTCAGCAACCTGAGGCGCTAATACATCTTCAGCCTCTCTTCCAACATAATCTGGGGACACCGAAATCTCCATAGAAATGACGTCATCAATGCTCCCTTTCCTGGGAGATGCTATAATCGGTGGGATACGCTCGTCGAAAGAACTCGCCACCTCCTTCGCCCTACTAATACTCGGTTTCAAAACCCGAGATTTCTTCTTCAACACCTTCTAAAGGAGAAAGAAGGACACAAGTCACAAAAATCAAAGAATAAATCAGACTATGTAGGACGTCTTTACCTCAGCGGGAGCTGATTTTGTTGGTACTACAGGTGGCACCCCCGGAGTTCTCACCTTCAGAGTCGTCGCTTCCTCGGCCTTTATGGCGCCGGCGAACCAACCTCTGCGTTGGCCCGCCTCTTTCCAGCTGGAAGCTCGTCCTGAGTATCCTCCATCGATGTTGCAGCAGCAACCCGATAACCTGCAAGCTCCGGTGGACAATATGATCGGACCGACGCCAGCATGTTTTTCGTTGTCTCTAGCTGGGTGCCAACAATGAAACTAGTCTCCATGTCATAATCTGGGGATACGGTGTTCATGGCATAATACAGCTTCACAGTCGAATACAATTTTTGTGGCCGAGGGTAATAAACTGGAGTAGTAAAACAAACTCCAGTGCATCCGGCATTTTAATATTGCCAACCCCGGGCCCCATCCAGTAAACTCCTGACGAACCCCAGACTATTATTGGGGTTCCTTAACATCAGCTGGGTGTAACCAAATTGGCGGACAAATCGGCTCGATAAATACGGCTCCAGATAGCACTTATTTTTGTTACAGTAGACCAAATGGGACGGTCGAATACTCTGCAACCAGCAAAACCCCCATATCGGCAGGGCGATCGCATCCTCATCGGAGTCTTCCAGTTCTTGGTCAGCCTCGAAATCTGTGAAGACGGGACTAAACTTGGTGATCTCCCATCCTTGAAGATAAGATAAAACCTTCCTACAGACAGGGACATTGGTGTGCAACTACTTCCTCTTATAAAAGTGATGGATAAAGGCGTCACCTTAAACATGATCATCTTCAGGGCCTGGGCTCATCATATTTGGATGATACAAAATCAGCCATCCCATCAGATAATGGAATGGTAGCTCAGCTCGGGAAGAGTTATCTTTCTTGCCCCTCTCATGGACCACATCATCGGTAAAATCTCTCAAACCCCATAGCAGGTTGCACACCATCACGGGAAAGAGAGCCAGAGGATGACCAAAAACTAGTTTTACCGCTGGCAAAATGAGGTTCCTGCTCACTCTCTCTACGGATCCAGATCCGCCCGAGAACACATAGTCCCGGAGCCATATTATCATGTATGCAGTCAACACTGCCTTAGAAGACATTCGGTACACGTAATGCCAGAAACAACTATATACGTCATCACCACTCTAGTTTGAACGAGGAGTCTTCTCGCCCAGTCGGCTCATGTCGGAGGTCACCTCCGTCTGGCTCAGTCCCTGTGGAGTCACAAACCAAATCTTAGAGGGGTCCATCTGGTCCTGCTTGAAGACATGATCTCTCCAAGCAATCATATGTGGCTGTGACCCGCACTTCTCTCTTCGTTGCATCAGATAATGGTGGCTCGCCACCTCCTTGAAAATAGTTACCATTTCTGGGTCCTTGTCTTCCAGAACCTGAATCTTTTCATTTGTCAGGAAATATTCCTCATATGGCTCCGAGCCCCAAGGAAGCTTGGACACCTCATACATCTCATGGAGGGCCAATCCCAACTCCCCTACCGGAGTAAAAAAGGTACCAGTCTGGGTGTTGAACATTTCCAGAAGAGCAAGAAACATATGTCGATTAGGGTCGATACATGCTTGGGTGGCGCGAAGAGCAGCGGTCAGCCCAATCGCTTTCAGCTCAGTCTTGAACTTTGTCAAAACCCAAAGGGTCAGCTCGTCCCACTTTGACACATGGTGACACTAGCCCTCAACCCAAAAACCTCCTTTGAGGTACATAACCTTCGATGTTAGCATCCGGCTTGCAATGGTCAAAGCACCGAAGGCAAAATTATCGGGAGGAACATTACTATAAATGCTCCCAGGGCGTAAAGTTTGGCAATGGTATTAGGTCCCGGCTCGCGAGGAGGCCAAGGTATCTCTTTGATTCGAAGTAACATCAATACGAAGGGTACCCCCCACTGCCCCTCCTTGAGAAGGAGAAAGTTCCCATGACATCCTCCTCTTCGAGGCCAAACGGTAGAAAGCCGTCAGTGGCAATTGACGCTCAGACTGTCACATGTACAGGGCCACGCCCTTCGCTATGAAGAACCAGTCTTCCTTGATCTTCAGTATCTTCACCTCAGTGGAGATCAAGCGGTCACCAAACAGATAGGCCGATTTGAAGAAAGTCACATTCTCGGATTCATCAGATTTTAGTTTGCCGCTCTCCATCATACTTTAAAGACAAACAAACGATTGATCCTGGATTTCCAACATCCTCTCGAGAGGCTGATCCAGCACGATAGCATCCTTCGCTGGGTTAATAACTTCCTCGTTGAAGTTAACCCCTATTTGGCAAAGGGAAGCATCCAGAAGGACTTCGTTCAGCAATGGGATAGTCATTGACACTGGCACAGCAAAAACAAAAGACTGGCAGCAAGGAAAAAGTTAGAGGCTTCAAAAACAAAACATTTGGGACACATCAGCAGCCTGGCGCGTAATCGGGGCTAAATCTATGATCATCAGCAGTAAAGCTTCGGCACATAATCGGGGCTAAACCCATATTGTAAAAGTACATAACAATTTATGTAGGAGGACTGAACTTAGACTCACAATACAAACTCGCTTGCACAAAGAAAGCATAGGAACGAAAACCTAGGTACAATAATCTATGTACAATTATTTATTTTAGATTCTGGGGGTGATGATAGAGGCTCGGGAAAGCGATGGCAGCTCTGCCTTACTCCTTGGACGATCGGGTGCAACCTTGGCTCTGGAGAAGATCTGCTTGGCGTTAATGAAAAAATGCTCTCCCTGCTCTCTCTATATATGCTTCTCTGTCATTTCTTCTCTCTGGATTTTGGATTCTCTCCTCCTCTCTGGATTTTTCGGCCCTCTGCAAGGAAATGACACCTTGCTATTTATAAGAGTAGGGGGCATCATTAGGGTTTGCATTGATTGCCCATCCTCAAACGTCGGCGGTTAAGGATCAATGAATCTGGGCCACTCATCTTGAATACAATAGATTTGAGCAATTAATATGATTGTATCAAATCTCTGTGGGCAATAAATGTTGATTACCATGACTATTTACGACTTGTGATGGCTTGCGACGTGTTTAATTTGCTCGATTTGACTTGATATGGGCAATTATGGTGATTGTAATAAATCTGATTTTGTTAGGATTTGTTAGCACCCACAATCCTAGGAAGATAAGACTTCCACGTTTCTCAATCATCGTGAAAAGTGCCACGTGTCTCCACTGGGTCATCTTGGCATAGCCGCATATGCGGGCCACATGAGGATGAACGACCGCATGAAGATGGACAGCCACATGGGGATGAACAACCACATGAAGATGGGCAGCTGCATGAGGATATGCAGCCGCATGCTGACGGGCGACCGCATAAGGGATGCAGAAGCATGAAGATGGGTGGCTGCATGAAGTAGGCGGCCGCATAAAGTGGGCGGCCGGATAAATACAGCAGCCGCATACCTCGAGACTTGGTGGATTCTGCCAACTGTGAAAAGATTTTCTCCTCTTCCCTAGGAATACGCCTTTATGTCAGCCATTATGGCACCTTTATGTCAGAGCTGTCATTTGTCAGAGCTGCCAACCGTCAGGGCATTAAATGTAGCCAAAGATGAAGGGAAGAGCTGTTTGAAAGCCACGTGGCTTTGGGTCTCATGGAACTATCCGAGCCGCATAGATGCTTAAGCCGCATGGGATCTCTGAGCCGCATGGAGATCCTTGGCCGCGTAGACCTTTCTTTATTCTTTTCCATGCTTCTACAAGACCCCCATCAAAGTTTTTAATTTGCAAAATTGAAATACTTTGAATAAGAAGCATGGCTATGTATAAACTCCTCTGGCTTTATAGGGTGTTCTGGCCGTATGGACGTCCCAGCCGCATGGCCTCCTCAGCCGCCTGTCCATCTGAGCCACATTGACCAACCAGTCGTATGGACTGTCTGGCCGCATAGGTTATCTGGCCGCTTGGGCTCCTTACCACGTCATCCTGCCACGTATGCAAATCTTTTGCATTAATTGCCTTTGATTTGCTGTCAGATTTTGAACCCGCTTTTCGGGCAGGATTCTAAAAGTTTAATCTTTATTTAGTCGGTTCGCCTCGATAACCGAAGAGTCGGTTTTCATGCTGCACACGGATCGAAGCGCCCTCCTTTTGCCTATAAATAGGAACATATTCAGACGGAGAGACTTCTTTACTCTCTCTCGTCTTCAACTCTTGTTGCCCTAGCTTTCTGTCTCCGTCTTCCTTCTCAGACCGTCGGACGACCATGGCCCCCAAGTCTTCCAAAGCTGCCTCTGCCGTGGCGAAGGGCAAGAAAACGGCTTCTTTATCGGCCACGACGCCTACAGTGCACCCTGACGTCCACCCTGCTTTTAAGGATAAGGATTGGATGGAATATTGAATGCTTTGAACCCTAAAAAACATGGCTCTGTTGCATATTTTATGTACAAGCCTTCGTTCTTCATCTTTATTTAATTGCCTATATTCAACATGATGAAGCCGCATATGTTGCATGGGTCATATGACCCTCTCATATCCGAGCCGCATGGGGCATGTCCTGTGTTTGAGCCGTATGAGAAGGACTTGAGCCGTAGGAGCACTTCTAGATTTGAACCGCATCAAGTACCATTGAACAGGACCACATGGGCTCCTGATGAACTGGACCGCAAAAAGCATCGCTAAGTCGTGCCGCATAAGCTCATCTGCTACATGGAACTGCATAAGTTCAACCGAACCGCATAAGCTTTATCGAAGGAGTACCGCATGAAACCCAACTGAATTGGGCCGCATAAGGCTACGTTGAACCGAGCCGCATAGGCTCATGGGAGCTTTTTTAAGAAACTCTAAGTGTTTTTGTTTTAATCATCTTTTAATCTCGCTTCTTTTGTCTTTCTTCAGTGGATCTGCCAATCAATCCAGCAGGAGAGCTTTTGGTGGGTTCAGCCCAATATGCCATAGGTGTGCAGCTCGACGACTTAGTTCAACGTGTGCCAGATCAGCTTCCCATCGATGAGCCTTTGGAAAGGGTGAGCGCCATCAATAACTAGCCTCTCCACTTTTTTTATACTATGATGAACTCGGGAAGGCTCGAAGGAGAGTATCTGAAACCAGCATTTCTCTTTGGGGATGCTCTACCCATAAAGAACCCCCGAGTGCTGGACATTTCTAAGAGCTGGGACTTTACTGTGGACGGGGTGAGGAACCATATTCCCGAAATGGAACGTCATTTTCTCCTCTCGTGGTTCAATATGGTACCGTTGAGCAAGAAGATGGTGGGCTTCCTAACTTCAACCCAATCGGGGATGTTCGTGGGCAACATCCATTATAATAAGAATATTGGGTCAGTATATGCGAGCAGGGACTCGGTCAGTCGGTGCGTGATAGGACTAATTTTGGGTACCTTCATAAACGTATCTGGTCCCAACTTCACGTTTACTCTAGCCGATACCTTCCTGAATCAGCTCGCTCGTAAGGGGTTTATCCTGTTGGCAGGTTGTCGTTGCTGAACTGGATAAACCCTATCCCTATGTGGGCCAACCTGACCTGATGGATCCTGAGGAAATATGAAGCATTCTTTCGGGAGATTGACCTCTATTATGCCACCCGGGGCACCTGTTACGGGTTACCCATCAACAAGCCGTTGTTCATGGCTCTTTTGGAAATGTATAACCGGCGGACGGGAATTTTTTTGCTCCCGGAGGGTAGTTGGGACTTGCTTTCCATGAAATGTATGTTGTTTCTAAGTTGCCATGGGGGGACGAGGCCTTTGAAGTGTACATCCCGACAAACGAGGAATTCGATGATCTGGATCGACGATTCCCGGGTTTTATTGCTGTGTACCGGGAACTGCTATGCCACCACAGTATCTGTCACCAAACGGCTATCAAGAAGAACGATAGCTCAGAAGGGAATGCTCCCCATACCACGTCCTGGGCCTCATATATTTTCAAATTAAGTCCCTCTGGACGGGTTTCTTCCCGAGGTCCTCAAATCGATGAGGAGATAAAAAACCTGATGTCGAATGCCAAGAGGTCGAGGTCCACCAGTGACAAATTTGGGAGTCGCAATGACTCCTTCAGCTATTTCAACCACGGTACCCGGCAGATGTCTGAGAAAGCGCTCTTGGTCAGATTCTTGATGGTGTGGCTACGTAACTACGTAGTCTCGGGAGAGGCAGGTTCCATTGAAAGGATCAGCCGCCACTTCATCCTCCCGGTCGTGAAGCTGGTCTTCAGAGTCAGGCTGGCCCTTCTTCCGGCCATGGTGTGTAGCATACACCACGACCTCCGTGCCTTTTCGTCCAAAGTTATTGTCCGTGAGACAACACTGGACTTTGAGCGAATAGTGCTACCCTACCATTATCTAATGGGGTTGCTATTGATGCATTATCGGTCATTGATGAGGCCCGGAGTAGAAGATGGCATTACCGCTGATGATGCTTTTTTTTTCTGATACCATCGTCACCCCTGGCACTACGATACCATGCCAGCCTGTCGGAGGGCATTTGCGAGAGTAGACAGACACGACTTCTTTGTGTCTGTTCCTCGATTTACCGCTAGAGAAGTGAGGGGTGTACATGTTGATGGCACTGAACCTCCCCTCCTCTTATTTGAGAAAATGCTCCTTTGGCTGCGCAATATTCGTCAAGCACACCTAGTATATCATTACCACAATAACGTATACCTAGAGCTCTACTTGTCCAGCAGGTTCTCCTGCCAGTTCGGGTATAGCCAGCTGTTCCTTGATTGTCCCAGTGCTTGCCTAGGCTTTGAGGGCAACGTCCTTGATGGTATCAGGGCTTGGCATTATTACAATGCGGTTCATACCCGAGCTAGCTTCTCGGTCCCCGATGCTAATACGTCATGGGAGATTTTGTACATGGCGGCCCTCTATCATGTTACGGCGAGAAAGCCTTCCGTTAATTTTGATGTGAGTACCAGCTTTATTATCGGTACTAGCTTGGCAGAGGAGCCCGAAGGGTCCAAGAAGAGAAAGAAAAAGGCAAATATGGTTCCTGTGCCGGACTCGGAGTCCACTACGGCGGGCGAAGAGGATGATGAGCAGGATGTCGATGATTCGTTCCATCCCTCGGACGAGGAGGTGGGGATCAACCTCTTATTGTACCGAATAAAGTGGTGGTGGGGCAGCCGCCTGTTGTGCCTGACGAGGTGGTAGAGGATCAACCACCTGCTGTGCTTGGTCCTTCGCGTAAGCGAAGTAGACGTATGTTCACTGATGATGGCAGAACCTACTCCACGAAGCAAGCTGCGGTAAGACGCCGCAGGCTATTTATTGAGGATGTTGACACTGTTTCTGAGGTGATTTAAATTTCAACTACCTTCTCCTTCTTTTTCTAAACTATGGCCTAATCATTTTCTTTTGCTCTTTGTAGGCGTCAGAAGAAGATGAGTCTTCAGAACTGGCGGTTACCTCTGCGATCGATCTGGCTTTACGTAATTTAATCGACGACTTGTGCGTCGATACCGTTTCTGCTGAGGTCCTCCTGGTGGTGGCGGAGGCCGCTCATGTTGCTGGGGGTTCGATCCAAGGCGATGTGGGACCAGCTGATCTAGCCCCTGAGATTGCCGACTCTCAGTTGGGCGATATCAACCCAGTTGCATCTCCTTCTGGGGTGGCTGGGTCGGAGGAGCCGACTGCCTTCTATTAGGAGGTTGTTGGTGAGGAGGCCACGGTGGTTGTGAGCGAATCTCAGCCTCCACAATCCTCCGCTGGTAAGATAAGCCAAGTCTTGACTAGTTTGGAGGCTTATTTACTCTATCAGCACATCCTTCGGGTTAATTTGGTTAATGGTTGCTTTGGACGTACCGGTCCCGCCCCTTTATTGCCGATGACGGACATTGTCGGAGCGGACTCTACCAAAGGGGATCTGATGGAAGCACGTGTGCCTCCTTCTCTTCCGACCTATATTGAGGGGCCTCCAGCTGGATCGAGTTCGGGGGCTCAAGTGGCGACACAGCCGGGGCAGAGGACAATGCTTCCTACGTCCTCCTCTGCAAATATGGTTTCGGGGGTTGACCTTTCCGCCTTGCCGAGTATCCAAGCTCTTCGGGCGGCGGAAGAGGAGCTAGCCACTATTCATGCATCTTTTCGCTCAGAATTTGTTTCCCTGGTGGCAGGGATGGCAAGTTCTGAGGCTACACCTTCGACACTGCCAGCCACACTTTCTTTGACGCCGTCCTCTACAGAAATTTTAGATGAAGGGTCACAGGATGTGGTTGACAGCTTTTACCGCCACCTGAAGAGAGGGGTCGAGGCAGCTGTGGAGAGGGGGACTCCCTTTGGTATGGCCCGTCAGTGCGCCGGTGGCCAAATCGACATCCTTAGAACACTCCTGGGTGGGGCGAGGCTAGCTGTGCTTCTGGAGCCTAAACTGCTAGAGGCTGATCGACTTGTGATCCAGTTTCATGTGTTGCAGCAGGTTGATCTGTCTGCGGCAATAGATCAAGAGCGCACTTTCCTCATAACCGCGGTGGAGAAGGTGAGGCTTGCTAGGGATTCGATCAAGCTGACCATACTGAAGGACCGCCGTGACCTATCTCAGTTATATGATCAATTGAGCCGTAGAAATAAAGATTGTACGGCTCGGAAAGCGACCGCCTCCTGTGAGGTAATCGACACCAGGGAGCAGATCCTCAAGTTCCAGAGAAAGATAGCCTTTCTGGAGTCTGAGCTCGAAGCCGCCCGTACCGAAAAGGGACTTGTTATCCAGGAGGCTGACAGACTTAGTCGAGCTTCTGCCAATCTGGAGCTCGCCCTGAAGAAGATGGAGGATGGCTGGAGGGCACACATGTATTTTGATGATGCGGACCGGTTGTCCCAGGAAGCGGAGCACCGAGCTAAGCAGCGGCTCGAATGGGGGACCGCCTTGGTGAAGAACCGCCTCCTGGAATTATGTAATGCCGAACCATAGTCGGCTTTTTCCTCCTTTTGTTTGTTTTTGTTCTTCTCCTGGGACGTTGTCCCTAGATCATGTACTTTCGCCTTCCAAATAAAAAGAGTATGCTTTGTTCTACCCTTTATTTGTATTGCTTGTTGTGCTTGTGGTATTATAGTGGCGTTTGCCCCGCTTAGGGGACTGTTTGTGGACCTGTTACCCTTGGCATACCCGGGTTTTAGGTACGAATAACAAGTTTGATGGGGACACCTGGAACAATTCCACGGTAAGGTGGTCATGGACGCTCCTGGTACTAAGAAACTTAGCAAAGGACATTTGTGGGCCTATTATCCTTGGCGTACCCTGGCTTAGAATACGGATAATAGGATGAAAGGGAACCAACATACTTACTCAGAGGTAATGAGGACATGGCAAGCATGAGGGTTTTTTCTTCGCAGAATCTTTCTACTCAGAGGTAATGAGGACATGGCAGGAGTGGACTCAACGAAGGATTTTTTTGGACCTACTATCGTTGGCATACTCCGGTTGTGGGTACAGATAATAAGTCGAAAGAGAATCAAAATACTTACTCAGAGGTAATAAGGACATGGCAAGCATGAGGGTTTATTCGACGGAGCCATCCCACTCAGAGGTAATGAGGACATGGTAGGTGTGGGCTCCATAAAGGGGTACATAGGACGACTCAGAGGTAATGAGGACATGGAAGTTCTATGTAAAGGGGTGATTTCTTTTTGCAGAAGTGAAACGACTCAGAAGTAACATCGACGTGGTCATTTTGGAAATTTGTGGATCTGTTACCCTTTTTGTGCACTGGGAGTACGGGTAGTGGATCATGAGGAAGGAGCTCTTTCAGGAAGAAAGTTCAGAGGTATGGTTATACATGACTTACTACCTAAAAGGAGCGACCGGGATGTAAGTTCAGGGGTATCTGCGGGTACATAACTCGATAATCCCGGATATTTAGAATCAAAGTGGGAGTTCAGCGGTACCGGAGGGTACATAACTCAGCATTCTGGGATTTTGTGGAGGAAGAATGTGAGTTCAGTGGTACCGGAAGGTACATAACTCGGCAATTGGGATATTTTATGGGGGCAGAATGTGATTCCAGCGGTACCGGAGGGTACATAACTCGATAATCTGAAATATTTGTGGAAGAAGGGTATGAGTTCAGTGGTGCGAAAGCATACATGACTTGGCGATCTAAAATTTGGATAATGTTGGTTCAGCGGTACCAGAGGGTACATAATTTAGCAATGTGGAATTTTGTGAATGTGAGTTCAGCGGTACCAGCGGGTACTTGACTCGACAATCTGGGATTTTGTGGATGTGAGTTCAGCAGTACCGGCGGGTACATGACTCAATGATCTGGAAAATGTCGTTTAGACATAATATTACTTCAGGAACTTGCCGTTGACGGGAAACATGTGCAAGTCTCTATTTTGTTTTACGAGGCGGTAAGCACCGTTGGAAAATACGGCCTCAATGATAAACGGACCTTCCCATTTTGGCTGGAATTTGTCGGCGGTTTTGTGAGTCATGACCATCGGCCTCCTAACTGCCAGAACGAGATCGCCCACTTAGAATGTTCTGATTTTAACCTTCTTGTAGAAGGCTCCGGAGATGCGTGCTTGGTATTGCTCGATTCATTGCTGAGCCAAGAGGCACTTTTCATCCGAGGCCTCCAACTCTTGTACCCGGCGACGGTAGTTATCGTCCGTCGTCAATTTGTAAGTAAGGACGACACGGAGCGAGGGGATTTGAGTCTCCAATGGGAGGACTGCCTCACTCCCGTACACCAGACAAAATGGTGTGTTCCCTGTGGCTGTTCGAACTATGGTACGGTACGCCCATAAGCATTTACCAAGCTTCTGGTTCCAATCGCATTTATTGGAAGACGCGAACTTCTTGAAAAGTTTGATGATTATTTTGTTGAATGCTTCTGCCAACCCATTTGCTGTCGGATTGTATGGTGTTGAAGCAATATTCTGGATGCGATGCTTATCACAGAACCGATAGAAGGCATGGCTTGCGAACTTTGGACCATTATCGTGGATGATCCTTCGGGGCAGTCTAAAGCGATAGACGACACGATGCTTGAGGAAGCTAATCACGTTTGAAGTCTTTACTTCTGCGAGCGGAATAGCTTTCGCCCATTTGGGGAAGTAATCCGTGATTGCGAGTATGAAGCGATTTCCTCGGGAGGAAGGTGGAGTGATCGGACCGATGATATCCATTCCCCATGCTTTAAATGGCCAGGACGCCACCGTCGGATGTTCAAATTCGGATGGTTGGTGGATGAAGTCTGCGTGGACTTGGCAGGCTTTACATTTTCTTGCATAGTCTATCGCATCTGCAACCATCGTGGGCCAGTAGTAGCCCATTCGGTGAAGACGGTCTTGTAATTTAGGGCCAGGCTGATGGGCCCCGCAGATACCGTCATGAGCTTCGCGTACGGCTTCTTTGGCTTCTACGTTTGACAGACACCAAAGTAATAACCCATCGTAGGATCGCCGATACAGTATTTTCGTCTCTGTATCGTAGAAGAATCTAAGAGAAACGCCTTTTGATGGAGGTAGCTTCCTTTGGGTTCTTGGGCAGGATGTCGTAGACTACGAAGTCTATGAATGGTTGTCTCCAGTCTGACACTTCGTCGATCGTCTGAGCGGAATAACTCGCCACGACTTGAACGTTGTTCTCGGGATAGACCAGTTCATGGCCTATCATACCCACCGATTGATGAGCATAGTTCGGAACCGCTAGGGAAGCGGCAAGGCCAGCTAAGGCATCGGCTTCGATGTTTTGGAGTCTGAGAACGTGTTCGATGAAGAATCCCTCAAATGATAAAATAATGTTGATCGCTATTCGGTGATAGGGGATCATGTCTTCATGGCGGACTTCGTATGAACCCCGGATCTGATTGACGATTAACTGCGAATCGTCGTCTGCTTCAAGATATTCTACCCCCAGCTCTCTTGCAAGTTAGAGGCCAATGACCAAAGCATTGTACTCGGCCATATTGTTAGAGCAGGGTTCCGTGAGGAAGTAAGCACGACTGATCACTAGTCCGGAAGGAGAAATCAGCACTACCCCGACTCCAACGACGATGTTGCCCTTGGGTCCTGTTCTCGAAGCACCGTTGAAGAACATTCGCCATATATTATCATGGGAGGCCGCATGTGAGTCGACGACCTCATCTGGGATTCTTTCATATATTCCGGACGACTCCGAGCCTGGGTGGGCTGCTAAAAAGTCTGCCAGGGCTTGACCTTTAACAGCCTTTTGCGGGACGAAGATCATATGATAAGGAGACAACAATATTGCCCATATAGCAAGGCGGGAGCTGAGTGCCCCTGGTTTCGTCATGAGGACCCTGAGGGGGTTGACTCGTGATATCACATGTATGGTTTGTCCCGTGACATAGTGCCGCGTCTTTTGAATGGCGAACACCAGGGCGAGGCATTCCTTCTCAACGCTAGTATATCGGTGCTCTGGCCCGATCATCATTCGACTGAGGTAATATATAGCTTGTTCATAGCCTGCATCATTGTTTTGTGCTAGCAGAACGTCGATGGATTGCTCCATTGCTCGTACATATAGCAAGAATGGTTTCCCAGCAACCGGGGCAACCAGGACTGGAGGGTTCGACAAATATTCTTTAATGCTGTCGAAGGCACGTTGGCATTCTTCATCCCATACGAATGAGACGCCTTTCTTCATGAGATGGGTGAGTGGCCGACATCGCCTGGAGAGATTAGAAATGAACCTCCTGATGTAAGCTAGCCTCCCTTGAAGGCCTCTGAGTTCGCGGAGATTTCTCGGGGGACCCATCTCCATAATTGCCTTCGTCTTCTCTGGATCTACATGAATTCCCTGGGCAGTAATAATAAAACCCAATAAATTTCTGCTGGATACGCCCAAGAAGGATTTTATGGGATTCATCTTCAGGTTGTATGCTCACATCAGGTCGAATACCGTCCTCAGATCCTGCATATGGTCTCCCTTATAGCGACTCTTGACGTCGATGTCGTCAACATAGCACTCCACAGTCTTGAACAAGTGGTCTCTGAAGATGATACTCATGGCTTATTTATATATGGCGCCAGCATTTTTTAAACCGAAAGGCATGACTGTGTAGCAGTATGTGCCAATCGGTGGTCGGAATGATGTATGTTTTTCGTCGTCAGGAGACATCTTGATTTGGTTGTACCCCGAGAAACCATCTATGAATAACATGCGTTCGAAGTCGCATGTGTTGTCGATCATGATGTCTGTGATAGGGAGGGGGAATTCATCTTTGCGACATGTCTCGTTCAGATTGCGGAAGTTGATGCAGATTCGAATCTTTCCATTCTTCTTAAGGACCGGTAATATGTTGGCGACCCAGTCTGGATGTTGTTCTTCATGAATGAAGCCGCTGGCTATCAGTTTGTTGACTTCGGCTTTGATCGCATCCATGATGCCCGGGCGGAAGCGTCGCTGTTGTTGTTTGACCGGCTTTGCATCTGGCCGAATGTTGAGCTTGTGAAGGGCAACCTTGGGGTTTAGTCTTGGCATGTCTTCATAGCTCCAGGCAGACACATCAATATATTCTTTGACAAGTTCCAGTAGCGATTCTCGCTCTTCGTCTGTCAGGCCTTTACTGACGAAGATTGGTTTTGGAGAAGATTCGCTGCCGAGGTCGACCTGTATAACCTCATCTTCAGTAGGAGGTTCTCTCTGTTCGAACCGCTTTTCCTATTATACATCCAGCTGTTGGGCCCACAGCTCCAACTCAAGGATTTCAGGAATGTCTTCATCTTCTTCGTAAGCGTCGATGAATGTCATATTGACTGACATGACTTGTCTGAATACGTCTCCGATGCTGGCATCCGAATCAGAAGTTGGTGACCCGGTTGAATGTGAATGCCAGTCGCATTCCTCAACTGAACTTTCAGGGTTCGTTGTGGGCGTAACATACCCTAATCTACATCGGGTCTTGCTGTAGCAGTCCCATGGTTTGCCAGCCGGGACTGGTGGCTTTAAAGGTAATCGTCGACCAATGCCGTAGTTCAAGCCTGGCGTAGTCTCCAGATCATACCCATGTTTTTGTATGAGTTATTTGGATTGGGGGCTATAAAGTTATAGAGGCAGTCTTCCGGCATCTGATTCGAGATCGACCTTCTCTATGGTGAAGGGCTGTGGATCATCCTTTCGGTCGAAGATGATTGGATGGTCCCCTCCCTCGATTATGCGGTAAGCGTCTTCCACTGGAGTAAGCTGGTTTACAGTGTAGACCTTTGTCACCTGTGTGTGTAGGTGAGTGCCTATACCGTGTTCCATAACATATATTGTACGAAGCTTATTAAGCTCGAGGTAGTTCAAAGATAGCCCTTTATTGATGAAGTAAGGTATCTTTTCTAGCGGAATTACATCATCTGCGGAGGGAACATCAGTGTTGGCAGACACATACTTGGCCAGTTCTGATTCTTCTTCGGCCACCCCCTGTATAAATAAAGACTGAGAGGATGACTTGGGCAGCTTGATCATCAGGGGTTTTGTTAGTGGGGCCGAACATGGAGTTGTTGGCAAACTAGCAACCCCCAGTTTGGTACTTGATGCTGGACGGAGAGTTGTTGGCTCGCTAGAAGCCCCAGACTTTGCATCGAGGTGACGATTCTTCTTGGGAAGGCGTATCGTCATTGGCTTGTCGGAGGGGTTGAGCTTCTCCATTTGTGGCTGGCTGACTCTTTGTAGTCTGATTGTCAGTAGCTCCGTTGTGGGTCTTGGCGCTTGGCCGGACCTTGGTAGCCGAATTATCATTTGTTCTTCTTGTGCCGAGAGTCTGATTGCATCCTTACGCAGAACGGCCGTAAGGGGTACAGATTTGCCAGGTTTGCGAGCTTGAAGGTGGATTGTCAGAGGTTCTTCTGATCCGGAGGCCGTCTCAGTTCGAGCTTGTACATCTTCATCCAGGTGCCTCTTCGACTTCTCGTATAGGCAGGAATCCGAGTAGTTGGATTCGACTCCTTTGAAGGGATCGATGTCGGCAAATTCTGTCCTCACGAAGCCGTGTTTGTCAACATACTTGAAGCACTGGTGCAGCGTGGAAGGCACGATCATATAATCGTGTATCCAAGGGCATCCCAAGAGGATATTGTAAGAAGTGTCCGCATCTATGACATAACAGGTTACTTCTGACTGGAGATCACCAATTTGGCACTTCAAGAGAATCTTTCCGATCGAGTAGCTCCTGCCCGAATTGAAACCGCTGATGGCAGTGCTTGTTGGCGTAAGGTGATGCATAGGAATACGGAGATGATGTAATAGACCCTTCGGGATGATGCTTATGGAAGAACCAGGATCAATGTGCATCCGGTCCACCTTTACGTCGCCGATGTATCTAGTGTAATATAACGGTCGATCGTGCAAGTTGGTTTTAATGAGCATATCTTGGGGAGTGAAGACAATATTGGGCATCGCTCATGTGCAAGCGCTGTCTTGGAGATTTGCAAGCTGGCTCTCTCCTGTGAGGTTGACCTGAGCCAGATAGGCGTCGGCATTCTGGAGTGCATCACTCAAAGCCGTGCGAACATACCTTGAGAGTCTAAGGATCTAGTATAATGACAATTTTGCCGGTGTGTTGGCCAATTATGCCAAGATATCGAAGTTGTAGGGCCTCTCCAACCCTGTGGTGCCTCTTTTCGGAGGGATTTGTCAAAGCGAGTCTCCTTCGGCCTAGGCTTGTCGGTCGTCGGACGTTGAGAAGGTCCTGGAGCGTCAGCAGTAGCTGGCTGATGATCTTCAGCCGAGTTATCAGCCACAGGTTGGGATTGTGCCCCAGACCGGGTAACAACAGCCGTGACTTCTTTGACATTTGTCGAGATTGTGCGGCAGGATCTGACTTTTCCACTCTTCTTCTTGCGAATGGAAGGTGGTGTGGACTGAGTCACCTCAAGTACCAGGTCCGGATGGACCCACATGACCTCCCCCCGTGATGTTATGAGGGGCACTAGACCAGCAGCCTGATCCCGAGGAGGTGGAAGACTAGCAATATCTATTGTCGTCAGAGGGATGGGTACTATACCGTCTTGACTCTCTGTTGGAGGGTAGCTGTCGAATTATACGGACACCATGTTGGCCTCCACGGTTACCTCCTCGAAATCGATGGCCAGAGCCTTCGAGTCGATGAGATGTTGGATGTATCGTTTCAGTTGGTAGCAGTCGTGTGTAGTATGGTGGACGTAGCGGTGGTAATGGCAGTACTTTGGGCTCTCTATTTCTGCCGGCCGAGGTTCCCGTCTTGGTGGAGGGAGCTGAATTCTGTCTCCTTGTATGAGCATGTCCAAGATGGGCTTGACGTAGCCGTCTTCGAAGGAGTAGGTCATTTGCGGCCATTGTTTGTCTGCCGGTTTTGACTCAGGTTTTTGGGCTGTGTAGGCCACCATAGCCTACTTGCCTCTGTTGTCTTGATTGTTGGAGAAGCTACCCCATTATCGTTGTTGGTATTAGGACGCTTGCCCTTGTTCTTTCCCTCCGAGATGTGCAATCCCAATTGGCAAGCCTTCTTCAACCGTTCTTCGGCGCTAGTGGCACTGATGATAAACGTCTTCCAGTCCTTAAATTGACTTTCGTCCATTTAGAGACTGATTGTTGGGAGCAATCTCTTTTGGCAAAATTCAATCAAGGAGGAATCTGGCTTACCAGACGGCAACTTCATTACGGTTTGGCAAAACCGCTCAATATAGTTCCTTGTCAGCTCTTTCTCTCCTTGAACGACGTCCATGAGGGTGGACATTGTGATGTCCTGTCCTACTTCGTAGAATCTCACCAGGAACATGTGCTTGAATCTGGCGAAGGAGTGGATGCAGTTGTCTGGCAGGTTGTGATACCAGTCGAAGGCGACTCCTTCCAATGCCCGAATGAATAATCGTGTAAGGATGGCATCGTCATGGGGCAGATGGTCGGTGGTGACCTCGAAGTAAGTGATGTACTGACTTGCGGAGGTCTTTCCATCATAAGGATTGATGTTTAACGGCTTATATCTTGGTGGGAAGGGGACATCCCTCCATGCAGCATTGTATGGTTGCCGTATTCTGAGGTCTTGAGAGTTTTCTCGAGCGTGAAACATGGCTCAGAGATCCTGGACCTATTTTCTTGCATTCCTGGCCTCATCCGCAGCGGTTGGAGCCGACATTTCATGAGGATTATTGCCCGGGTTTGGTGCCGCTGAATTTGAGTCCGCATTGACTGTGGGACCCGTGCTTGTTTGGCCAGGCGTCCCTTCTTGCAGAGTTGGAAGAGCCGCTTTGATCTCGTCTACAGACTTGACCAAGGCATGCAGTATGGCCTCCAGAGTGTCGATGCGTTAGTGATCACTGGAACCATCTTGGTTGCTGTCCGTCATGAACACCGTCCTTACATGAGGAGAGATGGAAGGAACGGTGGAGGACGTATCCTCCGAGTCATACCCCTGTACCGAGAAGTCATCGGTGTATGTGGGAATATTCTTCTCTGGTTCGGACTCAGATGGAATAGTACCTCCAACTTCAGATCTTGCTTCATCTTGAGAGTCGTGGACGTCCTCGGGGACGTCGGCATCTGTTGTATCTGATGGGAGAGTTGTTTCCCCGGGCTCGTCTCCTTGGAACATCAGATTGTTGTGGATGTTCTGAGGAGTGCTACCCCCAGTTTCAGTAACCCCCAGTGGTGTGGATGATGAATCTCACTGTAGTAGATTTCGTCTTCGAACGGGTACCTTAGAAATCTCCGGTAGTGGATAACCGTTTAGACGACAGTTTCTTAGTCATAGTGGTTGAAATCTTCGGGAGATGAAACTTTTATCTTGTTCCCTCTCCCATCGGCGGGGATTTTCTGAGCGGAGTTGCAAGAGACGACGGGTGGCACCTCATCCTCTTAGCTCGGCTGTTGTATTCTTTGGAAGACGGACTGTCGGTCTTCTCGTATTGTCGCATTGTTGTAACAGCAGTTGACAATAACTTGGGTGCAGTGATGTCCATGGGAGGAATCTTTGCACACCGAAGCCTCTTCTCTTTCTTTGTGCTTTTGGAGGATAACCACACGCAAGTCAGGTGGGTCTGAAATGACCATGTTTGCTCCCTTGGTTTTGGGAGACTTTTGGGAACCACTCTTTCCGTTTGCCGCAGGGGGCTAGACTCGAGTGGTTCTGTACAACTTCCCATCAGAGGCCCACATAATCGTATGTGGAGCACTCGGATGGTCAGAGGTTGGGACAGCCGACTGAGCTCGCCGAGCTCGTGCTGCCCTTGACTTCTTCACTCGAGCGCCTGAAAGAGCATAGTAGGAAAAGTCAAAGTGATGCTGCAGAGAGTCAGACATATTCTCTTGGGCATATGAGAGATCAGGACCATAGGAGAGGCGATCAAAGACTGAGCCTGAGCTGCATGGAGCAGGCAGTATGCGGCTGGAGTCAACGGGCTTCATGCGGCTGGCAATTGTGGCCGTATAGGCTTTCTTCGTGCGGCTGGAAGTCTCGGCCAAATGAGATTTCTCCATACGGCTGGAAGTTCTGGCCGCATGGATATTCTTCATGCGGCTGGCAGTTTCGATCGCATGAGCATCATGTATGCGGCTGGCGGTCTTGGCCACATGAGTGTTCGGCTTCTTTCTAGAGCACGTAGAATCACTCTCTGTCCCTGCAAGTCCAGCATCGTAGTGCTTTTCTTTGCCAGACTTGGGGACAGCAGAGTCCTCTATGGCTTAAAGTGGGGCCGCATGAGAGTCACCTTCGCCGTCTTGGACAGCAGAGAGTACTCCGTCCAGGGCCTAGGGAGGAGCAAATGATTTTGGCCTCCACTCTCTACGAGCCTTCTTTTTGCAGGTTCGCTTCTGGACCTGGCCAGCGCTCTCATCGGAGAGCATTTCTTCAAACGCCTATTGGTCGAAGCGGACGACCATCTTCTGTTGTGTGGAGGCAAGTTTGGCTGCATCCGATTGCGTCACTGTAATGCCTGTGGTTCGTATTACGTATTTTTGAAATACGTGTACGTATTTTATTCTGTATTGCTTGATTTCCTTGCTTAGTTTCCTAGCTTGACTTGGTTTATTCCTGGCTCGAGTTAGCTTGGTTCGGTTTGGGATTTTATTTGGTTCATGATGAACCATGGATAAACCCCCTACCTACCACCCCTTGATATTTATTAACCCTTTCTTCATTCTCTCTCTTCATTTATCATCTTCTTCTTCCTCATTTACTTCCTTACCTACCAGAGAGAGGAGAGAGAGGTCTAGGCAAGTGCAACTTGCTTTATGGAGGAACTCAACTTTTATTACTTCATTCTCTTCTTTACTATATTCTAAAACACTTTAGTACTTGACATTTCTAATTTCCATGGCTAGATTCTTGTAGATCTAAGTTTACTTTGTTTTTGGATTCTTGGGTTTTGATCTATTTAATCTTGTTATTTTCAAGTTTTGATGGTTCCATGTTGTTGAGTATCTCGTTCTACCCCATTTTGACCTATGAAAGTTTGGATTTGGGCTCCGGATGAAAGTTTTATGAAGCTTGGAAGGCATGGGTTCCTAGTGTTCTTCTCCTCGGAATTTTGGAGAAGAAGAACAGTTGCCTGGCACATGGCTACACTTGACCGCATGAGTATTCATGCGGCAAGTCGCCATCAGCCGCATGAGACCCTTGTACTTCTAAACCGCATGGGCTCATTTTCCATCAGCCGCATGAGTCTACATGGACTTAGTCGCAGGGCTGGGAACGAACTCTTCTCGAGCCGCATATGCAACTGTCCCCCCCCAGCCGCATAAGCCATCGCATTGACCCAGCCTCATGCGCCCTCACTTCTTCCGGGCCGCATGGGTTTTGCTATGTGAGCCGCATGGACTTGAGTTCGCCATCAGCCCCATGAAGACCCCTGTCTAATTCGAGCCGCATATGCGCTCACCTCCTTGAACCGCATGAACTCAAGCACTTGCCAGCCGCATAGGCCCTGATCCCTGAGCCGCGTGAGAACCCTAGACCATGGCCGCATGGACTTCTGAGTCCGGGCCGCATGATCCCGATTAATTCCAGCCGCATGCGCCTTTGTATTTCCAGCCGCTGGCGCCCTTGTACTTCCAGCCGCATGCGCCCCCTCATTTCCTAGTCGCATATGACTGAACCGCATGACTTTCTCATGGTCCTGTGTGCTATTATTTATCATTATTTGCCCATGTTTCGTAACTCCTTTATTAGATATTTTACGCCCATTTTATATCCTTACGCCTTTTGTCATGAACTTGATTTTACTTACATGTTTGGAATTGATAATGGAGCACGACCTGACAGTGACCCGTCGTGGTACACTCATGATAAGAAAACCTGACATGACCTGATAGTGGCCCGTCGTGGCGCACTCCTGACAAGAACACTTGACATGATAAACCTGACATGATATATCTGATAAGCTGTTGCGACGGCTACCTGGCATGACATGACCTGTATAATAACATGGACACCGTGGACGATTGTGCTTGTACAATTAAACCAGTCCTGTCTTGCATCATGTCTAGGGAGGGACTCCTGAGTACCACGGTCAGGAGTACCTACTGAAATGGACTAAGGCTAATAACTAGATTAATATAGTAGTCATAAAGAGATCTCCAAGCTACAGGCAATCCCGTTACCTAGGCGCGCTTGGGATCTGTAGCCTGCCATCGAGTAGGGCACATTTCCAGCACACTGTCATGTGTTGCACCCTTCAAGCTACTTAAGGGTACATGCGTTTCCTGGACGATGTACCCACCTGAATTCAACCCTAATCTTTCGTCCTGGGTAACCTGGATGGTCTGCAGGGCTTGTGGCTGTGGAGTAATCTCACTTCATCTTGCTAGTAATTAGGCCTGTGATAACCCTAGTTACTTAAAGTATCAAGCCGTAGTTCTTGCTTGGCCGTGAAGTGATTGGATGGAGTCTAACCTGTCTAGCCTTGTCCTGATCCTGTTCCAGACTACTGCATGACCAGAATGCCTGTATTTATTTTACCGATAAATGGTGAGAATTCCAAGTTCTGTTCAGACGAAGGGTTACAACCCCGGTCCTTGTTTGGTTTACGGGTTGTAATCGGGTTATCTGAATAGTTCTATGGTTATCTTATCGTATATTATCCTGATGTATTTTCTTATTTCCAGTTCTTACTTTTATTTATACTCTTGTGCTAATTGCTGCTTTTAGTTCCTAAGTGAAGCTTCCTTTGTGGCACTTGCTCTTTCTGGGATCTGACCCAGCTAGTTTTGTATGGCCAGATTTCGGAGCAGCTCTAGAGGATCTACCGACCTTCCAGCCAGATGGTGGCCACTAGACGGAACCCTGGCAACGAGTGGGTTCATTTTTGATCTCCCACTTATTGTAAAAATATTCTTTTTAGGCGTTTAGCCGACGAGCACCTGTTTAGCTCGATTACACTTACTTATTGTCTGCCTACGGGCTGTAACATGATTGACAGATCCTAGGGTTGATCATGTATGACTAAACTCTTGCTAGTCCTCACATTTTGTAACGACTAGCTTCATGATCAGCTGAATATGTAATATTTGGGACGCCTTATTATTGTATATTTAATGATCATACATCTTGTAACATTTACTTACTTGCTTCACTACCAAAAAAACCAACTTTAGCGACGGCCAGATCCGTCGCTTATCCGTCGGTAACATTTTTTACCGACGTAGTGGCGACGGATATTTGATGAAAATGGCCGTCGGGAAAAACTCGTCGCTAAAAAATGTCCGTCGCTAAGCCGTCGGACAAATCATTATCCGACGGACTAGCGACTGGTTAGCGACGGTTGTCTTTCACCTACTTAGTGACGGATTAGCGACATGTTTCCGTCGGTTTACATGCCATATAATATTAAAATATCCGTCGCTAATCCGTCGTCAATAAGTCGGTAAAAGCGTATCAGAGAGGTTCCTGATACGCAAAATCAGTCGCTATTCCGTCGCCATTCCGTCGTTAACCTCGACGTTATAGCGACGGCTATATCCGTCGCTAGGTAGTCGCCAAAGTTCCAGCCAATGTTATAAAGATTTTGCCGCCAACATTTGCGACGGATAAGCGACGAAAAATAATCCGTCGCTAATGTTCGTCGACTTAGCGACGGAAACCCGACAAATTTTTACATTTAAAATTGAAAAAAATTATGTTGTGTTGTCTGTCGCTAAGCCGTCGCTAAGATGTCGGAAATGGGTCGCTATTAGCGACGGAATCCGTCCGTCGCTAAATGTCCGTCGGTAAAGTGGGGTATTTTAGTAGTGCTTGTGATTGAGGCACTAGGCTTGTTCATGACTATAGGAGACTGCTGGCTTGTAGTAAACCCTCATGTATCTTGACAGCCGTGACCGTATAGCGAGATGGAATCCATTTCAATATACGTAGCTGGCTATGTCTGCCCCTGCTCTCCAGTATTCTGGTTCTGGGGCGTGACAGTCACCAACTCCTCAGCCATGGAGAAGTTACTCCACAGCAGTCGCTATCGTGTTTGCCATTGATTGTAAAAGTGCAGAATAATTTATGTAGGAGGAATGAACTTAGACTCAAAATACAAACTCGCTTGTACAAAGAAAACCTAGGGACGAAAACCTAGGTACAACAATCTAAGTAGAATTGTTTGTTTTAGATTCTGGGGGGTGACGATAGAGTCTCGGGAAAGCGACGGCAGCTCTGCCTTACTCCTTGGACGATCGGGTGCAACCTTGGATCCGGAGAAGATCTGCTTGGCGTTTATGAAGAAATGCTCTCCTTGCTCTCTCTATATATGCTTCTCTGTCCTTTCTCCTCTCTGGATTTTGGATTCCCTCATCCTCTCTGGATTTTTCGGTCCTCTGTAAGGAAATGGCACCTTGCTGTTTATAAGAGTGGGGGGCATCATTAGGCTTTGCAATGATTGTCCATCCTCAAAAGTCGACGGTTAAGGATCAATGAATCTGGGCCACTCATCTTGAATATAATAGATTTGAGCAATTAATGTGATTGTATCAAATCTCTGTGGGCAATAAATGTCGATTACCATAAATATTTGTGACTTGTGATGGCTTGCCACGTGTCTAATTTGCTCGATTTGACTTGATCTGGGCAATTATGGTGATTGCAACAAATCTAATTTTGTTAGGATTTGTTAGCACCCACAATCCTAGGAAGATAAGACTGCCACGTGTCTCAATCGTCGTCAAAAGCACCACGTGTCTCCACTGGGTCATCTTGGCAGAGTCGCATATGAGTGGGCCGCATGAGGATGAACGGCCGTATGAAGATGGGGAGCCGTATGGGGATGAACAGCCACATGAAGATGGGCAGAGGCATGAGGATAGGCAGCTGTATGCTGACGGACGGCCGCATAAGGGATGCAGCTGCATGAAGATGGGTGGCCGCATGAAGTAGGCGGCCGCATAAATACAGCAGCCGCATGTCTCGGGACTCTGTAGATTCTGCCAACTGTGAAAAGATTTTCTCCTCTTCCCTAGGAACACGCCTTTATGTCAGCCATTATTGTGCCTTTATGTCAGAGCTGTCATTTGTCAGGTCAGCCATCAGGGCATTAAATGCAGCCAAAGATGACGGAAAGAGCTGTTTGAAAGCCACGTGGCCCTGGGTCTCATGGAACTATCCGAGCCGCATAGATGCTTGAGCCGCATGGACCCCTGAGCCGTATGGAGATCCTTGGCCGCATAGACCTTTCTTTATTCTTTTCCATGCGCCTCAGCAGTGAAGCCTCGGCGCATAATCAGGACCTAAACCCATTCGCGTCAGCGGAAGAGCCTAAGCGCATCATCAGGACAGAAGTCCATGCACGTCGGCAATAAGAAGTTAGGGCACAGCAATATGATACAACTCATCCGTATGCCCCAAACTCATCTAAACAATAGTTAGGAACTGCAAAGTCAGAAAACACCCACTCGTCACCGCGGGTCGAACGTCGGTGGGAGTCACAGTGACGACAGGAGCGTCCTCCTCATCGAACTCCATCGGCTCCTTACCCCGGCCTTGTCCTTGGCCAGCACCACCGCGAGGAGTCTTGGGAGCCATTTCGTAAAAAAAAGTTAGGGTTTTGGAAGAAAAACTCTAAAGAAGAAGAAAGCAAAGCAAAGAAGAACTCTCTCTCGCTCTCTCTCCATCAGATGTCTATTTATAGGCTTGGTCGCACGCGTGAACCGATGAAGGGTGACGTCAGCCGCCGCCTAGGTTCTACAAAATGATAACAATAGATATACAAAAAGATTTTCATTAATCTTTTTGTTTATTACGAAGCGTTATCATTTGCATTTAAAACTAAAGATGAGCATGCACCTCATCACAGATGTGCGGAGCAATCATGCGTCGCGAACAGTTATGCGCCCCATTGAATTCAACACAATGCTTCTTATTCAAAGTATTCCAAAACTTGACAAAAAATTTTGAAAACTTTGAAGGGGGTTGTAACGCCCCAGTCCCATAATACCTAGGACTAGGTACGTATCCATGCCAGCTGCATATATATGAAGTATATTCCAATATATGGAACCATCGTATGTATGCATAAGCTGTGAAATGCAGTAATCCATGATACTAATCTTATCCACAATAAAAGAATCAATATAAAATAAATATCAATGCTGGATTATAATTTATACAAAAGTTGGGCGGAGACAAAGTCCACTACCAACAATCTCGAATAAAATGTACAAGAAGGAATGGATGAAATAACAAGACGAGCCAAGTGCAGTCATCTTCGAAAGGATGGAGAAGATCACGGCCTTGGCTAAAATACCTGCAAAATCACAGAAGCACACACCTGGAGAGATAACCAGGTCCTCAGAGGGACGTAACAAGATACAATAAACATGCCATATAAATACTGAATATAAAATATGCCACAATCAAAGAAAGTGACAAGACATAAATAAGGTAACCTAACCATACTAAAGTGATCATGCAGTTAAGAACAAACCTTTCGTCGCATGAGCCCTGGCTGTAAATGGGATCTGGTATAGTCCCCAGTTGGGCACTAGTGACCTAAGAGCATGACGTTCAAAAACGACAGTGGCCAACCTGAGAGGCTCATACCCGTATCTCCAGTGGAGCTTCCGGGTTATAAGGGAAGTGCAATAGAAGCCCATACGACAAGGAAATATTCTCGCCACCCAATGTACCTGTCAAGTCGCATCCACGACCATGTATCTCTACTAACTGCTAAGTCTCCTAACACGCCTCTATTAGCAGTTAGCCCTAACGCATGCACATGGGTGATCAGCCCACACACAAGAACCTCTACATGCTACTCATCTCACACATCCTCGTGGTACAACGGTGTCAAGGTATATGTAATACACTACAACGGTAGTCTCTTAACTCTAAGTCCATATGCAATCAAAGGATAATAACAAAGTATATCTAATATCACTGTGCAGACAATAAATCAAGAACTGTAAGAACTAAAAATAATGAACAGTAATATGTAATAAAATGCAACTAAATATAAACAGTATAATGGCAAGGAAGAGGGTGCAAGTTGAGTGGGATTGTAGACCCGCCAAAATAGTGTCCCGATCAACGATCTCAGAATCGGACCAAACTTGGCTCACAGGACCAAAAAAATATTTTGAGTCCAATGGCGCAAGTTTCATCGAGATATGATGAGCGTGCACAAAGTTGTGACTTAATTTACAAAGGGTCGATATGGGGTATCTCGACGGATACGTACTGATTTCGTCGCGCACATGCAACAAAATCGGGTTCCGTCAGTTCCTACATGTCGACAACATCCATACGAGCCTTTGGATGTGTATAGTGCACGAGCACGTCGCCCGATTTGTCGGGGCTCACGCCGTATCAGAATTTTTGTTTTTTTAAAAACTAGTTTTTCGACAAACTTTACCAGCAGATTAATTCATGCACACAAATCGAAATACAGATCTACAAGGTACGTTTTGATCTCGGTTATATTGTCTATGACTGCCTTCAGTTAGTTTCTACGAATTTTTAATACACAGCAAGAAAGTTGGTTGACAAGTTGTCGTTTAGAATTGGTTTTTAACAGTCCAAAAAATCTGAATTTTTTGCTAACTTAGGTTCGATTTTTCGAACAAGTTAGATGGTCTTGTTAAAATTCATTTGAAGGATATCGAAGAGGGTTAAGTCTACTTTCCAGAACATTTTACGGATCGGAAATCAGAGTTACGAGCAAAAAGTTACGTCGTAGGGAAATAGGGTACCTTGAGTGGAAAAACTGCTCCGTGGGTGACGAGGGGCTGACTTCCGATGCTCCGTTCGTCGTGCACACAACTCCATTGCTGGTAAAACGAACTTGTAGTTGAAGAGGGTATGTTCTGCTAAAATTTTCGTTTTGGGAGCCTAGGGTTTTGAGGTCTGTGGAGGAAGTTATATATATAACAAGTGGGGCGAAAATCCTAATACTACCATTACTACTAAAACTAATCCTATGGCCCACGGATTTTAGCACTTTGCGTGGGTTGCTGCTGTACGCAGCAACCATGGGAGGGGTGGGGCCCGCCCACTTGTGTGGGTGGTTTGTTTTTTTTCTTTTTCTTTTTCCTTTTTCTTTTCTTATTCTATTTAAACCTTTTCTATTTATAACCATAAATTTCCACCATAAATCTTATTTAAAAATTTAAATACCAAATTAAATATTATCTACCCAATTATTTAATATATTTAAACATATCTACATATATATAAAATTTAAATCCTATTACGTCAACTAAAAATAACAATAATATCTCTATAGAATAATCATGTTTATTAAATCTCCACCAATTTGAAATAAAGTTTAATATTATCTAACTATATATATGATGCATCTAAAATATTTTTTTTCATATATACACAAATTTAAATTGCCATAAAAGACAACAATAATAATATCACATTAATATCAAATAATATCAACAATAATAAAATGTCTATTTAATTTTCACAAAATAACTTTAGTAATAATAAAATAATAAAAATTGTTCCAACGTGTGAACTTTACCACACACCCTCATCCGGGTCCAGGAACATGTACAATATTATAAAATATTATTTAATAATAAAATACCAATAATTGTACAAATATTTAAATAATTAGAAATTGTACATAAAATTTTAAAATAGTTTAGGAAATATTTCTAAGTACATAAAATATGTCTATATGGCCACATTTGGTCACACTATCTGCTTACATGGGCTAAAATTTGGTTCGGGCCCAGTTCGGACTGTGTAATGCCTGTGGTTCGTATTACGTATTTTGGAAATACATGTACGTGTCTTTTCTTGTATTATTCCTTGTTTAGCTCTCGGCTTGGTTTAACTTTCGGTTTGGGTTGGCTTGGTTCGGCCGGCCCAATGCTTGGTTCATCATGGGCCAAGGGTGGAACACCTTAGCCTATGCTTCTCCTTCATTTCCACCACAACCCCCCTCTTTATTATCCCCACCAACCTTCTCTCTCCTCCATAATTCTCATTTACTTCTCCTTCCCCTACCATTACTCTTCTCCACCAACCAAGAACACCATAGGCAAGTGCAACTTGCTTCCACAAGAGAACTCCTTTTGATGGTTTCATTAGCTTCTCCTCATGATTCTAAACCACATTAGAACTTGTCATTTTCCATTTTGAGGCTTTAATTCTTGTAGATCTAGAGTTTTGCTATTTTCGGATTTTTGGTGTTTTGATCTATCAAACTTGCTTGTTTTCAAGTTTTGATGGTTCCATGTTTTAGAGAATTTCATTCTACCCAATTTTGACCTTTGGAAAGTTGGATTCGGACTTGTTTTGACCAAGATTTGGACAATTGAAGTTTAGATTTAACTTTAGAGTTCTTGCTGTTCTTGCCATTTGGAGAAGACAGTGAACAATGAGCTAGCTTTTTAGCTTACGCCGCTGACTTGTGTACGCTGCTCTTTAGCGAGCGTACGCTGACTTGTGTACGCTGCTCTTTAGCGAGCGTACTCTGACTTGTGTACGCTGCTCTTTAGCGAGCGTACGCTGACTTGTGTACGCTGCTCTTTAGCGAGCGTACGCTAGCCTTGATACGCTGCCTGTTGGCAGCGTGTCTTGAGCGTACGCTAGCTTGAGCGTACGCGTGCCTTGGTACGCTAGCTTAAGCGAGCAAGGCGTACGCTGGCCCCTTTCGTACGCTAGCTCGAGCGTACGCAGTCTTGAGCGTACGCTAGGTTGAGCGTACGATGACCTGTAGCTTGAGCGTGCCCTTGTGTATGCTGACCCTTGCGTACGCTTCCCATTGGAAGTGTATGGATCCTTTGGTACGCAGACCTGAGCGTACGCTAGCCTGAGCGTAGCCTGGCTTGAGCGTAGCCTGATTACCCTTGGCATGAACTTGATAATCATGGATTTGTTTAATATGTTTGGAAATGATACCTGTGCATGACACGATAGTGACCCGTAGTGGTGCACTCCTGACATAATGACCTGATATGACCTGATAGTGGTCCGTCGTGGTGCACTCCTGACAAGTACACTTGACATGATAAACCTGACATGTTATATCTTGATAAGCTGTTGCGACGGCTACCTGACATGACATGACCTGTATGAATAACCTGGACACCGTGGGCGATTGTGCTTGTACAAATAATCCAGTCCTGTCTTGCATCATGTCTAGGAGGGGACTCCTGAGTACCACGGTCAGAAGTACCTACTAAAATGGACTAAGGTTAACAACTAGATTAATACATTAGTCATGAAGAGATTTTCTAACTGCAGGCAATCCCGTTAACTGGGCGCGCTTGGGATCTGTAGCCTGCCGTCGAGTAGGGCACATTTCCAGCACACTGTCATGTGTTGCACCCTTTAAACTGCTTAAGGGTACATGCGTTTCCTGGACGATGTACCTACCTGAATTCAATCCTAATCTCTCGACCTGGGTAACCTGGATGGTCTGCAGGGCTTGTGGCTGTAGAATAATCTCACTGCATCTTGTTAGTAATTAGGCTTGTGACAACCCTAGTTAGTTAAAGTATCAAGCCGTAGTTCTTGCTTGGCCGTGAAGTGATTGGATGGAGTCTAACCAGTCTAGTCTTGCCCTGACCCTGTTCCAGACTATTGAATGACCAGAATGCTTGTATTTATTTTACCGATAAATGGTAAGAATTCCAAGTTCTGTTCAGACGGAGGGTCATAACCCCGGTCCTTGTTTGGTTTACGGGTTGTAGCCTGGCTATCTGAATAGTTCCATGGTTATCTCGTCGTATATCATCCTGATATGTTTCCTTTTATTCCAGTTCTTATTTTTATTTATATCTTGTGATGATTACTGGTTTTAGTTCTTTTATGAAGCCTCCTTTGTGGCACTTGCTCTTTCTGGGTCTGACCCAGCTGGTTTTGTGTGGCCAGATTTCGGAGCAACTCCAGAGGATCTACCGACTTCCCAGCCAGATGGTGGTTACTAGACGGAACCCTGGCAACGAGTAGGTTATTTTTGGCTCTCCCGCTCTATTGTAAAAATATTCTTTTGAGGCGTTTAGCCGACGAGCACCTGTTTAGCTCGATTGCACTTACTTACTGTCTGCCTACGGGCTGTAACATGATTGACAAATCCTAGGGTTGATCATGTATGACTAAACTCTTGCTAGTCCTAACATTTTGTAACGACTAGCTTCCTGATCAGCTGAATATGTAATATTTGGGACGCCTTATTATTGTATATTTAATGATCATACATCTTGTGACTCTTACTTACTTGCTTATGATTGAGACACTAGGCTTGTTCATGACCTTAAAAGACTGTTGGCTTGTAGATAAACCCTCATGTATCCTAGACAGCCGTGACCGTATAGCGAGATGGAATCCATTTCAATATACGTAGCTGGCTATGTCTGCCCCCGCTCTCCAGTATTCTGGTTCTGGGGCGTGACATGGTTTAAGTGGTGGCCCATGCAGGTCTTGTAAATCAAGATATGTGTCATTTTACCGAATAGTTGTCTCAATCAGTATTCGTCCTTGATCTCTGTTCGTATCTTCTGAATTCCTGGATTCTTGTCCTGATCATATGCTTGTATCGTTGCTCTGTCATGGTCCTTCCTTATTGTTTTCTATGTTGTCTTCTTCAGCGGCATAGTACCTGACCCGACCGACCAGCAAGGCGGAGCACCTCCCGCGGACCAGCAGCAACCTGGAGATCAAGCCCAGCATTCCGGAGTAGCCTCCAAAGTCGTGCCTTCTGGCGGAGAGTCACCAGTCCAGCCAGTTCAACCTGTAGAACATGATGATGGCACTTTGGTAGGACTCGTCAGGACCTTGATAGCTTTCCAAGACCGGCGTAGAGATGCCTTGCAACAGGCAGTGACGGATGCTTTGACCCGGGGTGGTCATCAGGGTAACAGCGCTGCCAACAGCCTCAAGCGCTTGAACCCTCCATTCTTCGACGGTAGTGAAGATGCTATCACGGCAGATGCATGGCTTCAGGACACAGAAGTGATTCTAGAAGCAGCCAGGACCACAGAGAACAAGAAGGTGGCCGTTGTGCGCCTGCAGTTGTTAGATCTTGCCCGCAGCTGGTGGGCAGCGCAGGCCGTTGGATTAGCAGCACCCATTGCTTGGGCAGTATTCAGAGAGAGATTCCAGACCAAGTATTTTAATGCTGTAGCTCGGTACGATCTACAGACGAGGTTCACAAATCTAAAATAAGGAGGCAGGACGGTCGACGGATATGCGGCCGAGTTTTCCAGACTCAGTCGGTTTGCTCCCACCTTGGTGGCAACCGAGTATGATAGAGCCCAGCGGTTCCAGCAGGGACTTCACCTGGAGATCTTGTTGGCAGTCGAGCAGTTTGAGCATCAGACTTTTGATGCAGTCTTGAGAGCAGCCCGGAGGCATGAGTATACCTCCCAGAGGATTGTGGATAGGGCCGGGGGTCGGAAGAGATCTCACGGCCAGATGAATCAGTCTTTAGTACCAGCCCCGGCTGCCAGGGCTTTGACTATTGGAGCTCCGAGGCGAGCGGCCTCAGTGACGTCGGTTCAGCATTCAACTCCGACGCACCCTCAGCAGCATTAGAAGCAGAAGCAATCTTTCGCAGTGGGATGTTCTCATTGTGGAAAGCCAGGCCATGTGGTGGAGAGTGTCGCAGGGCACAGGGATTGTGTCTGGCTTGTGGAGCACCAGACCATAGGGTTGGATCCTGCCCGAACAGGGGTGGTTCATCATCGTCCAACCTTTCTAGCTCTTCGGTGAGAGGACCCGCACCGGTCCAGCAGCAACAGCAGCAGTATCCATTGACGAGGCCCTTGCCGCCTCAGTCCCAGGCGTTTCAGCAGCAGAGCCCCCAGCAGTATGCGCAAGCCCAGGCCTTGAGTCAGAATAGGCAGCGAGGAATTCAGCAGAGGGGACCAGCACCCCGAGGGCATGGTCAGGCTATGGTGATGACCATGGAGGAAGGATTGGCACCAGGAGAGGTAGTGGCAGGTACTATTCTCGTCAACTCCTTTCCAGCTTCAGCTTTATTTGATTCTGGTGCATCGCATTCTTTTATGTCTGCACGATTCGCGACACGGGTAGGATTGGAGCCCGAGTCATTATCAGTAAGGCTCAATATACTTATTGGTAACGGACTTGTAGGAGTAGATAGAGTGTTTTCCTCGTGTCGGATCGTAGTTAGCGGTAGTAAATTCCCCGCTAGATTGATAGAGTTCCCGATGGCCGATTATGATATGGTCTTAGGGATGGATTGGTTGAGGAACCAGTATGCTAGAATAGACTGCCATATTGGTAGGGTTGTTTTTAGCATTCCAGGAGAGCCAGAGTTTTCTTTCTCTCGAGGCGAGGTTGAGCCTTCTCCTCCGATATTACGGATGGCAGTAGCAGCAGTTCAGTTGCCCAGGATAGTGGATGAGTTTCCAGATGTTTTCCCAGAAGAACTTCCAGGTATGCCTCCGGAGCGGGAGATCGAGTTCACTATAGACTTGATTCCCGGGACAGCCCCAGTACCAGAGAGAGTCTACAGGATGGCGCCGTCAGAGTTGGAGATATTGTACAAGATGATTGAAGAACTCAGAACCAAGGGATTCATTCGTGCTAGTGGATCACCTTGGGGAGCCCCGATGCTTCTTGTGAAAAAGAAGGATGGTACGTCCAGGTTATGTGTTGATTATCGTACCTTGAACTCAGTGACAATCAAGAACTGATACCCTCTTCCGAGGATAGATGACTTGTTTGATCAACTCAAGGGGGCTTCAGTCTTCTCGAAGATTGATTTGCGCTCAGGTTATCATTAGATCAGAGTCAGAGAGCAGGATATCCCGAAGACAGCTTTTAGATCAAGATATGGGCATTGGGAGTTCCTTGTTATGCCTTTTGGAGCAACCAATGTGCCGACAGTATTCATGGACCTCATGAATCGCATCTTCATGCCTTACTTGGATCAGTTTGTGATCGTGTTCTTGGATGACATTCTGGTCTACAGCAAAAGTGAGGGGAGCATGAGCAGCATCTCCGTATAGTTCTTCAGATCCTCAGAGAGCACCAGTTATATGCCAAGTTAAGTAAATACGAGTTCTGGCTCGATCGCATTTCGTACTTGGGTCATATCATCACTCGAGGAGGAGTAGAAGTGGATCCCCAGAAGATTATGGCTATTGAGTCATGGCCAGTGCCCAGCACAGTTGCAGAAGTTCGTAGTTTCCTCGGATTGGCTGGCTATTACCGGCGATTTGTTTCAGACTTTGCTCGGATTTCAGCGCCATTGACGCAGTTGACCCGTAAAGATGCGCAGTTTGCTTGGACAGCAGAGTGTCAGAGTTCTTTTGAGCAGTTGAAGCGAGGATTGATAACAGCTCCTATTTTCACGCTTCCAGATGGTACCAGAGGATTTTCAGTATATTGTGATGCTTCAAGCAGAGGTTTAGGATGTGTTCTGATGCAGCATGGAAAGGTAATAGCTTATGCGTCAAGACAACTTCGTGATCATGAGAGGAATTACCCAACCCATGACTTGGAGCTGGCAGTAGTGGTGTTTGCACTTAAGTTGTGGAGGCACTACTTGTACGGAGATAGGGTAGAGATTTTCACCGACCACAAGAGCCTGAAGTATGTTTTCACCCAGAAGGATCTTAACATGCGTCAGAGGAGGTGGCTGGAGCTTCTTGTGGATTATGATGTCAGCTTGCAGTATCATCCTGGGAAGGCCAATGTCGTAGCAGATGCATTGAGCAGAAGAGCCGGAGCTTATTTCCTAACAGCGCAACCAGAGCTGTTAGCAGATCTTCAGAAGATGGGTATTGAAGTTGTTCTCCCTTCCAGTGTGGCGTTGATGGCCAGTATGCGAGTTCAGTCCACTATAGTCGAGAGGATCCGGATGGCGCAGTCGGCAGATTCCAAGCTTCAGCGACTCAGAGCAGAGTGTGAAGCAGGACGAAGACCAGAGTTATGTATTCATAGGGATGGTACACTTAGGCTTGGTAAGCGTCTTTGTGTACCCAGTGGAGATATCAGACAGGAGATCATGTCAGAGGCGCACAGTTCTCAGTATTCCATCCATCCTGGCAGTACGAAGATGTACCGTGATATCCGACAGCACTTCTGGTGGAATGGCATAAAGCGGGAGATAGCTCGGTTTGTCTCTCGGTGTTTGGTTTACCAACAGGTTAAGGCCGAACATCAGAGACCGGCTGGACTTCTTCAGCCCTTACCGATTCCAGAATGGAAGTGGGAGCATGTGACCATGGATTTCGTGACTGGATTACCTAGATCCCCAGCTAGTAGAGATGCTATTTGGGTCATTGTGGATAGGCTTACCAAGGTAGCGCACTTTCTCCCGTTTAGAGTTGGTCAGTCGACGGCTCAACTAGCGGAGATGTACCTCAGGCAGATTGTCAGATTGTACGGAGTGCCAGTCAGTATCACCTCGGACCGAGATTCAAGATTTACGTCGCACTTTTGGCATAGCTTGCAAGAGAGTTTGGGGACTCATCTCCAGTTCAGTTTAGCATATCACCCGCAGACAGATGGCCAGTCGGAGCGCACGATCCAGACTCTTGAAGACATGTTGCGGTCTTGCACACTTGACTTCGGTGGTTCATGGGAAGATCATTTGCACCTGGTGGAATTCTCATACAACAATAGTTTCTAGGCCAGTATCCAGATGGCACCGTTCGAGGCACTGTATGGCAGGAAGTGCAGATCCCCGCTAGCCTGGGATGATGTTGGAGAGAGACAGATGCTCGGTCCAAAAATGATTGCTCAGACCATTGAAGTAGTCAGACGAGTCAGAGATCACCTTCGAGTTGCCCAAGATCGCCAGCGCCATTGGGCCGATTCTCATCGGCGCCCTCTCGAGTTCTCGATCGGCGATCATGTATTTCTGAGGATTTCGCCTAACCGTGGCATCATTCGTTTCGGCGTACGGGGCAAGCTTAGTCCTAGGTATATATGACCGTTTGACATTCTGGAGCGAGTAGGAGATGTATCCTATCGTCTCGCTCTTCCACCGTCGCTAAGCGAGGTGCATGACGTGTTCCATGTATCCCAATTATGACGGTACATCCCGGACCCGAGCCATATCCTGGATCATTCGGAATTGGTTGTTGGTACCAACCTTTCGTATGAGGAGAGGCCCGTGTCTATATTGGATCGAAAAGAGAAGATCCTCAAGAACAAGACTATCAAGTTAGTCCGAGTTGCTTGTGGTCATCACTCTTTGGGTGAGTCAACGTGGGAACGTGAGGATGATATCCGACCGCGATATCCTGACTTGTTTGACTCGTGAGGTATAATATCTTTCTTATGCCTCATGCCATCAATTCCTTGCTAGCATGATTGATTGATTGCCTAGTATAATTGCCTGTGAATAGTGTAGCTTGTTCTTGTCCCTCTAGCCTCTTAATTAAATTCCGAGGACGGAATTCTTTTAAGGTGGGTAGAGTTGTAATGCCTGTGGTTCGTATTACGTATTTTGGAAATACGTGTACGTGTCTTTTCTTGTATTATTCCTTGTTTAGCTCTCGGCTTGGTTTAACTCTCGGTTTGGGTTGGCTTGGTTCGGCCGGCCCAATGCTTGGTTCATCATGGGCCAAGGGTGGAACACCTTAGCCTATGCTTCTCCTTCATTTCCACCACAGCCCCCCTCTTTATTATCCCCACCAACCTTCTCTCTCCTCCATAATTCTTATTTACTTCTCCTTCCCCTACCATTACTCTTCTCCACCAACCAAGAACACCATAGGCAAGTGCAACTTGCTTCCACAAGAGAACTCCTTTTGATGGTTTTATTAGCTTCTCCTCATGATTCTAAACCACATTAGAACTTGTCATTTTCCATTTTGAGGCTTTAATTCTTGTAGATATAGAGTTTTGCTATTTTCGAATTTTTGGTGTTTTGATCTATCAAACTTGCTTGTTTTCAAGTTTTGATGGTTCCATGTTTTAGAGAATTTTATTCTACCCAATTTTGACCTTTGGAAAGTTGGATTCGGACTTATTTTGACCAAGATTTGGACAGTTGAAGCTTAGATTCAACTTTAGAGTTCTTGCTGTTCTTGTCATTTGGAGAAGACAGTGAACAGTGAGGTAGCTTTTTAGCTTACGCCGCTGACTTGTATACGCTGCTCTTTAGCGAGCGTATGCTGAGTTGTACGCTGCTCTTTAGCGAGCGTACGCTGACTTGTGTACGCTGCTCTTTAGCGAGCGTACGCTGACTTGTGTACGCTGCTCTTTAGCGAGCATACGCTGACTTGTGTACGCTGCTCTTTAGCGAGCGTACGCTAGCCTTGATACGCTGCCTGTTGGCAGCGTGTCTTGAGCGTACGCTAGCTTGAGCGTACGCGTGCCTTGGTACGCTAGCTTAAGCGAGCAAGGCGTACGCTGGCCCCTTTCGTACGCTAGCTCGAGCATACGCAGTCTTGAGCGTATGCTAGCTTGAGCGTACGATGACCTGTAGCTTGAGCGTGCCCTTGTGTACGCTGACCCTTGCGTACGCTTCCCATTGGAAGTGTATGGATCCTTTGGTACGCAGACCTGAGCGTACGCTAGCCTGAGCGTAGCCTGGCTTGAGCGTAGCCTGATTACCCTTGATCTTCTATAGTCCTGTCATGAACTTGATAATCATGGATTTGTTTAATATGTCTGGAAATGATACCTGTGCATGACACGATAGTGACCCGTAGTGGTGCACTCCTGACATAATGACCTGACATGACCTGATAGTGGTCCGTCGTGGCGCACTCCTGACAAGTACACTTGACATGATAAACCTGACATATTATATCTTGATAAGCTGTTGCGACGGCTACCTGACATGACATGACCTGTATGAATAACCTGGACACCGTGGGCGATTGTGCTTGTACAAATAATCCAGTCCTGTTTTGCATCATGTCTAGGAGGGGACTCCTGAGTACCACGGTCAGGAGTACCTACTAAAATGGACTAAGCTTAACAACTAGATTAATACATTAGTCATGAAGAGATTTTCCAGCTACAGGCAATCCCGTTACCTGGGCACGCTTGGGATCTGTAGCCTGCCGTCGAGTAGGGCACATTTCCAGCACACTGTCATGTGTTGCACCCTTCAAACTGCTTAAGGGTACATGCGTTTCCTGGACGATGTACCCACCTGAATTCAACCCTAATCTCTCGACCTGGGTGACCTGGATGGTCTGCAGGGCTTGTGGCTGTGGAATAATCTCACTGCATCTTGTTAGTAATTAGGCTTGTGACAACCCTAGTTAGTTAAAGTATCAAGCCGTAGTTTTTACTTGGCCGTGAAGTGATTGGATGGAGTCTAACCAGTCTAGTCTTGCCCTGACCCTGTTCTAGACTATTGAATGACCAGAATGCTTGTATTTATTTTACCGATAAATGGTGAGAATTCCAAGTTCTGTTCAGACGGAGGGTCATAATCCCGGTCCTTGTTTGGTTTACGGGTTGTAGCCTGGCTATCTGAATAGTTCCATGGTTATCTCGTCGTATATCATCCTGATATGTTTCCTTTTATTCCAGTTCTTATTTTTATTTATATCTTGTGCTGATTGCTGGTTTTAGTTCTTTTGTGAAGCCTCCTTTGTGGCACTTGCTCTTTCTGGGGTCTGACCCAGCTGGTTTTGTGTGGCCAGATTTCGGAGCAACTCCAGAGGATCTACCGACTTTCCAGCCAGATGGTGGCCACTAGACGGAACCCTGGCAACGAGTGGGTTATTTTTGGCTCTCCCGCTCTATTATAAAAATATTCTTTTGAGGCGTTTAGCCGACGAGCACCTGTTTAGCTCGATTGCACTTACTTACTGTCTGCCTACGGGCTGTAACATGATTGACAAATCCTAGGGTTGATCATGTATGACTAAACTCTTGCTAGTCCTAACATTTTGTAACGACTAGCTTCATGATCAGCTGAATATGTAATATTTGGGATGCCTTATTATTGTATATTTAATGATCATACATCTTGTGACTCTTACTTACTTGCTTATGATTGAGACACTAGGCTTGTTCATGACCTTAAGAGACTGTTGGCTTGTAGATAAACCCTCATGTATCCTAGACAGCCGCGACCGTAAAGCTAGATGGAATCCATTTCAATATACGTAGCTGGCTATGTCTGCCCCCGCTCTCCAGTATTCTGGTTCTGGGGCGTGACAGACTGAATTGGACAAACCGGGTCATCTAAAATCAATATATAAAATAATATTTAATTAAAATACTTTGAATAAGTTAATTCACAATTTGGTCTGGTTTTCCTAGTTTGGTCATTACCATGGCTAGGCTTCCCCCGGCATGGCTAGTACATTAGTCAAGACACACTGCTACATCTTCTGTGCCAAAATTTATGGTAGTCTTGTGTTCCAAAATTCAACAATGGCTAAGGTCTTTTCTAATGAAATAAAAATCATAAATTGCATAAATTAAATTTGAAGTCAAATAAAATAATAAAAAATAATTTTTGTAAAAAAATAGGGGTTTTACATCCTACCCAACTTACAATAATTTCGTCCTCGAAATTTAGGATTAATAGGGTAGTTAGGGTTGAGGAATAGGAAGAGTTCGTCAATACCAAAAATGCAATTAAATTTGGTGGAGGCGATAAAACGGCGTTCAACACCACCATGCCGTAGAAAATTGTGGAGTCGATATATACAAAAATATATCATGGTAATAGAATTGAATAAGGATCGCTAGTGTTGGTAACAAACTTTTGAATATCCAATTTAGAAGAACAGTAAGAAAATGAGTAGACCAAAGAAAATAAATTAGAAATTTGGGAGATGTGGTTCCTAGAGAGAAACTGGAGACTAATCGCCTCGATTGAGAGTTTGATTATTAAGTGAATGATTAGAATCATTCACGAGTGCTCAAGAACATTTAGAAGGGCACGATAATAATTCTAGGGTTGAGAAATGAGGAGTAGTTAAATGCGAGGATATAGCCACATGAGTCGGTCGGTGGCTATCTACATTCGTGTATAATTAACCGATTGGGCAACCAAAGATAATACCTTGAGCCTATCTTAGCAAGTGCAGTGCCTTGTCTTTCCAAAATAAGTAAAAGAGAAGAACAACAAAGGTTTCAAAGACGGCATTATCTATTGAGTACGAATTGCGGGATTCATAGGCGGCAAAAATAATTCAAAAGAGAATTGTCAAGGCGGTCGCGGATGATACTCTAAGACAAGTTTAACTATGTCTCCATCCACGTAGAATAATATGTGATAAACGAACCAAAGTGCAATAGGTTGATCAGACCATCATGCACCGGTTCTGATTAGACAATATGTTAGTGGGTGCACCCAATAAAATATGTCATGATCAAGCTTGATAACGAAATAAGCTTGCAAAACTGAAGCTACATTAGCAGCATGAGATAGTCAAAGTATGAGCAAGGGAGGTACTGATGCAGGAAAATTTAAATAGTCCAAGATCTTTTAAAATCAAGTCTTGCCGACGTTTTGGCCTATACAGTTATCCTAGTGTTTCTTCATTTATGGCTTGGTAAACTAGATAAGTAGGGTCTTTTGAATTTATAGTCTAAGTGAACTTACCAATGTGGTTCACAAGGAAAAATGTTTGTTAGGTGGTGAGGTATTCTACCAAACTTACAAGAATTAAACTCGTAATGGGATGGAATAATGGGTCAAGTAATCAAGATAACACTCAATTTTAAGCATTTAAAGAATTAAGTAGAACAAAATCACATATCGGGTCGAAAGAATTGAGTAGAGGATGAATCCCTATCCCTGGTCAAAAATATATCGGTATCGTGGTAAAGGTTATAGTTTAGCCATTTTGATTAAAAGATCATATCATGAAAATAGTGTACGAGACGTGTTTTAGTGGGACATGATATATCTACATGAAGGTGGTCTTGTCTGGGTCTTACACATGAAATTTGTTGGAAGGAAAAGCCTAGTGTTGGGCTCCAAATATCTAAGTCATGGTAAGGGACGCCAAAAGATCTAAAATAGAAAGTGGGAGTTCACGAGGTGATAATTAATGCCCAAAAAGAAGATCAAGTTAAAGCATGAAATAAAATTAATTAAAGAATCAAAAAATAATAATTTAGGAACACAATTCCGGAGAGAAGATAGTCTCCTAGATGAATACAGTTAAGGAACCATTAACTCATTATTCAAATTGCAAGTGGGTTAGAAGGTCGCAATTAAAAGATCTAGAATTGAAGGAAGGTCGAGTAAGTCAATATTTGGATATAGTCGCATAGTTTGGTAGATGACTAACAACACTTGTGTACATACTACTATCATGGTCATGAGTGATATGGCAATTAGTGTGGAATACTCAGTAGGGTTATCTTGGGGCCTACCATTAAAATTTAACTCAAGTTTCCTCCAAAAGTCTTAAAATTAAACTTTCAAAATACCACCAAAATTTGTATTCACTCCAAGCCGTTCAAATTCATCATAAAAATTTAAATCACTCTCATAAATCTCAAAGCAAATTTTATCACGTTACTACTAACCTTTTCCAAAAATTTAAAATTCCACTATTTAACACAAGAGTTCATAATTTACGAATCCATAAAAAATTTCACAATCAATCAAAAATTTAACACTCTAAAATTTTCTAATAACTCATAATAAAACTCTTAGCATATTAAAAGCAAGCTCAAAAATTAAGCTCAATGCTCTCATAAATTTTAACTTTTATTTATGCTAAGTTATTCCAACAAAATCACAACCTTTAAAAGGGTAACTTCCTTTAATCAATCAAAATAACTTTCCATCTCATCCTTCGAAATTCTCCCAAAATTTTAATATTAGCAATCTCTCATTAAACTAAATTCTCAAAAAATCTTATCAGTTAATTTTCTTTTACCAAAAATCTAAATAGATTTGTAAATCCTCAATCATAGTACACCATTTAAAATAAAAATTTCTCAAAAATCGTTTTCATAACTTTCAAATATTTTAAACCAAAATTCACCATCATTACTTCTACTTAAAATTCAAAATTTACTAAACACAAAAATAGCAAGTTGTACAACTCAAATTTAAATAATTTCTATGGCCATTTTTGAAAGCTAAGATCATTTTCAAACCAATTTTTTTTAATTGTGCAAAGGTATATAACTGTAATCCAATAAATCATCAAAACTCGAAATTCAAATAAATTTTATATTTGTTCCAAGATGTATATCTATCACCCAAAAATTATAAATATCACAATTCGAAAAGCAAACAAATTTTATACTTGTGCAAAGAATTATAACTATAACCCAATAAATCATAAATATCAAATCTCAAAAAGCCAATCAATTTCTTAAATCAATGGTATAAAGATTCTATCTCTTCTTCTTCTTCTTTTCCTAAAGTATCAATCCTATGGTGTTTACTATATTAGAAATCTCAAGATTAAAACCTTCCTTAGTAGTATCCTACTTTACAAAATACTAATCATTAAATCACACTTTAAAAAAAAAACCTTTTTAACTCAGTTGTAGTCTTAAATGTATTCCAATTGCCAATATAACCATTCTAGCCACGTGTTTGACCTATGAGCATATACTAGTGTAGTCATCTTCCTAGTTGACACTAAGAACGAAAATAAGAATCAACGGTAGAAAGGAATTGAGCAAGATGCAGTTCAAGGAGGTCGAACAAGAGTTCAGAATTTGAAGCCAAGGGAAGAGGTCAAGCTGTATGGATGAGATTCCTAGATTCTAATTCTATATGTTGCAAGCTCACATCGGTACAATTACGTAACCGAAGTGACAAACTGACCTGTATGGGCTACCACAAAAATATGTAATGCTCCAGTCCCACAATACCTAGGACTAGGTACGTATCCATGCCAGCTGCATACATACGAAGTATAATCCAATATATAAAACCATCGTATGTATGCATAAGCTGTGAAATGCAGTAATCCATGATACTAATCTCATCCACAATAAAAGAATCAATATAAAATATATATCAATGCTGGATTGTAATTTATACAAAAGTTGGGCGGAGACAAAGTCCACTACCAACTATCTCGAATAAAATATACAAGAAGGAATAGATGAAATAACAAGACGAGCCAAGTGCAATCATCTTCGAAAGGATGGAGAAGATCACGACCTTGGCTAAAACACCTGCAAAATCACAGAAGCACACACCTGGAGAGATAACCAGGTCTCTGAGACGTAACAAGATACAATAAACATGCCATATAAATACTGAATATAAAATATGCCACAATCAAAGAAAGTGACAAGACATAAATAAGGTAACCTAACCATACTAAAGTGATCATGCAGTTAAGAATAAGCCTTTCGTCCCATGAGCCCTGGCTGTAAATGGGATCTGGTATAGTTCCCAGTTGGGCACCAGAGACCTAAGAGCATGACGTTCAAAAATGACAGTGGACAACCTGAGAGGCTCATACCCGTATCTCCAGCGGAGCTTCCGGATTATAAGAGAAGTGCAATAGAAGCCCATACGACAAGGAAATGTTCTCCCCACCCAATGTACCTGTCAAGTCGCATCCACGACCATGTATCTCTACTAACTGCTAAGTCTCCTAACACGCCTCTATTAGCAGTTAACCCTAACGCATGCACATGGGGGATCAGCCCACACACCAGAACCTCTACATGCTACTCATCTCACACATCCTCGGGGTACAATGGTGTCAAGGTATATGCAATACACTACAACGGTAGTCTCTTAACTCTAAGTCCATATGCAATCAAAGGATATTAACAAAGTATATCTAATATCACTGTGCAGACAATAAATCAAGAACTGTAAGAACTGGAAATAATGAACAGTGATATTTAATAAAATGCAACTGAATATAAACAGTATAATGGCAAGGTATCTTGCTTGAGATTATGTGCAAAAGGGAATAATCCAGTAGCTCGAACAGACAAATAAACGAGGAAGGAAAAAGCCAAATCCCGCAGATGACTCCGGATGCTGCAATAAACATCACAAACGAGTTTGGAATATAAGATATGCCTAGGAAATGCCTGTCCAAAAGTTAAATTCTGGAACATGGGCAATTTCGTAATTTCGGGCCAAAACGATATCCGCCGTTGTACCCGCTTTGCACCGAAATACGTGCCAATATCTACGGTCTCTAAAGTCATCAAAATACATGTCTACGAATTTATTTTGATGAGACGAACCCAACGGTATGTCCAATTTTAGATTCCGGTGGGCTGTGCACAAAATCGCCCTTTGAGTGGGATTATGGGCCCGCCAAAATAGCGTTCCGATCAACGGTCTCAGAATCGGACCAAACTTGGCTCACAGGACCAGAAAAATATTTCGAGTCCAATGGCGCAAGTTTCATCGCGATATGATGAGCGTGCACAAAGTTGTGACTTAATTTGCAAAGGGTCGATACGGGGTATCTCGACGGATACATACTGATTTCGTCGCGCATATGCAACGAAATCGGGTTCCGTCAGTTCCTACATGTCGACAACATCCATACGCGCCTTTTGACGCATATAGTACGCGACCACGTCGCCCGGTTTGTCGGGGCGCACGCCGTATCGGAATTTTTAAGTTTTTTTAAAAACTAGTTTTCCGACAAACTTTAACAGCAGATTAATTCATGCACACAAATCGAAATACAGATCTACAAGGTATGTTTTGATCTCGGTTATATTGTCTATGAATGCCTTGAGTTAGTTTCTACGAATTTTTAATACACAGCAAGAAAGTTGGCCGACAAATTGTCGTTTAGAATTGGTTTTTAACAGTCCAGAAAATCTGAATTTTTTGCTAACTTCGGTTCGATTTTTCGAACAAGTTAAATGGTCTTGTTAAAATCAATCTGAAGGATATCGAAGAGGATTAAGTCTACTTTCCAGAACATTTTACGGATCGAAAATCGGAGTTACGAGCAAAAAGTTATGTCGTAGGGAAATAGGGTACCTTGAGTGGGAAAACTGCTCCGTGGGTGACGAGGGGCTGACTTCCGATGCTCCGTTCGTCGTGCACACAACTCCGTTGCTGGTGAAACGAACTTGTAGTTGAAGAGGGTATGTTCTGCTAAAATGTTCGTTTTGGGAGCCTAGGGTTTTGAGGTCTGTGGAGGAAGTTATATATATAACCAGTGGGGCAAAAATCCGAATACTACCATTACTACTAAAACTAATCCTATGGCCCACGGATTTTAGCACTTTGTGTAGGTAGCTGCTGTACGCAGCAACCATGGGAGGGGTGGGGCCCGCCCACTTGAGTGGGTGGTTTGTTTTTTTTGTTTTTTTGTTTTTGTTTTTCCTTTTTCTTTTCTTATTCTATTTAAACCTTTTCTATTTATAACCATGTATACATATATATATGCATATATCCATAAATTTCCACCATAAATCTTATTTAAAAATTTAAATACCAAATTAAATATTATCTACCCAATTATTTAATATATTTAAATATATCTACATATATATAAAATTCAAATCCCGATACATCAACTAAAAATAACAATGATATCTCTATAGAATAATCATGTTTATTAAATCTCCACCAATTTGAAATAAAGTTTAATATTATCTAACTATATATATGATGCATCTAAAATATATTTTTTTTCATATTACACTAACTACCCCTATGTTTTTGATTTATAACACGGGGTACCCCTGATTTAAACTATTTACACTAACTACCCCTCCCTTTAGAAAACGTAGGGGTAGTTAGTGTTATAATTTTTTTTATTTTTCCTTAAAGTAGGGGTACCCCGTGTAATAAACCAAAAACATAGGGGTAGTTAGTGTAAATAGTTTAAAAGTAGGGGTATCCCGTATTATAAATCAAAAACATAGGGGTAGTTAGTGTAAATAACCCCAAATTTAAATTGCCATAAAAGGCAACAATAATAATATCACATTAATATCAAATAATATCAACAATAATAAAATGTCTATTTAATTTTCACAAAATAACTTTAGTAATAATAAAATAATAAAAATTGTTCCAACGTGTGAACTTTACCACACACCCTCATCCGGGTCCAGAAACATGTACAATATTGTAAAATATTATTTAATAATAAAATACCAATAATTGTACAAATATTTAAATAATTAGAAATTGTACATAAAATTTTAAAATAGTTTAGGAAATATTTCTAAGTACATAAAATATGTCTACATGGCCACATTTGGTCACACTACCTGCTTACACGGGCTAAAATTTGGTTCGGGCCCAGTTCGGACTGAATTGGACAAATCGGGTCATCTAAAATCATTATATAAAATAATATTTAATTAAAATACTTTAAATAAGTCAATTCACAATTTGGTCTGGTTTTCCTAGTTTGGTCATTACCATGGCTAGGTTCCCCCGGCATGGCTAGTACATTAGTCAAGACACACTGCTACATCTTCCGTGCCAAAATTTATGGTAGTCTTGTGTTCCAAAATTCAACAATGGCAAAGGTCTTTTCTAATGAAATAAAAATCATAAATTGCATAAATTAAATTTGAAGTCAAATAAAATAATAATAAATAATTTTTGTAAAAAAATAAGGGTTTTACAGGGGTCTTATGCACGACCCGCACCCTAGAGTAAGGGCACGAGACGTGGGTACGTCCAGCCTACGCCGCAGTGTCGACGGTAGAACGCTGTCCTAGGTCACAACAACTAACAATTGAAGGTAATAACAGTTATACTCCCCGAATGGGGGTGACATAACAGAAATATAACTCAACCACAGCTAAGGTAGAACAGGTAAGATAGATTGATAATGAAACAAAACAATATCCAGAACAGAGAATCACAGAGATACAAATCAGAGTTCTAAGTGTCTAAAATAAATACATCTCAGAATATCTCAAGTCTAGAACAATAATCCCAAAATAGTAAGACAATCCTAAACTAATGGAGTGTCATCTACAGCTAATGGATCCTGCTGCTGGTCCAAATTCGGGTACTCATCTAGTGTGGCACCGTAGTACGTAGGGCAGAACGCCTCAGCCTCGTCCTCTGTAATATTTCAACAGGTCCAGTCAGGACGGGAACGAGCACATATCTCTCAACAGTTCATATCAGGTTAGGAGTATAAATCGTTGCAATAGAGTAAAATACAGGAAGTGCTGAATGGAAGTACAAGTAAAACAGGAGATATTTTGTAACTGGAAATAGATACATGATAGTAAAGACTGTAAGTGACTACGTGATTTAGAGTACAATATGGTTATGTAAACGGCTTAGGGGCACATGAATACAAATAAGGAGGCACATTTATACAGCTACTTGGGATAGTGTTCACATAACCAATTCTACTCACCCCGCCCCAATCAGTATACAAGGATCCATTCAAGTTACGTTATAAGCACATGAATACAACTAAGATACGTGAACTCATGTAATGAGTAGTACATGAGGCACGTGAAAGCACATGACAACATGTAAAAACATGAACTAGTACGAGTACAAGGAGTACGTGATGCACATGATAAAGTATATAAACATGTAATACCCGATGCACCCATAGAGGGATAACATCTCAGGAAGGGATCCATATAGTACTAATCCGTGAAGATACGTGTCAGCATCATGTAGAGTAATCTAGAGCATGAATATATCCAGACAGGTATGAAAAGATCAGAGAATGTACTCGCCTGCTATCTGAAAGTCCGAGATGAAAGTACTGTCCGAGGAGTGGTGTCTGGCTCCTATTTAGAACAGTACGAGTCACAACAAGTCCAGAATGATAATACAATGCAAATTAATGCATTCTACATGAAACTAGGTCAATCTAGACCAAAGTCAACTCTTGGTCAACTCTGGTCAACCCTAGAAGTCAAACTAGGTCAACCAAGTCTAATCTAGGTCTAACCAAACTATTCTAGGTTATACTATGACTAACAGGCAATACCATGCTAAGCCATGCCTTAGTCACATAACCAATTTTATCTATACACTATCACTCAATACCTCATGATACATCTTATTACCCAATATATATATAGCCTATCTCATACACATATACATTTCACACATTATATATATAACTAATATATATGTATAGGAACTAATACATCACAAGGCATATTATCTACACACAAGGAGTGAAAGGGAACTCATGATGTACTAATGTATATGTGTGTGAAAGGGAAGTGAGGGTGTCCAGAAATTTAGAAACAGTGTAAATATGCACAGGAATTCAGTTGCAATAACAATATGGTCCAAAACCATTTCAAGTTTATGAGTAATTCTCAATCTCAGGAAATGGGAACTATATCAGTTAATGAGAAGAAAGCATTGAATCAATATAATGTAACTAATGCTCTTGAAAAGAAAAGGAATGAAAATCAGTTTAAATGACAGTTAAGGAGGGTTAAACTCAGGTTGTTGTACTCATTCAACATCTATTTTGATAATGAACTCAGATGTAAGCAATCAAAAGGGAATCAATGTAACAGTTATTAAGTTGAAACAACTACTCTACATACCCATTTCCATATCATATATAAATCCTTAATCTCAGTTCAATGATACATTCTCAGGTTTTCAATCTAGTTCAGAAATCAAAATACCAATCCAACTTACATAATTCAGTTAATAGTTAAGGAACATGGAATAATATAGGGAAACAATTCAAAACTAAACAATGTGGTCAAGTATTAATCTCAGATTTATCCTACATGTAATGTAAGGAAATCATTTCAAGTGAACCATTCACAAAGTTAACTAAGGAAACCATCTCAATAAATTACATTAGCTAAAAAAAAAAAGAACATTATCGGGTTTAACTCTAACAAGAACAACAGTTCAAAATACCAGTTCAGTTTCCCCCAAGAAGTCCCAGGTTTGAATTTTAGTGATTCAAAAAGGAAAAGGAACAACATTGGTTGTACACAGGGAACCCAGTCAACATATTTCAATATAGGAAGAACTAAACTTCAGATTCAGTCAATGCAAAGGAAGGAAATCAAATTTGGTACACACAATGCAAAAACTGGAAATGTAATACTTCGAACCTCCATTCTCAGGTTATTACATGAATGTAAAGGAAATCAATTTCCAGATCTTAAGACAAAGGATTCAGGTCACATAATACAGGAAAACCAACTCAACATGAATACCAAAATCCCATCTCAACATCCCAAAGTCTAACTTGAATGCCAATTACCTAGCTAATATGGTATGTAACATGTAGGGATCAAAAATAAAGTTGAAAAAACATATCACAAGAGGGAATTAAAGGGTTTTGAATGACTAAATTTATATGTATCAGCACAGTATCAGAAATGCACTGCTCGACCAAAAATCGAGCCAAACATAATCATTAAACCCAAACAACATGTAACATAATGTAACAGGAGTTTAAACATCACATTTAGGATCCATTTAATCATTAAAACATAATTTAAAAACATTTAAAATCGAGTTAAACATTAGAACATACACACAGCCCACGCACGCACCAGTGTTTTCCTCGTGCACACAGAATAATGTGTCCGACACGACACGAGGACTCGTAAAACTTTGCGAGCCTCGTGTCAGTCAGTGTCCCTATCCCTACGCCAAAAATCACGTGTCGAAGTCGCGTGTCCAGCGTGCAGTAGCCCCCGAGTAGCAGGGGAGCAACAGTGCCGCGCGCGCGCACCTGCACTCACGTGTCCCGTGTTCCCCACGACTCGACACGACACACAAAACACCACACGACACTGGGAATCCTTATACGACACCTAGGGCTAATTTTCTATTCATTTAGAATCAAAAATGTCGAACGAAATGTCCTTTAAGACATTTCGTCGAACACCTAGATCTAACTCTGATACGTGTTCGATACGGACACGAAACGAGTCCAAAACCTAGGGTTAGCCTACCCTACAATTGGGTGAGGGCTAGGGCATCCCTAAAATGATTTTTGACAGAATTTAAGGGCATTAAATAGGATTATACCTATAGGTGTACAAGCTCCCAAAAAGCTCCAAAGAGAACGATCTCTCAAACCACCAAAAGCTCTCCAAATTGTTTCCTTCCTGTCAAAACTTATTACCAACAGCAAGAACACAGGAATTAGGCCCTATTGCAATTTATTTGAAGGAACTTGGAGAAGAAATGGATTTTCTAAGGATTTACAAAGTTGGGGACTCACCTCTTCCAAATGGCAAGTTTCCTAAAGAGGCAACCCTAGTTTTAAGAGCATATAAATAGGGGAGGGGCTGACCATAGAGGCTATTCAGAATTTCTAGGGTTAGGGCTTGGTTCAATGGGTGTGGGCTATGGGCCATTAAGCCTATTAGTCATAAAATGACTTGTGACTTCACAAGCCATTTCCATATCAAACTAACTCCTAATTTCACTAAATTAATCCCAATGAGTTCATCCTCATGAACTTAAGTCAACCTAGGTTCTCAAATCCTAATCTCTTAGTCAAGACCTAGGTTAGCCACTAGGTTAGCCTACAAGGTTAACTTGAGTCAAAGTCTCTAAAACACCAAAAACAATTATTCTAAAAATCACTCAAAAATCACATTAATTTTAAATAATAATAATAATTCAAATTAAATTCTAAAATTTTGAAAATGACCAAAATACCCTCAAGCTAGAAAAGTGGTAGTGACATCTTGTAGAAGCATAGAATTTCATGCGCATCTACGTGCTAGAATTCCTATGCACTTAACACAACATATGCCAGGGAGCTCAAACGAAGTACTTGGTACAGCAAAGAACAGCAAAAATATAGACATCAAAAGAAGATTTTTATTTTCATATAAAAGTCTATTACATGTCTAGAAACGGCTTTACAAAGGATAATTTCTACAAAAGGAAAGATCCTAAGACTACATCCAGGCGCAGCAAACTGCCATGTACCTTCCGCCAGGTGCATCATCTGCCAGACGCATCACTTCAGCTTCTCAGTCAAGCATATCTATTTTAGCGTCTCAGTTAGGCGCCTCATAAAGTCTCAGCATATGCGCTCCACTTCGATCTGATCAAGTGCTTCGGCTAAAGGAGCAGCTTTTAGCAGAACCAGAGTGGGTAGCCAACCTAACTCTAGCTGGAGGAAGAGCTTTCCAAAGCCCAAGGAAGGGAAGAGCACAGCAATTTCGATCTGTGGCTCTTCTAGAATAACGGAGGCGGGACTCGAGCATCCCGATCTTTGGATACAACAGGCATCTTCGGCCAGCCATAGAACACCGCGATTCCGACTTTTGGATGTAACAGTTACCTTCAAGTGCATGAACGAAGACAACTCTTCGCATCTTTACCCTCGGGAGCATATTGTCAACAGAATGTACTCGAGCAAATAAGTTCATTCGGGAAGACGTGAGAAAACGAGAAGCAAACTCTTTATTGCTGTTATTTATAGGTCGGGCAAATCAAACCTATGAGCCATGTGGCAGGATCTCCGAATCCCGTACAACAAATTTGCATTTATGGTAATGAATCTGATGCCTTGAATTCAGCCAAGTCAAAACGGCTATTTTAAGCACTTAAAGAACTCAATTGTCGGACCAATAAAGACACGTCATGCAAACGGATGTGCCAGTCAGATACGGCGTATCGTACAGACGCGCCCGTCAGTACCAAGCACCATGTATGGATGCGCCCAACAAAGCACAGATCTATGTATTCTAATCAACATGGGATCGTACGCCCAGTGGGGTACAAATCGACGTATCGCCCCACCAAGCAATTAATGCCAAAGTGACAAAATTGGCAGCACGTCCCCCGAGGACTGAACAGTTGGCAACTTTTATAGAAAACGAAGCGTTGCTGACGTCAGCATCATCATTACTTTCCTCCGACGGTTATATAGGAACGAAATCGTAAAGCAGAATACTCTAGAGGGGGGTGAATAGAGTAGGCAGCAGAATATTGCTAATTAAAAGCTTGTTAGCAGTTAGATCATAGATATAATAATAATCACAAAAAGTAAATGACAGAATTTAAAAGTGATCAGAAGGTAAATGCAAACACCGAGATTTATACTGGTTTCCCTCTGGTGAGGACTAGTCCAGTCGGAAGAACTCTAGCTTCCAATTGAATCCACTATTGGAAAATCCTGTAAGTTTTCATACGAAGTCCTTGCAACTTCTACAGACGGGAGCTTTGATATGAAGAACTCGTCCAACTTTAATTGTGAAGGGTTGAATCTTCTATCAAGCCTCTGATTACAATCACTCTGAAACTTCTAGACCGTACCGCACTGGCAAATTGACTAGAGGATTTTAACTGGATTGGGATTTGAAAATGAAAGCTTTTAAGAACTCTTTGGATGACTGAAAGCTTAAGAAGAGGGAAGATTGAAAGTGAATTGGTGTGTTTAAAATAATCAAAATGCTTCTCTATTTATAGCTTTTCCAAAGATAGAACTCTAATAGAATTCGGACATAATTCGGACAGAACTCTTTGTAACAACCCGTAACTGAAGGAAGACCAAGTTCAAAAACCCAACGTTCACTAACGTTCCAAATGGCCGAACTCTGGCCGAGTTCTTTTGAGGTTCTGCCAGTTTATTATTTGGAGAAAATAAATTTTGGCTTTTTGAACAATCCTTCAAGGGCTTTTTGTAATAAGAATATTTTGTAAAAACATGGGTCATTTGTAAAAGAATAGGATAGTTTTGAAAGCATTTTCGGATAGCCTATTTGCCAGTACGACTCGGTGTACAAAGTATTCCTAGACTCAAATAAAATAAAAATTACGTTGCTTAGCAGAAAGTACATCCGGAGAGGCAAACGGCTTCAGTCTTGAACATTGTTGATAACCAATGTTGAGCAGTGTCCAAAACGTCGTAGGTAACATCTGAGTTGACTTGCATTTATATCGAGACAGAGTTTGATCAATTATTAAAATCAGGTTTGACCATGACCAATGGGCCAACAATCTCTCCTATTTTGATAATTAACAAACCTTGCCAATATAACATCTAAGCTTGGAATCAAATCAAAATAGTAAAAAATTGTTCATATATCCTGTATTTAAAAATTATTCATATATCCTGTATTTTCACAAAGATGTTAGATCCTTATTTCTTCCCCGTTGTCACTTAGCAAAATAATTGCAAAAGAGAAAGCTCCCCCGCAATCAATGCATAAGTAACAAATAGTGAAGAAACACATAAAAAGAAATAATCATGACAGATGGTAGAAACAGTAAGAAAAATAGAATAACAACACAGGCATGTATTTGTCTCAGGAAGTATGTAAAGAATAAAGCAACATAAATAGATAGTGCTACAATAAACTGAAACAAATAGAGTGCTGAATAATAGACTAAGATGCCAAAACTGAGGCATAATAAAAAACAACCATGTCCATGAATAGTCACATAAGAAAAAGTACTGATAAAATCTACAAAGTACTGATAAAATCTTGGAATGTCGGAGCATTTTCAAGTAAACACAAGACAAAAGGTAACAGTCTCAATAATCTAACATATCAAAACTCATCATCATCATCATCATCAGCTACAGCACCACCATGTCCAGAAGGACCAGCTCTAGAAGCACCAGCGCCAGAAGTGCGAGGAGTGGCGCCAACGGAAAACTCACCGACATAGTCTCGAGGAGGGGCACGAGCAGTACGATACCAATCATATGCGTTGCCTGGTTGGAACAAAGAGTGTACCACCTCATCGTCAATACGGTAGCCAGAAACAGAAGGGTCTCTAGGCAGAGAGCTTGCAGAATATCCCGTTTGCGCAAACCTCAGATCGGCGAAGGAGTTGGCAATCGCCTGGAACCGAGTCACATCACGAAACTCGTATTCCCTAGAGGTCTCAACATAAAAAGACTGTAGATCTGATAAGTGCTGATGGATACCCTCAAATGTCATAGGGTAGGAATGAGGAGGAACAGGTGCTGTGGGATCAGTGGGAGTAGGTGCAGTGGATGGAAGAACTGATGCAATGCCACGACGAGAGAGTTTGAGAAACTTGGGCTCGAGGTCGACATCACAAGTAGATAAATCAGTATCAAATCTCTGAAAAATACGAGGAATGAGCATCGCATATGACAGGTTGCGGTCTCTCCCGCCACATCTATCCATCATCTGAATAATAGTCTTAGGGGCAGAAAAAGGAATCCCCTTAAGAATATGATAAAGAGAAGAAAGCTCAAGTGCAGTTACATCATCTTTAGAAGTCGATTTAGGAAGTAAGGTGGAATAGATGATGCGATGTAATTCGTAGTTAAACAAGTTCAAGTTAATAGCCTTGAACTTTCCAGGAAGAACGCGTGCAGGCGCACAAAGTTCATTCTTGAAACTAACGAGTGTAGTGCCATCGGAAAAATCAAAATCAGTGATGTCATCTAGCGGGGCACCTTCGTTTGGAATACCAAGGATTTCTGCCAACGTGTCATCAGTGAATTCGATATCAATTCCTCCGACACGTGTCCTCGCTGTAAAAGTGTCTAACAAGAAATTACAGTAGAATAATCTAATAGCATTAGTGGTAATGGGGAATTGTAAGGTGACAAAGTGTTGTAACCCTAATGCCTCAAAATAAGGACGGTGATCCGGAAAGATAGTCCACTTGATCGGTGATCCGGTGCAAATAGTACGCATGTTAAAATCAGCGTACCACAATAACGCTTGATCGAATATTTTAAAATAAAACTCATCCGACGCACCATCGTTCGATTGGACTGAATAAAAGAGGCAATCCGTATACGGATCAGAAGACGATGCCTCTTTACTGGCGTGGGTCTTCTTCCTCTTGAAGGGATTGAACTTAGGCATTCTTTCCCAAAAATATCTATAAACCCTAAGTATTAAAAAGTGGTGGAAGAAGGGATTATACCTTCCAAGAATCGGATATGTTGTAGAGGACGACGATCTCCGCACTAATCCAAAGTTTTGGAGAGAAACACCACACGAATTGGGAGAACAAAGAGGGAGTAGAACTAGGGTTTTGGAGCGGCGGAGCTGCTGTTGAAAGGATTTTTGGAAGTATGAAGAAGAATGAGGCCTCGGGTTGCTGCTGTTATATATAAACACCCAACCGAACTCTGGCCGAATTCGGACCGAACTCGGACCGAATTTGCCTAGGGTTGCCTGGCTATATATATATATATATATATATATATATATATATAAAAGCAAATGGGACCACATTCTTTTTTATTAATTCGTTTCAAATGCTTAATTCACAGTTTAGTAATTTTAAATCTAAAAATAATATAATTAATATTATTTTATAAATTAATATTTTTTACTCAGTATCTGTCTCAGATTAGCTGTAGGAGTACTGTCCCAGCTAACGGAGGTTCACCGGAGAACTCTTGAGTACCGCTTCACTTCGACCGTAGTCGTGGTGACAGACAGACTCTTTTTAGGCTTGTCTCGAAAACAGTTTATGAGTATCGAATAAATAATTGATAAAACAAAATTAATTAATATTATTGATATCTAAAATTCCTAATTCTCGACGTAAATAGTTGAAACGATCTTCCGCTAATGGTTTTGTGAATATGTCAGCTAATTAATTCTGTGTGTCTATGTATACAAGGTCTATATCTCCATTTTGTTGATGATCTCTAAGAAAATGATGTCGAATCTCGATATGTTTAGTACGAAAATGACATATAGGATTCTTAGTCAAATTAATAGAACTAGTATTATCACAAAAAATGGGTATATGTGTAAAATATAATCTATAGTCTTCTAAGGTTTATTTCATCCATAAAATTTGTGTACAACAACATCCTGCGGCGATATACTCAGCCTCTGTTGTTGACAATACAACAGAAGTTTGCTTTTTACTAAACCAAGAGACTAGAGCTTTTCCTAAGAAATGACATGTGACGCTGGTGCTTTTTCTATCTACTTTGCATCCGGCAAAATCAGCATCGGAATAACCAGTTAGGTCAAACGACGTAGTTTTGGGATACCATAAGTCGAAAGAAGAAGTGCCTTTAAGGTATCGAAAGATACGCTTAACTGCGCACAGATGTGATTCCTTAGAATTGGCTTGAAAATGAGCACATAAGCAAATACTAAACATAATGTCTGGTCGACTGGCAGTTAAATAGAGTAAGCTACCGATTATACCTCGATACTTACGTATGTCAACAGGTTTACCTTGTTCATGAATATCAAGCTTGGCTGAAGTCGCCATTGGAGTGCTAAGGGGCTTTGCTGCTTCCATGTCGAACTTTTTTAGTAGATCTTTTGTGTACTTAGCTTATTTATGAACGTCCCATTGCTAGTTTGTTTGATTTGCAGTCCGAGAAAGAACTTCAGCACTCCCATCATGCTCATCTCAAACTTATTCTGTATACACTTTGAGAATTCTTGACACAAAGATTCATCAGTAGATCCAAAGATAATATCATCTACATGGACTTGAATCAAAAAAAAATTATTATTCAAAGACTTTATAAACAAAATAGTGTCAACCTTTCCCTTTGAAAAACTATTATCAAGTAGAAAAGAGCTTAGACGATCATACTAAGCTCGAGGGGCTTGTTTTAAACCGTATAAAGCTTTCTTCAACTTGAAAACATATTCAAAAAATTTGAAATCAGTAAAACCGGGTAGTTGAGCTACATAAACCTCTTCTTTTATAAAACCATTTAAAATGCACTTTTGACATCTATTTGAAATAATTTGAAATTATGAAAACATGCAAATGCACATAACATGCGAATGGATTCTAATCTCGCAACTGGGGTATAAGTCTCATTGTAGTCGATATCTTCTTCCTGATTGTATCCTTGAGCTATGAGTCGAGCCTTATTGCGAGTCACTAAACCATTCTCGTTCAGTTTATTTCGGAATGCCCATCGGGTGCCAATGACCAGATGATCAATAGGCTTGGGAACAAGTTCCCAAACTTGATTCCGTTCAAATTGGTTTAATTCCTCTTGCATAGCATCTATCCAAAAATTATCACTACATGCTTCATCAATATTTTTGGGTTCAAACTGAGATACAAAAGCAACACAAGAAGCTATATTTTTATTAGAGGAGCGAGTACTTACACCCTTGGTAATCTCACCAATTACCAAATCCTTTAGATGATCAGCCGTGAACTTCAATCTTTTTGGCAGACTCCGAAGGTAGCTGGTTCCTGGACCTTCTCTAGGAGGATCAGCTGGTGCTTTGCTGGGTACATTGAGATCTTCGTCATTGTCATCGATTGTCGTTTGATTTAGTTCATCAAAGGTGACATTGATCGACTCTTCGATGATCGTAGTTCTTTTGTTGAAGACTCTGTATCCTTTGCTTTTGCCCGCATAACCTAAAAATATACCTTCATCGGCCTTTTCGTCAAACTTTCCCAAATTATCTTTAGTATTAAGAATAAAACATTTACAACCAAATATTCTAAAATATAAAACTGATGGAATCCTATCAAACCATAACTCAAATGGAGTCTTCTTCGATTTGGGTTGAATTAGAACTCTATTGAGAACAAAACAAGCTGTATTGACATCTTCAGCCCAGAAATACTTGGGTAGACTAAACTGGTTTAATATTACTCTGGCCAATTCGGATAGAGTTCTGTTCTTACGTTCCATAACTCTATTTTCTAGTGGAGTCCTCGGGTAGGAGAATTCGTGTATAAAACCGTGTGTGTCATGAAATTGCTCAAACTCTGCATTCTCGAATTCGCCTCCATGATCACTTATAATACGAGTGATCATGTTACCTTTTTTATTCTGTACTTTCTTGCAAAAGGTGACAAATTCCGATAATGCATCATTTTTGCGTGTCAGAAAGTATACCCACGTGTATCTAAAATAATCATCTACAATTACAAAAGCATATAGCTTACCTCCGAGACTAGCAACTCTGCTAGGACCAAAAAAGTCCATATGTAGTAATTGTAGAGGTCTAGTAGTACATACAGCATTTACTGATATAAAAGAGGATCGAGTAGCTTTGTTCTTTTCATATTGACTGCATACCGCATCCTTCTTGAATGTAATGTCCGGTAAACCGCGTACAAGCTTCTTTGTGGATAATCTGGAAATAGTATCCATATTTGTATGACCGAGTCTCATATGCCACAGATGACTCTCATTGCTTTTAGCCATTAAACATCTACCTGAAATGTTAGTTTCTTCCAACAAATAGAAAACATATATATTGTCTTCTCTAATACCTTCAAATATAGTATTACCAGTTGAACTATCAATAATAGTACATTTGTCTTTTACGAAGTTAATACAATAACCATGATCAGCTAAATGGCTTATGCTGAGCAGATTATATTTCAACTCAGTAACAAGATAAACGTCTTTAATTACTAGATAAGGAGCTTTACCAATATCACCAATACCAATTATATACCCTTTTAAATTATTCCTGAAGGAGACATATCCTTCTTTATTCCTCTTCAACAGTGTTAAGAATAATGAAGCGTCACCGGTCATGTGCCGTGAGCAACCGCTGTCGAGGATCCATTTGCTCCTAGCATATGAAGGGTGTCCCACCTGATAGGATGCCATAAAGCATACATTTGCAGCATCTTCTGATTGTTCATCTTCTGAGTCGCTGGCTTCACTTTCATGCCATATGCTGGTATTGGCATACTTCCGAGATGTTGATCTCTTCAGGTTTCCTTTCTCGTATCTGTTGCTCTTCTTGCTTGTTGATGTGTTTGTAGGACAGTCCTTCTTCATGTGTCCTTTCTTCTTGCAGCCATAGCAGACAGCATCATTTTGATACCAGCTGTTGCCACCATTATTCTCTTTTGTCTTCTTCTCATATCTCAAGAATCTTTTGAATTTTTTTGCAAGGAGTGCTTGATATTCAGCATCAGATTCACTGTTGTCTGAATCATCTTTAGTAGATCTTTTGTGCTGAGCTTTGAAAGCAATAGTCTTCTCCTTTGGTGCAGGTTCTTCAAAGTCTTGTAGCTCTAGTTCATGAGTGAGTAGCTTATCCACGTACTTTAAGTGTCATAGTAGTAAGGTCGTTTCCTTCAATGATTGCAGTAGCCTTCGGAATTCAGTTCTTTGTAAGTGCTCGCAGGAGTTTGCGAATCTTTTCATGGTTACTGTAATTTTTGCCTAGGGAGGACAAAGGATTTATAATATCCAAGAATCTTTCGAACATCTGAGTAACTGTTTCGTTGGGCTTCATCTTGAACGCCTCATACTCTTGAATAAGTCTGATGAACTTTGATTCTTTGACTTGAGTTGTGCCCTCATGTGTGACTTCAAGAAGTTTCCATACTTCATTTGCAGTTGTGCAGATAGACACCCTGTTAAATTCAGTTCTATCTAAAGCACAAAATAAAGCGTTAATAGCACGTGCGTCAAGACTGGCCTTTTTCTTTTCTTCCTCTGTATATTTGTCATGTGATTTTTCAGTTAAAACTCTATCAACATTTATACGAGGTGGCTTTTTATAGCCATCAATAACAATAGACCATAAATCAAAATCAAGAGATTTTAGAAAGAAACTCATACGTGTTTTCCAATAGGTGTAGTTTGTGCCGTCAAACAGTGGAGGTCTGTTTGTGACTTGGCCTTCACTTGTGAGTTTCACAGTTGCCATGTGTAATGCTGTGATCTATATAAAATTTAATATAACTGCTGTTTTACCTTGCTTTACCTGTATAACCTGCTCTGATATCAATTGTAGGAACAAAATCGTAAAGCAGAATACTCTAGAGGGGGGTGAATAGAGTAGGCAGCAGAATATTGCTAATTAAAAGCTTGTTAGCAGTTAGATCATAGATATAATAATAATCACAAAAAGTAAATGACAAAATTTAAAAGTGATCAGAAGGCAAACGTAAACACCGAGATTTATACTGGTTTTCCTCTGGTGAGGAATAGTCCAGTCGAAAGAACTCTAGCTTCCAATTGAATCCACTATTAGAAAATCCCGCAAGTTTTCATACGAAGTCCTTGCAACTTCTACAGACGCGAGCATTGATAAGAAGAACTCGTCCAACTTCAATTGTGAAGAGTTGAATCTTCTATCAAGCCTCTGATTACAATCACTCTGAAACTTCTAGACCGTACCGTACTGGCAAATCGACTAGAGGATTGTAACTAGCTTAGAATTTGAAAATGAAAGCTTTTAAGAACTCTTTGGAAGACTAAAAGCTTAAGAAGAGAGAAGATTGAAAGTGAATTGGTGTGTGTAAAATGATCGAAATGCTTATCTATTTATAGCTTTTCCAAAGACATAACTCTGACAGAATTCGGGCAGAATTCGGACAGAACTCTTTATAACAACCCGTAACTGAAGGAAGACCAAGTACAAAAATCCAACATTCACAAACGTTCGAAATGGCCGAACTGTGGCCGAGTTCTCCTGAGGTTCTGCCAGTTCAATATTTGGAGAAAATAAATTTTGCCTTTTTGAACAATCCTTCAAGGGCTTTTTGTAATAAGAATATTTTGTAAAAATATGGGTCATTTGTAAAAGAATAGGATAGTTTGAAAAACATTTTCGGATAGCCTATTTACCAGAACGATTCGGTGTACAAAGTATTCCTAGACTCAAATAAAATAAAAATTATATTGCTTAGCAGGAAGTACATCCGGAGAGGCAAACGGCTTCAGTCTTGAACATTGTTGATAACCATTGTTGAGCAGTGTCCAAAACGTCGTAGATAACATCTGAGTTGACTTGCATTTATATCGAGATAGAGCTTGATCAATTATTAAAATCAGGTTTGACCATGACCAATGGGCCAATAGGTTACAACCCACGTGGCCGACCAACCACTCGCATGCGCCTCAGCAGCCATACGCCTGAAGATTCGCTTGCTCCTCAAAAGCCATGCGTCCAGACTGGTTCATAACTCCTGAAGGTTACAAGCCAATGTCTTCTCATGCGCCCAATCCCAGGCACATCCTATCAAATTACCCTCTACCAAATCCGGGATCTTTGAACTACGAACACGCGCCATGTGTCCTTTGACTCAATTCAGCCTATGAAAGGGTGCTAATCATCGAAGATCTCAGCAACTGAAAGATCCTCTCCCTTGCTACGTGCCAGCCCATAAATGCAGCATGAAGGATTCAACCCATAAATGATGGTGCATCATCCGTGTGCCTCCTACAGCTTCAACCGCGTGGCGTCACCACGTACAGACGCCTCCTACATATGCACGCATGAGCAGCCTAACCTGCTGTTTATAAATAGAGGGATCATTTTCTTCTTCCACACACACACACACACAGAGGGACAGACATATACGGAGACACTCAACGTCTTCTTCCTCTCCACAAGCTCCAGTACCTAGAGCAACTCAGACCTTCAGATAACCGAGAACCGTCATCAGATGGTCAACGGAGTCAACGTATTACCCCTCGCTCCATCGACACAGGACCCAGCTATAAATAAAAGTGTACTCCTAGGACTACATCTAAGTCCTATATTGTAACACTGTTTTGTTTGTAATTGAAATTGTAATAAAAAGATTTTAATGGCAAACAACCATATGATACTGACACATTAATGATACGAGGTTTATATGATAATTAGTGGTATTGAACTCGTATTAGCATTCTAGATTTCTTTATCAGTATTGCTATTACTTTCGATATGACTGTACAGACTTGATATGGCTAGATTCTAGACATAGAGATTGGGAAGAACTTGACTACAATATCCGACCTATTGTCGTGTGGCTCATTGTTTGGTGACCTTTATCTCTGTACCAGAGTAAAGGATTATCAATGTCGAGAATTAATTATCTTTGGTGCCACGACACGGTACTGGAGACAATATCCTGTTGAGGTGCTAGTGAGCCTTAGTGGAAGTGGTCTGGTATTTTAGAAAAGTATTTCACTTGCATTGCACATAGACGGATACAGTAGATTGCCTTAGTTCATATTTTTATTTTTGTACCTTGGCATGTATATTATGCACCTTGCTAGTCCCCTAAGGACCTAGCTATTTTCTAGGCATAGACGAAGCTAAAAACTACCCAGAGGTTTACGGTTCGGGAGCTGAGACCAGAAGCGTATCGGCACAGGAGGACGAGATGGTGCCAGAGGAATTCTCGTGACCATGTTACCTTCATATTTAGTCTTGCTACATTATTTCCTTTTCTTTTCATCAGACTTGTAGTTGATTTGTACTTTGTTTCTATCTCTATGGTCTCAGGATGTTTTACCCGCACAGACTTCATTACTTTTATTGCTGGATATTTGAGACATTTCCTTCTTTATTCTAGATCTCTTTGTGGACTCTGTGGATGTGATTAGATGTATATACCTGTGGATTGTGTTGTATTTCTGGGTGTTATCATGATTTATAGCTTAAGTATTTTTCTAATAGGCTTGTTGTGTAGCTTGGCCCATTAGTGAAGTGCTGCTGGCATGTATTCGTGTTTCTGGTTCTACGTATTTTGGGACTAGGGCATTACAGTATGCCAAGATCAGGGTCGACCGTCTGCTCATAGTAAGTGGTACAAAAATCCTTGAACTCATCACCTAAAAATAGTTTTATCCAATCAGGATTGGAACAAGCACACATATGACAAGCTATTCGAGACATAGTAGAACTTACAAGACTTGAAAATAGCATATGAGGATTTGAACTAGAAAATAACAGGCAACATGGTATAGTAGAAAAAGAACAGGCAATTCTATGATGAGATATAGCAACTAGAAAGTAAATATGTAAAGCATGGTAACATGACACGTGGTGAAGAAACAAGATGAACAACTGAAACAAGAACTATCTACTTGTGTTGAAATATCGAGTTCGACATGTCAACGATTAGGGGGTAAATCCGGTACCCCGTACTTGTCGTGTGTGGCTGCTATCAGTCACGATCATACAAATGGGATGGAATGGATAGTTTACACATCTACTAAGATATTTCCTCGCCTGACTATGAATAAAATCCATGACACTAATTCCAGTGTTACGAGCGTTTCAGCAAGCAGAAGAAGCATATGTATAACATGTAAATGAAGAACTATTAGAATCGAAAGCAATCAATATATGTTCTTGCCTGTGGTCCTGAGCTGTGGGTACGGGTCAGGTGCTGAGTCAGATTCCAAAGAATCTATATTATGAATTATTTCGAATCAATAAGTGATTTAACCAAAATAAATCTATATTTAATCGTTGTTGATTACCCTTATATTTCTAATGTTTTTAACGGCTTGGGTTGTCTACCCCTTCCTTTTTCCTACTGTTTACAACTTTGAAGATTACTAATTCCTTTTTGGCCTATCTACTAACATCTAACTACTTACATACTTCCTACATACATTCCTATTTATCCCTTTGAAAGCAACTTCCCTGCTACACTCTAACATGTATTTGGTTTTAAAATTACATACGTATGCAACTTATCAATACTCATTCACATTCGACTAAGGCAACATTATAACTCATACCCATGGTTCAGCTACTGCCCCGAATTCTTTACCCAATTGTATATGTCACTGGTTCTTACCACACAAGATGCATTCTAGGAGTTTTATCACAACACATGTCTGTGAATGACTTTCACTGTTAGCTGACACAATACTGTCCCCAGTTGGGTATCATGATACATGACCAACTGGACAATGGTACACTCACTATGCTTTCCATATGCACCTAAAATACTGATAATAACTAATACTCATTCCTAGACCCAACTGACATTGGTTTTTGCCCCACTATAATTACATGGGCATGACTTGGCTTTTCTCTACTGCATGTCACAAAAATATGTTATATGGGTGGCTATAATTATTAGCACTTGCATTACATGGGTAATCCTATCTTCCTTCTTGAACTTGACGGATACTAGACCTGCTTCGATGACTGATGCTTAATGGCTTAGCTACTGGTATATCTCTCATGTACATGCGCTAGCCGAATATTCGGAGTATCTTAATTCTCTACCTACTCGTTACAGCAAGACTGCTGTACACCCCACACACACCCCAGTTAATGATCCCCTCTTCTATGCCATATCCTGACTGCTAGGCAACTACGCAAGGATACCCTTCACTGATCAACATATATCCGAAACCCTCGTGCACATATGCATAAGAATTCTTGGTTGCACACCAAACTGGATACTTATACCTGGCTTCAATCTTTAACTATATATATATATATATATTTATATATATATATATATATATATATATATTTTTATATATATATATATATATATATATATATATATAAAAAATATATATATATATATATATATATATATATATTTTTATATATATATATATATATATATATATATATATATATATATATATTTATATATATATATATATTTTATATATATATATATATATATATATATATATATTTTATATATATATATATATATATATATATATATATATATATATATTTTTTTTTTTTTTTATATATATATATATATATATATAAAAATATATATATATAAAATATATATATATATATATATATATATGTATATATATATATATATATATATATATATATATATATATATATATATATATATATTTATATATGTGTGTGTGTGTATATTGTATATATACAATATATATATATATATATATATATATATATATATATATATATATATATATATATAAATATATATATATATATATATATATATATATATACATATTTAATATAGATGATTAGGAAATCGGATTGCGCAGCCTCTGTCGCCCTCTAAGCCCTAATCCATTTTCTACCGACACCGGCGTGGCCGCTGGCCGGCCGACGTCCAACCGGGCCACCTGAACCTCTTGGTCGGTGGTCCCATCTGTTTGATCTTGTCTAGGGTTATGGCGACCAAGTCTTTTGCTGAGGCGGTGATGGGGCCTCCGGCTTCCGCCCTCCCTCCGCGAACAATTACTTCCTTCAAAGGTGTTCCTGCAATTTCCTTTTCTGTAGAGGAAGAAGCTTCCCTCTCTGATCCACTACATTTTGCGTTAGTGGGGAAGTTCTCCCACGCTCGACCTCCGATCGAGATGATACGGAAGGCACTTTCTGGTTTCGAGTTCTCTGGCTCCATTAAGGCGGGCGTCATCGATGAGAAACACGTCCTGATCCGGCCATCCACTGAGGTGGATTTTCTTCGACTCCGATCTAAGGAAGTGTGGTATATCGCCCGCGCTCCCATGCAAGTTTTCAAGTGGGATCCCGATTTCTCCCCCAACCACGAATCACCAAAAGTTCCCGTCTGGGTTACGCTACCGAACCTTCCTCACCATCTCTATGCGAAGGAGGCTTTATTCGCTATTGCTTCAGTTTTTGGGAACCCTCTTAAAATTGATAAAGCAACGGCGGAGTTATCACGACCTAGTATGGCTAGATTATTCATGGAAGTAGATGCTTCGAAGCCACTTCAACGTCGCATCAGGATTAATTTGCCAAGTGGTAGTTTTTAGCAGTTGATTGAATACGAATACTTTCCTCTTTATTGCTCTCACTACCGTCACCATGGCCATGCAGTCGACAATTGCAAGATTAAACAGAAAGACAAAGGGAAAGAACCCATACATGAAGATCCTGCTCCCCGAACCCAGAAAACCCCGACAGTGACTCACATACTCCAACGTGAAGTTATTGGTACATCCAACACTCAGGTTGATCATGTGCATGCATCACCTACTCACCTGGAGCATCAAACCCAAGAGGATGACCGTCAACCACTCAGTTCAAATACGGAAGAAATTTTAGCCCCCAACCTTGATGGGACTGCTCCAGTCATCCATGATGACGATGGGACTGTCCCGGTTAGGGAGCCGGAGACTGAAAAGGGTTTGGCCCTCCTTAATGAGGGTGGGGAAAGTTTTACTACAGCGGATGCCCATGACGAACCTAGCACGCTGGAAGGAGATGCCGCTGCTAGAGAAGGGGATGAAGTCGGTAGCGAAGGGGTTGCAGTCGATAGTGAAGAGGAAGGGGAGATATGTAGCTGGGCCGATGAAGCTGATACGGCACAGGATAGGGAGAGGAGGTCGAAAGAAGCTGCCCTACCACCGTCTGCCCAATCACCATCGCAGGCGAGGAGGAAGAAACTTCTGGAGCCGACGGACCGTATTCTCCGTTCAAAAACATCCAACATTAAATCCGGTAAACCACAACCCCTCTCAAATGCTTAACAATCTTTGTTGGAATATTAGAGGGGTGGTAAATAAACTGGCTTTTAAAAGATTGAAGAACCTTTGTTGGGTGAACAAGGTTCAGTTGCTTACTGTGATTGAGCCGAAATTGTCGAATTCCCAACTAACTCAGTATAAACTTAAGCTTGGTTTTGCTTCGGCGGTGTGCAACAGTCGAGGAAACATTTGGGTTATGGCTAGGTCTGGTTGTCTACTATCCATACTAGATGATTTTGATCAAGCACTTACTGTTTCTTTTCAAAATGAGCTCTTGCCTACGCCAGTTATGTTCTCTTTCATCCATGGCCATAGCAAGAAGGAAGGTCGCCGTGATCTTCGAGACAGGCTGCTGTTTATTCGGATATTGCACTGTCTTCCATGGGCGGTGGGGGAAGATTTCAATGCAATATCCCTCTTGGATGAGAAAGTTGGTGGGAGGGATCCATGTATGATCTCTATTCAGGATTTTGTTAATTTTCAATTAGCTGCGGGACTAACGGAGTTACCATAATCTGGAAGCAAGTATACTTGGTTCAAATCTAAGGAGGGAGAAAGACAAGGCTCTAGGCTGGACAGGATGCTGGTGTCGAGCGAATGGCTTCGAATGGCTCCTCTAGCCATGGAGGATCACTTAAACAGGATGGAATCTGATCATGCTCCACTTCTCATTAAGTTCATTTCCTAACAGAATGGTGGTCGTCGTAGCTTCAAATTCCTAGCTTTTTGGGTTAATCATGCAGATTTTATGCAGGTGGTTGAACATGCTTGGTGTTCGGTTACACACCCCAATAGGCTCGTTAGTGTTTGCTTGCGTATGACTGCTTGCAGGCATGCCTTATCTACTTGGAGTCATCGAGCGTTTGGCAATATATTCCAGGAAGTTTCTAAGGCGGAGGATCAAGTACTTGCAGCGGAGTTGGCTTTCGACAGTGACAGGTCCAGTTTGAACCAGACATCATTGAAGAAAGCTACTGCTATGTTGAAACAAAAGCACTACATTGTTGATTCGTTCTGGAAGCAGAAAGCACGCCTCAGATGGGATGTTGAAGGTGACCGCAACACAAAATATTTTCATAATTGTGTCAATAACAAGCAGTACAAATTGCGTATCCACCACATCCTTGATGCAAATGGTGTCCGTACGGAAGACCTTGGGGATATACAGCGGGTGGCTAATGAGTACTATGAAGAGCAATACAAATGTTGTACAACGGGTGCGGATGAGGAGCTTATGCAGGCAATCCCTAATCTTGTTACATTTGAGGACAACAATATGCTTACTGCTACAGCGTCTAGGGAGGAGATACTTGATACACTCAAGAGTATAGACGCTGAGAGTGCTGCAGGATTGGATGGCTTTACTGCTCTATTCTTTGTTAAATGCTGGGACATTATTGCTACTGATATTGTTGAGGCCGTCTCTTTGTTCATGGATGGTTTTGAGCTGCCCAAAGCTATTACAAGCACGGCTCTGGTATTGATCCCTAAGCATAATAATCCCACTTCGATGTCGGACTTCAGGCCGATTAGTCTTTGTAATGTGCTGAATAAAATTATATCGAAACTGTTAGCACGAAGACTGAGTGCCATCCTCCCTAGATTGATATCATTGGAATAAAGTGGTTTCGTGCAGGGAAGGGAAATTGTTGATAATATCCTTCTTGCGTAGGAGATGATTAGCATGATGAACACGAAGCATCGAGGGGGCAATATAGCTATAAAGCTGGATATGACCAAAGCCTATGACAGGTTAGACTGGGGTTTTCTTATGTCAGTTATGAGGCGGTTTGGTTTTGATGAGAAATGGATTAGTTTGATTTTCAGACTAATTAATAATATATGGTATTCAACAATCATCAATGGTGTTCCGTCTGGATATTTTAAGGCTTTCAGGGGAGTTCGCCAGGGTGATCCCCTCTCTCTAGCTTTATTCATTCTTGCTGCTAAAGTCCTCTCGCGTAACCTTAATTTACTGCTGCAGAACAAGTCTTTCTCTCATTATTATGCCCCTAGCGGATGCCCAGCGATAAGCCATTTGGCTTTTGCTGATAATATATTGATATTGTCTTTAGGGGATGTCTGATCTGTTCAGTTAATATATGGTCTTCTGCGCCGCTATGAGCTTGTCTCGGGACAGCAAATCAATGCGGCCAAATCATCAATTTATGTGCCTCAAGCTTTTGAGAGACAAGATGAGCTTAGAGCCATTACGGGGTTCGGGATTGCTGCTATACCTTTCACATATCTTGGTTGTCCGATGACGGTGGGCATGAGGAGTGCTACCATATATGATGATCTTATCCAAAAAGTAAGACGGTGACTCGAAGGTTGGCAGCAAAAGATGTTATCATATGGAGGTAAGTTGACACTTATTAAATCGGTGCTGACTTCAATTCCTATGTATACATTCGAGGCCTGCAATCCGCCACAAGCTGTTCTTAATCGTCTTGAAGACATGTTCGTAAGATTTTTTTGGGGCTCCGTGGAGGGCTTTCAGATGCATATATGGTCAAGTTGGCCATCCATGGCGAGGCCTATTGTTGAAGCTGGTCTGGGCGTGTGAAGCTTACAAGAAACGATGAATGCATTTACTGTCAAGTTGTGGTGGAAGTTGAAAACTAGAGATGGCCTGTGGCAACGGTTCATCCGCGCACGATACTGCAAATTCCAGACCCTGGAGGAGGCAGGCGCTCCTCAGAAATGTTCTCATATTTGGCGTCGCCTTCTTCGGGGACGTGAACTTTCGGCACAATATATTGTCCAAGCAGAGAATAGGGATTGGCTTTGGACGTCGACCACATCTGGTAGGTTCACTGTCTCGGCTGCTTGGGCGACAATACGGATGCCAGCACCAAATCAGGATCATTTTGCACATATATGGAGCTCGTGTATGCCAGTGAAGTGGACCATTCTAATTTGGCGTATATTGCATGGCAAACTGCCAACTGACGACAAGGTACGTACGATGGGTTTTCAGCTACCATTCAAGTGTCATTGTTGTGTGCAGCCAACCGAAGAATCATTGGAGCATATTTTCCATGAGGGGGATCTAGCATCGATGGTAAGGAGTATGATCATCGTTTATTTCGGAATGCCCATGCCGAACCTGACTTTGCTTCAACGCTTTGGAGCTTGGTGGAGACCACCTAACTTACACTTGAAAGAAGTGGTGGTTGGTGCTATCATGTGGGTACTTTGGAAAAATAGAAATAAATGGAGGTACGAGGAGTACACATTCACAGTGGTTCAACTAGAAAAAGAAGTTTGAAGACAAGTTTCAAAGGCGCTACAGAGGTGTAAGCACAAGAAAGATGTTCCTAAGATTTTCATGTAGCTTTTGATTTGCTTATCATGTAATTTTGGACTTTTGCTCCCTTAATTCAATAAATCTCTCTTATCGAATATATATATATATATATATATATATATATATATATATATACAAACAAGATGGCTTCCCCGATCCCATCCCCCTTCCGTCAGTCTCCTCGCCATGGTCCCCTCCCCGCCGCTCCTAGCCATCCGACCCTCGCCCCATCTCCTCCGCCTTGCTCGTGCCATCCTCCCACCCTCTGCAGCCGCCTTCGCCGGGTACTTAGGGCGTCGCCGCTTTAGCAGCTCTGGGATGCCAGCTCGTGGCTTCCGTCCGAGGCCGCCGTTGGCATCACCGGCGCGTTCGGCTTGCGCTTCGCTGCCCTGCTCCCCGACGAGCAGCAGCCGTCCGTCTTCGGGCCCCCACCTCCTTCTCTGTACTCCGGATGGAACGAGGCTCAGCTGCAGACTGTGGAACGCAGCATCGTGGCAGCGGCCTTCGGCCCCGCTGGAGCCGTGCCCGCAATCGCCCCTGCGACGACCTCTCGGCCTCAGTCTCTGGGTCCCTCTCCCTCCCCCGTCGCCTTTCCCCGGCCAACCTCCTTGTCCTCCTTCCGTGTGCCCCAGGCCGCCACCTCTCCTCCTCCCTCAGGGTCTCGCTGCTGGTCCGACACACCCCTCCCGGAGCCGCTTGCCCAGTGCTGGCCCCTACCGCTCTCCCACCAGCTTCCCACCACCCTTCCTTTTACAAATTTTAAAGGGCTCAAGCTGAAGGGGCCACGTGACCCCCTCGGGTCTTGGTCCTGTATTGGGGGCATGTGCCTTGGCGGCATAGTCAACCATGGGGCTGCTGTCGACCTGTCTTGTGCCGATCTGGCGCAGTTCCATTCCCTAGCCTCTTGGCGCACCCTGGGGTCCTACCCGGTCTGGCGCACCCTAGGGTCCTACCAGGTATGGCGCAACCTGGGGCTTTACCCGGGTTGTCACAACCTGAGGCACCTTCCGCCCGACGCAGCAAGAGTTCCCCTCTGGCGTTGCGCTACCAGTTCCCTCTCTCGACGACGCTTCCTAGCGCAACCTAGGCACCGACGCAACCCAACGGTTTCTGTTTCCTAAGCATACCAGTACGAAGGTTTCCCTCCCGTTCCTTATGCCTCCTGGGTAGGCCGTTTGGGTGCGACCCCTCCTCCATCCTTCCCTTCTCCAGTTTGTGCCGGGCAAGTGCTACACCCTCTCTATCCTTTCCCTTCTCCCATCGGGGCCATTTGCGCCGGGAGGGGGCCCAACCCAGTCCCTCCTCCTTTATTCCCTTCTTCCCCCGCCCTTATCGCCAGATCCTCCTGCACCGGTCGACGTGATGTTGCTCTCTGACGCGGCCGGTCTGCTGTGTCCCTTTGTCTCTCCTGTTCCCTCTATCCTGAGCGCATCCACGCCCCCACCCCCTTTGGACGCAATCCAGTCTCACCTCCCGACGCACCCTGGAACACCCAGCGGGCAGCCCCATCCCCTTTCTCTCGGCCTCTCCCTCCCTGGGGGGTGCAGCGCCTCTAGGCTTCTCCTTTGGGGTGCCAGTCCGGGCCCTTGCTTGTGTGCAACCTGGTATCCCCATGGACCAGCCCCCATCCTCTCAGGACGCAAGCCGACCTCTTATGAACCCTGCTTCGTCGGGAACATCCACTCTTTCGGCCCTTCCTAATCCTGGCGCACCTCAACGCCCGACTCCTTCCTTTACCAACATCCTCCGGCCTGACAGGTCTCCTAAGCAGGAGTTACTATTCCCGGACGTCCCTCTACCCGAAGTCGACTACCCGCCGATATCTACAATACCGACGTTGGCATTCTTCGACCATGAACTCTCTTCTCTGGCCACCTCATTCCCCTACTCTTTTATCCTCAAATTTTCATCTGGATGCCCCAAGCTAGCCAAGGTCGCAGAGGTTATTGCCTCTTGGCGACTCAAGGATGAGTAGAGAGTAGCCCCTTCGATCCGAGACATATTCTGCTATACCTATCCTCCGACCTGTACCACAGAACGGTATGGTCCAAAGGCACCGGAAGGATCGACTCACACCAGATGAAGATAATTAAGTGGTTATCCAACTTCAACACCAAGGAAGACTCCGCAACGATCGCTTCCTGGGTCACCCTACCCAATCTCCCCCTCATTTGCTTCGTTCCGATGACTCTCAGGAGAATAGCCAACTACTTTGGGACTTACGTGGCTACCGCAGAAGAAACAAGCAACCTAACCAAAGCACACTACGCAAAGATATGTGTGGAACTCGACCTCACCTCAGATCCCCCCACCACATTCTTATAGAACATGGCAACCAAGCTCACACGCAGAAAATTATCTATGACAATCACATAATCTTCTGCACTCACTGTCATCTGCGTGGTCACTTATCGAAGCATTGCTTCCGTCTCCATCCGGAGCTCCGAAAGAAATCAGAGAGAACATAACACAATCCCAAAGGGACCCAGCTTCGAAAAAATGACCAACCACCCATATTTCCTCTACCGAACTTCCACACCAGATTCAACTCCAGTGAAGGCAAATCCGGCAAAGCCAACTCAGCAAAAAAACAGTGATCCCATACATGCCACCTAACCACCTAGTGTACAACCAATTCTCTGCCCTAGAGTTAGCAGACATTGACCCCTCCCAGGATTCGGCACTTCATGCCGACTATGATATGGCCACAAGAATGCACCCTACGGTTCTCCGCGCCCCACCCCCCCGAGGGCGTAGTAGGCTCATTCATTCCTTCTAAGGACGCTTCCAACCCTCCAACATTGTACGGCAACACCGTCGTTGATGCGCTGGCCATCCTTGTGCTGGAGTAGGCTCTTAGAGGTCTTCATGTTCTCGCCGCCGGATTCCCTCTCCAGGAGGAAGGTGACCTCGTCAGAATCGCTGACGACTCCCTCCTCATCCCGTCGGAGCAACCCAATCTCGATATAGCCGGAGATACTGTAGCAACAAAATGCTTCGAGGACTCTTCCATCGACACAGCGCCCAGGAAGACGGGAGAAGCTTCCACCCCCACCAGGATAACGGAAAAAAAGGAACGTAAAGTTCCCATCAATACACCAGCTCCGCCGCAAAGCAGTCCAGCCAATCCCACCCAAACCTCCAATAATGCTGAACATTCTCTCTTGAAATGTTCGTGGCCTGGCAAACAAACCTATGATGAGGAGAATTACCAGCCTTAAGAAAACTCATAAGATCGACAACTTGATTATCCTAGAACCCAAAATACCCCACAAGAGTCTTAAATCCATTCAACTGCAGTTAGGCTTTTCCTCAGCCATTGTAGGTAGTCACGACATATGGATCCTCTGTTCCAAGGCCATCAAAGTTGGAGTCATCCAAGATTCCTAGCAAGCCCTTTCTTGTTGGATCGAACATCCTCTGATTCCCAAACGAGCCATCCTTTCAGCGGTCCACGGCAGCAGTGACATCGCGAAGCATAAACAACTATGGAACGACCTCCTGGACACCAACCACCACAACCAATACCTCCCTTGGCTTTGCATACGGGACTTCAACGCTATTACTTGCAGAGAAGAGAAACTTGGAGGACGGCTTCCCCACCTCTCTGCCATGCAAGATTTTAACAACATCATCTTTAATTCTCACCTCACCCCCACACCGTTCACCGGCAACACCTTTACCTGGTGTAACATGCTGGAAGGTAACCGCCGACAAGTCTTCCACCTCGATAGGGCATTAATAAACGTCTAATGGCTGGATATGGGAACCACCTCCAAGCTTTTTCACCTTAATGCCCCCGAATCCGATCACGCCCCCCCGATGGTTGGTATCACTAGCACTTCCAACCAGGACAGAAAGAGCTTCCGCTTCCAGGACTTCTGGAGCAACCACTCCCAATTTTTGGGGGTAGCCTCGGAAGCTTGGAACAGCGCCAACTCTCTAGATCCCCTCCAACGGATAGCATACAAGCTCCAAGCCACGATGAAAGCTCTAGCCGCTTGGAGCAAACAAGCTTATGGAGATATCTTCCAAGCCATCCGTCAAGCAGAGGATGATGTGACCCGGACCGAAACCAGATACACGATCGATTGTTCGCTGACTTCCGGGCATGCTATTAATCTCACCAAAGCCATTCTCAAATTCACGCTGAAAATTGAGACTCAATTTTGGAAGCAGAAAGCTAGGATCAAACGGGACAGCGAAGGGGACAAAAACTCCAGCTTCTTCCATACCTGTGTGAATAGACGCAGACAAAATCTCATTCTCCATCAGATTGTCGCTGACAATGGTACCAGCATCAACGATCAAAAGGGCATCCAAGTGGAGGTAGCGAAGTTCTATTCCAAACTTTTTTTCAAGGAAACGGTCCTCAAAGATGACACTTTCCTGGGTGAGGTTCCCCACATTATCAGCGACACGGACAACTTTCTGTTCGAACAGCCCCTTTCTGATGAGGAGGTAAAAGAAGCCGTTTGGGCCATCGACACACATAGTGCGCCTGGGCCAGACGAATTTTTAGGGACTTTCTTCTGCACATGCTGGGACATCATCAAGGTTGACATTTACAGCACGGTCACCGCCTTCCTCCAGGGAGCTACTTATTCCGGAGCCATCTCGAGCACCAATCTTATCCTCATCCTGAAGAAAGACAACCCGGAGACCCTCCATGACTTTTGCCCAATTAGTCTTTGTACCTTCACCAACAAGATCATATCCAAGGTCATAGCCTCCCGCATGGCAACCCTTCTCCCCAAGATCATCTCGGAAGAGCAGAGTGGATTTGTTCGGGGGAGAAATATCCAAGATAACATCATGTTGGCCCAAGAGTTAGTCACCTGCATGAAGCTCCCAGCAAGAGGGGGCAACATAGCTATCAAATTGGACATGGAGAAAGCCTATGACAGACTGGACTGGCAATTCATGAGCTGGGTCTTCAGAGCCTTCGAATTTTCTGAAAACTGGACCAACATTGGGTAGAGATCGATCAGCAACTCGTGGTTCTCCACAGTCATTAACGGTCAAGATGACGGTTTCTTCAAATCTAGTAGGGGAGTTAGGCAAGGTGATCCTCTTTCGTTCACCATCTTTATCTTTACGGCGGATGTGTTGAGCAGAAACCTTAACAAGATGGTAAGATCTTCCAACTTCCAGCACTACCATACGGCTAGCGGCTGCCCAATTATCACCCATCTGGCCTTTGCGGACGATATCCTTATATTCTTTCAGGAAACGCTATATCGGTAGAAATCGTCCTCAATAAGCTCTATAGATACGAAGGGTGCTTCGGGCAGAAGATCAACCGGGATAAAAGTGCCATCTACAACCACCACAATATCAAGAGAGAGCAAGCGACTAGCATATCAACCACCACCTCATTCTCCATCAGGCACCCTCCATTCTACTAACTCGGGTTCCCCCTCCTGTACGGAAGATCTAACGCCGGGATCTTCGAGTACATGATCACTCACATCAGGCGAAAGATAGAGGGCTAGCACAATGCTACTCTATCCCCGGGAGGGAAGATAATTCGCATCAACCATATCCTCACCTCTATTCCCATCTACACCCTTACTACGTGCTCCCCCAAGAAAGTCCTATCCTACATTGAGAGCATCTTCAGCAACTTCCTCTGGGTCACAACGGAGGTCATGACAAGCACCATTGGGCTAGCTGGGACACCAGAGCTCGCCCCCTCGGGGAGGAGAGGGGGGTCTAGGCTTCACTAAACTTTTTCACATCATTAACGCTTTCTCCATTAATTATGGTGGTCGCTTCGCACGAGCCAGAACTCGTGGTCCAGGTTCATGAAGGCCAGATACTTCAAGCACATTCACTTATCTACGGCCATCGCTAACAGCACATCATCCGTGGCCCGACGGCACATTCTTATAGGGCGATCCCTAGTCGAACCAGCATTTTGCCTTCAGGTGGGAACTGGTGAGGCATCACCATTTTGGGAACGCTGGACTAGAGACACCCTGTTACCCAACAATTTCGCGGCTCCTAGGAATAGCTCTATCAAGGACATGTGAGACCCACCTAATAACACCTGGAATTGGGACAAAGTCTGGTTATGGACAGGTCCCGAGGCGGTCGATTACATTCGTCGTAACGATTTGAGGATCGGGCAGGACATAGACAAGCTCGAGTGGACGCCCGTTAATAGCGGAGCATTCTCGGTCAAATTGGCTAGAATGGCCATCCTCGGCATCGCGAACCCGTCTCCTACCATCGCTTCATTCTTGCAGACTTACATCACAAAGAAGTGGTCCTTTCTCATCTGGCGTGCCCTTCGCAACATTCTCTCCACCGACGACACTTTCAACACAATCGGCTTCAGCCTGGCTTCAGCATGCACATGCTGCTCTGACCGTCAAGCAGAAACAGTCAACCACATCCTCAGTCAAGGGGACCTACCGGCCCAGGTCTGGAGAGCTCTGTCCCAGCGATGCAGACTGCCTACTGTGGGTGACAATTTCCACTAGCTCATGGTGACCTAGGCTTCAGCATCCCCTGGTCACCAGATCGTAGCTGCAGTCTCTACTTGGGTGATATAGAAAAATCGGAACAAGGCTAGATATGAAGGCCACCAGTTCAACGCCGACCAACTGATTTGGGAGTCCATTCGCCAGTGCCGCAAACGCAGAGCCCTCTGTAAGCATGGTCAGACGACTCTCTGGACCTCTCACCTTTCCTCGGCTTAGCCATTTTGTTTAGCGTTTGCCTCTTCTTTGCCTTTTCTTTTGTCAGTATACGTATATAGGCATCGGCATTTTGCGCCTTCTGGTATACTTGTAAAGGTTTGGCCTTTTCGGCCTTAATGAATAAAATAGATAGTTATATATATATATATATAAGCAACGGATACTCTACTCTATGCTTGATACACTAACACTCCAATGTGGAAACTGAGACATCATTAGCAATTAGTATATAAGTATCACTTGGTTAGTCTACCTAAAGTCTCCATAAGCACAAGGTTTCATAACTCACCAAAGTAGACACTGTGTATTATACAAAAGAGACTTTGCCCGTCTTGAAAGAAGGGAATTCCTAGATAATTCATACATAATTGTAACAAAGGCAGATTCAGGAATTAATGTTTCTAGGAATACTGGGCTTGAAGGGTGAAGGTAAAGGATTAAAGTAGAGGAAAAAGGTCTCTTCAAAGGTAGATGCCCATGGAAAACTATTAGTAGACTCCTATGCTCGACTGAACAACAATCAACTAGGGTACTGATGCACATATAATGAAGGATAATCTAAAGTGGGCATTGTCGATGCTTCATGAGAACACTTTAAATAAGGTATCAGATACGAGTATGCAGTCAGCTGATACAGGACCATGTGTTATTATGTATTGAGTAATCATCTTGCAAGATGACACTCTCTATCAAATTTTTGTCTATACTTGCACAGGATGTTAGGGAGCTACTCTATGGGTAGATGGAGCTCAATCAAGATTACCTATTTACACATCATTGTAGTATTGGAATTACTTCAGGAATCAAAGTTGAGGTCCTCAAGATGCCTAGAGATACTAATCCCTTATGGTTGGGAGTCGGCTGATAACCTACTTCTACGCTCGACTGAACAGATCTTAGTGTTATGAGTATGAGCAAAGCACTCTCAGTTTGAATATGAACAACTAATGATGGTCCTACATACTGCTCTATTACTCAGGTAATCATGTATACAACTGATGCACATAACCACACTATGATTTCTCCTTGGGAACATTACTCCGGAATCTACCATTAATTCTATACACCACTGCTACATGAAAGAAAGTGCATGTACCCAATAAACATGCTTAGAAGTGAATATTAATGGCACTAATATCCCGTCTAGGAACCGTCTCATAAATTAACCTAAATACTTATAACCCTATTGAATCATGAACAAAACTAACTATATTAAGGAGTTATATGGTATGGTTATATAGAAGAAGTTTACCTGTTGAGGAATTGAACACTCCTAATCCACAGATACGTCGAGGTTGATCTCGACTTGAAGAAAACATAGGCGGCAGAACATCTAGGGTTTTGAATAGTCGAAGGACGGTGGATTTGTGTAGCAAGGATTCGGGAACACCCATTCCCCATATATATATATATATATATACCCCAAATTGAATCCCGTAGGGATAAGGAGGAAGGATTTGAGTTGGGTTTAGATTCTTATCAGAATTTGCCACTGGAGATTTTGAATGGCCACTTTTGCAATTCTTTCCTCCTCAAAACCAAGTTGGCACAAACTCCTATTCTTTTATTATAACCTTTATATAACCCTAATTTAATTCAATTAGAATTTAGGTTATTATTTATATATATATATATATAAGTTTCAGTACAAGGGCTTACAAATCTGCCCTTCTTTAAAATAATTATGTCCTCAAAATTTAAAGATAGACGTAAGATAGGAATGTACCTCTCTTCTCGAAAAGATAAGGATAATTCTCGTGCATCTTGTCCTCTCTTTTCCATGTGGTGCAACATAAACCAAAGGGATCGTCTGGTTATACAGTACCTGCTCTTTGCGATCTAAGATTTCTATATTTTGCTCATGGTAGCTAAGGCTCGTTCCCACCCCAATCTTCGAATGGTCCAGCATGTGACTGGGGTCTACCACGTACGTCTCAGTTGGGACACATAGAATACGTTGTGCACTCCCTCCAATGCGGGTGGTAATGCTAGACCGTATGACACCACTCCAATCTTCTCAAGGGTGTCAAACGTTCCGATGAATCTCGGACTGAGCTTTCCACCTCCTCCGAAATGTATCGTGCCACGTGTCAGAGACATCTTCAAGAACACCAAGTCGTCGACCTAGATTTTAAACATGGAGTGATTACCTATTTCCATGAATATTACGATCTTAATTCTAAGGAAAGTTATACCTCAAACTCTAACGGTCTTCGGTGACTGTCGGCCTAGTGCTTCTGTCTGTCTTGAGCCAATCGAAGTCTCTCTTTAATCTGCTTTACCTTCTCTGCAGCATTCACTACCATCTCGGGTCCTAACAGTACTCTCTCGCCCACGTCATCCCAAGATAATGGGGTACGACATCTTCGTCCATACAGAGCCTCAAAATGGGACATCTCGATACTAGCTTGGTAGTTGTTGTTGTAGGAGAACTCCACTAGATGAAGGTGGTCCTCCTACGAGCTGTCGAAATCTAGTACACATGTCCACAACATATCGTTAAGCGTCAGGGGCAGACTTTTCAACCTCGGCTTGCTCCCCCTGGTAGGAGCCCTTGTTGGGCATCAACTTCAGTCGAGCTTCTTCCTGTGTCATGACGGCTATAGCTTCTTCTAAGGTCGGAAGCGTGGGTTGGGATAGGAGGATATTCTGTCTCTGCTCAAACACAGGGTGTAGTCCCTTCAGGAATTTTATCATACGCTGTCACAAAATATAAGCCAGGAACGTCTGAAAGTACTTTGCGAATACCGGTTCGACTTCTGCATCTTCCATCCCAAGAGAATCATAATGATCCATATCAGACCAGTACTTCTTCAATATGGCTGTGTATTCAGAGATGGTACGTTCGTCTTGGGCCACCCTATCGAGTTCATCTTGCAGTTGAAAGACCCGCATAGGGTTGCCCGAGCCGGAGTACATATCTTTTAGAGTCGCTTATACAAAGAAAGCCTAGGGACGAAAACCTTGGTACAATAATCTAAGTACAATTATTTATTTCAGATTCTGAGGGGTGATGATAGAGGCTCGAAAAAGCGACGACAGCTCTGCCTTACTCCTTGGATGATCGGGTGCAGCCTTGGCTCTGGAGAAGAACTGCTTGGCGTTGATGAAGAAATGCTCTCCTTATTCTCACTGTATATGCTCCTCTGTCCTTTCGATCTCTATATATTCTCTCTCTAATTCTCTGGATCTGGGGGTCGGGGTTTTTATAAGGGAATTGTACCTTGCTATTTATAAGAGTGGGGGACATCATTAGGGTTTGCAATAATTGCCCATTCTCAAAAGTCGGCGGTTCAGATTTAATAAATCTTGGCCACTCATCTTGAATATAATAGGTTTAAGCAATTAACGTGATTGCATCAAATCTCTGTGTGGAATAAATGTTAATTACCATGAATATTTTTGACTTGTGATGGCTTACCACGTGTCTAGTTTGCTCGATCTGGGCAATTATGCTGATTGCAGTAAATCTGATTTGTTAGGATTTATTAGCACCCACAATCCTAGGAGGATAAGACTGCCACATGTCTCAGTCGTGAAAAGTGCCACGTGTCTCCACTGGGTCATCTTGGCAGTGCCGTATATGAGTGGGCCACATGAGGATGAACGGCCGCATGAAGATGGGCAGCCGCATAGGGATGAACAGCCGCATGAAGGTGGGCAGCCGCATGGAGATAGGCAGCCGCATGCTGATGGGCGGCCGCATAAAGGATACAGCCGCATGATGATGGGCGGCCGCATAAAGGATACAGCCGCACGAAGATGGACGGTCGCATAAAATGGGCGGCCACATAGAGTGGTCGGTCGCATAAATGCAACAGCCGTATGCCTCAGAATTTGGTGGATTCTGCCAGCTGTGAGAATATTTTCACCTCTTTCCTAGGAACGTGCCTTTATGTCAGTCATTATTGCGTCTTTATGTCAGAGCTGTCAGCCGTCAGGGCATTAAATACAGCAGAAGACGAAGGGAGAAGCTGTTGAAGTCCACATGGCTCCTCGCTGGGCCGTATGGGATTATTCGAGCCGCATAGACTCTGGAGCCGCAGGGATCCCTGAGCCGCATGGGGATCCTTGGCTGTATGGACTTTTCTTTATTCTTTTCCATGCTTCTACACGACCTCCTTCAAAGTTTTCACTTTGCAAAATTGAAATACTTTGAATAAAAAGCATGGCTATGTATAAACTTCTCTGGCCGCATATGATGTTCTGGCCGCATGGATGTCCCAGCCGCATGGCCTCCTCAGCCGCATTGGCCAACTAGCCGCATGGACTTTCTGGCCGCATAAGCTGTCTGGCAGCATGAGCTCCTTGCCACCTCATCCTGCCGCGTGTGCAAATCTTTTGCATTAATTGCTGTTGATTTGCTGTCAGATTTTTAAGCCACTTTTCGGGGCAGGATCCCAAGAGTTTGGCCTTTATTTTAGTCGGTCGTCTCGATAATCGAAGAGTCAATTTTCAGGCTGTACGTAGATCGAGGCGCCCACCTATAAATATGAACGTGTTCAGTCAGAGAGACTTCTTTACTCTCTTCTTCGTCTTCAACTCTTGTTGCCCTAATTTTCTTCCTTTGTCTTCCGTCTCCGACCGTCGGACGATAATGGCCCCAAGTCTTCCAAGGCTGCTTCTGCTACTGCAAAGGACAAGAAAGCGGCTTCCTTATCAGCCACTACGCCTGAAGTGCACCCCGACGTCCACCCTGCTTTTAAGGGTAAGGATTGGATTGAATATTGAATGCTTTCAACCCTAAAAACCATGGCTCTGTTGCATAATTTATGCACAAGCCTTCATCCTTCGTCTTTATTGAACTGCCTAAGTTCAATCATGATGAAACCGTATACGTTGCGTGGGCCGCATGACCCTCTCATATCCGAGCCGCATGGGGCATGCCCTGCGTTTGAGCCACATGAGAAGGACCTGAACCGCAAAACCACTTCTGGATTTGAACCACATGAAGTCCCATTGAACGGGACTGCATGTGCTCCTGATGAACTGGACCGCATAAAGCTTCGCTAAGTCGTGCCGCATAAGCTTATCTGCTAAATAGAACCGCATAAGCTCAACCGAACCGCATAGGCTTTATCAGTGCCGCATGAAACATAACTGAATTGGGCCACATAAGGCTATGTTGAACCGAGCCGCATAGGCTTTATCGAAGCAGTACCGCATGAACCCCAACTGAATTGGGCCGCATAAGGCTGCGTCGATCCGAGCCGCACAGGCTCATAGGAGCTTTTTTAAGTGGTTTCATTTTAACCATATTTTAATCCTATTTCTTTTGTCTTTCCTCAGTGGATCTACCAATCAATCCAGCAGGAGAGCTTTTGGTGGGTTCAGCACAATATGCCCTGGGTGTGCGGCTCGACGACTTAGTTCGACGTGTGTCAGATCAGCTTTCCGTCGATGAGCCTTTGGAGGGGGTGAGCGCCATCAATAACCAGCCTTTCTATTTCATTATACTATGATGAACTCGGGAAGGCTGGAAGGAGAGTATCTGAAACCAGCCTTTCTCTTCAGGGATGCTCTATCCATAAAGAACCTCCGAGTGTTGGACATTTCTGAGAACTGGGACTTTACTGTGGATGCGGTGGAGATCTATATTCTCGAAATGGAACGTCATTTTCCCCTCTCGTGGTTGAATATGGTACCGTTGAGCAGGCGAATGGTGGGCTCCCTAACTCCAACCCAATCGGGGTTATTCGTGGGCAACATCCATTATAATAAGAATATTAGGTCAGCATATGCGAGCAGGGACTCGGTCAGTCGGAGCATGATGGAACTGATTCTGGGTACCTTCATAAACGTATTTGGTCCCAACTTCATGTTTACTCTAACCGATACCTTCCTGAATCAGCTTGCTCTTAAGGGGTCTTATCCTGTTGGCAGGTTGTCGCTGTTAAACTGGATAAATCCCATCCCTACGTGGGTCAACCTGACCTCATGGACCCTGAGGAAATACGGGGCATTCCTTCGGAAGATTGACCTCTATTATGCCATCCGGGGTACCTGTTACAGGTTACCCATTAACAAGCCATTGTTTATGGCTATTTTGGAAATGTATAACCGGCGGACGGGAACTTTCTTCGCACCCGGAGGGGAGTTGGGACTTGCTCTCCATGAAATGTACACTGTTTCTAAGCTGCCATGGGGGGCGAGGCCTTTGAAGTATACACCCCGACAAACGAGGAATTCGAGGACCTGGATCGACGATTCCCAGGTTTCGTTGCCGTGTACTGGGAACTGCTATGCTACCATAGTATTTGTCACCAAACGGCTATCAAGAAGAACAATAGCTCAGAAGGTAATGCTCCCCATACTACGTCTTGGGTCTCGTATCTTTTCAAATTCAGTCCCTCTGGCCGGTTTTCTTCTCGAGGTCCTCAGACCCAGGAGGAAATAACAAACCTGATGTCGACTGCCAAGAGGTCGAGGTCCACCAGTGATAAATTTGGGAGTCGTACTGACTCCTTCAGCTATTTTTACCACGGTACCCGGCACATGTCTGAGAAAGCGATCTTGGTCGAATTCTTGATGGTGTGGCAACGGAACTGCGTAGTCTCGGGAGGGGCAGGTTCTATTAAAAGAATTAGCTGCCACTTCATTCTCCCGGCCATGAAGCTGGTCTTCAGAGTCAGGCTGGCCCTTCTTCCGGCCATGGTGTGTAGCATACACCATGGCCTTCGTGCCTTCTCGTCTAATGTTATTGCCCGCGAGACGACACTGGACTTTGAACGAATAGAGCTACCCTATCATTATCTAATGGGGTGGCTATTGATGTATTATCGGTCGTTGATGAGGCCCGGAGCAGAAGATGGTGTTACCGCTGATGACGTCTTCCTTTTCTGATACTGTCGTCAGCCTTGGGAATACGACACCATGCCAGCCTGTCGGAAGGCATTGGCGAGAGTAGACGGGCACGACTTCTTTGTGTCTGTTCCTCAATTTACCGCTAGAGAAGTGAGGGGTGTACATGTTTATGGCATTGTACCTCCCTTCCTTTTATTTGAGAAAATTCTCCTCTGGCTGCACAATATTCGTCCAGCGCACCTGGTATATCGTTACCGCAATAACGTATACCTGGAGCCCTACTTGCCCAGCAGGTTCTCCCGCCAGTTCGGGTATAGCCAACTATTTATTGATTGTCCCAGTGCTTGCCTAGGCTTTGAGGGCAGTGTCCTTAATGGTATCAGGGCTTGGCATTATTACAATACGGTTCATACCCGAGCTAGCTTCTCGGTCCCCGATACTAATATGCTATGGAAGATTTTGTAGATGGCGGCCCTCTATCATGTCACGGCGAGCAAGCCTCCCGTTAATTTTGACACGAGTACCAGCTTTATTGTCGGTACTGGTTTGGCAGAGAAGCCCGAGGGGTCCAAAAAGAGAGAAAAAGGCGAATATGGTTCCTGTGCCGGACTCGGAGTCCACTACGGCGGGTGAAGAGGATGATGAGCAGGATGCCGATGATTCGTCCCATCTCGTGGACGCGGAGGTAGGGGATCAGCCACCTATTGTGCCAGATGAAGTGGTGGAGGATTAACCACCTGTTGTGCCTGGTCCTTCGCGCAAACGAAGCAAGCGTATGTTTACTGATGATGGCAGAACCTTCTCCATGAACCGAGCTGCGGTAAGGCGCTGTAGGCTGTTTTTTGAGGATATTGACGCTGTTTCTGAGGTGATTTGAATTTCAACTACCTTCTCCTTATTTTTCTAAACTATGGCCTAATTATTTTCTTTTGCTCTTTGTAGGCGTCAGAGCAGTCGATTTCTCGGGAATCGACCGCAGAGGTTGATCCAGTCCTGACCAATTTGGTCGATAATGTGTGCACCGATATCATTCCTGCTCGGATTCTTCCGGAGGCGGACGATGAGTCACACCTTGCTGAGGCCTCAACCCATGGAGACAGGGGCTCTACTGTACCTGTCCCTGAGACAGTTGAATTTCAACGGAGTGCCGCTGAACTGGCTGGATAACCTCACGTAAGTCAGACGGGTCTGGAACGACCATGTTTGCTCCCCTGGTTTTGGGAGACTTTTGAGAGCCACTTTGTCCGTTTGCCGCCGGGGGCTAGACTCGAGTGTTTCTGTATAACTTCCCATCAGAGGCCCGTATTACCATATGTGGAGCGCTCGGATGGTCAGAGGTTGGGACAGCCGACTGAGCTCGTCGAGCTCGTGCTGTCCTTGACTTCTTCACTCAGGCGCCTGAAGGCGTACAGTAGGAAGAGTCAAAGTGATGCTGCAGAGAGTCAGACATATTCTCTTGAGCACATGAGGGATCAGGACCATAGGAGAGGCGATCGAAGAATGAGCCTGAGCTGGGTGGAGCAGGCAGTATGCGGTTGGAGTCAATAATCTTCATGCGGCTGGCAGTTGTGGCTGCATAGGCTTTCTTCGTGCGGTCGGAAGTCTCGGTCGTATGAGTTTTCTCCATGCGGCTGGAAGTTCTGGCCGTATGGAAATTCTTCATACGGCTGGCAGTTTCAGCCGCATAAGCATCATGTATGCGGCTGGCGGTCTTGGCCGCATGAGTGTTCGGCTTCTTCCTAGAGCACATAGAATCACTCTTTGTCCCTGCAAGTCCAGCATCGTAGTGCTTTCCTCTGTCGGACTTAGGACAGCAGAGTCTTCTATGGCTTGAAGTGGGGCCGTATGAGAGTCGCCTTCACCGTCTTTGGTAGCCGAGAGTACCCCGTCCTAGGCCTGGGGAGGAGCAAATGATTTTGGCCTCCACTCCCTGCGAGCCTTCTTCGTGCGGGTTTGCGTGGAGCCAAGTTTGGTTGCATCCGATTGCGTCACCAACTTCTCAGCCATAGAGAAGTTTGTCCCCAGCAGAGTCGCCGTCGTATTTGCCATTGATTGTAAAAGTACAGAATAATTTATGTAGGAGGACTGAACTTAGACTCACAATATAAACTCGCTTGTACAAAGAAAGCTTAGGAACGAAAACCTAGGTACAGTAATCTAAGTACAATTGTTTATTTTAGATTCTGTGGGCTGACGGTAGAGGCTCGGGAAAGCGACGGCAGCTCTGCCTTACTCCTTGGACGATCGGGTGCAGCCTTGGCTCTGGAGAAGAACTGCTTGGTGTTGATGAAGAAATGCCCTTCTTATTCTCTCTGTATATGCTCCTCTGTCCTTTCGATCTCTGTATATTCTCTCTCTGATTCTCTGGATCCGGGGGTCAGGGTTTTTGTAAGGGAATGGCACCTTGCTATTTATAAGATTGGGGGGCATCATTAGGGTTTACAATGATTGCCCATTCTCAAAAGTCGGCGGTTCAGATTTAATGAATCTGGGCCACTCATCTTGAATATAATAGGTTTAAGCAATTAATGTGATTACATCAAATCTCTGTAGGCAATAAATGTTGATTACTATGAATATTCGTGACTTGTGATGGCTTGCCACGTGTCTAGTTTGCTAGATCTGGACAATTATGGTGATTGCAGCAAATCTGATTTTATTAGGATTTGTTGGCACCCACAATCCTAGGAGGATAAGACTGCCACCTGTCTCAGTCATCATGAAAAGTGCTACGTGTCTCTACTAGGTCATCTTGGCATTGGCAGAGCCGCATATGAGTGGGCCGTATGAGGATGAACGGTCGCATGAAGATGGGCAGCCGCATAGGGATGAACAGCCGCATGAAGGTGGGCAGCCGCATGGGAATTGGCAGCCGCATGCTGATGGGCGGCCGCATAAATAATGCAGCCGCATGATGATGGGCGGCCACATAAAGGATACAGCCGCATGAAGATGGGCGGCCGCATGAAATGGGCGGCCGTATGGAGTGGTCGGCCACATAAATGCAGCAGCCGTATGCCTCGAAATTTGGTGGATTCTGCCAACTGTGAGAATATTTTCTCCTTTTCCCTAGGAACGTGCCTTTATGTCAGTCATTATTGTGCCTTTATGTCAGAGCTGTCATTTGTCAGAGCTGTCAGCCGTCAGGGCATTAAATGCAGCAGAAGACGAAGGGAGGAGCTGTTGAAGGCCAAGTGGCTCCTCTCTGGGCCGCATGAGATTATTCCAGCCGCATAGACTCTGGAGCCGCAGGGATCCCTGAGCTGCATGGGCTCTCTCAGCCGCATGGGGATCCTTGGCCGCATGGACTTTTCTTTATTCATTTCCATGCTTCTACAGTATGCGGTGCTAAACTTGAGCTATATACCAAAGCTAGCCTGCAGACTCCTCCAAAAGTGGGACGTTAATCTGCTGTCCCGATCGAAGATGATACTTACTGGGATGTCGTGCAATCTGACTATCTGCTTTACTGACTATCTGCTTCACATATGGCTACGTCAACTTTAGACAGTCCTACTTTGAATGGTATAAAGTGGGCCGATTTGGTCAACCTGTCAATGAAGACCCAAATCGTATCCTTCCCTCTTAGCGAGCGTAGAAGACCGAAAATAAAATCCATGGTGATATATTCCCACTTCCACTCGGGAATCGACAATGGCTAAAGCAGACCCCCTGGTCTCTGCCTCTCGGCTTTGACAAGCTCACACACAAGACATCTAGAAACGAAGCATGCCACCACTCGCTTTATACCATACCACCATACGTGGGCTCTCAGATCCTTGTACATCTTGTTGGCTCTTAGATGTAAAGAATACTGAGAATGGTGTGCCTCCTGTATGACCTCCTCTCGAAGCTCTCCATTAGCTACATATAATCTTGTCTCGTGTCTCAACGAACCAACCTCTACAATGGTGAAGTCGTTTAACAAATCGGCCCGTGCCTGCGCTATGATAGTCCTTAGATGCTCATCCTGGTGCTGTGCCACTCCTCAGATGCTCATCCTGGTGTTGTGCCTTTCGTATCCTGTCTACCAGTCCAGACTGAATCTTCTTGCCATCATCTGTATTTCAACTCCCGGAATGACGACCTCAATGCCTAAACTCTCCAAGTCTGCTAAAAGATATCGATCTTTCACCAAAAACATAGCTACTGGATACTGGCTGAAGGAATCCACAACTACGTTTGCCTTCTCCGGATGGTACTACAACACAATGTTGAAATCCTTCATCAATTCCAGCCATTTGCGTTGCCTCATGTTCAGTCCTTCTGTGTGAAAACGTACTTCAAGCTTTTGTGGTTAGTGGATATCTCTATACGCTGTCCGTACAAGTAATGTTTCCATAATTTTAGGGCAAAAATAACTACTGTCAAATCTAGATCGTGGGTGGGGTAGTTCTTCTTACGTGGTCGCAGCTATCGAGATGCGTACGCTACAACCTTCTTATTCTATTCTAGAACACACCCAAGCCCTTCTCCGAAGCATCGCTAAAGATAGAAAAATGGTCGAATCTTGATGGCAACATCAATACTAGATATGTCGTCAAACTCTTCTTCAACTCGTCGAATGCATCCTGGCAGTCCTCTATCCACACAAACTCAACTTCTTTTCGAGTGAGCCTAGTCATCGGCTCCGTAATCTGAGCGAAGTCTTGTACGAACATCCTATAGGATCCTGCCAATCCTAAAAAGCTTCGGATCTCTGCCATAGTAGTCGGAGTAGTCCAAGACTCTACCGCAGCAATCTTCTTCGGGTCTACGGATATACTGTTTCCTATCACCACGTGTCCAAGAAATTCTACCTTGTCTAAAAAACTCATACATTGAGGGCTTACCGTAGAGCTTCTCCTTCCAGAGGGTCTCCAGTAAGAACCTTAGATGCTCCTCATGCTCCTTCGGTGACTTCGAGTAGATGAGGATGTCATCGATGAACACGATGACGAACTGATCAAGGAACGGGTGGAACACCTTGTTCATCAAATTCATGAAGACTGTCGGGGCATTTGTGTGAGACTCATCTCACAGTATCGGTATTTATATACTAATACGTACTTTTGTACTGTATTTCGTATTTTATTGGTTTTTGGAACATTTAAATTTTTTCCCAACTTATAGATTTTCTCCTTGACCGGCATATCACCAGTGTACCATTTTATGCCGACGGCATGTCTGCCACTCTCGTTTTCTGTTATACATATTTTCAGTATACGTGTACGGGATTCTGATATTTGTCAGGTGACCCATATTTTGACTTATCTTTTTTAGCCTTGCTTTGGTTTAATTTTGACTTGGTTTAATTTGGTTTGGTTTAACTTGGTTTGGATTGGTTTGGTTTAGTTGGTTTGAGATGAGATGGTTTTGTCTAAAACCCAAACTTCTCTCTCTCTCTCCTCCATTATTTTATTCTCTTCATCTTCTTTATTTTCATTTTTTTCCTCCAACCTAAGACAAGTACATCTTGCCAAATGTTGGACAAATGTTATTTTGTTTGTTCTAAACTCTTTCTTACATGATTATAAGCCACTTTAGTACTTAGTATTTTTGATTTTGGTGAATAATTTCTTATAGATCTAAGTTAACTCAAATCTTGGTTTTTTAGGGTTTTGATCTACCAAAATTTATTATTTTCAAGTTTTGATTGTTCCATGTTGTAGACAATTTGATTTTACTCAAAATTGACCTTTGAAAACCAGGATTTTGATTTGTTTTGAGTGATTTATGAACTTGGAAAGTTTATGTGTTCTATGAACTCATGTTCTAGGATTGGAGAAGATGAGCAGTGCTGGGCGCACAACCATCAATATGCACCCAAGCCACACTTTTTCCTGTTTAGGGCGCATAGCTCTTATTATGCGCCCAAGGCTTTCCCTGCTTAGGCGCATGGGATCTGGCTTGAGTCTAAGGGCCAAAACTCCACAGCTTAGGCACATAGTCCTTTTTATGTGCCCACTGAGTCTTGAAAGATAGTCTCCTGGCTCCTTTCCAAGTGTACCATGTCTCCCAGCTTTGGGCGCATGCATGTTGGAGCATAGTTTTAGGCGCATGCCTACCCTAGTACATGCTCTCCATGATTCGCCTAGCCATAGGTGCATGCCCTTAGGCGCATAACCCTAGGCGCATAGTTTTGGGTGCATGCTTCCTACTTGGGCAGATGCCATTCCCTGTGCATGTCACCCTAGGCGCATGCTCTTCTTGGACCATGTTGACTTTGGGCGCATGCTATCCATGACACACCATTCTGACCTTGGCAGTCTTCTTGGCCATGGTGCCACGTTGGTCCGTGTGGGCTGGCCCTAGCACGAATGATTGTTTTGACTGTTTTGCCCATTTATGCTATTCAGCTTTTAGTCTTGAAAAACACTCGAACACGAAGCTTGTAGAAATTTGTCTTGGATACAGAATTTTCTCATTTTGCCTTATTGGAGTTCATATACGATCGATAACTTAAATCATAGTTTTGATCTTTTGGCATGTTTTTTGTACTTGATGCTTTTAAGGTTTCCTTTGACTGTAATAAATTCTTATCATGACTAGATGATTTTGTACAGTTAGAGATCAATTGTACCCCCTTATATTCTTAACAGTAGCATAGATTCAATTATTGTTTTATGTTAAGTAGTACTTTTATTTATTCCTTCTCCCATGCCATGATACGTCTTTATCCAATTCTTTCTACATGTGATCCTTATTTCATGTTTACTTATTCTTAGATAGTGGCCCGTCGGGGTACACTCATGATTTATGTGTCTTCTTTGCTTAATCTAGATAGTGGACCATCGTGGTGCACTCATGCTACACGTCTCTTCTCTACTTATTCTATATAGTGATCCGTTGTGGTTCACTCATGATTTATGTCTTTTCTTGCTTTATATGATAGTGATCCATTGTGGTGCACTTATGTCACACGTTACTTCTCTGCTTTTACATGATAGTGACCCGTCATGGTGCACTCTTGAACATGTCTTTCCTTGCTTACATGATAGTGGTCCGTAGAGTCGTACTCTTGACAAGTATGTCTTTCTTTGCTTACATGATAGTGGCGCACTCTTGACAAGTATGTCTTTCCTTGCTTATATGATAGTGGCCCATAGTGGCACACTCTTGACAAGTATGTCTTTTCTTGCTTACATGATAGTGGCCCGTAGAGGCGCACTCTTGACAAGTATGTCTTTCCTTGCTTACATTATAGTGGCCTGTAGAGGTTCACTCTTGACAAGTATGTCTTTCCTTGCTTACATGATAGTAGACCGTAGAGGCGCACTCTTGACAAGTATGTATTTTCTTTGCCTTACATGATAGTGGCCCGTAGAGGTACACTCTTGACAAGTACTCTTTACATGATGAGTATACTTAAACATGACATACTTAATCAAGATGCTGTTGCGACGGCTATTTTCTCTTGCTAATGTAACTCTTTTGGACACCGTAGTTAAATTCTTTGTGTATGCGTGCACAAGCTACATGTCTCGTCTTGCATCATGTCTAGGATATGGATTCTTGATTACCACGGTCAGGGATTCATACTGAATCAGACTAGGATAACGACTAGATTGATTAAGTAGCTCATAAAGAGATTTCCCAGTCAGATGCAACCCCGTTATCTGGGCGCTTTAACTGGACTTGTAGCCTGCCGACGAGTAGGGCACATTTCCAGCACACTGTCATGTGTTGCACCCCCAAGTCACCTATTACAACTCTCTCAACCTGTGGAAGGATAACTCGGATAGTCTGCAGGGCTTGTGACTGCTGGAACATCTCATTGCATTGTGTAGTAACTAGGCTTGTGATAACCTTAGTTAGTTAAAGTATCAAGTCACACTCATTGCTTAGCCGTGATTGATGGATGTAGTCCAGTCCAGTTTAGTTTTGTCAAGGCAGTGTTCGTATGTTTATTTCTGTACGTTATTGTTTATGCTTTATTTTTATCGATGAATGATCGGAGGCTTGGTTCTGTTCAGGATAAGGGTTACAACTCCGGTCCTTATTTGGTTTACGAGTTATAACTTGGCTTCCGAAATAGCTCCCAAGTCATCTTATCATTTGTTGTCCTATTCAGGTCTCACATGTTCTACCTGATTCTTATGCTAAATATTGATTAGAGATTAAGTTCTGTTCTGGAGAAGGTTTACAACTCCGGTCCTTGTTTGGTTTACGGGCTATAACTTGGATTTAGGAATAGTTCCCAAGTTAGCTTATCATTGCCGTTCTATATAGTTCTTATAGGCTGTCATGCCCTAGTTACATTACATGATCATAAGTCTCAGTTGTATAACAAGCTTACAGGTCTCAGTTATCTGACATGCTTACATGTTCCCGTTATCGTACATGTTCGCATATACCATTTCTCTTACATGGTTTAGTTTAAGTCACAAGTTCTCTGTTTAATTCACAAGTCCACAGTTTACATTGTTTTATATGTTAAATACCTTACGTCACAAGATGCTTTACTTATTGTCTTCTCCATTCTCGGGATGAGTGCATTGGTGGTGCACGAGTCTCGATCTACATTTACTTATTATTTTTCTCTAACCATTGCTATGTTAGCTATTGCTGGTTTTAGTCCATAATTTGGCTTCCTTTGTGGTACTTGCTATTTGGGGCCTGACCGCACTGGTTTTGTTTGGCCAGATCGAATAAAGGAGCCCAAGGGATCTTCCGCACCATCTACTCGACGGTGACCATCCGAAGCACCAGAGTACCTGAGTGTGTTTCTCATCATTCTTCCACTTGATATGTACATTATTCTTTTGTGGCGTTTAGCCTCCGAGCACGTGTTTAGCTCATACTTTTGGATCTTTACATTTAGCCTAAACATGATGTGTGTATTCTAGACTATAGCTAGAGCTTATCATGTATGACTATTACTCTTGCTAGTTCTCTATTTTTGGTATGACTAGCTTCATGATCATCCATGTATAAATGGTTTGGGACGCTTTACTATTGTATGTCTGATGATCATACTTCTTGTACTTTGTATAATTGCCTGTGATTGAGATACCTAGTTTTGCTTGACCTAGGATCGACTGTTGGCTTGTAGAAGTAACCCCCATGTCTTGACAGCTTATACATGATTTTAGAGTACTGTCGTACATTGGTATCACGTAGCTAGCCTTGTCCGTCCCCACCTGCCAATATTCTGGTTATGGTGTGTGATAATTAGTCAAACCAAAAGGCATATCCATGAACTCATACTGGTCGTACTTGGTCCAAAAGGCTGTCTTCTGGGTATCCTCCATCTTCACCTTCACTTGGTGGTCCCCCGACCACAAGTCAATCTTGGAAAATACCCGCGCACCGCTCAACTGATCAAAAAGGTCATCAATCCTTGGGAGCGGGTACTTGTTCTTGATTGTTATGTTTTTCAAGGCCCGGTAGTCGATACACATATGCACCGACCCATCCTTCTTTGGCACAAACACTACCGGAACAACCCAAGGCGACGAACTCGATCTACTGAATCCCTTCTCTAACAACTCGTCAATCTGCTGCTTCAATTCCATTGTCTCCTTGTTATTGATCCTGTACACTCACTGCGACACTGGTTCTGAGCCTAGCGAAAGATCATTAGAGAACTCAACATCTCTATCAGGTGGCAGTCCGGGCAATTCATCGTGAAACATGTCAAAAAACTCTGTGATGATAGGATGCGGTAGCTCCTTCGCCTCTACCATGGCTCCACAAATAGCCTTGCTAAGCTGCTCCGCTGCTCCTCTAGCAAACTCGAACATGACCTCTCCAGACGGACTAAATACGACACATCTGTGGCAAAAATTAATGCTGGCATAATATTTACTCAACCAATCTATTATGATAACTATGTCAAAGCTCTGGAGTGGCATTACAAGTAAACTGGCATGCAATTCTAGGCCTCCTAAGTTAATACGGCATCCGACGCAGACATCCTTAACTAGATTGATACCTCCGCTAGTCGAAAATTTATAATTGGAATCCAAAGGCTAAGATACAATACTATGTCTAAAAATAAAGGCTACAGATATGAAGCTATGACTGGCACCAAAATCAAACAAGGCAACAGCTGGAAAAGATTCGAGGAGAATGGAACCTACTATCACGTTAGGAGATGCTTTTGCATCCTCGACTGCCATAACAAAAGCTTTGCCCCTGTAACGCCCCAGTCCCAAAATACGTAGGACTAGAACGTAATCATGCCAGCTGTATACATACGAAGTATATGGACCCTTGTATATATACATAAGCTGTAAAATGCAGTAACCACGGTACTAAATCTCATCCACAAAGATAAATAATGATATAAAGGCAATTTTGAATTTGTCATGTATACAATCGTTGGGCGGAGACAAATACACTACCAACAAGTAAGGAAAAATACATGGAAAATACAATGAGTTTGACGGGCGAAGCGAAGACGATCAAAGTACAATCATCCTCGAAGAGGTAGTAACGATCATGGCCACGGCTAGAACACCTAACAAACACAAGAACACACACCTGGCGAGATAACCAGGTCCTCAGAGGGACGTAACAAGATACATCAACATGCCATATAATACTGAATATAAAATATGCCACAATCAAAGAAAGTGACAAGACACTATAAGGTAATCCAACCAAACTAAAGTGAACATGCAGTGTGAACAAACCTTTCGTCGCATGAGCCCTGGCTGTAATGGAATCTGGTATAGTCCCTACTTGGGCACCAGTGACCGAGAGCATGACGTTGAAAAATGACAGTGACCAACCTGAGAGGCTCATACCCGTATCTCCAACGGAGCTTCCGGGTTATAAGGGAAGTGCAATAGAATCCTATACGACAAGGAATGTTCTCCCCACCCAATGTACCTGTCAAGTCGCATCCACGACCATGTATCTCTACTAACTGCTAAGTCTCCTAACACGCCTTTATTAGCAGTTAGCCCTAACGCATGCACATGGGGGATTAACCCACACACAAGAACCTCTATATGCTACTCATCTCACACATCCTCGTGATACAACTGTGTCAAGGTATATGCAATACTCTACAACGGTAGTCCCTTAACTCTAGGTCCATATACAATCAAAGGATAATAATAATTTAGCTAATATCACTGAACATGTAGTAAATCTAGAACTGTAAGAACAGGAAAATAAATGAACAGTGATATGTAAATAAAATGCTGACAAACTATAAACAGTAAATAATGGCAAGGTATCTTGCTTGGTGTGTCGCCTGGTGTAGTGCGGTGTTCTCTGACATGTCTCAATAATCCAGTAGCCATGGTCGATGCAATGGTCCAAAATTGCGAGAGAAATAGGAACATGTGATTAGTCATGATCAATGACGAAAATAGGGGAATTTGTGAAGCATACATATACCATTTCTTAGAAAATATGTATAATACTTGAAAACCATGTTTACTAGTAAAATAGGATTTATTTTTGGCAAATAATTGAAAATGTGGATAAATCGATTTAGGCTAAAACCGTAATTTTATCAAAAATAGGTTTTCTATGAAGATAACCTGTATCTTATTAGTAGAGATAATTATTGAAATACTCAAAATTATTTATAATTTTGAAAACCCTTTTTACTAGTTAAAATAATTTTTGGAAAAATGTTTGAAGGCAAAAATGGTTTTGGACTAGCATCAAATAATGTAATTATTAATAATAATATTGACAAAAATATATTTCTAGAATTTCTAAAATAATACAATTATTAATACTGCAATTATACTACTAGTATTTTAAATAATATTAATAATAATGCTCATAAATTATAAATAAAATATTATTTCTAATAATAAATAAACTGAAAACAATAATAACAAATACAATAAATGATGATGAATATATCAGTAATAACATTTACTAATAATAATACAAATAACAATAATAATAATAATAATAATAACAATAATAATAGTAATGATATAAACTTAATAATATTTAATGATAATAAATAGTAATATACAATAATAATAATATAATAATAGTAATAATGATAATAAATAATAAAATTCTTTGAAAACAACACCCATTCCCAATTTCGTTCAGAGAGAGGGAGAGAGAGAAAAGAGTGGAAAAGGGGTTTTTTTTTTACCAGAAGGGGTCGACTCTGGCGGTTTCGGCGCCGGTGGCCGGCGACGCGGCACGGTTGCATGAGAGGTGGCGTCAGAGGCGGCCAGCTTGCGGCGGTTGAGAGACGAAAAAGGGGGTTTCCGTGAGGCAACGGCTAAGGAGGGGCGACGCGGGTGAAGCGGACGCCGTACAACGGCGGGCGGCGATTCGGTGGCGCCGAAGTTCTGGAGAGGAGGAGAGACGCGGCGTACGGGCCGCCGGAGGTGGCACATACGACTCCGCCACTGCCAGACGGAGGCGGCGGCGATTCACGACCTGGGCTGTTCGGCGCCCGTGGGTTGGAGCGGTGGCGGCGTAGATCTGCGGGCGGGGCTCCGGTACCGTGGTCGGCACGGATGGTCGGCTGCACGCGGGCGGCGCGCACGGCCCATTGGAAGGCGGCGGCTGCGATTGAGGGAAGCCGGAGGCGCGACGCTGGTGGCGGGGTTCAGACGTGGTACGGGTTCTTCCCCCATTTTCCTTTCTGTGGTGGTTTGTGATGGGGATGACGGTGGTGATAGCGTCGGGAGTGTTGGCGGAGATGTCAGGGGTGTGGAGAGGGCGACGCTGGCCGTGGCGGGGTGGTGTTGGTATTGGTGGTGGCCTGAGATTTTGGTCGAAATGGTGATGTGCGGTCGGGGGATCTCGGAGGCTTCGACCAGCTGGGTTGTGCTGGTCGCAGGGTGCGGGGACCGATGGTGGCTTCGAGTGGGAAGTCGGAGACAGTGATGACGGTGTTTGGCCGTGGGGGTGCTTGGAGGGAAGAGCGGCGATGACAGGGGGTTTGGGGAGGTTTTGTGATGGGGTTCAGGTGGTGGTCGTGGAGGTTGAGTTAGAGTTAGGCTAGGTATAGGATTTGATTTATCGTGTCGGGGTTGTCGACACTGTGATGGAAAAAATATCGATGTAAATATGGAATAAGAGTGGGACACGTACACGGACACGATGCACGAGTTGTTTTGGATGGAAAATATGGAGGAGTACCTCTCCTATATATAGGAGGTGGGAATACCCAGTTGGATAATCACTTGGATTAATTTAAACCCAATCAAATCCAAATTCAAATGAAAATCTAATTTAAAACTAGATAATCTAAACTCAATTTATGTATCAATTCTATCCTTTAACTAGTTAAATTAAATCCATAAAATTTAATCGAGATTTAAAATGACCACAATAAATTTCAAATATATTTTCCAAAAATACCAATAATAATAATTTCGAAAATAATAATATTTTTAAATATATTTTGAATAATAAAATATTAATATAATAATTTCGAAAATGAAATTATATATATGGATAAAAATTCATGCACCTCATGTTAAGAATATTTGCATAAAATAGTAATTCTAAATTGCCACTATTAAATAAGTTAGCCTTTTATAATTAAATAAAAATAATAATAAGATTTGGCCATCCCGATACGATACTTTTCACAATTTTTTAAAACTATATAAATACAAATAATTATTATATATTAAAATAAATGTTTTCCAAAAATATGTACGCTCGCACATATTCGTACTCGTCGAGCAATCATGAATAAACGTAATTTGCGCGCACTGTACAATACGACTACGCGGCGTACAAAAATTAAAATAGTACCAAAAAAGTATATAGTAGAAATTTAGGGGTTTTACATCCTACCCAACTTAAAAGAATTTCGTCCTCAAAATTTAGAAAAAATTAGGGTAGTTAAGGCAAAGGGGATGGAAAGAGTTTATTCGAATAGATGTACGTGATCACGAGAATGCAAACGAAATATTCGTCGAGGAGGCGAGTGACATTTCAATGGCAATGAGTCATTCGATCGACTAGAACAAAATTCCGGTAGTTTTATATTACGATCATGCACATGACAATCGATCAATGACTAAGCTCAATCAACCTTAACACTAACTTTAAAAGGGGCAACCTCATAAGTAGGTAATAAACTCCTTAATCAATATTCGTGTAATCTCTTTTATCGTAAATCGTTCTTTCCATTAATTTCTTTCGTACCACGTCCCGTTACCAAAAGTCAATATGATTATAATTGTATTCTAACTTCCTCTATCTCGTCATAAAATAGTTCTCAAATTTGAATTCCATAATGTCCATTATACTAGCTCACTTTATACATATCTTTCCAAGCCATAATTTTCTCTAAAATGAAAATTCCAAAACTTTCAACCAATTTGGCCCAAGTAAAAGTTAAAGTCTAGTTTCTACAAATTTGTATTTATTGGTCAATGTATACTGCATCCATAGGTAGCAAAAATCCGTCTTCAATGATAAATCTCGAAAACTAACAATATACCTTCATAACTCAATCTTCTATCATCAAAATTGAAAATTTCTAAAATACTTATTAGTCTCTCTCCCGAAATTTTGAATTTAACAATCTCATCTTCTTGATGGTAGGAATGTAACTCATCTTAACTTCGTATTCATAATCATCTTAGAACTTAAGAAAATGTAAAGTTTCTTTCTTCAACAATTTGTTATCCTTGAAAATATCGTCATAACATTATACGTCATCGAAGGCAATGTCAACATTTGTCGTTATCAGAAAATTTCATCCATAAATTTAGTATATAAATTTGGTTCTTAAACCACGAAAACTTTAAAAAAAAATTTAACTCAATATTTTGTTATCTCGAAACAAATTTTGAATATTGAGAAGCCTATTTACCTTTGATGGTTTTATCAACACAATATAACATTTCTCACTCCATCTATTTGGATTTATTGCACATTTTCATTTATGTCCATTCTACACCTTGTAGTCTCGTAATTATCTTAACCAACTGTGTTATTTATCCTTGCTGTGGGGTTCTCTAACCTGTACCTCTACTAACCCGAGATTGTCATGATCAATTTTTATTTCGCATAAGGGAATCATACAAGGAACAAGGTTGCATAAGCTAGGGAGGAATCATAGTGAAATATAAGTAAGCAATTTAATTGGAAGGGAGAAAGGTAAGGGTTGCAATATTGAAGTGCAAAAGGTGTTATGTGTCTAAGTGAAGATAAGACATGAAAATAAAATGACAAGGGTGAAGCAGTCAAGATAAAACACAAGGTTAAGCATTTAAGAGATTTAGTAGATCGCAATCGGGCCGATGATTTGAGTCGAGATTGAGTCCAAAAAGTATATCGGTACCATGGTATAGGTTATAGTTGAGTCTTTATGGCCCGAAAGTCGCATCATAAAAATAGAGTACAAGGGGACGTGTTTTAGTGGAACATGATATACCTATATGAAGGTGAGCTCGTCTAGGTCTTGCATGTAAAATTTGTTGGAAGAAAAAGTCTAGTATTGTGCTCCAAATATCAAAGTCACGATAGAGAACGCCAAATGATCAAAAATAGAAAGTGGGTTTTTGTAAGGTACTAATTAATGCACAAAAATACAAGGTTTAAGCACGAAAGAAAGAATATTTATAAAATCCCGTAGATCAAGTTAAGATAAGTTAGAGACACAATTTCTAGAGAAAAAATAGTCTCCTAGATAAGGGTATGGTCAAGGGGATGGTTCTAGTCATTTCTAGTTTCAAACAATTAGATGGTCATGAATAATGATCTAGATTTGAGGGAAGGTCGAGTAAGTCAAAGATATGTTCATCGGTTTGGTCGATGACTAAATATACTTGTGTATATGCAATATCATAGTCATAGGTGGCATGGCCATCTAATGTGGAATACTTCTATCTCACTAGGGTGACCTTACTTGCTTCTTGGTCTTCTACCAATATATGATCTAATCTAAAATTTCAAGTTTCTCAAAATTTTCTTAATAAAATTTTCAAGATACTTCGCCAAAATTTTAATTATCTTAGACCGTCAACTTTAATCACAATTTTAAATCTCTAGTAAATCTCGTAACAACCCTTGTATATCACAACTTGAATAATAACCTCTCCTTTTTCACCAAAATTTAAATATCCATAATCAAGACTCGAATCTAAATAACTTTATATAACATAGATCATATGAGCAAATTTTAAATATTTAAATTTTTCTTCAAGTCGATTTCATATCCTCCAAAAATATTTCAAACAAAATTTTTACCATTATCTCTTCCAGCTCAAAATTAAATACTTATAATTCGTAAATCGTAGAATCAATTTAAAACCTCAAGCTTTCTAATAAACCGTAAATCATAAACCCTTCATATTATCTAGTCGTTTACAAATTCACAACTTACAAAAACTCTTTAATAAATTTTGAGGTAAACTTTAACATATTCAATCCAAATTTGAACTTAATCGTAAATTATGTGTCACAATTTAAAGATGTTTTCCAAATCGGTTTCATATCCCAATAAATCATAAACTATTTCACAATTTCCAAAAATCATAAATCATAAATTTGTTTTCTCGATCTCGCTATTCTCTTGTGTATACCACCATGTAATAGCAAAATAAAATTCCAACTATCCTTTGGAGGCGGTAATACGCTACTACCCAACTCAAATTTAACTAATCCTAAAAATCACATTTCTAGGAAAATAAATGCCTTTATAGCTCAAATAAAATCTCCATGCATATTAATCGTCAATGCAATCCATCCAGCCATGTGTTTAACCTATGGCATATACTAGTGTAGTCATCTTACTAAACACGAAACTAAGAATTTACGGTAGAAGGAGTCAAGCAAGATGCAAATCAAGGAGGTCGAACGAGAGTTAAGAATTTGAAGTCAAGAAAGGATGTCAAGTAGGTGGACGTGATTTCTAAACTCTAATCCTATATTGCAAGTCCGTTTGGTTCAATCATATAACCGAAACGGCAAACTAGACCTGCATGGGCCACCACAAAAACATGTAAAGCCCCAGTCCAAAAATACGTAGGACTAGAACGTAATCATGCCAGCCGTATACATACGAAGTATATGGACCCTCGTATATATACATAAGCTGTAAAATGCAGTAACCACGGTACTAAATCTCATCCACAAAGATAAATAATGATATAAAGGCAATTTTGAATTTGTCATATATAAAATCGTTGGGCGGAGACAAATTCACTACCAACAAGTAAGGAAAAATACATGGAAAATACAATGAGTTTGACGGGCGAAGCGAAGACGATCAAAGTGCAATCATACTCGAAGAGGTAGTGACGATCATGGCCACGGTTAGAATACCTGCGAAACACAAGAACACACACCTGGCGAGATAACTAGGTCCTCAGAGTGACGTAACAAGATACATCAACATGCTATATAATATTGAATATAAAATATGCCACAATCAAAGAAAGTGACAAGACACTATAAGGTAATCTAACCAAACTAAAGTGAACATGCAGTGAGAACAAACCTTTCGTCGCATGAGCCCTGGCTGTAATGGGATCTGGTATAGTCCCCACTTGGGCACCAGTGACCGAGAGCATGACGTTGAAAAACGACAGTGGCCAACCTGAAAGGCTCATACCCGTATCTCCAGCGGAGCTTCCGGGTTATAAGGGAAGTGCAATAGAAGCCCATACGACAAAGAATGTTCTCCCCACCCAATGTACCTGTCAAGTCGCATCCACGATCATGTATCTCTACTAACTGCTAAGTCTCCTAACATGCCTTTATTAGCAGTTAGCCCTAACGCATGCACATGGAGGATTAACCTACACACAAGAACCTCTATATGCTACTCAACTCACACATCCTCGTGATACAACTGTGTCAAGGTATATGCAATACTCTACAACGGTAGTCTCTTAACTCTAGGTCCATATGCAATCAAAGGATAATAACAATTTAGCTAATATCACTGAACATGTAGTAAATCTAGAACTGTAAGAACAGGAAAATAAATGAACATTGATATATAAATAAAATGCAGACAAACTATAAACAGTAAATAATGGTAAGGTATCTTGCCTGGTGTGTCGCATGGTGTAGTGCGGTGTTCTCTGACATGTCTCAATAATCCAGTAGCCATGGTCGACACAATGGTCCAAAATCGCGAGAGAAATAGGAACATGTGATTAGTCATGATCAATGACAAAAATAGGGGAATTTGTGAAGCATACATATACCATTTCTTAGAAAATACGTATAATACTTAAAAACCATATTTACTAGTAAAATAGGATTTATTTTTGGCAAATATTTGAAAATATGGATAAATCGATTTAGGCTATAACCGTAAGTTTATCAAAAATAGGATTTCTATGAAGATAACCTGTATCTTATTAGTAGAGATAATTATTGAAATACTCAAAATTATTTATAATTTCGAAAACCCTTTTTACTAGTTAAAATAATTTTTTGAAAAATGTTTGAAGGCAAAAATGGTTTTGGACTAGCATCAAATAATGCAATTGTTAATAATAATATTGACAAAAATATATTTCTAGAATTTCTAAAATAATACAATTATTAATACTACAATTATACTACTAGTATTTTAAATAATATTAATAATAATACTCATAAATTATAAATAAAATATTATTTCTAATAATAAATAAACTAAAAATAATAATAAAAAATACAATAAATGATGATGAATATATCAGTAATAACATTTACTAATAATAATACAAATAATAATAATATTATTATTAATAATAATAATAACAATAATAAAAATAATGATATAAACTTAATAATATTTAATGATAATAAATAGTAATATACAATAATAATAATAATATAATAATAATAGTAATAATGATAATAAATAATAAAATTCTTTGAAAACAACACCCATTCCCAATTTCGTTCAGAGAGGGAGAGAGAGAAAAGAGTGGGAAAGGGGTTTTTTTTTTTACCAGAAGGGGGCGACTCCGGCGGTTTCGGCGCCGGTGGCCGACGACGCGGCGCAGTTGCGCGAGAGGTGGCGTCGGAGGCGGCCAGCTTGCGGCAGTTGAGAGGCGGAAAAGAGGGTTTTCGTGAGGCGACGGCTAATGAGGGGCGGCGCGGGTGAAGCGGACGCCGTACGCCGGCGGGCGGCGATTCGGTGGTGCCGAAGTTCTGGAGAGGAGGAGGGATGCGGTGTACCGGCCGCCAGAGGTGGCACACATGGCTCCGCCACTGCCAGGCGGAGGCGGCGGCGATTCACGACCTGGGCTGTTCGGCGCCCGCGGGTTGGAGCGGTGGCGGCGTGGATCTGCGGGCGGGGCTCCTTCACCGTGGTCGGCGCGGATGGTCGGCTGCGCGGGGGCGGCAAGCGAGGCCTAGTGGACGGCGGCGGCTGCGGTTGGGGGAAGCCGGAGGCGCGACGCTGGTGGCGTAGTTCAGACAAGGTACGGGTTCTCCCCTCCTTTTTCCTTTGTGTGGTGGTTTGTGGTGGGGATGACGGTGGTAATGGCGTCGGGGGTGTTGGCGGAGATGTCAGGGTTGTGGAGAGGGCGACGCTGGCCGTGGCGGGGTGGTGTTGGTATTGGTGGTGGCCTGAGATTTTGGTCGAAATGGTGAGGTGCGGTCGGGGGATCTCGGAGGCTTCGACCGGCTGGGTTGTGCTGGTCGCAGGGTGCGGGGACAGATGGTGGCTTCGAGTGGGAAGTCAGAGACAGTGATGACGGTGTTTTGCCGTGGGGGTGCATGGAGGGAAGAGCGGCGATGACAGGGGTTTGGAGAGGTTTTGTGACGGGGTTCAGGTGTTGGTCGTGGAGGCTGAGTTAGAGTTAGGCTAGGTATAGGATTTGATTTATCGTGTCGGGGTTGTCGACACCGTGATAGAAAAAAATGTAGATGTAAATATGGAATAAGAGTGGGACACGTACATGGACACGAAGCACGAGTTGTTGTGGATGGAAAATATGGAGGAGTACCTCTCCAATATATAGGAGGTGGGAATACCCAGTTGGATAATCACTTGGATTAATTTAAACCCAATCAAATCCAAATTCAAATTAAAATCTAATTTAAAACTAGATAATCTAAACTCAATTTATGTATCAATTCTATCATTTTACTATTTAAATTAAATCCATAAAATTTAATCGAGAATTAAAATGGTCACAATAAATTTCAAATATATTTTCCAAAAATACCAATAATAATAATTTCAAAAATAATAATATTTTTAAATATCTTTTGAATAATAAAATATTAATATAATAATTTCGAAAATGAAATTATAAATATGGATAAAAATTCATGCACCTCATGTTAAGAATATTTGCATAAAATAGTAATTCTAAATTGCAACTATTAAATAAGTTAGCCTTTTATAATTAAATAAAAATAATAATAAGATTTGGCCATCCCGATACGATACTTTTCACAATTTTTTAAAACTATATAAATACAAATAATTATTATATATTAAAATAAATGTTTTCCAAAAATATGTACGCTCGCACATATTCGTACTCGTCGAGCAATCATGAATAAACATAATTTGCGCGCACTGTACAATACAACTACGCGGCATACAAAAATTAAAAAGCACCAAAAAAATATATAGTAGAAATTTATGGGTTTTACAGCCCCGCTACTGGTGTTGGACGAAGCGCTGCTGCTATGTGGGCAGGGGCCTTCACTTCTGCTGGGCTATCGCAGGCCTCGCTGGTGCTCTCGGTGCAGGAGCTATCCCTTTGTAAGCCTACTTACCGAATTTTTTATTTGATTATGATTTATATTTATGGTCATTAAGGATCATACCAAAGCTCATAAGGGCTATGTATCATATTGTCGTTATATGGCCCTTAGATAGTTATATGAACACTTTTTAGCTACTTTATATTTAATATAATTTTTATATAATTTTTAGATATTTATTTCATTAAATATTATATATTTTTAAGGCCTATAATATTTATTATGAGGCTATTTGGGACTAATTTGAGATAAAGTATTTTTATTTATATTCTACAAGGTTAAATATATTTTCTGTAAGTTTCTACAATTTTTATGGAATTATTTTCATAATTTTAATATTGGAAAACATATTTTCTAGGACTTTTAGAATTTACTGTGCTAGCATATAAGCAAATATTGACCCCAAATATTTTTATAAGGTTCAATATGTTATTTTATATTTTTTGAAATTTTTTATATTTTTCTGGGTATTTTTAATATTTATTATGAGTTTCTTAAACAAAATTGCTTTAAAAACTATTTACTATTAATTATAAACCTTTTCCTAAATTAATAACACAGTCAGCAGCACTGTCAGCTGTGTCACCTATACAGTCAACCATGAGGGGCCCACTTGTCGGCGCCCAACTGCTCATCCACCGTCTCTCTCTCATATATCCACCGCCTCTCCAACATTTATATAATATATATATATATATATATATATATATATATATATATATATATATATATATATATATTTTTGGCCTATTGGTCATGGTCAAACCTGATTTTAATAATTGATCAAACTCTGTCTCGATATAAATGCAAGTCAACTCAGATGTTTACCTACGACGTTTTGGACACTGCTCAACAATGGATATCAACAATGTTCAAGACTGAAGCCGTTTGCCATTCAGAATGTACTTCCTGTTAAGCAATATAATTTTTCATTTTATTGAGTCTAGGAATATATTGTACACCGATTCGTACTGGCAAATAGGCTATCCTAAAACGTTTTTCAAAACCATCCTATTCCTTTACAAATGACCTACGTTTTTTAAAAACATACTTTTTATAAAAAGCTTCTAAAGGATTTTTCAAAAAGCGAAAAATTTATTTCCTCCAAAAATGAACTGGCAGAACCCATGGAGAACTCGTCCCGAGTTTGGCCAGAGTTCGGCCATTTGGAACGTTAGTGAACGTTGGATTTTTGAACTTGGTCATCCTTCAGTTACGGTTTGTTACAAAGAGTTCTTTCCGAATTCTGCCCGAATTCTGTCAGAGTTCTGTCTTTGGAAAAACTATAAATAGAGAAGTATTTCGATCATTTCAAATCACCAATTCACTTTCAATCTCTTCTCTTCCTGAGCTTACATTCTTCCAAAGAGTTCTTAAAAGCTTTTATTTTCAAATCCCAAGCCAGTTACAATCCTCTATTCGAATTGCCAGTGCAGTAGGTTTAGAAGTGTCAGAGCGATTGTAATCAGAGGCTTAATAGAAGATTCAACTCTTCAAAATTGAAGTTGGTCGAGTTCTTCATATCAAAGCTCGCGTCTGTAGAAGTTGCAAGGACTTCGTATGAAAACTTGTGGGATTTTCCAATAGTGGATTCAATTGGAAGCTAGAGTTCTTCCGACTGGACTAGTCCTCACAAGAGGAAAACCAGTATAAATCTCGGTATTTGCGTTGGCTTCTGATCACTTTTAATTTCTGTCATTTACTTTTTATGATTATTATTATATCTGTGATCTAATTGCTAACAAGTTTTTAATTAGCAATTTTCTGTTGCCTACTCTATTTACCCCCTGTAGAGTATTCTGCTTTACGATTTTGTTCCTAAATTGGTATCAGAGCGAGTTATACAGGTAAAGCAAGGTAAAATTGCAGTTATATTCAATTTTTTATATAGATCACAGTATTACACATGGCAACTGTGAAATTCACAAGTGAAGGCCAAGCCAGAAACAGACCTCCATTGTTTGATGGCAAAAACTACACTTATTGGAAAACACGTATGAGTTTCTTTCTGAAATCTCTTGATCTCGACTTATGGTCTGTGGTTATTGATGGCTATAAAAAGCCACCTCGTATTTATGTTAATGGTGTTTTAGCTGAAAAATCCAATGACAAATATATAGAGGAAGAAAAGAAAAGGGCCAGTCTTGACGCACGAGCTATTAACGCTTTATTTTGTGCTTTAGACAGAACTGAATTCAACAGGGTGTCTACTTGCACAACATCAAACGAAGTGTGGAAACTTCTCGAAGTAACCCACGAAGGAACAATACAAGTCAAGGAGTCAAAGATCAGCAGACTTACTCAGGAGTATGATGCGTTCAAATGAAGCCAAGTGAATCAGTCACTCAGACGTTTACAAGATTCTTGGATATTATAAATCCTCTGACCTCACTAGGCAAGGATTACAGTAACCATGAGAAGATTCGTAAACTTCTATGAGCCCTTACAAAGAACTGGATTCCAAAGGCTACAGCAATCATTGAAGGGAACGACCTCTCAATAATGTCTCTAGAAACACTCATGGGTAAGCTACTCACTCACGAGTTAGAACTTCAAGACTTTGAAAATGCTACACCAAAGAAAAAGTCAGAGAAGACGATCGCTCTCAAGGCTCAACATAGAAGAACCATCGAAGATGATTCTGATGACAGCGAATCCGACTCTGAAGATCAAGCTCTTCTGGTAAGAAAGCTCAAGAAGTTCATGAGATTTAACAGGAGAACAAAAGACAGCAACAACAAAAACAACGAGGAAGATCCTATTTGCTACTGATGCAAGAAGAAAAGACACATGAAGAAAGATTGTCCCTCATCATCATCATCAAAAAAATAGCAAATATGACAAAGGCTACCTGAAGAAATCAACATCAAAAAAGTACGCCAACACAAGCATATGGCATAAAAGTGAAGCCAGCGATCAGAAGATGAACAATCAAATAATGCTGCAAATGTGTGCTTGATGGCTTGCGATCAGGTTATCACTAATCCTCTATTTGACCGTTATGATGATTTCACCTTTGAGCAACTAGGAGAGGCTTTCAGTGAACTGTTTGATGATTACATGAAACTGCATAGTAAATATGAAACCTTTAAGAAGGTACTCAAATAGTACAAATATGAAATAGAAAGACTTACCGACCTACTAGATCACGTTAGAGATAATGACTTTTTAAATGAGTCTGGTGAGCTTCCTTCTATTAAATTGTTGTTACACGAGACTGTTAAGCTATCCGAAGAAAAAGACCAAACTATTATCCAGTTAAAGGAAGACCAATCTAATGAGAGAAAGAGTCTCCAGTGTGCACAGCTCAGATTAGAATCACTCACATCTGACTATACTAGATTATATGACACTTCCAAAAATTTGGAAATTAGTTTAGGAAAATGGCCTGAAGTTGCTGCTTCCTATTCTAACATGTGTCAATTACCGAATCATCGGAACACGCCCAACACTGTCAGACCAAACCATACCAAGACTATGCCCAAGAAGACTAATAGGCATGCATTCTTCTATCCTAGAAAACCAAAACCTACCAATCATGCACCTCACACTACTTTCAACACTCAACATGCTAAATGTCATTATTGTGGCCTCATTGGTCATATATCTTCTGCATGTAGAATCAGAAAGTTGGTAGATTTAAATATTTATGCATGGATAACGAAAACTAACCAGTCAGGACCCTACAAGAAATGGGTACCAAAAGTTTCATCTGCAAATTGTTTTGTAGGTGGGACACCCTTCACATGCTAGGAGCAAATGGATCCTCGACAGCGGTTTCTCATGGCACATGACCGGTGACGCTTCATTATTCGTAACACTGTCGAAGAGGAATAAAGAAGGATACGTCTCCTTCGATAATAATTTGAAAGGGTACATAATCGGTATCGGTGACATTGGTAGATGTTTGATGGCCAAAAGTATTGAGAGTCAACTATGGCATATGAGACTCGGTCATGCAAACATGGATACAATTTCAAGATTATCTACGAAGAAGTTGGTACGCGGCTTACCGCATATTTCTTTCAAGAAGGATACGGTATGTAGTGAATGTGAAAAGAACAAAGCTACCAAATCTGCATTCAAATCCAAGTACGCTGTAAGTACCACTAGACCTTTACAATTGTTTCATATGGACTTATTTGGACCAAGCAGAATTGCTAGTCTAGGTGGTAAGTTATATGCATTTGTCATTATAGATGACTTCTCTAGATATACATGGGTTTATTTTCTTGCACGCAAGAATGATGCATTATCAGAATTCGTCACCTTTTGTAAGAAAGTACAGAATGAAAAAGGGTTCATGATTACTCGCATTCGTAGTGATCATGGCGACGAATTTGAGAATGCAGAATTCAAGTAATTTTGTGACACACACGGTTATCTGCATGAATTCTCTTGCCCTAGGACTCCACAACGAAATGGAGTTGTGGAACGTAAGACCAGAACTCTATCTGAAATGGCTAGAGTTATGTTAAACCAATTTAGTCTACCTAGATATTTATGGGCTGAAGCTGTAAATACAGCATACTATATTCTCAATAGGATTCTAATTCGACCTATATCGAAGAAGACTCCCTATGAATTATGGTTTGATAGAACACCAAATGTTTCTTATTTCAAAATCTTTGGTTGTAAATGTTTTATTCTTAATACTAAAGATAATTTGAGTAAATTTGATGAAAAGGCCGATGAAGGTATATTTTTAGGTTATGCAGCAAAGAGTAAAGGATATAGAGTCATCAACAAAAGAACCATGATCATTGAAGAATCTATCAACGTCAAGTTTGATGAGCTAAATCAACACTTAGACGATGATGACAATGAAGACATAATCGCACCAAGTACAGCTACTGCAAAACCTTCACACAAAGATACAGAACCATCACATCAGGCATAAGATGAACCTCCAAGCAAAGAAGCCGGAACTAGCAATCATGAAACTACACCAAAAGAGATGAGATTCTTGGCTAGTCATCCAAAGGACTTGGTAATTTGTGAGATTACCAAGGGTGTAAGTACTCGTTCCTCCAATAAAGATATAGCTTCTTGTGTTGCTTTTGTCTCACAGTTTGAACCCAAAAATATTAATAAAGCATGTAGTGATAATTTTTGGTTAGATGCTATGCAAGAGGAATTAAACCAATTCGAACGGAATCAAGTTTGGGAACTTGTTCCCAAGCCTATTGATCATCCGATCATTGGCACCCGATGGGTATTCTGAAATAAACTGAACGAGAATGGTTTAATGACTCGTAATAAGGCTCGACTCGTAGCTCAAGGATACAATCAGGAAGAAGGTATCGACTACGATGAGACTTATGCCCCAGTTACGAGATTAGAATCCATTCGCATGTTATATGCATTTGCATGTTGTCATAATTTTAAATTATTTCAAATGGATGTTAAAAGGGCATTTTTTTAAATAGTTTTATAAAAAAAGAGGTTTATGTAGCTCAACCACCCAGTTTTACTGATTTTAAATTTCCTGAATATGTTTTCAAGTTGAAGAAAGCTTCATATGGTTTGAAACAAGCCACTCGTGCTTGGTACGATCGTCTAAACACATTTCTACTTGATAACGGTTTTTCAAAGGGAAAGGTTGACACTACTTTGTTTATAAAGTCTTTGAATAATAATATTCTTTTGATTCAAGTCTATGTAGATGATATTATCTTTGGATCTACTGATGAATCTCTTGGTCAAGAATTTTCAAAGTGTATGCAGAATGAGTTTGAGATGAGCATGATGGGAGAGCTGAAAGTTTTTCTCGGACTGCAAATCAAACAAACCAACAATGGGACGTTCATAAATCAAGCAAAGTACACAAAGGATCTATTAATGAATTTCGACATGGAAGCAGCGAAACCCCTTAGCACTCCAATGGCGACTTCAACCAAGCTTGATATTGATGAACAAGACCAACCTGTCGACATAAGTAAGTATCGAGGTATGATCGGTAGCTTACTATATTTAACTGTTAGTCGACCAGACATTATGTTTAGTGTTTGCTTATGTGCACGTTTTCAAGCTAATCCTAAGAAATCATATTTGTGCGCAGTTAAGCGTATCTTTCGATACCTTAAAGGCACTTCTTCTGTCGGCTTATGGTATCCCAAAACCATGTCGTTTAACCTAATCGGTTATTCCGATGCTGATTTTGCAGGATACAAAGTAGATAGAAAAAGCACTAGCGGTACATGTCATTTCCTAGGAAAAGCTCTAGTCTCTTGGTTTTGTAAAAAGCAAAATTTTGTTGCACTATCAACAATCGAGGCTGAGTATATGGCCGCAGGACGTTGTTGTGCACAAATTTTGTGGATGAAACAAACTTTAGAAGACTATGGATTGTATTTTACACACATATCCATTTTCTGTGACAATACTATTTCTATTAATTTTACTAAGAATCCAGTATGTCACTCTCGTACTAAACATATCGAGATTCGACATCATTTTCTTAGAGATCATCAACAAAATGGAGATATAGACCTTGTATACATAGACACACAGAATCGATTAGCTGACATACTCACAAAACCTTTAGCGGAAGATCGTTTCAATTATGAGAAATTTTGAGTTGCACCCCACAATATTTAACCATATTCAAGATGCACCCCACTGTTTTATCATAATGTACAATACCCCCCACTTCCGTCAAAAAATAACGGTCAACTCCGTTAACCGTTAATTTTTGACCGAAATGCCCCTTCCATTTTTCCAAGCTGACGAGGGGGAACTAGTAATAATGGTGATTTGCTAGGGGTATTTCGGTCAAAAATTAATGGTTAACGGAGTTGACCGTTAGTTTTTGACGGAAGTGGGGGGTATTGTACATTATGATAAAACAGTGGGGTGCACCTTGTATATGGTTAAATATTGTGGGGTGCAACTCAAAATTTCTCTTCAATTATTTACGTCGAGAATTAGGAATTTTAGATATCAATAATATTAATTAATTTTGTTTTATTAATTATTTATTCGATACTCATAAACTGTTTTCGAGACAAGCCTAAAAAGAGTCTGTCTGTCACCACGACTACGGTCGAAGCCAAGCGGTATTTAAGAGTTCCCCGATGAACCTCCGTTAGCTGGGACAATACTCCTACAGCTAATCTGAAACAGATGCTGAGTAAAGAATATTAATTTGTAAAATAATATTAATTATATTACTTTGAGATTTAAAATTACTAAACTTTGAATTAAGCATTTGAAACGAATTAATGAAAAAGAATGTGGCCTAATTTGAATTTTTTTTCATATATATATAGCCAGGCAACCCTTGGCGAATTCGGCCCGAGTTCGGCTAGGTATATATATATATATATATATATATATATATATATATATATATATATATATATATATATATTATATATATATATATATATATATATATATATATATATACCTAGCAAAAATATATATATATATATATATATATATATATATATATATATATATATATATATATATATATATAAAAAAAATATATATATATATATATATACCAGCACCAACCCGAGGCTTCCTTCTTCTTCATTCTTTCCCACATCCTCATAACAGCAGCAGCGCGCCTCCGAAACCCTAGCTTCTTCTCCATCATTGTTCTTCCAATCCGTGTGGAGTTTCTCGTCAAAACTTTGGATTCATGCGGAGATCGTCATTCTCTACAACATATCCGATTCTTGGAAGGTATAATCCCTTCTTTCCTCCACTTTTCAATACTTAGGATTTCTAGAAATTTTGGGAAAGAATGCCTAAGTTCAATCCCTTCAAGAGGAAGAAGACCAATGCCAGTGAAGAGGTATCGTCTTCAGATCCGCATACGGATTGCCTCTTTTCTCCGTTCCAATCGGATGATGGTGCGTCGGATAAGTTTTACTTTAAAACTTTCGATCAAGCTTTATTGTGGTACGCCGATTTTATCATGCGTACTATTTGCACCGGATCGCCAATTAAGTGGACTGTCTTTCCAGATCACCGCCCTTACTTTGAGGCATTAGGGTTACAACATCTTGTCGCCTTACAATTCCCAATTCCACTAATGCTATTAGATTATTCTTTTGTAATTTTGTATTAGACACTTTTACAGCGAGGTCACGTGTCGGAGGAATTGATATCGGATTTACTGATGAAACGTTAGCAAAAATCCTTGGTATCCCAAACGAAGGTGCCCTGCTAGATGACATCACTGATTTTGATTTCCCCGATGGCATGACACTCGTTAGTTTCAAGAATGAACTTTGTGCGCCCGTACGCGTTCATCCTGGAAAGTTCAAGGCTAATAACTTGAACTTGATTAACTACGAATTACATAGCATCATCTATTCCACCTTACTCCCAAAATCCACTTCCAAAGATGATGTCACTACACTTGAGCTTTCTGCTCTTTATCATATTCTTAAGGGGATTCCTTTTTTGCCTCTAAGACTATCATTCAGATGATGGGTAGATGTCGCGGAAGAGACCACAACCTATCTTATGCGATGCTTATTCCTCACGTATTTCAAAGATTTGATATTGATCTATCTACTTGCTGTCGACACCGAGCCCAAGTTTCTCAAACTATCTCGTCGCAGCATTGTATCTGTTCCTCCGTCTACTGCACTTACTCCTCATGCACTGTCACGACCCGCACCCACTGTGAGGGTACGAGAGCGTAACAACGCCCAGCCTACGCCGCAGTGTCGGCGGTAGAACGCTGTTCTAGGTCATGAACTATAACTAACATAATATGAATACTCTCCATAAGGAGGCCAACACAGAGGTACAACTCAATCACAATCTAGAGATAGAATATGGCACGATAAAATAGATAAGAGAATCCTCAACTGAGGTATAACAGAAATGAAATACAAGTCTAATCATCTCTAAAAATATACAACTCTGAATCAAGAACAACAACTAAACATAAAATAGAAAACAGTCTAAGCAATCTATACTAAGCAGGGTATCGTCCTCAGCAGCTGCATGAACCTCCCCAGGGGTCAAGGTCGCGAGTGTCATTGTCACGCCCCAGAACCAGAATACTGGAGAGCGGAGGCAGACATAGCCAGCTACGTATATTGAAATGGAAACCACCTCGATATACGGTCACGGCTGTCTAGATATATGAGGGTTTTCTACAAGCCAACAGTCTCTTATGGTCATGAACAAGCCTAGTGTCTCAATCACCACAAGTAAGTAAAGTCGCAAGATGTATGATCATTAAATATACAATAATAAGGCGTCCCAAATATTACATATTCAGCTGATCATGAAGCTAGACCTTACAAAATGTTAGGACTAGCAAGAGTTTAGTCATACATGATCAACCCTAGGATTTATCAATCATGTTTACAGCCCGTAGGCAGACAGTAAGTAAAGTGCATCGAGCTAACAGGTGCTTGTCGGCTAAACGCCTCAAAAGAATAGTTCTACAATAGAGTGAGCGAAACGAAATAGAAAATCCACTCGTAGCCCGGGTTTCTTCTAGTCGCCACCATTGGACTGGAAGCTTGGTAGATCCTCGAGAGCTGCTCCAAAATCTGGCCACACAAAACCAGCTGGGTCAACCCCAGAAAGAGCAAGTGCCACAAGGGGGCCACGAAATAAGAACAAAAGCCAGCAATCAGCACAAGAAAATGTAATATTAAAACTAGAATTACGAAAAACATATCAAGATGATATATGACGAGATAACCATGGGACTATTCCGATAGGTACTCCATGATTACTGTGTTATCTCTTCATGACTACTGTGTTATTCTAGTTATTAACCTTAATCCATTTTAGTAGGTACTCCTGACCGTGGTACTCAGGAGTCCCATCCTAGACATGATGCAAGACAGGACAAGTGGATTTAACAAGCAAGCAAGAAAGAACTACCCACGGTGTCAAGACAGGTCAAGTTAAGATAAATTATGTCAGAGTACTTGTCAGGAGTGCGCCCCGACGGGCCACTATCATGTCAGGTTGGTCATGTCAGGAGTGCACCACTACGGGTCACTGTCGTGTTCTGATAGTTCCTGGCCATACCATGCCATGTACAATAGTCATTCCAAACATATTAAGTAAATTCAAGCTCATGACAAAAGGCGTAAGGATATAAAATGGGCGTAAAATATCAATATACAGGGCTATAGAAAAGCCAAGCTTAAAGAAATAAAACCAAAACTCCAAGAGCCAATGGATTAAACAAGGGGTCAGGGGAGCAGCGTACAAAAGTCACGCACGCTGAAAGAGCTGCGTACGTGAAAAAGTCACGCACGCCAGAGAGCAGTGTAGGTGAAAAGTCACGTACGCTACAGAGAGCAGCGTGGGTGAAAAGTCACGCACGCTGAGAGAGCAGCGTAGGTGAAAAGTCACGCACGCTACAGAGAGCAGCGTGGGTTAAAAGTCACGCACGCTCAAGGGAGCAGCGTTCGTGAAAAGTCACGCACGCTACAGAGAGCAGCGTAGGTGAAAAGTCACGCACGCTACAGAGAGCAGCGTGGGTGAAAAGTCACGCATGCTCAAGGGAGCAGCGTTCGTGAAAAGTCACGCACGCTACAGAGAGCAGTGTAGGTGAAAAGTCACGCACGCTACAGAGAGCAGCGTGGGTGAAAAGTCACGCACGCTCAAGGGAGCAGCGTTCGTGAAAAGTCACGTACGCTCAAGGGACACGCTTCCAACAGGAAGCATACCTAAGTCTGCGTACGCAGCGCTAAAGAGCGCGCGTAGCCCAGGGTGCGTAAGCTAAACAGCTCTGCACACTGCTCACTGTCTTCTCCAAACAGCAAGAACACCATGGACGAACCCAAGGTTTCAAAGCATCATAACTTGGCCATCCGAACTCCAAATCCAGATTTCCAAAGTTCCAACTTGGGTAGAATTGAATGCTCTTCCACTTGGAAACACCAAAACCCATAAAAATCCAACTTAAAGAGATCAAACCATGCAAAATACGAAAATAGAAATAACTTAGATCTAGAGCAAAGAAGACTTCAAATCACAAAACACCAAGTTCTAATGTTGATCACCATGTCCTAATCTAGCAAATGAACCAAGAAAATAGGGCTCTCATGAAGTGGCAAGGTGCACTTGCCTAGGGTTAGGAGAGTTGTGTAGAGGAAGGAGAAGAAGAAGAAGAAGGAAATAAATGGTGGTGGTAATGAAGAGAGAGAGTGGTAGGTGGGGAATATAAAGAGGGTGGGTTGTGGTGTGTTGAAGGTGGAGTGTAGGTTAAGGTGTTCCAATGCATAATAAACCAAATCAAACCAACCCAATCCAAACCAATCCAAATAAAAACCGAACCATGATAAAACCCAAAATACGAGAAATATCGAAATTCCACAAGTTAAGAAAAAAAATACATGCCAAAAATCCAGATACGAGTATAAATACGAAATACGAGAAATACGGGAAATGAGGGTGACAACTCTACCCACCTTAAAAGAATTCCGTCCTCGAAATTTAATCAAGAAGCTAGAGATTGTCACGACAAGCTACACTAAGCACAGGCAAGTTACACTAAGCAGTTCAATCATGCAATCATACAATGCAAGCAAGGAAGGGAAAACGTAAGGCATAAGAAAGATATTATACCTCACGAGTCAAACAGGTAGGGATATCGCGATCGGATGTCGTCCTCACGCTCCCACGTTGACTCACCTAGAGAGTGATGACCCCAAGCAACACGGACTAATTTAATAGTCTTGTTCTTGAGTATCTTCTCCCTCCGGTCCAATATAGACACAGGTCTCTCCTCATACGAAAGGTTGGTACCAACAACCAATTCCGAATGGTCTAGGATGTGGCTCGGGTCCGGAATATACCGTCGTAATTGGGACACATGGAATACAACATGCACCTCACTTAGCGACGGTGGAAGAGCGAGACGATAGGATACATCTCCTACTCGCTCTAGAATATCGAACGGCCCTATATACCTAGGACTAAGCTTTCCCCGCAAGCCGAAGCGAATGACGCCGCGGTTAGGCGAGATCCTAAGGAATACATGGTCGCCGACAGCAAATTCTAAGGGACGCCGATGAGCATCGTCCCAATGGCGCTGGCGGTCCTGGGCAACTCGGAGGTGATCTCTGACCTTCCTGACCACTTCAACCGTCTGGGAAATCAATTCGGATCCGAGCAGCTGCCACTCCCCGACATCGTCCAATGCTAGCGGGGATCTGCACTTCCTGCCATAAAAAGCCTCGAAGGGTGCCATCTGGATACTGGCCTGATAATTGTTGTTGTACGAGAATTCCACCAAGTGCAGATAATTCTCCCATGAACCACCGAAGTCAAGGGTACAGGATCTCAACATATCTTCGAGAGTCTGGATTGTACGCTCTGACTAACCATCTGTCTGCGGGTGATAAGCTGAGCTGAACTGGAGACGAGTCCCCAAACTCTTCTGCAAGCTGCACCAAAAGTGTGATGTGAATCTTGAAGCCCTGTCCGAGGTGATACTGACTGGCACACCGTGAAGCCTGATGATCTGCCTGAGATACATCTCCGCTAACTGCGCCGTCGATTGCCCAACTCTGAATAGGAGAAAGTGTGCCACCTTGGTAAGCCTGTCCACAATTACCCAAATTGCATCTCTGTCGGCCGGAGATCTGGGCAATCCGGTCACAAAATCTATGGTTATATGTTCCCATTTCCATTCTGGGATCGGTAAGGGCTGAAGAAGTCCAGCGGGCCTCTGATGTTCAGCTTTAACCTGTTGGCAAACCAAACACCGAGAGACAAACCGGGCTATCTCCCTCTTCATGCCATTCCACCAGAAATGCTGACGAATATTACGGTATATCTTCATACCACCCGGATGAATAGAATATTATGAACTGTGGGCTTCTGTCATGACTTCCTGTCGGATATCTCCACTGGGTACACAAAGACGAGTGCCGTGCCGAAGTGTACCATCTTCGTGGATACATAACTCTAGCCTTCTTCCTGTTTCACACTCTGCTCTGAGTCGCTGGATCTTGGAATCTGCTGACTGCGCCATCCGGATCCTCTCAACTAAGTGGACTGAACCTGTAGACTGGCCATCAATGCCACACTGGTTGGAAGAACCACTTTAATTCCCATCTTTTGAAGATCTTCCAATAATTCTGGTTGTGCCATCAGGAAATAAACTCCGGCTCTCCTGCTCAATGCATCTGCTACAACGTTGGCCTTCCCGGGATGATACTGCAAATCCAAATCATAGTCCACCAGTAGCTCGAGCCATCTTCTCTGCCTCATATTAAGGTCCTTCTGGGTGAAAACATACTTCAGGCTCTTATGATCAGTAATGATCTCCACTCTATCTCCGTACAAGTAGTGTCTCCACAACTTCAAAGCAAACACTACCGTCGCCAATTCCAAGTCGTGGGTCGGGTAATTCTTTTCATGATCACGAAGTTGGCGTGACGCATAAGATATTACCTTCCCATGCTGCATCAAGACACACCACAATCCTCTGCCTGAAGCGTCGCAATAAACTGTGAATCCTCCGATCCCATCTGGAAGGGTGAGAATGGGAGCCGTTATCAAACCTCGCTTCAACTTCTCAAATAATTCCTGGCACTCTGCCGTCCAAACAAATGGCACATCCTTGCGGGTCAACTGGGTCATCGGTGCTGAAATCCTTGCGAAATCTGAAACGAACCGTCGGTAGTAGCCGGCTAATCCAAGGAAGCTGCGAACCTCTGCCACTGAGCTGGGTACCGGCCATGACTCGATAGCCACAATCTTCTGGGGATCTACTTCCACTCCTCTTCGGGTAATGATGTGACCCAAGTATGAAATGCGATCGAGCCAGAACTCGATTTACTGAACTTGGCGTATAACTGATGCTTCCTAAGCGTCTGGAGGACGACTCTGAGATGCTGCTCATGCTCTGCTTCACTCTTGCTGTAGACTAGGATGTCATCTAGGAACACGATCACAAATTGGTCCAAGTAAGGCATGAAAATACGATTCATGAGGTCCAATCCAAGGAACCGCCGGTAGTAGCCGGCCAATCCAAGGAAGCTGCGAAACTCTGCCACTGAGCTGGGTACCGGCCATGACTCGATAGCCACAATCTTTTGGGGATCCACTTTCACTCCTTCTCGGGTAATGATGTGACGCAAGTATGAAATACGATCGAGCTAGAACTCGCATTTACTGAACTTGGCGTATAACTGATGCTCCCTAAGCGTCTGGAGGACGACTCTGAGATGCTGCTCATGCTCTGCTTCACTCTTGCTGTAGACCAGGATGTCATCTAGGAACACGATCACAAATTGGTCCAAGTAAGGCATGAAAATACGATTCATGAGGTCCATGAATACGGCCGGCGCATTGGTCGCTCCAAAGGGCATAACAAGGAACTCCCAATGCCCATACCTCGATCTGAATGCTGTCTTCGGGATGTCCTGCTCTCTGACTCTGATCTGGTGATATCCCGACCGCAAGTCGATCTTCGAAAATACTGAAGCCCCTCTGAGCTGATCAAACAAGTCATCTATCCTCGGAAGAGGGTATCTGTTCTTTATTGTCACCGAATTTAAGGTACGATAATCAACACATAGACTGGACGTAACATCCTTCTTTTTCACAAGAAGCATCGGGGCTCCCCAAGGCGATCCACTTGCACGGATGAATCCCTTGGTCCTCAGTTCTTCAATCATCTTGTATAAAATTTCCAACTCTGAAGGCGCCATCCTGTAGACTCGCTCTGATACTGGTACTGTCCCGGGAATTAAGTCTATAGTGAACTCAATCTCCCGTTCCGGCGGCATCCCTGGAAGCTCCTCTGGAAAGACATCTGGAAACTATTCAACTATCCGGGGTAACTGTATTACTGCTACTGCCATCCGCAATGCTGGGGAAGATGGCTCCACTGCGCCTCTGGAAAACGAAAACTCTGGCTCACCAGGGATACTAAAGACAACTCTGCCAATATGGCAGTCTATCCTAGCATACTGGTTCCTCAACCAATCCATGCCTAGGACTACATCATAGTCTGCCATAGAAAACTTTATGAATCTAGCGGAGAACTCCCTACCGCTAACTACGATCCGACATGAGGAAAATACACGATCTACTCCCACAAGGCCATTACCAGTAAGTATATAGAGCCTCACTGATAATGACTCGGGCTCCAATCCTATCCGTGTCACGAATCGTGCAGACATAAATGAACGCGATGCACCAGAATCAAATAATACAAACGCTGGAGAGGAGTTGACGAGAATAGTACCTGCCACAACCTCACCTGGTGCAACTTCTTCTTCCATAGCCATCATCATGGCCTGACCTTGTCCTCTAGCTGCTGGTCCCCTCTGCTGGAAACCTCTCTGCCTATTCTGGGTCTGAGCTTGGGCTTGTGTATACTGCTGGGGGTGCTGTTGCTGGAATGCCTGAGACTGAGGCGGCAAGGGCCTCGAAGACTGATACTGCTGCTGCTGAACTGGTGCTGGGGCCGGTCCTCTCACCGAAAAGCTAGAAGGGTTGGATGCTGATGAACCACCCCTATTCGGGCAAGCCCCTATCCTATAATCTGCTGCTCCACAAGCCAGGCACAATCCCTGCGCCCTGCGACAGTCTGCCACCATATGCCCTGGCTTCCCGCAATGAGAACATCCCATCGCGGATGTCTGCTTCTGCTTCTGCTTCTGCGGGTACGTCGGGGTCGAATGCTGAACCGACGTTACTGAGGCCGCCCGCCTCGGAGTCCCAATGGTCAATCCCCTAGCTGCTGGGGTTGGATTTGATGATTGCTGCATCTGACTGTGGGACCGCTTCCTACCTCCGGTCCTCTCCACGATCCTCTGGGAGGTGTACTCATGCCTCCTAGCTGCTCTCAAGACTGCATCGAATGTCTGGTGCTCGAACTGCTCAACCGCCAACAAGATCTCTAAATGCAGTCCCTGCTGGAACCGCTGGGCCCTATCAAACTCGGGCGCCACCAAGGTGGGGGCAAACCTACTGAGCCTAGAAAACTCTGATGCATAACTGTCAACTGTTCTGCCTCCTTGCTTCAAGTTGGTAAATCTGGTCTGCAGGTCGTACCGTGCCACAACATCGAAATACTTCGTCTGGAATCTCTCCCTAAATACTGCCCAAGCAATGGGTGCCACTAATCCCATGGCCTGCACCGCCCACCAATTGCGAGCTAAATCCAATAACTGCAGGCGTACCACCGCCACCTTCTCATTCTCGGGTGTCCTAGCTGCTTCCAGAATCACCTCGGTATCCTGAAGCCATACATCTGCGGCAATCGCATCCTCGCTGCCGTCGAAGAAAGGAGGGTTCAATCGCTTGAAACTGTTGGCCGCCTGGTTCCCTGGATGTCCTCCTCGGGTCAAAGCATCTTGAACTGTCTGGTGCAGGGCGTCGCTTCGACAATCCTGGAAAGCTATCAAGGTTCTGATGAGGCCTACTAAGGTGCCATCATCTGGCTCTGCGGGCTGGACGGGCCGAACTGGTGACTCTCCTCCAGTAGGCACAACTCTGGAGGCTACCCCGGAATGCTGGGCTTGATCTCCGGGTTGCTGCTGGTCTACGGAAGGTGCTCTTCCTTACTGATCGGAAGGGTCAGGTACAGTACTGCTGAGGAAAACGACACAGGGAAACAATAAGAAAGGACCAGGACAGATCAACAATACAAGCATATAATCAGGGCAAGAATTTCAGGGATTTGAAAATACGGGCGGAGATCAAGGGCGAATACTGATTGAGACATCTATCCGGTAAACCCTCACATTTCTTGCTTGACAAGACCTGCATGGGCCACCACTTAAACCGTGTCACGCCCCAGAACCAGAATACTGGAGAGCAGGGGCAGACAAAGCCAGCTACGTATATTAAAATGGAAACCACCTCGATATACGGTCACGGCTGTCTAGATATGTGAGGGTTTTCTACAAGCCAACAGTCTCTTATGGTCATGAACAAGCCTAGTGTCTCAATCACCACAAGTAAGTAAAGTTGCAAGATGTATGATCATTAAATATACAATAATAAGGAATCCCAAATATTACATATTCTGCTGATCATGAAGCTAGTCGTTACAAAATGTTAGGACTAGCAAGAGTTTAGTCATACATGATCAACCCTAGGATTTGTCAATCATGTTTACAGCCCGTAGGCAGACAGTAAGTAAAGTGCATCGAGCTAACAGGTGCTCGTCGGCTAAACGCCTCAGAAGAATAGTTTTACAATAGAGTGAGCGAAACAAAATAGAAAACCCACTCGTAGCCTGGGTTCCTTCTAGTGGCCACCATTGGGCTGGAAGCTTGGTAGATCCTCGAGAGCTGCTCCGAAATCTGGCCACACAAAACCAGCTGGGTCAACCCCAGAAAGAGCAAGTGCCACAAGGGGGCCACGAAATAAGAACAAAAGCCAGCAATCAGCACAAGAAAATCTAATATTAAAACTAGAATTACGAAAAACATATCAAGATGATATACGACGAGATAACCATGGGACTATTCCGATAGGTACTCCATGATTACTGTGTTATCTCTTCATGACTACTGTGTTATTCTAGTTATTAACCTTAATCCATTTTAGTAGGTACTCCTGACCGTTGTACTCAGGAGTCCCATCCTAGACATGATGTAAGACAGGACAAGTGGATTTAACAAGCAAGCAAAAAAGAACTACCCACGGTGTCAAGACAGGTCAAGTTAAGATAAATTATGTCAGAGTACTTGTCAGGAGTGCGCCACGATGGGCCACTATCTTGTCAGGTTGGTCATGTCAAGAGTGCGCCACTACGGGTCACTGTCGTGTTCTGATAGTTCCTGGCCATACCATGCCATGTACAATAGTCATTCCAAACATATTAAGTAAATTCAAGCTCATGACAAAAGGCGTAAGGATATAAAATGGGCGTAAAATATCAATATACAGGGCTATAGAAAAGCCAAGCTTAAAGAAATAAAACCAAAACTCCAAGAGCCAATGGATTAAACAAGGGGTCAGGGGAGCAGCGTACAAAAGTCACGCACGCTGAAAGAGCTGCGTACGTGAAAAAGTCACGCACGCCAGAGAGCAGTGTAGGTGAAAAGTCACGCACGCTACAGAGAGTAGCGTGGGTGAAAAGTCACGCACGCTGAGAGAGCAGCGTAGGTAAAAAGTCACACACGCTACAGAGAGCAGCGTGGGTGAAAAGTCACGCACGCTCAAGGGAGCAGCGTTCGTGAAAAGTCACGCACGCTACAGAGAGCAGCGTAGGTGAAAAGTCACGCACGCTACAGAGAGCAGCGTGGGTGAAAAGTCATGCGCGCTCAAGGGAGCAGCGTTCGTGAAAAGTCACGCACGCTACAGAGAGCAGCGTAGGTGAAAAGTCATGCACGCTACAGAGAGCAGCGTGGGTGAAAAGTCACGCACGCTCAAGGGAGCAGCGTTCGTAAAAAGTCACGCACGCTCAAGGGACACGCTTCCAATAGGAAGCGTACCTAAGTCTGCGTACGCAGCACTAAAGAGCGTGCGTAGCGCATGGTGCGTAAGCTAAACAGCTCTGCACACTGCTCACTGTCTTCTCCAAAGAGCAAGAACACCATGGATGAACCCAAGGCTACAAAGCATCATAACTTGGCCATCCGAACTCCAAATCCAGATTTCCAAAGTTCCAACTTGGGTAGAATTGAATGCTCTTCCACTTGGAAACACCAAAACCCATGAAAATCCAACTTAAAGGGATCAAACCATACAAAATCCGAAAATAGAAATAACTTAGATCTAGAGCAAAGGAGACTTCAAATCACAAAACACCAAGTTCTAATGTTGATCACCATGTCCTAATCTAGCAAATGAACCAAGAAAATAGGGCTCTCATGAAGTGGCAAGGTGCACTTGCCTAGGGTTAGGAGAGTTGTGTAGAGGAAGGAGAAGAAGAAGAAGAAGGAAATAAATGGTGGTGGTAATGAAGAGAGAGAGTGGTAGGTGGGGAATATAAAGAGGGTGGGTTGTGGTGTGTTGAAGGTGGAGTGTAGGTTAAGGTGTTCCAATGCATAATAAACCAAATCAAACCAACCCAATCCAAACAAATCCAAATAAAAATCGAACCATGACAAAACCCAAAATACGAGAAATACCGAAATTCTACAAGTTAAGAAAAAAAAATACATGCCAAAAATCCAGATACGAGTATAAATACGAAATATGGGAAATGAGGGTGACAGTCATCTAGGCAAGCTCCAAGTAAGGGTTGCAGGGTTCCTCATCATCCTCTGTAAAATTTTCAACAGGTCCAGTCAGGACGGGAGCGAGCACAGTACATCTCAACAGTTCATAGCAGGTTAGAAAATATAATCATACAGTAAAGTAAGATATAGATACTGAAGAAAATGCAGTATATAAACAGAGAGAGAACTGTAATAGAAATATCTACTATAAGAAGAGAGCTACCAGTGACTAGTGATTCAGAGTACAAAGTCGACATGTGAACGGCTTGATTTGTACAAGGCTATACTAAAGAGGCGTACATGGCTATCCTACTTTGGAATTGTTCAAATGGCTATTTATACTCCTCCGTACCCCCAACTAATACACAAGGATCCAAACAGGTTATGCTATGATTCTATGTAACAGCCCCCGAAGGGTAGTAGACCCCAAAGGTGATAGACCCCGAAGGTGATAGACCCCGAAGGTAATAGACCCCGAAGGTAATAGACCCCGAAAGTGATACATAGTAGTCCCAAAAATAGGGATTCTGATAGACCCAATAAATGGGATTCGGATGCAAAGAAGACTCTGTGATCATATGAGTATATGTCACAAGTGATCAAAGAACCAAAGAAGCATATGATACGCCATGTAAGTGAAACGCACAGAACATAGAGTACCCGATGCTCCTTGAAGGGATAACATCTCAAGAAGGGATCCATATAGTACTAATCCATGTGACCAACGTGACAGTATCAAGTAAAGTAATTTAATGCAGGAAATAATTCTAAGCAAGATATGAAATGATCAAAGAATGTACTCGCCTCGTATCTGAATGTCTGAAATAAATGTACTATCCGAGATGAGGTACCTGACTCCTAGTTAGAGCAACACAAGTCAAAATGTACACAGGAAATGATAAATATAATCTACAATGCATCTGCATGCTGTCTAGGTCAAACTAGACTAAAGTCAACACTTGGTCAACTCCAGTCAACTAGACTAGTCAAACTAGGTCAACTAGGTCAAGTCCTAGCCCAACAAGTCTAATAAGTCTCACTAGGCCTAACCAAGCCTACTCTAGCAATCACATACCAATCACAAAGCTATACAAGCCAAACACAAGCACATATCAAGGCACATCCTATTCATGCATATTCAACATTATATATGTATATAAAAAGAGAGGAAGGAACTAACATGTAAGCTATGTGTGTGTGTGAACATGGATGTGTACATGAAAAGGAAATTCAGCACTAGGCCCTATATCTATATTAGATACCTATAAGATACATAAACTATATTATATATATATATATACACTTATTATATTATACATACATATATTATATTACATACATACACATATTCATATATAATATATACCTACATATATATATATAGAGAGAATGGGCATGTGTGTGTTAGCATACATAACCTGTGTACATAGAGTGATATGAGGGCAGTGTGGTGTGAGTGTCCTGTGGTGTGTGGCTGTGTTTATAGGGCTGGATTGGGGACTGTTATTGGGTAATTTAGGAAGGGGTTATGGACAGGTATTAGGGGACTGATATTGGGCATTTAGGGATTGATTTTGGACTGTATTTGGGTTGTCATGTTGGAGGCTCAATGGCTGCCAATGGGACTGGATTGGAGGGGTGTGTAGGGCTGTATTGGACTAGTTTTAGGAGAGCTTGGGAAGCTAATTGTGGACTGTTAAGGAACATGTACATGGGGCTGGGTTAAGGACTGTTAGGGACTGATTTTTAGATGGCTATGGGGACTGTCAACAGTGGGCAGTAGCATGGAGCAAGGGGACTTAATATGAGGCCAACTAAGTGGCTGTCTAGGAAGGGTATTAAGGGACAGATTTGTGTGCTTGGAGGGGCTGTCCATGTGTGACTGGAAAAAACAAGAGGATAGGGTGTCCACATATGTGTGTGAGTGTATGTGTTGAGGGAATATGAGGAAAACAGTTTGGTGTGTGAATGTGTGTGTTAAAAAAAACCTGTGGGTGTGTATAGATGATAGAAGAGTGAAACATTCATAGTGTGTGACTGAATTTAAGTGTTGTATGAATAGTGATAGTGTGTGTGTGTGTCCAGGTGACAGGAAATGAGTGTTAGCATGCATGTGAATTTGTGTATGTGTGTGTGTATAGAGAGTGTGCATTGTGCCAACCAATGTGTCAATAGATTCAGTCTAAACTCAGTCTTCCATGTTCCAATTCAGAAATTCAATGCCCAGAATCAAAATGTGATATGCAAACCTATAATCAATTCTCGTTTCAGTTGAACCCGATATTAAATCCTAGTTAATATCAAAATAACATATTAAGTTAACTTATCAGTTAACTATTTGCGAGTGAACTAACCTACTCAATTAAGCATCAGTAAAACAGGAAAAGTGAAATCAAACTAACCAGGAAATCAGTAACTTGGTTTTCAGGTTTTCAATACAAAAATGTGTGTGGTGTAAAGACATTCAGTTTTTCCAGGGAACAGTGCATACCTACAATACATAGTCATGCATCCATTGATCTCAGGACCTATCAGTCCATGTGTGCACATGTCAATGTGTGACAGTTGGTTTATGGTGTGTGTTCATGAATCCAATGTGGTTCTCAGGTTTTAGGAATTTAGTTCAGGGAAAGTGCCTTGACAGTTAAATACCAAAACAATGTGAAACCTATTCTCAGTTTACATATTAAACCTACATATATACAAGTCCTAAAACCAAAACCAAAATCAGTTTAAGATATAAAAAAAAACTGATTTCACATTCCAGTTCAGTCCAGGTTATCTGATTTGAAAACCTAAAATCTAACACAAATTAATAATCAATCATTTAAACAACTAACAGGTTAATCAAAATCAGTGCACTTATAAATCAAAATCGAATTCCCATTCACCTAGATGACATCAAGCCAATCATGAACAACCTACAGTGAACACAAATGTCTAATTCCCATCCTCAAACCAATCAGTCTAATTCGAATGAAAACATTGTACTAATATGGACTAACAATCATGTAGGAGTAATAATCAGTTGAAAACATCAATAACAGGGATTTAAATAGTTCAGGAAATTCGAAAAGACAATGTATCAGACATGTTATCAGTGATTTCCAACTTCACATTCAAATCCCCTTTCACAAGCAAACAACCTATACTAACATGTAAACTCGATTAATCATAGATCATTAATCATGTTAGGATCTTAATTAGCAAATTAAACATGAATTAAAAACCAGTAAAACTGAATAAAATAGAGAACAGAACGAAACAGTACAAAACAGGACCAATCCTTGTGCACGAGTTCAGCCGTGTCCAGAGCACGACACAGGACACTTCGTGTCATTTGCACTTACCCATGAGTTCGCCAAGTGTCAGGCTACGACTATGTCATCCTGACTCATGTCGACCTGCCGCCGTGTCGTATCAAAACACGCGTATCATCGAGGCAAAACTGTGCGTGTGCACACAGTGCGTGATCCGTGCACGTAGGATTTCTCCTCGCGTGGTGAATGATATGCTTCCAAACTTTGGGAGCATAGTGTCAGTCGTTGCCCCGACGACTCCACAAAATGTTACGTGTCCTGGTATCCTGTATGAGTCGCACGACCCTGCGGGTAGCAGGACAGTGCGCCTAGGCACGCGCGACCGTGTCCGCGAGTCTATTTCGACTCAGACACGACTCAAATTTATCTCAGTCAAGTACAGTCGCGTAAGCGACAACAAAATAAGAATTTCCATTCAAACACAATTCGAAAATCAAAGGGCATTTCGTCGAACACCTACGACCAAGGCCTGATACGTGTCCGATACGGACACGTATTGGACACGAACCCTAACAATGCCTATACTAACAGGGAGAGGGCATCTAGGGCTTCCTAACCATGGAAAGAAATCAAGATTTGGTGGAGGGAATAGAAAGTTACCTAGGTGTGTTCCTTCACAAGGAAAAGCCCCATAAGTGAGATCTCCTCAAGCTAACCAATGGCTCCAAATTGTATCAATCCTGAGAATAGCCTCCACCAACAGTAGGGGGACACTAATTAGGTTACAATGGAAGAAGTGTCAATGAAAATGGATTAATATTGAATAAACTATGAAGGATTTTCAATAGAGAGCAAACCTTTCCTTAGAAAAAATGGAGGGATGAATAAAGAGGAGGCACAAACTTTGAGAGGAATTTTATAGTAAGTGGGGAATCCCTAGGCTGGTCATAATAGTTAGGGTTAGGGTTTTGGGGTTCAATCCAAGGGCTCTCATCCCATCTAGTATATTCAATGGTCAAAATCAAGGTCCCCCTTTAATCATGTTGCAACCTACTTTATTCTAACTAGTCATGACTAACCATGACCAATCAAATTCTAACTTAGTCTAACCATGACTAACTAGGACTAACCTAGGTTAGGTCAATTCTAGGTTGGGGCTAATAACAATCACATGGCAATTAATTAAATAATATTAAATCACACCATCTAATATAATATATATATTAATTTCTAAATAATTATAATAAATTCAAATAAATTCAAGATAACCAAAATATCCTCAAGCTAAATGTACTAAACAAAATCTCTACCCACATGGTTAGGCTCTAGGGCAGACAGTCACTACTGTTCACTAGCACAACACCAAATCATAAGTCATAATTTAAATAGTTTTAAAAAATTATTAAAAATCACCAAAAATTATATTAAAATTTTAAATACCATAATTAAATAAATTAAATACAAAATTTCAAAATTACCCTAATCTGGAAAACTGGGTGTTACATGCACCTACTCCCACAGCTCCTACAGCACCTGTTCCTCATCATTCTTACTCTATGACAATTGAGGGTATACATCAGCACTTATCAGATCTACAGTCTTTTTATGTTGAGACCTATAGGGAACACGAGTTCCGTGATGTTACTCGGTTTCAAGCGATTGCCAACTCCTTCGCCGATCTGAGGTTTGCACAGATGGGTCATTCTGCTGGCTCTCTACCTCGAGACCCTTCTATTTCTGGCTACTGTATTGACGACGAGGCGGTTCACTCTCTGTTCTAGCCAGGGAACGCATATGATTGGTATTGTACTGCTCGTACCCCTCCTCGTGACTATGTCGGTGAGTTTTATGCTGGCGCTACTCCTCACACTTCTAGCGTTGGTACTTCTAGAGCTGGTCCTTCTAGACATGCTGGAGCTGCAGCTGATGATGATGATGATGAGTTTTCAGATGTTAGATATTGAGACTGTTACTTTTGTCTTATGTTTACTTGGAAATGCTCCGACATTCCAAGATTTTATCAGTACTTTTTAGTTACTATCAGCACTTTTTCTATTATGTGACTATTCATAGACATGGTTTTTGATTATGCCTCAGTTTTGGCATCTTAGTCTATTATTCAGCACTTTATTTGTTTCAGTTTTTATTCTAGCACTTTATTAAATACTGTCTGTGACAAATACATGCATGTTTTGTGTTATATAATCTATCTTTTTCTCTTACTATATTTACTGTTTATACCTTGCCTGTCATGATTATCTATCTTTTTTTGTTTTTCTTCACTGTTTGTTACTTATGCATTTATTGCGGGGGAGCTTTCTCTTTTGCAATTATTTTGCTAAGTGACAACGGGGGAGAAATAAGGATCTAACATTTTTGTGAATACAGGTTATGAACAATTTCTTTTGATTACTATTTTGAATTGATTCCAAGCTTAGATGTTATATCGGCAAGGTTTGTCAATTATCAAAATGGGGGAGATTGTTGGCCCATTAGTCATGGTCAAACCTTATTTTAATAATTGATCAAACTCTGTCTCGATATAAATGCAAGTCAACTTAGATGTTTACCTATGACATTTTGGACACTGCTCAAAAATGGATATCAACAATGTTCAAGACTGAAGCCGTTTGCCATTCAGAATGTACTTCCTATTAAGTAATATAATTTTTCATTTTATTGAGTCTAGGAATACATTGTACACCGAGTCGTACTGGCAAATAGGCTATCCTAAAACGTTTTTCAAAACCATCCTATTCCTTTATAATTGACCTACGTTTTTGAAAAATATTCTTTTTATAAAAAGCTTCTGAAGGATTTTTCAAAAACTAAAAATTTATTTTTTCCAAAAATGAACTGGCAGAACCCATGGAGAACTCGGCCCGAGTTCGGCCAGAGTTCGACCATTTGGAACGTTAGTGAATGTTGGGTTTTTGAACTTGGTCATCCTTCTGTTACGGTTTGTTACAAAGAGTTCTGTCCGTATTCTGCCCGAATTCTGTCAGTATTCTGCCAGAATTCTGTCAGAGTTCTGTCTTTTGAAAAACTATAAATAGAGAAGTATTTCGATCATTTCAAATCACCAATTCACTTTCAATCTCTTCTCTTTCTGTGCTTACATTCTTCCAAAGAGTTCTTAAAAGCTTTCATTTTCAAATCCCAAGCCAGTTACAATCCTCTAGTCGATTTGCCAGTGCGGTACGGTTTAGAAGTTTCAGAGCGATTGTAATCAGTGGCTTGATAGAAGATTCAACTCTTCAAAATTGAAGTTCGTCGAGTTCTTCGTATCAAAGCTCGTGTCTGTAGAAGTTGCAAGGACTTCGTATGAAAACTTACGGGATTTTTCTATAGTGGATTCAACTAGAAGCTAGAGTTCTTCCGACTGGACTAGTCCTCACAAGAGGAAAACCAGTATAAATCTCAGTATTTGCGTTTGCCTTTTAATCACTTTTAATTTCTGTCATTTATTTTTTGTGATTATTATTATATCTGTGATCTAACTGCTAACAAGTTTTTAATTAGCAATATTCCGCTGCCTACTCTATTCACCCCCTCTAGAGTATTCTGCTTTACGATTTCGTTCCTACATATATATATATATATATATATATATATATATATATATATATATATATATATATATATATATAAAATATATATATATATATATATATATATATATATATAACATAAAAAATATATATATATATATATATAACATAAAATAAAAAACATGCTCCACTTTCCCCTCCCCCTCTTGGATCTTCCACCTCTCCCTGTCACCGCCTTGCCTCCAGCCCAGTCACCTCCTTGCCACCATCCCTCCACTTTGTTGCCATCTCCGTGTCAGTCGTCGGGCGCAGGAGGTGCGACTCTCCTTCCCCCCTCCACGTTGCTCAGTGCTAGATCCCCTCAGTTTCCCTCCTGATGCCAGACACGGCCCTTCCGTCATTCCTATCTCCCCCGGCCGCGGCATCCGCGGCAGCCCCCGGCACCCTCCCCTTCCATCCTAGGCGCTCCTCCTTCCCGTGAATAGACGGAGGTATAGCTCGCCCTCCATGGGCGTTGGTGGGTGCACTCTCACTCGAACGTCGCCCCATGGCAGGAGCCAACTACCGTTCGCCCCATGCCGCCTACGTCTGCTCTTCCCTCGGTGGAGGAGACTCGGCCCGTAGCTCGTCCTCTCCCCCAACCGTTTTGAGATGGTGGGTCCTTCTTACGTTGTTGGCAATGGCCCAGTCGGCCTGGCGGTATCGCCGGCCACCGCCTCGGGTCTCGGTACGATCACCCACCCCCCCTCATCGGGAGCGGCGTCGGGGCATGTGGCTGGTGTGGACATTGAGGCACAGCTGTCCTCTGCGTCCACCAGTTCCCTGGTACTACAGTCTTCCCTCCCGGGCGCGGTCAACAATCCGAGGCGCGGTCAATAATCTCTCACCTAGGCTCCTCGAGTAACGGGCGTCCATATGGCACTGAAGGCTTTCCACCCGGGCGCGGTCTACCCTTCGAGGCACGGTCAACCCTTTCTCACCTGGTTGCGGCCCACGTCGGCATGCTCTCCTTTGTGCATGTTGTAGACTGTGCCAGCCCACTGCAGGTTGCAAACTACGCCAGACCCCTGCCGCTTGGTGCAGCTTGCACCCATAATTTGGCCCAAGCGAACGGCTCCCCCTTTTTTTTAAGTCATGTGTCGGACCAAGTGACCGGCGTTGGGCCCGATGCTCTCCTGGCCAGTGCAGGTCCAGCTGTTCCACGGCCCTGGTACGGTCTCACGATATTGCCCCCTCTATTCTCTCTGATCCCGTTGTGGCCCATATGGACGGGGCCTCTAGCCTCTTGGCTTAACCTGCAGGCAGCGTCTGTCCCTTTGCGCAAGTGAAGTTTAGCACCCGTTCTCCTGTGCGCCCTTGGGTGTCCGCCAAGGGTTGCAAGTACTATTGTGCACCGGGAACTCCTGTTGGTGCCCGTTCCGTCGTGACTGAGGCCATCCACCCTCTGGGCGCCTGTCCACGTGTTCTCCTATCCACATTTCTCTCCTTGACTGCGATGACATCTGGTTTGCTCAACTGGCGCAACCCGCTCACCTGCGCTATACCTGTGCTTACAGTTAGCTGTGCCACGTCTCTCCAGTATCCCCCTTCGACGTATCCTTCGTCAGGTGCGGGCTCCGCTCGCACGCCAGTGCTGTCGGTGACAAGTGCACCCAATTTGGCCGATGGCCTCTCCCGTCCCCTCCTGCGCACATCATTCCCGACGCCGGCATCCTAGAGGGCGGCCATCCCCCTTCCCCATGTGCACCATACGCATCCCTCCTCTTCCGCTCTCGGTCACCCCTTCCCTTCGGGCATTACCCGTACTATTGCCCCACTCGTAGCCACCTCTCACTCATCCATCCCTAGTACGGTGGACCCCCCTAGAGCCCCCTCCTACGTCGAGGTTCTCCGGCCTGTTCGTGGGAAACACGTAACCCCTCCTACGTCGAGGTTCTCCGGCCTGTTAGGGTTATATATTAAAAGCATCACTTTTGTAGTAACCTTATTTCCTTAAATTTTGAATGAAAATCATATGGGCAAATGTTTGCATATTGTATTTGTTACAAGTGTTAATGCAAATGTCTGATATTCTATATTGTAGATAATATGGTGTGTGGTGTCACACAGAAGATCATATTATCAGTTTCCTATGGAGTATATAAATAGTTCACAACCTAGATGGACTTGGACAATCTATTGGAAAGGTTGTAGTGTAATATGATATTAGTCTATCTTGACTATAGGTTTACACTAGTACACTTTGTGTGTATTGAACAGGACCACTTGACGTTGTTCTCTTTGTACTGACTGCATAAGAGAACAAACACCTCTATTATTATGGATGCTTGTACTCTTAATCCGGATATAATAACGGACATGTATATGCAATTTGCATTACTTTGACTTATAAAAGAGTGAGATTCATTATGGATCAACAACCTCTATGAATTGGGTAATAACATTGTATGTATGATGGGCTGTTGATTATAAATGGAATCCATGTCCCGATACATCGGGTTGATGATGTCCTCTTAAGGAGCTCATAATGATTGTCATGTAAACCCTGCAGGTGGATTATATTCGACATGACAAATAAAGTTGAGCGGTACTACTTAAGGATAAAAGATGTCGAATCAATATAGTTGTCAGTAACTTAATTTGATCGACGAACATACAAAATCTTAACATGGGGAGCCAAACGAGCATATAATAAAAGGAGTCCACAAACATAATTTCGGATTAGGGAGGAACTGCAATAATAGCTCATTAGTGGACCGAGCTATTGTTAATGGGCCTGGATTGTGTGTTCGGGCTGAACACGGGATATCCAGATCCGTTAGGAGGCCTAACCCTAATTTTTCCTCATGGTCCCTCCCGTAGCCTATATATATCCTCTATTCTCTGGCCGCTAGATTGATGATTAGAAAAATCTGAAATTTTCTCTAAATTCGTGATTCACGTAAGGAGAGAAAGAGAGTGCTACCAAGGAGAAGAAAAGGTTGGGAGATCGTCGCCGACACGACATCCAACTCGAGGAAGGAATACGTGCAGAAGATCTTGGGGTCGTCCGCTCGAGATTGCCAGGAATTACTTGTCTCCTTTCCACCGCAGGTATAATTCGTGAACCCTAGTTTCCGCCTATGAAGGGTTAGAACACGTACTTTATCTGTTTAACTTTCTATCGATCAATACGCACACCAAAGGAAGGGTCCTGGGAATCCCCAGTTCTATCAACTGGTATCAGAGCCACTTTGGATCTACGTATTGATTGATACGTCCATATTGTCCAATAAAACTTGTGCTATTTAATAGTCGGTAGATGTAGATCTGTTCTAACTCGATTTTGCAGGCATCTTAGATCCAACAATTATGGTCCAATACATGTTTTTTGATTGTGTTGTTTAAACCATGGACATTTCGTGGATGTTGTTGTTGCTGTGGATGTAATTAAAATCACGAGGGTTGATTGTGCTTCTTAATTTAATTTTTCAATGTAGATTATGTATGAACTCCTTCGGGAGGCATAGGATTGATGTAATTTTAATTATTTTTGATCAATGGTGATGGCGGTGGTGGCTATTTCTGAGGCCGGACGAGATGCTAGTTTTGAGCAATCCAGAGGCCGACAGATGATTTTCGATGAAGGTCGAACCCCGTATAGATCTGCGTAGCGCCAGATTTTAGATTCGGATAGTTGAGGACGGAGCAGCAAAGATGACCATAATAGTTGGATATTTTCTTTTATTTTTGTCATTTTGCTTTTTCTAATTATGCATGTTTATTATTGTGTGGTTGTTTTTTTGAAAACCAAGCCTACATTAATAATGGACAACATGGACATAATATCAACTAGTAAAAAAACCCTCATTGTTAAATAACTAAGTGGGAGAGGATTTTTATTTAGTATAAATCCTATGGTCTCCATTACTGGTTTGTAGGTGATGTAATTATACTTGCGTGTTGGCTTTAGTGCTTTCCTCCATATCGGATGAGTATAATTATGGATCACCAGTACAAACTTCCTTAGGAATAATTATAGAAAGTTACCTAGTATGTGTTCACTTCTCCATCTGAAGGAACTCATTACAAGGTAATGGACTTAGTATTAAGTAATGGTATACACTTAGATACAAATAATGGTATCCTCCCCATCGGAGTTACTGCTATTATTTGTATGACCAGAGCAAGACCAGCATATTATATTTATTTATCATAAAGTTATATTGAAATGATAGTAAAATTAAAAAGAAAAATCTACTTGAACAAAGATGAATTTGTATACGTCCACACTATCGTGGCATGCTAATTTCATGGTGTTCAAGGTGTTGGTGAATTTCTTATTATTGTTTTGAGGGAATCAATATTTAGTTAATTCAAAAAGTTTTTTTGTCCTACATAATTTTATTTATGTGATTCTCAGGATTTCAAAAAAATGGGTTCTTTCAGTCCACTTATGGTGATTCTTAAAGAAAACAAACTTACTGGACCTAATTATATTGATTGGAAACGTAATTTTGATATTGTTCTGACTGCTGAGGAGTACAAATATGTACTTGTTGAGGAATGTCCACCTAAGCTTGATGCTAACTCTGATGAAGAGGTCAAAGAGGCTTATAAGAAGTGGAAAAAGGCAGATAAGATGGTACGGTGTTACATTCTGGCATCTATGTCAAATGTACTGCAACATCAGCATCAGGCCATGGCCACAGCTTATGACATGATGTATAACCTCAAGGAACTCTTTGGACATCAGAGTAGAGCAGCTAGGCAGTTTGCTATGAAATGTTTGATGAATACAAAAATGGCTGAGGGCACACCAGTAAGGGATCATGTTCTCAAGATGATAGGTCATCTGAATGAGATGGAGATCCTTGGAGCTGAAATCGATGGGGAAACCCAGATCGATATCATTCTCGGGACTCTGCCTAAAAGTTTTGATAATTTCTGCCTTAATTACAACATGAACAAAAGGTTGTATAGTTTGGCAGAACTTGCAAAAGAGCTACAGGATGCTGAATCTCTTTTTAGGCAGAGTGGTCATGTTTTTGTTTCTGAAAAGGCTTCTATTTCTAAGCCAAAAGGCGGTAAGAAGAAGAATAACATTCAAAAACATGCAAACTTAGCAAAGAAGGGCATGGGACCTCAAGGCGCGGTGAAAAAGCCGAAAGGCAAATGTTTCAAGTGCAAAGGGTCAGGACATTGGAAGACTGATTGTCCACTTCTCAAACAAGGGAATAAAGAAGGTATATCTCATTTACTAGTAGTTGAAACATGTTTAGCAGTATTATCTACCGGCACCTGGTGTGTAGATACATGAGCCACTAATCATGTCTATAATACATTGCAGGGGTTCCAGGAAACCAGACGGCTCAGTGATGGAGAGATATGCTTGTTTATGGGTGATGCTACAAAAGTATCGATCGTTGCATTAGGAGATGTCACTTTATCTTTTGGTAGAAATAAGTCTTTGACATTGAGAGATTGTCTTTATGCACCTTCACTTAGAAGGAATTTAGTTTCTGTTTCTATGTTAGTTAAGGATGGATATTCAGTTTATTTTAATGACAATATTGTTATTAGAAAGAATAAACATTTTATCTGTTCTGGTGCATTGGTTGATAATTTGTATGTCATTAATCCTATTTCGCCCACAATGCAACTTATGGAAATGAATAATATGTCATCTAACTTAAATAAGAGAAAAGAACCTTCTTGTATGAACCAAACATATCTTTGGCACTAACGATTGGGGCATATTAACCTAAGAACGATTCAAAGACTGGTTAAAGATGGACCTTTGAGTTCATTGGAAGTGGAGGCACTACCAGTCTGTGAATCCTGCTTGGAAGGTAAAATGACCAAAAGGCCTTTTACGGCAAAGGGATATAGGGCCAAAGATGTGTTGGAATTGGTTCATTCTGATTTGTGTGGACCCATGACTATCCAAGCTAGAGGTGGCTTTGAATATTTTGTCACATTTATTGACGATTATTCAAGGTATGGATACATTTATTTGATGCACCGTAAGTCTTAGTGCTTTGAGAAATTCAAAGAGTACAAGGCTAAAACGGAGAAACATCATGGAAAATGTATCAAGTCATTACGATCAGATCGTGGTGGCGAGTACCTCTTTGGAGAGTTTAGGGATTATTTATCAGAGGCTGGGATTGCATTCCAATTGACTGCACCTGGAATACCCCAACAGAATGGTGTAGCCGAAAGAAGGAATAGAACTCTTATGGAGATGGTTAGATCAATAATGAGTTATTCGAATTTGCCAGATCTATTTTGGAGATGTGCCTTAGAGACTGCAGCTTATATTTTGAACTTGGTTCCTTCTAAGTCAGTACCTCTTACTCCCACAGAGCTGTGGATTGGGCGTAAGCCTAGTCTAAAACATGTTCGCATTTGGGGTAGTCCAGCACATGTGCTGAATGGGAAATCAGATAAGTTGGAATCTCGTACAGAAGTATGCTTGTTTGTAGGCTATCCAAGAGGAACGAAAGGAGGTTTATTTTATAGTCCTAAGGATCAGAAGGTCATTGTTAGCACCAATGCCCGATTCTTTGAAAAAGACTATGTGTTGAACTATAAACCCACAAGTAGAGTTATTCTAGAAGAACTGAGATGTGAGACACCAAGTACTTCAGTACCAACAGTACAAGAGGATGAACCACAAATAACTGTACAACGTGTCACAAATGTTACACCACAACCGATAGTGCCTCATCGTAGTGGGAGGGTTTGATACAACCTGATAGATATATGTTCTTGGGAGAGTCGTCAGACTTCGTCCCTGAGGAACAAGATTATGATCCCTGTACCTACAATGAAGCACTCCAAGATAAAGATGCAGAGTCTTGGCAAAAATCAATGATATCTGAAATAGAATCTATGGATTCTAATCAGGTCTGGGAGCTTGTAGAACCACCCGTTGGTGTAAAAGCCATTACATGCAAGTGGGTCTATAAGAGAAAAAGAGGATCAGACGGTAAGGTTGAAACCTTTAAAGCTCGGCTTGTAGCAAAAGGTTTTACTCAAAGAGAGGGTATCGATTATGAGGAAACCTTTTCTCCTGTAGCCATGCTTAAGTCTATTCGGATTCTTTTATCTATTGCAGCTCATCTCGATTATGAGATTTGGCAAATGGATGTCAAGACAGCTTTCCTTAATGGAAGTCTTGAGGAAGACATCAATATGAAGCAACCAGACGGGTTCATTGAAAAGGGCCAGGAGCATCTTGTTTGTAAGCTCAAAAAGTCCATTTATGGACTTAAGCAAGCTTCCAGATCTTGGAACATCTGTTTTGATCAGGTGATAAAATCCTATGGATTTGATCAATGTCAGGATGAATCATGTGTATATAAAAAGTGTGACAGAAACGTGGTGGTGTTCCTAGTACTTTATGTGGATGACATCTTGTTCATTGGAAACAATGTGAAGGTATTATCTGATGTAAGGGTATGGTTATCCAAACAGTTTGATATGAAGGACTTGGAAGAAGTAGGTCACATCCTTGGGATCAAAGTTCTACGAGATCGCAAGAAAAGGATGTTGGGCTTATCCCAAGCTTCCTATATCGATACTGTACTAACTCATTTTAGTATGCAAAATTCTAAGAAAGGTTTCTTATCTTTTAGACATGGAATTGCTCTATCAAAGGAGCAGTGTCCGAGGACACCTAAAGAGATAGAGAACATGAAGGCAGTTCCTTATGCTTCAGCAGTAGGAAGCTTAATGTATGCAATGCTATGTACGAGACCAGACATCTGCTTTGCCGTAGGCATGGTCAGCAGATATCAGGCTAACCCAGGACAAGAGCACTGGACTGCCGTAAAGCATATTTTGAAGTACCTGAAAAGGACTAAAGAGTATATGCTAGTTTACCAGGCAGATAGTTTAGTTCCCTTGGGGTATACAGACTCAGATTTTCAGTCAGATAGGAATTCCAGGAAATCTACCTCAGGTTATGTGTTTACTTTGGGAGGTGGAGCCATTGTGTGGAGGAGTATCAAGCAAAAATGTATTGTTGATTCCACCATGGAAGCCGAGTATGTGGCAGCCTCTGAGGCAGCCAAAGAAGCAGTTTGGCTCAGAAACTTTCTATTGGACTTAGATGTGGTACCTAGTTTGCCTAAGTCTTTTACACTTTATTGTGATAATACTGGTGTAGTTGCAAACTCGAAGGAACCACGAGCCCATAAGACAGGCAAACACATTGAGCGCAAGTACCACCTGATACGAGATTTCGTAAAAAAAGGAAAATTTGCTGTGATCAAGATAGCATCAGCCGACAACCTAGCTGATCCCTTTACAAAAAGCTTACCAGCTAAGGCTTTTGACAGCCATGTTGAGGAAATGGGAGTCAGATGTGTAGCAGCATGGCTTTAAGTATAAGTGGGAGATTTGTAACAGTATACTGAAAAGCAATGCTTTGAGTATAAGTGGGAGATTGTTATGGTTATATACTAAAAGCATCACTTTTGTAGTAACTTTATTTCCTTAAATTTTGAATGAGAATCATATGGGCAAATGTTTGCATATTGTATTTGTTGCAAGTGTTAATGCAAATGTATGATATTCTATATTGTAGATAATATAGTATGTGGTGTCACACAGAAGATCATATTATCAGTTTCCTATGGAGTATATAAATAGTTCACAACCTAGATGGACTTGGACAATCTATTGGAAAGTTTGTAGTGTAATCTGGTATTAGTCTATCTTGACTATAGGTTTACACTAGTACACTTTGTGTGTATTGAACAGGACCACTTGAGGTTGTTCTCTTTGTACTGACTGCATAAGAGAACAAATACCTCTGTTATTATGGATGGTTGTACTCTTAATCCGGATATAATAACGGATATGTATATGCAATGTGCATTACTTTGACTCATAAAAGAGTGAGATTCATTATGGATCAACAACCTCTATGAATTGGGTAATAACATTGTATGTATGATGGGCTGTTGATTATAAATGGAATCCATGTCCCGATACATCGGGTTGATGATGTCCTCTTAAGGAGCTCCTAAGGATTGTCATGTAAACCCTGCAGGTGGATTATATCCGACATGACAAATAAAGTTGAGCGGTACTACTTAAGGATAAAAGATGTCGAATCAATATAGTTGTCAGTAACTTAATTTGATCGACGGACATACGAAATCTTAACATGGGGAGCCAAACGAGCATATAATAAAAGGAGCCCACAAACATAATTTGGGATTAGGGAGGTAGTGGAACAATAGCTCATTAGTGGACCGAGCTATTGTTAATGGGCCTGGATTGTGTGTTCGGGCTGAACACGGGATATCCAGATCCGTTAGGAGGCCTAACCCTAATTTCTCCTCATGGTCCCAGCCGTAGCTTATATATATCCTCTATTCTCTGGCCGCCAGATTGATGATTAAAAAAATCTGAAATTTTCTCTAAATTCGTGATTCACGTAAGAAGAGAAAGAGAGTGCTGCCAAGGAGAAGAAAAGGTTGGGAGATCGTCGCCCATACGACGTCCAACTCGAGGAAGGAATACGTACAGAAGATCTTGGGGTCGTCCGCTTGAGATTGCCAGGAATTACTTGTCTCCTTTTCACCGCAGGTATAATTCGTGAACCTTAGTTTCTGCCTATGAAGGGTTAGAACACGTATTTGATCTGTTTAACTTTCTATCGATCAATACGCACACCAAAGGAAGGGTCCTAGGAATCCCCAGTTCTATTACTCCTGTTGGTGTCCGCCCCGTCGCGGCTGAGGCCATCCACCCTCTGGGCGCCTGTCCACGTGTTCTCCTAACCACATTCCTCTCCTTGACTGCGACGACGTCTGGTTTGCTCCACTGGCGCAACCCGCTCACCTGCGCTGTACCTGTGCTTACAGTTAGCTGTTCCACCTCTCTCCAGTATCCCCCTTCGACGTACCCTTCGTCAAGTGCGGGCTCCGCTCGTACGCCAGTGCTGTCGGCGATAAGTGCACCCAATTTGGCCGATGGCCTCTCCCGTCCCCTCCTGCGCACATTATTCCCGACGCCGACATCCTTGAGGGCGGCCATCCCCCTTTCCCCTGTGCACCACACGCATCCCTCCTCCTCCGCTCTCGGTTACCCCTTCCCTTCGGGTATTACCCGTGCTGTGGCCCCACTCGTAGCCACCTCTCACTCATCCATCCCTAGTGCGGTGGACCCCCCTAGAGCTCCCTCCTACGTCGAGGTTCTCCGGCCTGTTCGTGGGAAACACGTAACCCCTCCAGCGGCAGAGATTCAACTTCCAGATGTGGTATTCCCGTCTCCTCCCGACGGATACCCCATCCGGGTCCCATTCATCGCTTTGGAAATATCTTCCCTATCTGCCCCCTTCAACAAAATATTTGTTCTTAAATTTAGATCCGGATGCCCAAAAATTCCTTTTGTTATTGAAGCTGTCGCTAGGTGGGGCCTCTCGGCAGCCTACCCGGTAGCTCCACTAGACCCCATGCACATGCTCCTTCACCTGTCATCCGAACCAGACTACTCCCTTGTCCGGGCCAAGGCCACCTCCAGAATTGGCACACAAACAACTAAAATTGTTAAGTGGTCTCCTAACTTCAACCCCTGAGTCCACTCGGCAATCATATCCACATGGATCACCCTCCCCAACCTGCCTCTGGTTTGCTTCCCCACAGCTGCCCTCAAACGGATAGCCAACTCCTTTGGGACCTTGGTAGCCATCGTAAAAGAAACCCACAACCTCTCCGAATGCAACTACGCTAAGATATACGTGGAGGTAGACCTCGTGAATGATCCCCCTAAACTCATAGAAATTGAGCTTTAGCGACTAAACACACCGTCAAATACTGGTCTACGATAATAATATCATATTCTGCAAACAATACCAGATGAGCGGCCACTCCGAGCAGCATTGTTACAGGGCCCACCCGGAGCTTAAAAACCCTATCTCGTGCAACCCGTACGCGCAGGATGCTCACCGCAACCCTAGATCTGGGAATCTGTACCAGGCCCCCAATCCTTCCCTTCTGATGGAAGATAATGCCCTATTGTCTTCCTTCCACCCGACCTTTGGGACTAGCTCTGCCATCATCCCTTTCATACCACCCGTTATCTCCCTCAACAACTCCTTTGACCTTCTCACTTGCACCTCTTCTAACAGCGCCCCAGATAACCCAGAGAGCCCACCACGCCCGCCATTGGCGTTGCCGTCCGGTCAGATCCCTCTAAGCCCGACAGCCCTAATGAGCGACAGACCTCCCTGTACCCCTCACCCAGACATTAACATCATTTATATCGCTCCATCCATCATCTCCATCCACAACCTTTCCGAGTCCATTATCCCTCCTCTGAGGAGTCCCACTCCCCCTCTACCACCATCTGCCGCTTGCTCCAGCATGGAGAGGACCAGATGGGGTTCCGCCCTGATCTGGATCCTCACCCTCGTCTCTCCCTCACAGTCGCAATAGGCCCCGCTTCCGAGACGATAATCCCTTCGACGGAGGCTGGGTCTCTCAAGTCCCCCCATCAAAATATAGGCGTACAACCAAGCCGTTACCCATCCTTAACTGGAAGGTTCTGGATAGTCAAGAAAGGGGATCCTCCGGACAGTGGCCACCCCTTAGGCTCTGAGGAAGGGACCGACGATCCCGTCTTCAACGTCAGATTCAGGCAAGCCAAGGTAGCGGGTTTCTTAGACCACGGTAAATCATCTTCTTGAGCCAACCTGGCCAGAGACTAGTAACGGGACCTCCAGTGGCAACGGGGACAACGGGTCCACTACCTCTCCCACCAAAAAAACCTCCTTCAAAAAGAACAAGAACAAAAACAAACAGAAGCAGCAGACGCCCATAAGAACCAGGTCCGCCTTGAAGCACAACCTCCCCCCTCCCACTTCCTCATCCAATGCTTAACCTCATCTCCTAGAACGTCATAGGGCTCGGGAACAAACCGACGATGAATAGAATCCTCAGCCTTAAGAAAACCAACCGTATCGACCTCTTAATCATCATTGAACCAAAAATCCCCCAAAGAAAAATCAAAGCCACTCAACTCAAGCTAGGATTCCCCCACGTTATCTCACGATGCAATGATATTTGGATCTTCCTCGTACCAGAATTCAGATATGGAATCATTAAAGATTCGCCCCAGGCTCTCTCTTGTTGGGTCGAGCATCCGTCCCTCAAGTCCCGCTCTATCCTATCCACCGTACATGGGAGTTGTGATATCCCCGAACGCCGTCTGCTTTGGGAAGACTTGCTAGAAGCCACATCACCTCATCCTGGTGTCCCGTGGCTCTATATCGTAGATTTCAATACAGTGTCCTGCAGAGAGAAAAAATTCGTGGGGCGTTCGCCACCCAGCTAGAGATGGATCATTTCAACAACTTATTCTTCCACGGCAACCTAACCCCCATCCCCTTCCATGGCAGTGCTTTCACCTAGTACAACATGTAGGAGGGTCACCGTCGGCAATACTCCCATTTAGATCGCACAATGGTCAACGACGGGTAGTCTGATATGGGCCTCATTACCCACCTCTCTCATTTAAACTCCAGGGAATCGTACCACTCCCACCTGCTCATCAGGATCGGCGACAACTAAACTAGCAGTAAAAAATCCTTTCGCTTCCTCGACTTCGACATCATCCACAATTCCAGAATGTTATTAAAAATGCTTGGAACTCTATCTCGATCCCCGATCCTTTGGTAAGGTTGGTGGCCAAACTGAAAGCCAATCGTAAGGCATTGTCGTACTGGGGCCATCACGCTTTTGGTGACATCTTCCAGGCTATCAAGGAGGCGGAGGACGATGTCACTCGTGTCGAGCAAGAGTTCGCCATCAACAGTTCTCCGAACGCTTGTGCCACGCTCAACCTTGCCAGAGCTATTCTCAAATCCAAGCTTAAAGTGGAAACAGAATTCTAGAGATAAAAAGCCATTGACCTGGGACACCGAGGGTGACCGGAACACCAGTTTCTTCCACGCTTGTATCAAAGGATACAGAAATAAATTAACATTACATCGGATATATGACGACAGTGGCACCCTTTGGAGGATAAAGGTGACATTCAGCCGGCTGCAAAAAACTTCAATCTTAACCTTTTCACTAAAGAGCCGATCGTGAAAGATTATGCGCTCCTGTCAGAGATCCCATCCCTCATCAGCGACAGCGAAAACGAGACCCTGTTGGCTACTCCTTCGAAGGAGGAGGTCAAGGAGGATGTCTGGTCCATTAATAAATACAGTGCTCTGGGGCCTCATGGTTTCAACAACGTCTTCTTCAGAAACTGTTGGGACATCTTAAATTCAGACTTACTGGAGGCCACCATTACTTTTTTCAAGGGGCAAGATACCCCAATTCCATCTCTTGCACCAACATCATCCTCATTCCAAAGAAAGATAACCTGGAAGCCATTAAAGACTTTCGTCCTATCAGCCTTTGCACCTTCACCAACAAGATCATATCGAAGATTATCGCTGATCGGATGTCCAATCTCCTCCTCAAGATCATCTTTGATGAGCAAAGCGGGTTTGTTAAAGGCCGAAACATCACTAACAATGTAGCTCCCCTTTCCAAAAATTTAAAAATATTTTTGTTATTATTTATTTTATTTGAATGGTGTTTTTTAGATTTTATAAATAATTAATTAGTTTATTATTACGGTAGAAGATTTCGGTCATGGTTAGAAATTGGAGTACAAAGTGACTAGGAATCATGGCACGCATAGTGCGGTGGTGTGCTTTGACTAGTGTATTAGCCATACCAGGTGTTTGCCATTGATTATAAAAGAACAGAACAATTATATCAGAGGACTGGACTTTTATTCACAATACAAACTCGCTCGTACAAAGAAAGCCTAGGGACGAAAACCTAGGTACAGCAATCTAAGTACGATTGTTTAGTTTAGATTCTGGGGGGTGATGATAGAGGCTCGGGAAAGTAACGGCCGCTCTGCCTTACTCCTTGGACGATCAGACATAGCCTTGGCTCTGATGAAGAAATGCTCCTAGACTTATGGGAAGACTCCCTTGCGCCCTCTGTTGCTAGATCTCTGGATGTCTCTGTAGTGCTCTCTTTTTTTTTGCTAACCTTTTCTCTCGCTGTCCCTTTCTGTTCTGCTTTTCTACAAGGGAATGGTACCTTGCTATTTATAGGAATGGGGTGTGATCATTAGGGTTTGCCAATGATTGTCTCCTTTCAAAACGTCGGCGGTCTCTTGGTTAATCAATCTGGGCCATTAATCTTGAATGTAATGAATCTGGGTCATTAATATAGATTGCGCTGAATCCTATGAGTAATTAATGCTGATTACAACAAATCTGCATCATGATGATTTTTTGACGTCCGTAAATCTGAATGAATAAATCTGAATCATTCTCTGCCACGTGTCCCCACTGTTTGTTATGATTATTGGGATTTAACCCAATCTAGAGATTACTTTGATTATAGTAGATCTGAATTATTGAGATATGATCGGCTTTTGACACGTGTCCTGCCACGTATCCCAACTGTTATGCTCATGAGCCGCATGAGAGTCATCACACTCAAACCACATGAGAGTCGTCATACCCGGACCGCATGAGAGTCTCCATACTCGAGCCGTATGAGAATTATCATACTCGAGCCATATGAGCGTCGTCATGACCGATCCGTATGAAGAGTTGTTATGACCGAGCCGCATGAGCGTCTCCATACTCGAGCTGCATGAGAGTCGTCGTGCCCGAACCGCATGAGAGTCTCCATACTCGAATCGCATGAAGAGTTGTAGCCATATAGAGAGTCCTTGGAGTTGGTGGATAGTGCCAACTGTAGAGATTTTCTTTGTTTCTCTAGGAAGATCGCGCCTTTTGTCAGAGTCATTATTACAGCCTTCTGTCAGAGCTGTCAGTTTCATCTTTATGTCAGGACTGCCTTGTTGTGTTAGAGCATTAAATTAGGCCTCTAGCTATGGGGATGAGTTGCATAAAGCCACGTAGCTTTTACTCAAGCCGCATAGCTATGTTGGGGGTTATTTGATTCCCATGAACCTCTCCAGCCGCATGATGTTCTGAACTGCATGGGACTCTCTCTTGGTTAAGCCGCATGGATGTTTCTGTTCTTTTCCATGCTTCTACAAGACCCCCTTCAAAGTTTCAATTTGCAAAATTGAAATACTTTGAATAAGAAGCATGGTCGCATAGGTTTGTTCTGTCCGTATGGACTTCCTAGCCGCATGGATGTTCGAGCCACATGGACTGTCTGGCCGTATAAGCTGTGTGGGCGCATAGGCTGTCTGGCCGTATAGGCTCCTCTCTGCAATGTGGGTGTCTCATTAATTGCCTTTAATTTATTTTAGAGCCGTCTTTTGGGAGAATCCCAAGGGTTGGTTCATTAAATCTTTAGATTTTATGCCCTGGGTGAATCTCCTTTATGAGAGTGGGGGCAAAATACGAGGAGTCGGTTTTGTTTTGCCTGCAGCATACGACCCAAAGCTGTTATTGGTCTACGTGCCCCCCTTATGTCTGCCTATAAGTAGGGCGCTGTTAGGACATAGGAAGTTCTCTGCCTTCTTTTGTCTTTCTCCTCTCTTACCCTAAGCTGCTGTTCTTTCTTCTTCGATCATCATCACCAATGGCCCACAAAGCTTCCACAGCCACTGCGAAGGAAAAGGGTGTGGCTTCTTCATCAGCCCCGGCGCCTGAAGTTCACCCCGACGTTCACCCCCCATTGCCGGTAGGGGTTTGGGACAGATCGTATCTTTTGAAACAAAGATGGCTCTGTTGTATACTTTATGCACAAGCCTTTAATGCGTCCCTTATTCTCGTCGGCTCTTTTTTATTCGTATGAACCACATGTGCGACCCATGTCCGAGCCGCGTGGAGTATTTCCCTTGTCCGAGCCACATGGGAGTTGTCTAGTGGCCGCTCAGACGCTTTACAAACTGGACCGCAGGATAACCCTTCGAACAGAGCCGCATGAGTTTCTCTCAAACAGGACCGCATAAGTTCATCTGAATTAGGCCGCACGAGGCTCTGACCATCTCCTAACTTGGTTTCTTTTTATCTTTGATTCTTGCAGTAACCCTGCCGAAGGCTGAGATCATTGTGAAGGAAGAGCTACTGCCCCCTTTCAAACAAGACTCATCGTTTGTTAAAGAGGAAGTAATACCAAAAATAGAGGAACAGAAAGGAGAGCTGGCGCCCATTGCTGTAAAGGAAGAGCCTAGTCTGACGGCGTTAGTACTGGGAGTTCTGACCTTCCTACTTCGGACGAGGATTTTGCTCAAGTACATCCTTCATATGCAAAATGGTTGAGGGATTGGTATATGCGCCCCCGCAACTAGATTCGTGGGCTCTCACAAATGTCCGTCTTTTGTTCTTGATATTCCTATCTATCTTTAGCTGCAGTTTGTGTTTTGCTTCTTTTGGACATCAATGTAATCTTATTTCTTCTTGTCTGAATGAGATAACAGAGAATTTTTCTGGCTTACTCATGAGATGAAGTCATGTGAATGTAACTAATTTTGAACAGAATATATTTGCTCTGTTCTTTGCTTGTAGTAGTTACCCCAATAGGGGACTTTTTATGGCCCTATTATCCTTGGCGTACCCTGGTTCTGGATACGGATAATAAGTTGGAAGAGAACCAACATACTTACTCAGAGGTAATCAGGATATGGTAAATATGAGGGTTTCTTCGATAGAGCCTTCCCACTCAGATGTAATGAGGACATGGCAGGAATGGGCTCCAAGAAGGGAATATAGAACAACTTAGAGGTAATGAGGATATGGAGGTTTTATATGGGGGGCGGTTTGTTTTTTGATGGAAGGGAAACAATTCAGATGTAGCATCAACGTGGTTATTTTGGAGAATTTGTGGATCTGTTACCCTTTTTATGCCATGAAAGTGCGGGTATTAGATCATAAGGAGGGAGCTCTTTTAGAAAAAAAGTTCAGAAGTATAATCATACATTACTTACTACCTAAAAGACGCGATATAGATTCATCTGTCGTGACCAAAGTATAAGTTTAGCGGTACCTACGGTTACATAGCTCGACAATCTGGAAGATTTGGAGTCGACATGTGAGTTCAGTAGTACAAGAGGGTACATGACTCGTTGATTTGGCAGATTTGTAGTTGGGATGTGAGTTCAGCGGTATCGCGGGGTACATAACTCATCATTGTAGAAGATTTGTAGTCGGGATGTGAGTTCAGCGGTACCAGCGGGTACGTAACTCATTATTGTAGAAGATTAGTAGTCGGGATGTGAGTTCAGCTGTACCGTGGGGTACATAACTCGTCATTGTAGAAGATTTGTAGTCGGGATGTGAGTTCAGCGGTACCGCGGGGTACATAACTCATTATTGTAGAAGATTTGTAGTCGAGATGTGCGTTCAGCGGTACCAGCAGGTATATAACTCATCATTGTAGAAGATGTCATTTCAGACGTAATATTTCTTTAAGAACTTGCCGTTGATGGGTAACATGAGCAAGTCCCTATTATGTTTTGCAAGGTGTTAAGCTCCATTGGAGAATACAACGTCGATGATGAACGGGCTTTCCCACTTTGGCTGGAACTTGCCGACGGTTTTTTTTGCTCATAACCATCGGCCTTCGAACTGCCAGAACGAAGTCGCCTACTTGGAATGTTCTGATTTTAACCTTCTTGTTGAAGGCTCCGGAAATACGTGTCTGGTACAGCTCGATTCGTTGTTGAGCTGACAGGTGCTTCTCATCTAGGGCCTCTAACTCTTGTAGTCGACGATGGTGATTATCATCTGTCGTTAACCGATAGGTGAGAGCGACGCAGAGTGAAGGGATTTGAGTCTCCAGTGGGAGAACTGCCTCACTCCCATATACCAGAGAAAAGGGTGTGTTCCCGGTGGCAGTCCGTACTGTGGTACGGTACGCCAATAAGCATTCACCGAGCTTTTCATTCCAGTCACGTTTGTTTGATGACACGAATTTTTTGAGAAGCTTGATGATTATTTTATTGAATGCTTCAGCCAGACCATTAGCCGCTGGATTGTATGGTATTGAAGCAATATTCTAGATGCGATGTTTGTCGCCAAACCGATAGAAGGCGTGGCTTGCGAACTGTGGACCATTGTCGTGGATGATCCTTCGTGGCAGTCCAAAATGGTAGATAACGTGATGCTTGAGGAAGCTGATCACGTTTGAAGTCTTCACTTCTGCTAGCAGAATAGCCTTCGTCCATTTGGAGAAGTAATCTGTAATTACGAGTATGAAGCGGTATCCTCGGGACGAAGGCAGAGTGATTGGACCAATGATGTCCATTCCCTATGCTTCGAATGGCCAGGATGCCACTATCGGATGTAGATACTCGAAAGGCTGTTGGATGAAATTTGTATGGACTTGACAGGCTTTGCATTTTCGTGCATAGTCTATCGCGTCTGCAACCATCGTGGGGCAGTAGTAGCCCATTCGACGAAGGCAATCTTGTAGTTTCAGGCCAGGCTGATGGGCTCCACAGATGCTATCGTGAGCTTCACGTATGGCTTCTTTGTATTCTATATTTGACAGGTATCGAAGCAGTAATCCATCGTATGATCACCGATATAACATTTTTGTCTCTGTATCGCAGAAGAATCTGAGAGAACGCCTCCTAAGAGAAGTGGCTTCCTTTGGATTCTCCGGTAGAATGTCGTAGACTACGAAGTCATTGAACGGTTGTATCTAATCTGGTGCTTCGTCAACTGTCAAAGTGGAGTGACTCTCGACACACCGAATATTATTCCTTGGACTGACAAGCTCGCGGCCTATGATGCCAACCAGATGATGAGCATGATTCGGTATTGCTAAGGAAGCGGCAAGACCAGCTAGAACATCGACTTTAATGTTTTGGAGCCTGGGAACATGCTCTATGAAGAACCCCTCTAGGGACGATATGATGTCGATTGCTATTTGGTGGTAGGGGATCATGTCCTTATGGCGAACTTCGTATGAGCCCCGGATCTGGTTGACGATTAGCTGCGAATCGCCGTATGCTTCGAGGTGCTCTACCCCTAGCTCATTTGTAAGCCGGAGACCAATGACCAAAGTGTTGTACTCGGCCACGTTATTTGAACAGGGCTCCGTGAGGGAGTAAGCCCGATTGATCACCAACCCGGAGGGAAAAACTATTACTATTCCGACTCCAGCGACGATGTTGTCGTTGGGCCCGGTTCTAGAAGCACCATCGAAGAACATTCGCCATATGGTATCAGGGGAGGCCATATTTGAATTAGCGACCTCGTCTGGAATCTCTTCGTCTATTTTGGTTGACTCCGAACCCGGATGAGCTGCTATAAAGTCTGCTAGAGCTTGACCTTTAACAGCCTTTTACGGGACGAAGATCATGTGGTAGGGGGATAGTAATATCGTCCAAGTAGCGAGGCGAGAGCTGAGTGAGGCGAGAGCTGAGTGCGCCTAGTTTAGTCATGAGGACCCTGAGGGGGTTGACTCTTGATATGACATAGATGGTCTGTCCCGTGACGTAGTGTCATGTTTTCTGAATGGCAAAAACCAAAGCAAGACACTCTTTCTCTATGGTAGTGTATCGGTGCTCCGTCCCCGTCATCATTCTGCTGAGGTAATATATGGCTTGTTCGTGGCCTGTCTCGTTGTTTTGTGCTAGCAGAGCACCGAGAGAATGTTCTATCGCTCGTACATAGAGTAAGAATGGTCTTCCAGCGACCAGGACAGGAGGGTTCGTCAGATATTCTTTAATGCTGTCGAAGGCGCACTGACATTCTTCATCCCATACAAATGAAATGCCCTTCTTCATGAGGTGAGTGAATTGCTGACATCATCCGGAGAGGTTAGAGATAAACCTCCTGATATAGGCCAGCCTCCCTTGATGGCCTCTGAGTTCGCGGAGATTTCTCGGGGGCCCCATCTCCATGATTGCCTTCGTTTTCTCAGGGTCTACGTGGATACCCTGGGAGGTAATGATGAAACACAAGAACTTCCCGCTGGATATGCCCAAGAAGGATTTTGTGGGATTCATTTTCAAATTGTACGCTCGTATCAGGTCGAATACTGTCCTCAGATCATGGAGATGATCTTTCTTAGAGCGGCTATTGACGGCGATATCGTCGATGTAGAATTCCGCTGTCTTGTGCAGATGGTCTCTAAAGATAATGCTCATGGCTCTTTGATAGGTGGCGCCAGCATTTTTAGACCAAAAGGCATAACTGTGTAGCAGTATGTGCCAATTGGTGTTCGGAATGATGTATGCTTTTCATTGTCAAGGAACATCCTGATTTGGTTGTACACCGAGAAACCATCCATGAATAACATCCACTCAAAGCCGCAGGTGTTATCGTTCATGATGTCTGTAATAGGGAGAAGGAATTCATCCTTAGGGCATGCCTCATTCAGATTTTGAAAGTCAATGTAGATTCGAATCTTTCCATTCTTCTTGAGGACTGGTACTATGTTGGCGACCCAGTCAGGATGTTGCTCCTCACGGATGAAGCCGCTGGCTATCAGTTTGTTTACTTCGACTTCAATGGCATTCATGATGTCAGGACGGAACTGACGTTGTTGTTGCTTGATCGGTTTTGCATCCAGACGGATGTTGAGCTTGTGAAGTGCAATCTCGGGGTTCAGTCCTGTCATATCTTCGTAGCTCCAGGCGAACACGTCGATGTATTCTCTGACGAGTTGTAGTAGTGATTCTCGCTCTTCGTCTGTCAGATTTTTGCTGACGAAGATAGGCTTTGGAGAGGACTTATCACCGAGATCGATTTATACCATCTCATCTTCGGTGGGAGGATCTCATTGTTCGAACCGCTTTTTCCATTGTGCATCTAGTTGTTGTGCCTACGGCTCTAACTCAGGAAGATTCGGAATTTTTTCGTCTTCTTCGTAGGCATCGGCAAATGCCATATTGACGGACCAAACTATCCTGAGCATGTCTCCGATACTGACATCTGAATCGAAAGTGGGTGATCCAGTTGAATGTTAATGCCAGTCACATTCTTCGTCTGAGCTTTCAGGTGTCGTCGCAGGTGTGACATAACCGAGCCCACACTTGGTTTTGCTGTAATAATTTCGTAGTTTCCCAGCAGGGGCCGACGACGGTAAGGGCAACAGCCGTTCGGTGCCGTAGTTTAAGCCTGGTGTAGTTTCCAGATCATATCCTTGTTTTTGCATAAGGTACTTGGACTGGAAACTATACAGATAAAGGGGCAATCTCCCTGCATAAGGTTCGGGCTCAACTTTTTCTATCTTGAAGGGCTGTGGATCGTTCTTCAGGCTGAAGATGATTGGGTGATCGTCTTCCTCGATTATGCGATAAGTGTCTTCTATGGAGTAAGTTGGTTCACGGTATAGACGTTCGTCACTTGTGTGTGCATGTGAGTGCCTATACCGTGTTCCATAACATAGAGCTTATTAAGCTCTAGATAATTCAAAGATAGACCTTTATTGATGAAGTAAGGTATCTTTTCCACTGGGATTACATCATCTGTGGATGAAACATCAGTGTAAGCAGCCACGTACTTGGCCAGCTATGATTCTTCTTCAGCCACCCCCTGTACAAATGCAGACTGAGAGGATAATTTGGGCAACTTGATTATCAGGGGCTCTAAGGGTGGAGCGGAACATGGAGTTGTTGGCGTACTGGCCACCTCTAGCTTGGTGCTCGGTGTTGAGTGGGGAGTTGTTGGCTAGCTAGCAGTCCCTGGCTTAGTGCTCGGTTGCCGATTTATTCTGGGAAGACGAATTGTCATCGGCTTGACAGAGGGATTGAGCTTCCCTACTTGTCGCTGGCTAGCTTTTGGCAGCCTGATTGTCAGTGTCTCTGTCGTGGGTCTTGGCGCTTGGCCAGACCTTGGCAGTCGGATTATCATCTGTTCTTTCTGTGCAGAGAGGCTAATTACGTCCTTACGCAGAGTGGCTGTAAGGGGCGCAGTTATGCCAGGCATGCGGGCTTGGAGGTGGATCTTCAGAGGTTCTTCTGATCAGGTTGCTGCCTCAATTTGAGCTTGAGTGTCTCCTTCGGCAAGATGCTTTTTTTTACTTCTTGTATAAGCATGAATCTGAGTAGTAGGATTCGACACCTTTAAAGGGATCGATGTCGACAAATTCTGTCCTCACGAGGCCATACTTGTCGACGTACTTGAAGCACTGGTGCAGTGTGGAAGGCACGATCATGTAATCGTGTATCCAAGGAAGCCCTAGGAGGATATTGTAGGAAGTGTCCGCATCTATGACATAACAGGTTACTTCTGACTGAAGGTCGCCGATTTGGCACTTTAGGTGAATCTTCTCGATCGGGTAGCTCATGCCCGAATTGAAACCGCTGATGGCGGTGCTTGTCGGCGTCAGACGATGCATTGGGATGCGCAGATGATATAGTAGGCTCTTCGGGGTAATGCTTATGGAGGACCTGGGGTCAATATGCATCCGATCGACCTTGATATCGCCAATGTACACAGTATAATACAGAGGGCGATCGTGCATGTTGGTCTTGATAAGCATATCCTGTGGAGTGAAGACAATGTTTGGCATTGACCCTGTGCAAGCGCTGTCCTGGAGATCTGCCGGTAAGTCCTCCCCGGTGAGATTGGACTGAGCCAGGTATGCGTCGGCATTCTGGAGTGCTTCGCTCAGTGTGACGTGGACATCCTTGTTGAGTCTCAGGAGCTCATATAGCAACAATTTGGCCGGTGTGTTGGCCAAGTGGGCTAAGATGTCAAAGTTTTAGGGCTTCTCTAGCCCATGAGGCGTCTCTCTTCAGAGCATTTTGTCAAAGCGAGTCTCCTTCGGCCTAGGCTTGTCGGTTGTTGAAGGCGGCGAAGGTCCTGGAGCATCAGCGGCTGTCGACTGATGGTCTTCAGCTGAGTTACCCGGTGGAGGTTGGGTTTATGCGCCGGAGCGGATAACAATAGCAGTAGCTTCTTCAACCTCTATCGAGATCGTACGACATGATTTGACTTTCCCATTCTTTTTCTTGTTGCTGTTGGCTGGAGGTACGGACTGAGTCACCTCAGGTACCAAGCCCGGATGGACCCAAATGATCTCTCCCCGTATATGGTAAGGGGCACTAGACCAGCTGCCTGATTTCGGGGAGGTGGAAGGTTAGAGACTTCTAACTTTGCTCTAGGGACGGGTACTACTGCATCTTGAGTCTTTGTCGGAGGGAAGCTACCAAATTATACTGATACCATGTTGGCTGCCACGGTCACCTCTTCAAAATTAATGGTCAGGGCATTAGAATCGATAAGATGCTGGATGTATCGCTTCAGCTGATAGCAGTCTTATGTAGCATGGTGAATGTAGCGTTGGTAATGGCAGTACTTGGGACTCTCCATATCTGCAGGACAGGGCTCACGCCTGGGAGGAGGGAGCTGAATTCGTCCTCCTTGGATGAGCATGTCTAAGATAGGCTTGACATGGCCGTCCTCGAAGGAATAGGTCATCTGAGGCCACTGCTTTTCTGCCAGCTTTGATTCGGGCTTTGGGGCTGTATCGGCCACCATAGCCTGCTTGCCCTTGTTGTCTCGATTGCTGGAGGAATTACCGTCGTTGTTGTTATTGACGTTAGGGCGTTTGCCCTTGTCTTTTCCTTTCGAGATGTGCAATCCCAGTTGGCGGGCTTTCTTCACCTTGTCTTCTGTGCTAGTGGCACTGATGATGAACGTCTTCCAATCCCTGAATTGACTTTCGCCCATCCAGAGGCTGATTGTGGAAAGTAGTCTCTTTTGGCAAATTTCAATCAGGGAGGAATCAGGATTGCCGGAAGGCAGCTTTATTGCGGTTTGGCGAAACTGCTCGATGTAATTCCTTGTTAGCTCCTTTTCTCCCTAAATAAGAGAGTGGACATTATCATGTCTTGTCCTACTTCATAGAACCTCTCTAGGAACATGCATTTGAAGCCGGTGAAGGAGTGGATGTAGTTGTCCGGCAAGTTGCGGTACCAGTCAAAGGCGACCCCTTCCAAGCCTCCGATGAACAACCGCGTAAGGATGGCGTCGTCATGGGGCAGGTGGTCGGTTGTGACTTCGAAGTAGGTGATGTACCTGCTTGTAGATGTCTTTCCATCATATGGATTGATGTGGAACGGTTTATACTTTGGTGGTAAGGGAACATCTCTTCATGCAGCAGGATACGGTTGTCGTATCCTGAGGTCTTGGTAGTTTTCTCGGGCACGAAACATGGCCCGAAGCTCCTGGACCTCTCTACTTGCCTTCCTGGCCTCGTCTGCAGTGGTAGGAGGCATCATTTCAAGAGGATTATTGCCCAGGTTTGGTGCCGCTGAGTTCAAGTCCGTATTGACGGCGGGACCCAAGTTTGTTTGGCCAAGCATCCCTCCTTGCAGAGTAGGGAGAGCTGCTTTGATGTCATCCACCGATTTGACCAAAGTGCACAGTATGGCCTCCAGAGTGTCGATGCTTTGGCGATCGCTAGGACCATCTTGTTCGTCGTTTATCATGAATGCCGTCCTCACATGAGTAGAAGTGGAAGGGACGGTGGATAACGTGCCCTCCGAATCAAACCCTTGTACTGAGAAGTCATCGGGGTATGTGGGAATATTCTCCTTTGGTTCGGACTCAGAAGGAGTAGTACCCCCAGCTTCAGAGCTAGCTTCATCTTGAGAGTCGTGGACGTCCTCGGGGACGTCGACACCTGCTGTATCTGATGGTAGAGTTGTTTTCCCCGGCTCGTCTCCTTGGAATATCGAATTATCGTGGATGTTCGGAGGAGTGCTACCCCCAGTTCTAGCGACCCCCAGTAATATTGATGATGAATCCCCCACTGCAGCAAATTTTGTCTTTTAATAGGTACCTTAGAAAACTCCGGTGGTGGACAATCGTTTAGACGACAGTGTCTTAGTCACAGTGGTTAAAATCTTCGGGCTGGGAACATTTATCTTCTTCCCTCTCCCATCGACGGGGATTTTCTAAGTAGAGTTGCAAGAGACAACGGGAGGTGCCCTATCCCCTGAACTCGGCGGTTGTAATATTTGGAAGACGGACTGCCGGTCTTCTCGTGCCATCGCGTTGTTGCAACAGCAGTTGATAATGATTTGGGTACAGTGATGTCTGTGGGAGGAATCTTTGCTCACTAAGGCTTCTTCTCTTTCCTTGCGTTTGTGGAGGATAACCTCACGCAAGTCGGTTGGGTCGGGAACGACCATGTCTGTTCCCTGGGTTTTGGGAGACTTTTGGGAACCACTCTATCCGTTTGCCGCCGGGGGCTGGACTCGGGTGGTTCTGTACAACTTTCTGTCAGAGGCTCGCATAATAGTATGTGGAGCGCTCGAATGGTCAGAGGTCGGGACAGCGGACTGAGCTCGCCAAGCTCATGCTGCCCTAGACTTCTTCACTCTAGTGCGTAAGGGCACATAGTAGGAAGAGTCTAAGTGATGTTGCCGAGAGTAAGAGAGATCAGGACCATAGGAGAGGCGATCGAAGACTGAGCTTGAGCCATGTGGAGCAGACAGTATGTGGCTGGAATAAGCAGTCTTCATGCGGCTGACATGGGCTTTCTTCATGCGTCTGGAAGTCTCGACCGCATAAGTCTTCTCCATGCGTCTGGAAATCTTGGCCGCATAAGTCTTCTCTATGCGGCTGAAAATCTTGGCCGTATGACTATTCTGTATCTGGTTGGCAGTTTCGGCCGCGTGGACATCATGCATGCGGCTGGCAATCTTGGCCGCAAGACTATTCTGTATCTGGTTGGCGGTTTCGGCCGCTTGGACATCATGCATACGGCTGGCAATCTTGGTTGTATGAACGTTCAGCTTGTGGCTAGTGCCTTTGTTCGGCTTCTTCCTGGAGCACATAGAATTACTCTTTGCCCCTGCAAGTCCAGTATCTTAGTACTTTCATCTGTCGGACTTGGGGACAGCAGAGTCCTCTATGGCTTGAAGCAGGGCCGCATGAGAGTTGCCTTCATCGTCTTGGGCAGCAGAGAGTACTTTGTCCAGCGCTTTGGGAGGAGCGAATGACTTGGGTCTCCACTCCTTGCGGGCCTTCTTTGTGCGGGCTCGCCGCTGGACCGGGCCAGCGCTCCCGTCGGAGAGCATTTCTTCGAACGCCTGTTGGTCGAACCGGGCGACCAATATTTGTTGAGTGGAGCCAAGTTTGGCTGCATCTGATTGCGTCACCAACTCCTCAGCCATGGAGAAGTTAGTCCCCAGCAGAGTCGCCATCGTGTTTGCCATTGATTATAAAAGAACAGAACAATTATATCGGAGGACTGGACTTTTATTCACAATACAAACTCGCTCGTACAAAGAAAGCCTAGGGACGAAAACCTAGGTACGACAATCTAAGTACGATCGTTAAGTTTAGATTCTGGGGGATGACGATACAGGCTCGGAAAAGCGACGGCTGCTCTACCTTACTCCTTGGACGATCAGACGTAGCCTTGGCTCTGATGAAGAAATGCTCATAGACTTGTGGGAAGACTCCCTTGCGCCCTCTGTTGCTAGATCTCTGGATGTCTCTGTAGTGCTCTTTTTTTTTTTGGCCAGCCTTTTCTCTCTCTGTCCCTTTCTGCTCTGCTCTTCTGCAAGGGAATGGCACCTTGCTATTTATAGGAATGGGGTATGATCATTAGGGTTTGCCAATGATTGCCTCCCTTCAAAACGTCGGCGGCCTCTTGATTAATCAATCTGGGCCATTAATCTTAAATGTAATGAATCTGGGTCATTAATGTAGATTGTGCGGAATCCTATGAGTAATTAACGCTGATTACAACAAATCTGCATCATGATAATTTTTTGACGTCCGTAAATCTGAATGAATAAATCTGAATTATTCTCTGCCACGTGTCCCCACTGTTTGTTATGATTATTGGGATTTGACCCAATCTAGAGATTACCTTGATTGCAGTAGATCTGAATTATTGAGATATGATCGGCTTTTGACATGTGTCCTGCCACGAATCCCAACTGTTATGCTCATGAGCCGCATGAGAGTCATCACACTCAAACCTCATGAGAGTCGTCGTGCCCGGACCGCATGAGAGTCTCCATACTCAAATCGCATGATAATCATCATACTCGAGCCGCATGAGCGTCGTCATGACCAATCCGCATGAAGAGTTGTCATGACCGAGCCGTATGAGCGTCTCCATACTCGAGCCGCATGAGAGTCGTCGGGCCCGAACCGCATGAGAGTCTCCATACTCGAATCGCATGAAGAGTTGAAGCCATATAGAGAGTCCTTAGAGTTGGTGGATAGTGCCAACTATAGATCGCGCCTTTGTGTCAGAGTCAACATTACAGCCTTCTGTCAGAGCTGTCAGTTTCATCTTTATGTCAGGACTGCCTTGTTGTGTCAGAGCATTAAATGAGGCCTCTAGCTATGGGAATGAGTTGCATAAAGCCACGTGACTTTTACTCAAGCCGCATAGCTATGCTGGGGGCTATTTGAGCCGCATGAACCTCTCGAGCCGCATGAAATTCTGAACCGTATGGGACTCTCTCTTGGTTGAGCCGCATGGATGTTTCTGTTCTTTTCTATGCTTATATATATATATATATATATAAAAAAAAAATATATATATATATATATAAATATATATATATATATATATATATTTTGGGAACCCCCTATTTTATTAATCAAGGCTCAAAATGTTGAAGCCTGAAGAGAGTACAAGACAAAAAGCCTGAAACCACTAAAAAGACCGGGAGGCGACCGCGCCCGCAAAAACTAATTGGAAAAGGGTTGCCAGAATGCTGGTGGGCTGTGGGAGCACAGAGAGCTGCTTTTGCGGCATTGCCGATGAATTTCCCGAATAAGCTGCTCGGCGGAGTATTGGTGACCCTCGTATCTCGCTTTGTTGCGATTCTTCCAAATTGCCCAGGTGGCAGCCGCTGCTACGATCTGATGGCCGTGGGATGCGACTCTCCAGAGGGCTAGGAGATCGTTAAAGCGCCCGTCTCCTGTAGTGATGTTTTAGATGCGGTTGAGGATGCTCCAGGTTTGGTTGGGGAGGCTTCCCTCTCGGAAGATGTGGTCAATAGTCTTCGTCTGCCTATCGTCGCAACAATTACAAGCTGACGCCAGCCTAAAGCCGATGGAGTTAAGGATCTCATCGGTTGGCAATTTCTTTCTCGTGACTCTCCACAGGAGGAATGACCATTTCTTTGGGATGCACGAATACCAGTATCGCACAATAAAGTGCTCTTGGCTGTTCTCGTTGATCGCAGATCTCGCCGATCGTACTGAGAATACTCCAGAAGCTTTCAGCGACCATCTCAGCTCGTCCGCGTCGGAACCAATGATAAGTCCTTGCTGACGAATGCTTTCGACCGTTTCGTTGCCGGACCAATCGCGAATCTGGTCCCAATTCCATTCGTTATTAGTGGGGTTCTACAGGTCTTTGATCCTGCTGTTGCTGGGGGATCCAGAGGTGTTCGGGATGAGGCTATCACCGATCCATCATTCCAGGAAGAAGTTGGCCCTGCCGTCGCCCAGATGGAGTCTAATCGCCGGCTCAGCCAATTCGTGGCCCCATAAAATGCGACACAAAGTCGCAGAGGATCTGCTATTTGCTCTGGCCATCGCTGGGTGGATGTGCTTGAAGTATCTGGCCTTCATGAACCTGGTCCAGAAGTTTTCGCTCGTGCGTAATTTCTACCACAGTTTCATAGAGAAGGCTTTGACGATATGATTGAGTTTGGTGAATCCAAGCCCGCCTATCACAATCGGGGTGGCCATGGCATCCCAGCTGGCCAGTGGTGTTTGTCACGACCATCATTGTGGCTCCAGAAGAACTTGCAAAAGATCTGCTCGATCGACGCAAGGACCTTCTTGGTCGGGGAGTAAGCAGCTAAGGTGTGGATGGGGACGGAGTTGAGCACATGATTGATGAGGATTATTTTGCCGCCTGGGGATAGGGTGGTGTTGTGCCAACCTTCGATTTTGTTCCTGATTTTGGTGATTAGGTTCTCGAAGATGCTGGCGTTGGATCTCCCGTACACCAGGGGGCATCCGAGGTAGTTGAAGGGAGGGTGCGCCACCGAGAAGGAAGTGAGGTTGGTTAGACTGGTAGCATTCTCGATTTTGATGCTGTGGTAGGCGTAGATGACGCTCTTGGAATTGTTGATTTTTTGGCCAGAGCATCTGGAGTACCGCGTCAGGGTGTTGTGAACCACCTCCATCGAACCGACATCCCCAGAAGAGAAGATAAGTAAATGGTCGGTAAATGCCAGGTGGGTGATGGTGGGGCAACCACTGGCGGTGTGATATTGCTGGAAATTCAGGGTGTTGGCCATGTTATTGAGGTTTCTGCTCAGGACGTCGGCTGCAATGATGAAGACCGAGGATGATAGAGGATCGCCTTGTCTGACACCGCGGCTAGATTTGAAAAAGCCATCGGATTGGCCGTTGATGACTGTGGAGAACTATGAGTTGCTGACAGATCTCTATACGGTGTTTGTCCAATTCTCTGAGAATTCGAAAGCTCTGAAGACCCAGATCATGAACTGCCAATCGAGTCTGTCGTACGTTTTCTCCATGTCAATTTTGATGGCGATATTGCCCCCTCGAGCAGAAAACTTCATGCAGGTGATAAGTTCTTGGGCCAGCATGATGTTGTCCTGGATGTTCCTACCTCGAACGAAACCGCTTTGCTCCTCCGAGATGATTTTGGGGAGAATGTATGTCATTCTAGTAGCAATGATCTTGGATATTATTTTGTTGGTGAAGGTACAAAGGCTGATAGGTCGAAAATTGCGAAAGTAGTTGGGGTTGTCTTTTTTCGGGATGAGGATGAGGTTGACGCTGGAGATAGCTTTGGGGTAATGAGCTCCTTCTAGGAAAGCAATTGTCGCGTCGGTGATGTCCCGCTTGATGATCTCCCAGCAAGAACGAAAGAATACTCCGGTAAATTCGTCTGGGCTGGGGGCGCTATGCTCGTTCAATGCCCACACCGCGTCTTTCACTTCCTGTTCGGACAGGGGGCATTCCAACAAAGCATTGTCGGAGTCGTTGATGATGGTGGGAATTTGGTCGAGGAATGATGAGTCTTTGTGGACCCTTTCCTTCGAGAATAAATTAGCATAGTAATCGGCGACCGCCTCTTGGATACCCTTATGGCCTGTTCTGATGATGCCGTGCTCGTCTGATATTTGATGAATCGATAGTTTGTTTCTTTTGCCATTGACGCAGGCGTAGAAATATTTAGAGTTTTTGTCCCCGTCGTTGTCCCATTTCAGTCTGGCTTTCTGTTTCCAGAAATCGGTCTCAACTTTGAGTCTGAATTTGAGCATGGCCTTGGTAAGGTTCAGGGCACTCATGGCCGCAGGGGATCGATCGGTTAGGAATATAGCTTCTGCTGGGGCGACGTCGTCATCGGCGACGCGGATCGCTTGGAAAATATCCCCAAAGGCTTGTTTGCTCCAATTGGAAAGGGCTTTCCTGGTGGCTTTGAGCTTGTTACTAACCCGAGTGAGAGGGTTGGGGGAGTCCTGGCTGTTCCATGCTTCTGCAACGATGCTAGCGAACTGCGGGTGGTCGGTCCAAAAGTCGAGGAATTGGAAATTCTTTTTGGGAAGGTGGTTTTTGTTTTTGGTTTCCACCAGAATAGGGGCGTGGTCAGATTCTGTGGAGTTGAGGTGGGACAGGGTGGAGGTAATCCTCATACTGTGCCAGCGCGCGTTGGTGAGGGCTCTGTCCAGACGGGAGTATTGACGGCGATCGCCGTCCTGCACGTTATACCAGGTGAATTCGCTTCCTTTGAACTGGAGAGGAGTCAGATGAGCGTTGAATATGAAGTCGTTGAAGTCTTACATGGCTGATAGGGGTGTGGGACGACCTCCTATCTTCTCTTCTCTGCGGGTGATGGCATTGAAGTCCCCTATGCAAAGCCAGGGGGTGTTGGTGTTGTGGAGATAGGTGTCGAGAAGATTGTTCCAAAGGGTTTTGTGTTCAGCGATGACACAGCTACCGTGTACCGCTGAAAGGATGGCACGCTCCGGAAGAGTGGGATGAGTGAGCCAGCAAGAGAGGGCTTGTTGGGAGTCCTGGATGATGTCGAGAGTAACATCCTTCGAGCCCAGAATCCAAATATCGTGCCTGCCAGCAATCGCTATAGGTAGGACCAGAGCCAGTTGGGTAGATTTAAGTCGTTTGAAAGGGATTTTGGGTTCAATGATGATGAAGATGTCAATTTTGTGAATTTTTCGAAGGCTGGAAATTCTTCTTAATATCGGCTTGTTAGCTAGGCCTCGAACGTTCCAAGATAGGATGTTAAGCATTTATGATGTTGTGGGAGGGTTTTTTGTTCTGCCTTGCGGCAGATCTGGTTAGGATGGTGACGGTCTTGTCTGCGCCTTCCTTGCTCCGTTGGGAGTTCGGTGCTACCGTTGTCGATGTTGTTGTGGGATTGCAGTTATGGTGTTCGTTCGGACTTGAGGAGGGGCCTATTAGGTCTCCGGCTGAGTCAACAACTGGATCCTCCGGAGGAATGGCCAGGGAGTCGTGAGCTCTCTCGGTCAACAACTACTGAAGAGGGACTCCTGCGGCTAGGACTTGCATACCTCTCCTCGCTTGGTCAGGACCAAGGATGGCTAGATCGTCTTCGACTGGGTTCCCGCTGGGGGAATGTAGAGCTGCGTTGTTCGGGGGAGAGGCCATGGAGTCTGCCTCCAGTCCACTTGGGGGGGGGGTCCGTTGCTCAGCGCCGCCTGGGACGATACCCATCTTCGCACGCGGGGAGTTGGATGAGGGGGGCAAAAGCTCGGGAAGGCTAGAGCCTTCGGGGCTGTTGGCCGGCTCTGGTTCCTCTGAGCCGAGAATGGCAAATTGGTTGGAGGTCGCTATGTGTTGGGGAGTGTAAGGGATCAGAGCTCTGCTCGGGCGATCGCTGGAGGCTAGCTCGTTGGGGCTGGATTCGAATCGAATGTGAGAATTCAGGAGAGGTAAGATTGGCGACTTGGGAGATCTTCCAACTGGAAGGTTGTTGTCTTTTCTGGATGGCTTCTTTTTGAGTTCCGGGTGAAGACGGTGGCAAAACTTCGGAAGGTGGCCTCTTAAGTGGCAGTGGTTGTAAAATAGTATGTGGTTGTCGTAGAGGATTTGTTGGGTGTGGGTGTGGTTGCCCAGCTCGATAGTAATGAAGTTCGGTGGTTCTGAGGTGAGATCTAGTTCAACACAGAGTTTGGCGTAGTGGGCTTTGGTGAGGTTACTAGTCTCGGGCGCCGTAGCCACGTACGTCCCGAAAGAGTTTGCGATTCGTCTGAGCACCGCTGGGACAAAGCAAATGAGAGGAAGGTTGGGGAGGGTAACCAACGCTGCCACGGTGGCTGAATCTTCTTTGGTGTTGAATTCTGGGGTCCACTTAATTATCCTCATGTGGTGGGATTCGATCCTTGCTATGCCTTTGGACCACACAGTCCTGTGATCGCGATCCGATGATAGGTGGAGGAGGATGTGCCTGGGGTCAAGGGGGGCCACTCGATAGTCAGACAAGAGGTTCCACTTGGCGATCACTTCCAGAACCTTGGCAAGTTTGGGGCACCCCATGGAGAATTTCAGAATGAAGGTGCGAGGAAAGGCCGCTGACAGCGAGGAAACATCCACGTCGAAAAAGGGGATGACAGGAGTAGGGGACTCTTGAGTGTAATCAATGTCCGGCAGATGAACGTCTGGGAGAATGGTACCCTTCGAGGGGGTGAGGTCCGGATGCAGCATGGCGGCATAGGAAGGCTGAGACGGCCCGGGAGTAGAGAGTCCCGCAGAGCCGGAACGGCCGGATGAGGAGCCACTCTGGGTGGGGACGACCCCGATGCAGGGGCAAGGAAAGTGGTGGGAGCCTGGGGAGGCCTGCCTAAAAGGGGGGTTGTTGGGGCGGTGGAGGGCGCTGCGCCGCTCGGGCCGGAGACGGGGGCCGCGCCGGCGCTGGGAAGGCTGAGGGAAGGGATCTCCGCAGCGGCCTCCACCGAAGAGGGAGAGCCCGGAGGGGGCGACATGAGGGAAGGAGGAGACAGTGAGGAGGCTAGCGAGGAAGCGCCGGAACTGTGGAACGCCGGGGAAGAGCGAGAGCCAACGGGAGTGCCGAGGGAAGGAGGAAACTGGGAGGGCTGGAGTTGGGCTGCACAAGGGGGGAGGGAGGCTGCGCAAGGGGGGACGGGTGGACCGCACATATGGGAGGGGGGGAGGAGGGGTCCGCAAAGGGTGGGGGAGGAGGGGGAGGATGGGGGAAAGAGAGACAGGTGGGGGGAAGAGGCAAGCTAAATGGGGGGCTCGATAGCGCAGAGAAGAAGGGGCTGATCTGCGCATGGGGGAGAATTGGAGATGGACTGCACAAGGGGGGCCCACCCTGGGTGAGCGCAGTCCAAAGCTGCTGCTCAAAGAGTAAGTAAACTTGTGCCATGAGCTGCGCAACCGCCGGAGAAGGCTCGGCAGAACGGTCCTCGATGCGGTCAGCACATTCGGTAAGGGACAACTCGGGAATCGAGCCATCAGCGGAGAACCCGAGGGACTGGGGGACGGGGGGCCCGAGGCCTGCAGGGCTGGGGCTCACGCTTCCCAAGGGGGGATGGGTGAATTCGAACTATGGAGGAGGACGGGAACACGGTAGGGATACGGGTGTTGGCCGGAGGCTACGGGGCCGCCAACCGGGACAGAGGGAGGGGTGGATCCGGCGGGCGCACCCGGCGTGGGGCTGAGGGAGCCACCCGGATGCGCCGAAGCTGGGAGGCGAGCTCTGGGCAGCGCGGCGGGAGGTTCGACCGGCGGCGAGGGGGGGTTCAGAGGGGGAAGAGGAGGGGAGCGGGTTTGAAGGGCGGCGGGGAGGAGAAGACGGAGCCAGTCCAGCACCTCGGGGGGCCAGGGGGTGGCCATCGGAGGAGAACACCGGAGAGGGGCAGCGAGGAACTGTGGAGGGGGGCTGAGGAAAGGGGCGGCCGGCCTAGGCCGGCCAAAGGAGGGGGGAGAGATGCTCGGGAGAAAGATGAAGGGTCATCGAAAAAAGTTTATTATTATTATTTTTTTTATTTTATATATATAAAATATATATATATATATATATATATATATATATATATATATATATATATATTAACTCCCCTCTACTGCTCTCACTGCCGTCACCAAGGACATTTAATAGGCTCATGTAAACTAAAGCACAAAGATCGAGGTAAGGAACCATTACAAAAGGATGTAGCAGCCACTACAAGTCGCCAACAAGAACCTGTAGTTACACATATTCTTCAAAGAGGAGATGCGGCTCGTCCATTGAGGGATGTCAACTCAGAGCAGCCCCCAACCATTGGCCCAGTTATTATCCACCGGACAATAGAAAAGTTGCTCCTAGTAAGGAGAGCGAACCTCTTCATCCCAATGAAGAAACTGCTGGCATTAATGTAGGAAGCGACGAAGCAGTTGAAGCTCAAGACCCGGTCACTTCTCAGGCGGAAGAGCCAGTGCAGGAAAATGACAATCAAGGAGATGAAGATCAAACGGAGGGCGTTGAACCTGGAGACAGTAATAGTGAGAAAAAGAGCAAAGAGAACGGCAAAATTAGGAACTGGGCAGATGCTGCGGAAGCTGAAGAGATCAGAATTGTTGCAAAACTGGAAAACCCTAAACGGAGGCAGAGAGAAGTGGTACCGTCAGATAGGATCCTTCGCTTAGTGTCAGCTACCACAAACTCGGGTAAACACCATCTCCCCATTAATGTTTAATATTCTATGCTGGAACATTCGTGGGGTTGCTAATAAAATGGCTCTTAAGAGACTTCGAAACATTTATCGGGTTAACAAAGTTCAACTACTGGCAATATTGGAGCCAAAGGTGGATAGCTCTAAGCTACTACACTATCAACTCAAACTTGGTTTTGAAAAGGGTTTGTCGAATGAGAAGGGCAACATCTGGTTGTTGGCTAAGGCGGGCTGCACGTTCTCCTTGATAGATTCATTTGATCAGGCGGCCACTATTGCTTTCCAGAATGAATATGTATCTAATGTTATGTTTTTATTCGTGCATGGGCACAACAAAAGGGAGGGTCGCAGCGAACTGTGGGATAGGCTTCTCGGACTACAGTCTTCTTATAATATTCCTTGGGCCGTAGGTGGAGATTTTAACGCTATTGCGTGTTTTGAAGAGAAGGTTGGCGGACGTCCTCCTTGTCAAATCTCTTTTCAGGAATTCTTGAACATCCAATTATCCGCAGGGCTGAGTGAATTACCTATATCAGGGAGTCGTTATACTTGGTTTAAATCTAAATCTGGGGAGAGGAGGGGATCGAGATTGGATAGAATGCTGGCTTCACAAGATTGGCTTAACCTTGCCCCGTTGTCGAAGGTGGATCATCTTAATAGGGCTGAGTCAGATCACGCCCCCTTATTAATCAAGATGCTAGCACAGCATGAAGAAGGTAGATGACCATTTTGGTTCCTCGATTTTTGGACCAAACAGGAGGACTTTATGAAGCTCGTGGAGGAGGCTTGGAACTCAGTTTCATATCCTAATAGCTTGGTGCGTGTCAGTATGAGGTTGCCAGCTTGTCGTACATCTCTTTCTAAGTAGAGTCACAGTCCATTCGGAGACATTTTCTAGGAAGTAAAGGTGGCGGAGGACAGTGTACTAGCTGCTGAATTGGCATTCGAAACTGATCGGTCGATAGAGAAGCGCATGGCATTGGACAAAAATGTTGCATTGTTGAAACAAAGACATACTTATGTTGATTCGTATTGGAAACAAAAGGCACGGCTAAGATGGGACATTGAAGGGGATCGAAATACAAAATATTTTCATGAATGTGTGAATAGTAAACAAAGAAAGTTGCATATCCACCACATTATTGATGATGAGGGTTGTGTTAAATCTGAGCTCAAAGATATTCAATCTCTTGCAAATACTTATTATGAAGATAAATATAACAGTATTAGGCTTGAGGAGGATAAAGCCTTAATGGAGGTTATCCCTACTATTCTCACTGAGGAAGACAATGCTTCATTAACTGCAGAGCTTACGAAGGAGGAAATTCTTTTCACTATCAAGAGCTTGGACACAAACAGTGCAGGGGGCCAAGATGGTTTTACGGCAACTTTCTTTGTTACTTGCTGGCATATCATTGCAGATAACATGTTGGAGGCTTTGTCTCTATTTATGGCGGGTTTTGAATTGCCAAAAGCTTTCACGAGCACGGCGTTGGTATTGATCCCCAAGCACAACAACCCCAGGTATATGACGGATTTTCGGCCTATAAGTTTATGTACTGTGTTCAACAAAATAGTTTCAAAATTATTGGCTCTAAGGCTGGCTCCAATCCTTCCTAGACTTATTTCACCAGAACAAAGTGGTTTTGTAAGGGGAAGGGAGATAGTTGACAAGATTCTCTTGGCTCAAAAGATGTTGAGCCTTATGAACTCTAATAATAGAGGAGGCAATATAGCTATTAAATTTGACATGACCAAAGCGTATAATCGCTTAGACTGGAAATTCCTTATGCAAGTTATGCTCAAGTTTGGATTTGATGAGAAGTGGATTAGTATGATTTTCTGGCCGATTAATAACGTGTGGTACTCTACCATAATCAATGGGGTATCATCGGGCTACTTCAAAGCATATAGAGGTGTTCGCCAAGGGGATCCTTTATCTCCAGCCTTATTCATTCTTGCAGCCGAAGTGTTGTCCCGAAATCTCAACCAACTTGTGGAGAATGCATCATTCCACCATTATTATGCACCTAGTAGATGTCGGGCTATTACTCATCTAGCCTTTGCAGACGATGTTTTGCTTTTCTCAGCAGGTGATGTTCGATCGGTTCATTTGGTTCAAGAGATTCTTCGGAGATATGAGAGAGCTTCTGGTCAGAGTATCAATGCTTCTAAATCATGTATTTATACCATGCCAACATTTGAAAGGAAGGAGGAACTTCATGATATTACAGGATTTGAGCTTAAGCCGCCACCATTCACCTATCTTGGCTGTCCAATGGCCGTGGGCCGACGTACAACCAACCTATACGAAGACCTTCTTGCTAAGATTAGGAGAAGATTGGAAGGGTGGCAGCAGAAATTTCTATCATATAGGGGCAAATTAACATTGCTCAAATCTGGTTTGTTATCCATTCCTATGTACACGATTGCGGCATACAATCCACCAAAGGCAGTTCTAAACAAGCTAGAAGATATGTTCGTTCGATTTTTCTGGGGGACAAATGAAGGTGTTCAAAAACATATATGGGCAAGTTGGAGTTCTATGGCTCGTCCTATTGAGGAAGATGGATTGGGAATCAGAAGCTTGCAAGAGACAATGAATGCATTCACGGCCAAATTATGGTGGAAATTCAAAACTCAGGATGGCTTATGGCAGCAATTCCTCAAGGTAAGATACTGTAAATTTTAAGACTTGAATACAGCAGGTGTACCACAGAAGTGTTCTTATGCTTGGCGTCGACTGTTGCAAGGACGGACAATGGCTAATCAGTATATTGATCAGTTGGCTATGGGAGATTGGATCTGGACATCTACTCCGAGTGGTAACTTCTCAGTCTCAATAGCTTGGAAGGTAATCCGTAATCCTTCTCCTACTCGACCACATTTCAAACATATATGGAATTCTTGCATTCCATATAAGTGGTCCATCTTGATGTGGCGACTTCTGCATAATAAGCTTCCAACGGATGATAATATTCAAAGAATGGGATTTCGATTAGCTTCGAAATGTCATTGTTGCATAAATCGAAAGGAGGAGACCACAGCCCTTATCTTCGGTGACGGAGAGCTGGTTGAAAAGTATGGAATACTCTTCAGACTGATCTTCACATAACTGGGCGGAGGATGGTATTACTCAGGTTGTTCGGGAAATGGTAGAGTCGGCCACCTAAAAGAGATTGTAGTTGCTGCTGTGAGTTGGGTCACATGGAAGAATAGAAATAAGTGGCGATATAAGGAGTATCAATACTCGGACGTACAACTACTGCATGAGACTATACGTCAAATTGGGAAAGCTTTGAAGCGATGCAAGCACAAGCCATCACTACCGTTGCATTGGCCTCATCTTGGTGTGGGATAGATCTACTCTTGTACTCTTTTAGTTTCAATCAATAAAATGGTGTTTTAAAAAAAAAATATATATATTTTTATTTTTATTTTTTTAAAACAATGGCTCGAGCCTTTATTGAAAATAGAGGAAGATAGGTTGGAACCGGGATATCGCCCAAGTTCCTACAACAGGGAGGGTGTGACCCATAATAAACATCCTGACGCGAGGCGTCATTAACCTAATAGATTATTCTTTTTTTTCTTTTTTTCTGTTAGTGACTATTTTTTTTTCGAACTAATGAAGACATTCGAAAAAATTCGAAAATAGAGCGGTTGGGAAAACGAGCGGGAGGGGGGGTGTAAGGGCTCTAGGCCCGAGGGGAGGAAACACTCCACAAGGGGGGGTGGGGTGGGCCAGCGCTCTGCCCGATGGGGCGAGCGTGCGGCTCAAGGGGCCTCGAAACTCACCCCGACGCACATCCCGGAGCGGAGAGGCTCCGGCGTCCGGAGCTCCGGCGAGGGCCAGACCGAAGAGGGGGGTCTGGAGCTCCGGCGAGGGCCAGTCCGAAGAGGAGGAAGGCAAGGGAGAGTAGGGAGGGCGGGCGACCGGGTGGGGGACAGAGGACGGGGCTCCGACGACGGACACAGGTTGAGACGAGGCGCCGGAGAGCTCGACCTCCGGGGGGGGAGGGAAAGCCGGACGGCCGTCGGACGGCCGACGGGCGGGGAGGGTTCAAAATTCTGAAATTTCGAAAACCGCAATATTCGAAATTTCGAAAAAACTGCAAGTAAAATTTTGAAATTTCAAACCAAATTATAAATTCAAAATTTCAAACTTGCAACTGAACGTTAGGGGGGGTTGGGTTGGGCACAGAGCCCTAGGGGGACCATGTGGGGGCTCTAGCCACAAGGTGGCGGTTCCCGAGGGGGGGCACGGCCCGAGGGGGCACACGGCTCGAGGAACCTCGCCCCCTCCCCCCGCTTGTGCGCTGTTCCAGACGGGACGGCTCGACTACCCGGACGTCGGCGGGAGAAAGCGGTTCCGGCTAGGGAGCACGGGGAGGGGGCTCCACCACCACCGGGGGAGGCCTGGAGAGTGGAGCCTTGAGGCCGGGAGCGGAGCAGGGAAAGCATGGTCCGGCGAGGACTTCGGCCCGAAAGAGGAAAGGAGGTGGAGGGGGAAGCCGGTGCCGGAGCGGCGTCCGGCCGGCGGGCAGGCCGAGAGGGGGGCCAGCGCCAGGGGGGAGGGTGCCCGTCGCGGCGATCGTAGGCGGAAGCTACGGCGGATCGAGTCTCGGCGAGGGAGGCACAGCCGGAAGGGAGGGAGAGGCGGGTGCTCGACTTCCGGGGGGAGGGGAAAGGCGGACGGCCGCCGGGCGAAGAGGAGGGAACGGGGACGCGGCCGGAGAGGGGAGGGGGGAGGGGGGAGCTCGCGCGAGAGTGGCACAACGCCTCCGGCAAGGAGGGAAGGGGAAGGAGGAGGGGAGGGGGGGACGCTGGCTGAGCTCCTAGCGGACGGCCGGCGGGCGGCTACTGGAGCTCTTGAGCTCGTACCGGGGTGCAGTCGACGGTGGCGACGCCACTGCCGAAAAAGGACCGCCGAGCGACGTCTGGGAAGCCTGAGCCGTGGATGAGCTCGCCGACGTCCACCTCGCGGGGGCCGGAGAGGGGGTGGAGGCAGGAGGCTACGCTGCCACCATGGCCCACAGGGTGTGGACTACCGATGCCGGAGAGAGCGTAGACGAGGAAGAAGCGTAGGCGGGGGCCTGGCCGAAGGGGGCTGGGATCGAGGCCACCATGGCCCACGGGTTGGGGGCCGTCGACGCCGGAGAAGCGGAGGTTGGTGCCGAGCCGGGGTGGCTGAGGGTCGGGGAACTAGCCGAAGACGGCCACGAGAGAGACAGGAAAGCGTTGGGCGCCGCCGCGATGGAGGGAGCCGGCCACGAAAGGGGGGCGGCGGGAGGAGGAGACCCCGAGTAGGGGGCGCCGGCGACGCAATGGAGGCGGCCAGGGGAGGAAACGCCGGAGGCGCTTCAGGCCTGGGACCGCCGGGGGAGCAGAAACCGGCGCGCGCGCGGGAGGCCACTGGAGGGATGGCGCTTCCGAGAAGGGAGGTGGCGGAGCAGCGCTGGGGACGACGGGGGGTGCCGGCGGAGCAGGGGGGCGAGCGGAGGGCCGCGCCTATCCCGGGAACGCCTGCGTCGCCCAGGACGACGAAGGGGCTGGGAGGTGGGTGGGGGATGAAGGGATCCCCTCGACGGAAAGCCAGTGGTGGGGTGGGATCCCCACGACGGGGAGAGCCTGTCCTGGACCGGCCAAGCAGGGGTAGGAGGAGGACCACCGAGGGGTACGAAGTGGTGGAAGGGCGCCGTCGTCCCCGGCCAGCCGATCCATAATATTCCGGTGGGCAGAGAGGCTAGAAGAGGGGAGCCATCCTGCTGGTGCCTGTGAGATGTGTTCCAGCTGTCCAGCAGATTGTTGATGCCCCCGGTTGTGGGGGTCATTTTGCACCTGAGTTGAAGGTGTGTCCAAATGTTAGAGGAAGATTCACCAGAGAGCAGAACGTGATCGACGGATTCTGGTTGGGGATCACCACAGCAGTAGAATTTAGATGCCAGACTAAAGCCGAAGGAAGTGACGGCATCGTCCGTAGGAAGTTTTCGACGTACGGCACGCCAGAGGAGAATGGACCATTTCGCTGGAATGCAGGAGTGCCAATACTTGGCGGAAGGGGAGGTCGTGACTTGAACGCCTCTGATAATGGCTCTGGCGGAAGCTAGGGTGAAGACGCTGTTGGCCCATTGGTCATATGGTCAACCTGATTTTAATAATTGATCAAACTCTGTCTGGATATACGGGACATCTCGGATTCTTGGACATGATCAAGATTGGCTATCCACTGAATTCAAGACCGAAGATCTGTTTGCCTACTCGAGTCTGTAATTCCTTATGCAATGTATTTTTCATTTTATTTGAGTCTAGGAATATGTTGTACACCGAGTCGTACTGGCAAATAGGCTACCCTCAAATGAGTTCAAAATGTTTTTAAAATGACCTCTCAAAAAGGTTTACAAAAAGGTTTTCAAAAAGGTTTTCAAAGATCACCAAAAGCTTTTTCAAAACCCTAACTAAACCCTGACTTAACCCTGACAGAACTCGGACCGAGTTCGGCCAGAGTTCGGCCAGAGTTCGGTTAGTGGCCGTTGTGATTTTGAATCCTTGAAACTTGGTCCTCCTGCAGTTGCGGATTTGACCGAGATTTGATCATAGAGTTCTATCCGAATTCTGTCCGAATTCTGTCAGAAGTCTGCCTTTGGAACTCCTATAAATAGAGAAGGATTTTGATCATTTCAACACACTCATTCACTTTCAATCTTCTCTCTATCTAAAACTTTCTGTCTTCCAAAGAGTTTTCTAGAGCTTTCAATTTCAGATCCCAAGCCAGTTACAATCCTCTAGTCAATTTGCCGGTGCGGTACGGTCTAGAAATTTCTGAGAGATTGTAATCAGAAGGCTTGATTGAAGAATACCTCTTCACATTTGAAGTTGGACGAGTTCTTCGTATCAAAGCTCGCGTTGTAGAAGTTGCAAGGACTTCGTAAGAAAACTTGCAGTTTTTCCAATAGTGGATTCAACTGGTAGCAAAAGTTCTACCGACTGGATTAGTCCTCAACAGAGGGATACCAGTATACATCGCTGTCTTTGCGTTTGCTCTCTTAACTCTGTTTTTACTTTATTTCAGTTATGATTAATATTCTGTGATTGTGCTGCTAACATTTTTATTTAGCATTATTCCGCTGCCAACTCTATTCACCCCCCTCTAGAGTATTACGTTTTACTATTTCGTTCCTACAATTGATATCAGAGCGGGTGTTACAGGTAAAGCAAAGGTAACAGTGTAATTATTTATTCATTTTAATTAACTGTTATATAGATCACAGCACAACACATCATAACTGTAAAATTCACAAGTAAAGGCGAGGCCACAAACAGACCCCCACTGTTTGATGGTACGAATTATACATATTGGAAAACACGGATGAGTTTCTTCTTGAAATCTCTTGACTTTGATTTATGGTCCATTGTTCTTAATGGCTATCAGAAGCCACCTCGTATAAATGTTGATGGAGTTTTAGTTGAAAAACCCCATAGTAGATATGCAGAGGAAGAAAAGAAAAGGCCAGTCTTGACGCACGTGCCGTTAATGCTCTCTTTTGTGCTTTAGACAGAACTGAATTTAACAGGGTGTCTATCTGCACAACGGCTAATGAAGTATGGAAGCTACTTGAAGTCACACAAGAAGGCACGACTCAAGTCAAGGAATCTAAAATTAGCAGACTTACTCAAGAGTACGAGGCGTTCAAGATGAAGCCTAACGAAACAGTTACACAAATGTTCGAGAGGTTCTTGGATATTGTAAATCCTTTGTCCTCTCTAGGCAAAGATTACAGTAACCATGAAAAGATTCGTAAACTCCTGCGAGCTCTCACCAAGAACTGGATTCCAAAGGCTACTGCAATCATTGAAGGTAACGACCTCACAACTATGTCCCTCGAAGTACTCATGGATAAGCTACTCACTCATGAACTGGAGCTACAAGATTTTGAAGAGCCTGCACCAAAGGAGAAGACAATTGCTCTCAAGGCTCAGCACAGAAAAGCCGCTGAAGATGACTCAGACATCAGTGGATTTGACGCTGAAGATCAAGCACTCCTAGCAAGGAAGTTCAAAAGATTCATGAGACATGAGAAGAGAGTCAAAGAGAACAACAGCAACAACTGGTACCAAGAAGATGCTGTCTACTATGGTTGCAAGAAGAAGGGACACATGAAGAAGGATTGTCCCACAAACTCATCATCAAGCAAGAACAACAACAGGTATAAAAAAGGGAACCTGAAGTGATCAACATCACGGAAATATGCCAACACCAGCATATGGCATAAAAGTGAAGCCAGCGACTCAGAAGACGAACAATCAGAAGACGCTGCAAACGTATGCTTTATGGCATCCGATCAGGTACCTACTGAACCTGTAGTTGATACTTATAATGACTTCACCTTTGAGCAATTAGGAGATGCCTTCAGTGACCTGATGACTGATTACAGGAAACTGCGTAGTAAGTATCAGACCGCTAAGAAGGTACTCAAAGAGTACAAAGGTGAAATAGGTAGACTTACCGACCTACTAGCTGAGGTTAGAAATAATGTTAGTGAGTCTGGTGAGCTTTCTTCAATAAAGCTCTTATTACACGAGACTACCAAGTCATCTGAAGAGAAAGACAAAATTATTGACCAACTCAAGGAAGAACTTTCTATAGAGAAGAAAAGTCTTTAATGTGCACACATAAGAATGGAATCACTTACTTCTGATTATACTAAGATGTATGACACTTCCAAAAGATTGGAAATTAGGTTAGGAAAACAGCCTGAGCCTGCTGCTTCCTTCCCTAACACGTGTCACTTACCGAAAAATCGGAGCATTTCCAAGCCAAACACTGTCAGACCTAACCCTATAAAACCTTTACCCCAAAAGGTTAAGCCCAAACAAGATTATAGGTATGCTTTCCTCTATACTAGAAAACCTAAACCTACCAACCATGCACACCACTCAGCTTTCAACACTCGACATGCACAATGTAATTATTGTGGCCTCATTGGTCATATATCATGTGCATGTAGAATGAGAAAGCTTGTTGATTTAAATGTTTATGCTTGGATACCTAAAGCTAACAATTCAGGACTCTACAAGAAATGGGTACCAAAGGTTTCATCTGCAAACTGTTTTGTAGGTGGAACACCCTTCACATGTTAGAAGCAAATGGATCTTCGACAACGGTTGCTCACGGCATATGGCCGGTGACGCTACCCTATTTGCAACACTGTCGAAGAAAAAGAAGGAAAGCTATGTCTCCTTCGGTAATAATTTGAAAGGGTATATTATTGGTATCGGTGATGTTGGTAGATGCTTAATGGCCAAGAGTGATGAGAGTCATCTGTGGCATATGAGACTCGGTCACGCTAATATGGATACAATATCAAGATTATCCACAAAGAAGCTAGTACGCGGTTTACCGGACATTACATTCAAGAAGGATTCGGTATGCAGTCAATATGAAAGGAACAAAGCTACCAGATCCACATTCAAATCAGTAAACGCAGTATGTACTACTAGACCTCTACAATTGCTTCATATGGACTTATTTGGTCCTAGCAGAGTTGTTAGCCTCGTAGGTAAACTTTATGCTTTCGTAATTGTAGATGATTTCTCTAGATACACGTGGGTATATTTCTTGACACACAAGAATGATGCATTATCCAAATTTGTCGCCTTTTGCAAGAAAGTACAGATTAAAAAAGGTTACATGATCATTCGCATAAGAAGCGATCATGGAGGCAAATTTGAGAATGCTGATTTTGAGCAATTTTGTGACACACACGGTTTTATACACGAGTTCTCCTGCCCTAGGACTCCACAACAAAATGGAGTTGTGGAACGTAAGAACAGAACTCTAACCGAAATGGCCAGAGTGATGTTAAACCAGTTTAGTGTACCCAAATATTTCTGGGCTGAAGCTGTCAATACAGCTTGCTTTGTTCTCAATAGAGTTCTAATTTGACCCAAATCGAAGAAGACTCCATTTGAGTTATGGTTTGATAGAATTCCATCTGTTTCATACTTTAGAATATTTGGCTGTAAATATTTTATTCTTAATACAAAAGACAATTTGGGAAAATTTTGATGAAAAGGCCGATAAAGGTATATTTTTAGGTTATGTGGCCAAGAGCAAAGGATACAGAGTCTTCAACAAACATCATCGAAGAGTCAATCAATGTCACTTTTGATGAATTGAATCAAATGACTATCGATGACAATAACGAAGATACATCTGTACCATGCACAACTCCAGCTGATTCTCAACCAAGCTCTGCACTAGCTGAACCTCCTAGAGAAGATCCAGGAACCAGCTACCTTCAGAATCTACCAAAAAGGTTGAAATTTACAGCTGATCATCCAAAAGATTTGGTAATTGGTGATATTACCAAAGGAGTAAGTACTCGTACATCCAGTAGAGATATTGTTTCTAGTGTTGCATTTATTTCACAGCTAGAACCCAAAACTATTGATGAAGCATGTAGTGATAGTTTTTGGATAGATGTTATGCAAGAGGAATTAAACCAATTTGAACGGAATCAAGTTTGGGAACTTGTTCCCAGGCCTATTGATCATCCGGTCATTGGCACCCGTTGGGTATTCCGAAATAAAATTAATGAGAATGGTTTAGTGACTCGTAATAAGGCTCGACTCGTAGCTCAAGGATACAATCAAGAAGAAGGTATCGACTATGATGAAACTTATGCCCCAGTTACGAGATTAGAATCCATTCGCATGTTATGTGCATTTGCATATTTTTATGATTTCAAACTATTTCAAATGGATGTCAAGAGTGCATTTTTAAATAGATTTATAAAAGAAGTAGTTTTTGTCGCACAACATCCAGGTTTTACGGATTTCAAAAACCCAGATCATGTTTTCAAGTTGAAGAAAGCCTTATACGGTTTAAAACAAGCACCTCGTGCTTGGTATGATCGCTTAAGCTCTTTTCTACTTGACAACAGTTTTTCAAAAGGCAAGGTTGACACTAAACTGTTTATTAAGTCTTTTAATGGAAAACTTCTTTTAATTCAAATCTATGTTGATGATATTATATTTGGATCTACTGATGAATCTCTGTGTCAAGAATTTTCTAAGTGTATGCAGAATGAGTTTGAGATGAGCATGATGGGAGAGCTGAAATTCTTTCTCGGACTGCAAATCAAACAAACTGATAATGGAACGTAAAACAAGCCAAGTATACAAAAGATCTGCTAAAGAAGTTTGATCTGGACAATGTCAAACCTATTGGCACTCCAATGGCAACTTCAACAAAGCTTGATTCAGATGAACAGGACAAGCCAGTCGACACACGTAAGTATCGAGGTATGATTGGTAGTTTACTTTATTTAACTGCTAGTCGTCCAGATATAATGTTTAGTGTTTGCCTGTGTGCACGTTTTCAAGCTAACCCAAAGGAATCACATCTGTCCGCTGTTAAGCGTATCTTTCGATACCTTAAGGGTACTTCTTCTGTTGGCTTGTGGTATCCCAAAACTAAGTCCTTTGACCTTATTGGTTATTCGGATGCAGATTTTGCTGGATGCAAAGTTGATAGAAAAAGTACCAGTGGCACTTGTCATTTCTTAGGCAAGGCTTTAGTCTCATGGTTTAGTAAAAAGCAAAATTATGTAGCCCTATCAACAGCAGAGGCTGAGTACATCGCCGCAGGAAGTTGTTGCGTTCAGATTTTGTGGATGAAACAAACCCTAGAAGACTATGATTTATTTTACACACATATTCCCATTTTCTGTGATAACACGAGCACTATTTATTTGACTAAGAATCCAGTATGTCACTCTCGTACTAAACATATCGAGATTCGACATCACTTTCTTAGAGATCATCATCAAAATGGAGATATAAACCTTGTGTACATAGATACTGAAAATCAACTAGCTGACATCTTCACTAAACCTCTAGCGGAAGATCGTTTCAATTATTTACGTCGAGAATTAGGAATTTTGGACGTCAATAATATTAATTAATTTTATTTTATGATTATATATCATTACGCAAAAACTGTGTTAGAGACAAGCCAATAAAGAGTCTGTCTGTCACCACAACTACGGTTGAAGCGAAGCGGTACTTAAGAGTTCCCCGGTGAACTTCCGCCAGCTGGGACAGTACTCCTACAGCTAATCTGAGACAGTTGCTGTGTAACGACATTTAATTCATAAAATAATATTAATTATGTTAATTGAAGGCTAAAATAACTAATCTTTGAATTAAATATTTGAAATGAGACAATGAAAAAGAGTGGCAAAAATCAACTTTATAGAACCCTACGCGAATTCGGCCAGAGCTCTGACCGAATTCGGCCCGAGTTCGGTTGAGGGTATCAGGCTATATATCCAGAACCCGAGAGCCCCTCTTCTTTATTGCTTCCAAATTTCTTTCAAACAGCAGCAGCAGCCGAACCGAGCACCAAAACCCTAGTTCTTCACCATCCTATTCTTTCCAATCCAAGTGGTAAAATCTTTCCAAAATTTGGAATCGTGCGGAGATCATCGTCCTCTTCGACATACTTTGATCTCAGGAGGTATAACTCCATCTTTCTCCACCTTTCAATTAGTACATTTTTTATTTCAATTTGCACAAATGGCACCCAAATTCAATCCATCTAAGAGGAAGAAGACGACTCCTAGTGAGGAAGGGTCATCTTCACATCCGCATACGGATTCCCTCTTCTCGCCAGTCCAAACGAGCGACGGTGCGTTCGACGGGTTTTTCTTCCAAACCCTAGACCAATCCCTACTGTGGTATGGAGACTTCTCCATGAGATCCATATGCACAGGTGCGCCAGTCAAATGGACTGTATTTCCTGACCACCGCCTTTTCTTTGAGGCATTAGGGCTACATCTTTTTGTTCAAATATGCTTCCCTATAGCAACTAATGCCATTAGATTATTTTATTGCAATCTCATATTAGACACTTTCGATGTGAGCACACGTGTTGGAGATATTGATATCAATTTCAATGATAACCTGTTAGCGGAGATCCTTGGTATCCCTAACGAAGGTGAACCGCTAGTCGATATCACTGAATTTGATTTCCCCGAAGGCACGACACTCGCAAGTTTCAAAGCGGAACTCTGTGCACCTCATAGAGTACGCTCTGAAAAGTTCAAGGCTAACAACCTGAACTTGTTTAACTATGAATTGCATCGCATCATCTTTCCATAATCCTTCCAAAATCTACTTCCAAGGATGATGTGACTTCTCTTGAGCTGTCCGCCATGTACCACATTCTTAAGGGGGTTCCATTTTCTGCCCCTAAGACCATGATTCAGATGATGGGTCATTGTCGTGCAAGAGATAGAAATCTTTCTTATGCGATGATTCTCCCATGCATCTTTCAGCGCTTCGATATCGATCTGTCGACTTGTACTCAGGACCCTGAGCCCAAGTTTCTTCAGTTATCTCGTCATAGCATGACTGCTACAGCTCCACCTACTGCTCCTCCTACTGCACCTCCTCCACCACCTCATCAGTATGCCATAACATTTGAGGGCATATATCAGCATTTATCTGCTTTGCACGTCTCGATGACGGACCTGGCTCGCAAGCGTGAGTTCCGCGACGTCACCCGCTATCAGGCGCTTGCAAACTCCTTAGCTGATCTTCATTTCGCCCAGACTGGTCATTCAGCCGGTTCTATCCCTAGAGATCCAGCTTTCTCCGGTTACCGCTGTGAGGATGAGGCTGTTCATGCCTACTTCCAGCCCGGTAATGCCTATGATTGGTACCTTTCTGACCGTGCTCCACATCGTGATTATATTGGTGAGTTCTATGCTGGCGGCCCTCCACATCCTTCTGGCGCTGGTACCTCTGGAGCTGGTCATGCTGGTCGAGCTGCTGATGATGTTGATGATGATGACGATGAGGAGATGTGACTATCTGATTTTGAGTGATATTTTATTGTACACTTGGAAATGCTCCAACATTCCAAGTTTTTATCAGTACTTTTTGATTATTATCAGCACTTTGTAGTTTGCTTCAGTACTTATTTATTTGCATGGACATGTTTTATTTTGCCTCAGTTTATGGCATTCCAGTTTATTTCATCACTATGTTTCAGTTTTAGTTTATGTTAGCACTATCTCTCTATGTTGCTTCATTCTTTCTAACTGTTTGTGAAATTACATGCCTGTGATGATTTTATACATGCCTACGATATTTCTCTAGTATTATGCCTTATTTTTTATTAGTTTTCTCACTATTTGTTACTTACGCATTTGATTGCGGGGGAGCTTTATCTTTTGCAATTATTTTGCTAAGTGACAAAGGGGGAGAAAATTAAAGATCTAACATTTTTTTTGAGAATACAGGATATGAACAATTCTACTTCTACTTCTTGATATTTTTGAACAAGCTTAATGTTATATCATTCATAGTTTGTCAATTATCAAAATGGGGGAGATTGTTGGCCCATTGGTCATATGGTCAACCTGATTTTAATAATTGATCAAACTCTGTCTGGATATACAGGACATCTCGGATTCTTGGACATGATCAAGATTGGCTATCCACTGAATTCAAGACCGAAGATCTGTTTGCCTACTCGAGTCTGTAATTCCTTATGCAATGTATTTTTTATTTTATTTGAGTCTAGGAATATGTTGTACACCGAGTCGTACTGGCAAATAGACTACCCTCAAATGAGTTCAAAATATTTTTAAAATGACCTCTCAAAAAGGTTTACCAAAAGGTTTTCAAAAAGGTTTTCAAAGATCACCAAAAGCTTTTTCAAAACCTTAACTAAACCCTGACTTAACCCTGACAGAACTCGGACCGAGTTCGGCCAGAGTTCAGCCAGAGTTCGCTTAGTGGCCGTTATGATTTTGAATCCTTGAAACTTGGTCCTCCTGCAGTTGCGAATTTGACCGAGATTTGCTCATAGAGTTCTGTCCAAATTTTGCCCGAATTCTGTCAGAAGTCTGCCTTTGGAACTCCTATAAATAGAGAAGGATTTCGATCATTTCAACACACTCATTCACTTTCAATCTTCTCTCTATCTAAAGCTTTCTGTCTTCCAAAGAGTTTTCTAGAGCTTTCAATTTCAGATCCCAAGCCAGTTACAATCCTCTAGTCAATTTGCCGGTGCGGTACGGTCTAGAAGTTTCAGAGAGATTGTAATCAGAAGGCTTGATTGAAGAATACCTCTTCACATTTGAAGTTTGACGAGTTTTTCGTATCAAAGCTCGCGTTGTAGAAGTTGCAAGGACTTCGTAAGAAAACTTGCGGTTTTTCCAATAGTGGATTCAACTGGTAGCAAGAGTTCTACCGACTGGATTAGTCCTCAACAGAGGGATACCAGTATACATCGCTGTCTTTGCGTTTGCTCTTTTAACTATGTCTTTACTTTATTTCAGTTGTGATTAATATTCTGTGATTGTGCTGCCAACATTTTTAATTAGCATTATTCCGCTGCCAACTCTATTCACCCCCCTCTAGAGTATTACGCTATACTATTTTGTTCCTACTGACGCCACCCTGGTTGGGGGTCTAACAGAGCACGTCATGAGCGTCATTGATCGACAGATGAGAAGCAGCCAGGCTCGCCAAGGCCGCCGGGCCAAGCCAATCACGGACCTTATCCCAATTCCATCCTGACGCATCTTCATCCCATAAGTCACGGATCTCGTACTGCTACGGGGTAATATCGTTGGGCCTGAGGATATCGTCCCCCAACCAGCATTCTTTGCAGGCCTGCGAATAACTATTGCCCAGGGTCAGACGTAAGTGTGGTTCCGTAAGGTTTCGGCCCCGAATGATGCGCCGCTACTACGCGGAGGATCTGTTGTTGGCAGATGCCTCAGTTAAGTGACAGAAACTGGAGTATCTCGCTCTCATGAACCTGGTCCAGATCGAGTTTTTAGAGCGGATTTTCTACCACAATTTTGTCGAGTGGGCATCAACCATGTGGGCAAGCTTGCAGAATCCCAGGCCTCCCTCTTTCGTAGGTTTGGCCATGGTAGCTCAACTGGCCCAGTGATGCTTGTTATTCCCCTCGAGATATCCCCAAAAGAACTTGGCGAGGATGGATTCAATAGAATGAAGCACTTTGGTGGGGGGCGAGCACACCGCTAGTGTGCATATGGGGATAGAGGATAGGACGTGCTTAATGAGAATTAACTTCCCCCGGGGGAAAAGGGTGGCGTTGTGCCAGCCCGTAATTTTCTGGCGAATCTTGCCCACCAAGTGGTCAAAAATCCCAGAGTTGGCTCTGCCGTACACCAACGGGCAGCCTAGGTACAGGAAAGGGGGGTAAGCTATGGAGAAGGAGGTCATGGAGGACAGCACAGCCGAGTGAGTTCTATCGGCTTTGTGATGAGTATAGATCACGCTCTTGCTGTTGTTGATTTTCTGGCCAGAGTAACGAGTGTATTTGGCAAGAGTTCTAATAACCACCTCGATGGCGCCAATTGCCCCGGCGGAGAAAATGAGGATGTCGTCCGCGTACGCAAGATGAGTTATGAGAGGGCAACCCGTCGTTGTGTGGAAGTACTGGAACCCAGGAGATCGCGACATGATTTTGAGATTTCTGCTCAGGGCTTTCGCCGTGATGATGAAAATGGTGGAGGAGAGGGGGTCTCCCTGTCTAAGTCCGCGAGTAGCTTTGAAGAAACCCTGAGGTTGGCCGTTGATAACGGTGGAAAACCAGAAATTGTTGATGGATCTAAAGATGATGTCGATAACAGGTTCCGAGAATATATATATATATATATATATATATATATATATATATATATATATATATATATATTTTTATATATATTTTTATATATAAATATTTTTACTGTGTGTTGAGGATTCAGCAAATTTTTATATATATTTTTATATATATTTTTATATATAACATTATACGTCTTGGGTATAGCCTGGCTTCAAAGTGTCATTGTTGTGCAGAAAACCAGTCGGAGTCATTGGAACATTTGCTGAATCAGAGTGATATGGCTAAAGAAGTGTGGGAAGCTGTTCAACATGCTTACGGAATTAGGTCTCGTGGTCGGACACTCACTGAACGACTTCGAGATTGGTGGAGGAAAAAGGAAAAACATAAGAAGGAGATTGCTGCAGCGGCAGTGCTATGGGTTCTTTGGAAAGATAAAAACAAATGGCGATATGAGAATCACTCATATACTGTCGACAAGTTGATCGCAGAAGTCCATAGACAAGTGGGGAAGGCAACTATCCGTTGTAGACACCTCTAGTGTCCTTTTTTGTACTGAATTAGTTCCACTATCAATAAAGTTTTGGAGTTTGATTATATATATATATATATATATATATATATATATATATATATATATATATATATATATATATGTATATAAATGTGTATGAATATATCAATATATATTAAATATATGTGTATGTTTATGTAAATATAAATATACATAAATATAAGTGGGTATATATAATATATATGTATATGTGTGTGTATATATATGTGTATAAATGTACATAGATATTTATATATATATATATATGTATATATATATATATATATATATACATATATATATGAAATAAATAGAAATAGAAAAAGAAAAAGAAAGAAAACACCACACAGAGAAGCAATAGCAGCTCGGGCTCAACAGTGCCCGACCAGACCCACAGGCCCGAGCTAACCCGGTCCACAGCTGAGAAATCCCAAGCCAGCCGAGCGATTAAACCCCCATGATTATGTTATGTTCGATAACAGAGCAGGAGCAAAACCTAATTTCTGTGCCGCCATCCACGCTCGCCCCTCCCCTGCGTGCGCGCCTCTGCAGTGTGGCCGTCGGCCGATTACCGGCGTAGCAGTACAGCGACCGCTGCCGCACCCCAACCGCGGGCGGAGACCACAGCAGCAATAGCATACGGACGACCTAGTTTGTGATGAGATTTCTCATCTCTCAATAAATTATTATCCGATCTACTTGTTCAGGTGTGTACACAACACCTACAACTCTAATCCCTTTTAATTAGATTTTATTAAATCGCATTACTTAGTCGGGAAAACCCTCTCAAATATCAAAGAAAACATGTTCGAAACAGAGCAGTTTCAATAGTGAAACCACTATTTTAGAAGGCCAAAATTGGCCAATCCAGTTAGGAATTTCAAAATCTATTCGAACACAGTTATAGAGATCATGCAGGGCTCCATAACCCAATTTGCAGAAGTTAATTTCATCGACTATGTGCCGAGAAATTGGATCCCGAAGTTCATGAAAAATCTGGTTTAAAAACAAAAAAAATTCGATACGACGTGCGTCCAGCCAATCCGAGCGATGCGGTCGCGAACCGAAAGCATCGAAAGATGCGTATCGGCTTCATAGACGTGTGGGCTTTGACGGAACTCAAATTGGTCGTGTGTGCGGGTCGAATTTGATGCGTATCCGTCGAAATTCACTATATCAGCCTCTGTGCAAATTCCCTAATTACTTTGTGTACGCTCGTCAGATCAAGACGAAACTTGCACCAACAGGACCGTATCGTTTTTATGGTCCTGTTTGCCAAGTTTGGTCCATTTTTGAGACAGTTGAATCGGTTCGCCGTTTTGTGGTCCCCACGGTCCGACTCAACGAGCAATTTTGTGCACGGCCCGCCGGAATCCAACTTTGGACATACGGTTGGGTTCGTAACGAAAAACCGAACCTGTTGATATATAGTTTGATGACTTTAGAGACTGTTGACTCTTGCACGCTTTTCGGTGCAAAGCGGGTCCAACGTCGGACACCATTTTGACCCAAAATTACCGTTTTGCCCCTGTGTCCAGAATTGGACTTAAGGACAGGCAATCCTAGCTAATTTGACAGTTCTGCGAATGTTGGTAATATTTATTTCAGTATTTGAGAAAATTGTACGAGTTTGATTATTGTGGCTCACTGAGTAGTATATTATTGTCGGTTTCACCAGCAAAGGACCTCAGACAAGTGCACTTTCTGATTGCTTTCGATTCATACTAGTCTTTTCATTTCATGTTTATACATATGTCTTGTTGTTTGTTGACACGCTCGTCACACGGAGTAGTCGGAAGGGGAAATATCTTAGTAGACATGTGGACTACCCAGAACTATCCCAATATGTCTAATCTTGAATGATAGCAGCAGCACACGACACGTGCAGGGTGCCGTATTTACCCCCTAGCCGTTCAAATGTTGAAAAGGATATTTCAAACCACATAGATAGTTGTCTTTTATTTTTATTTTCTTGTCTTCTTCACAACTTGTCATGTCATCAGTTACTTTCTAGTTTTCATCTCTCATATGTTATTCTCGTGTCTTGTTAATTATATTGTATTTTCGCATTGTTGTCGGTTTGTGTACTTGTTCCATTCCTGACTGGAAACCAACATTTTTCAGGTTAACTGTGGATACACTTAGCTTTGGGAGATACGGGTGTACATAGAGACAGAAACCTAGAAATAGATAGCAGTTGTATCATTTTTATTAATTGTGAGAATTTTATATTTTTTGTAAATATGAATGTTGTAAATGTTGTAATAAATTTAGAAATGTGAATGATCAATAAATATAATATTTTGTGATTTTGAGCAACTTGGCCGTGACAGCGTTCTACCGTCGACTCTACGGCGTAGGCTGGCTTGGATACGTCCCGTATTCGAAAAAGAGGGTGCGGGTCATGACAGATATCATCCTTCTTGCACAAGAGATGATCACATGCATGAAGTTCCCGTCCTGGGGGGAACATTGCCATCAACTGGAGATTGAGATGGCCTACGACCGCTTGTACTGGCAATTCATGATCTGGGCTCTCAGGGCCTTCAGATTTTCCGAACCCTGGATTGACATCATTTTCAGATCCATCAACAACGCTTGGTTCTCCACCGTCATCAATGGCCAGGCCGCTAGTTTCTTCCGTTCCACCCGCGGGGTTAGACAGGGGGACCCACTCTCTTCTACCATTTTCATCATTGCGGCAGAAGCGCTCAGCAGAAGCCTCAATAGCATGCCCAGACTGCCCGGTTTTTACCACTTCCATACCACCACTGGCTACCCGTTGATCACTTACATGGCGTATGCGGATGACGTCCTCTCTTCTCCTCTGGAGATATCGGATCGATCGAGGTGGTGCTAAGTACACTCGAACGCAACACCAGATGCTCCGGACAGCGAGTCAATAACAACAACAACGTCATCTACACCCGTCACAAAACTGACAAATCCCGCTCTACGGAGCTCTCCAACATGACATCGTTCGCCACGACCTACCAGCCTTTCCTGTACTTATTCTGCCCGCTAGTGTATGGGAAGACGAACTCGGGCATATACGAGCACCTCGTAGACAAGATCCACAAACTGATCGCGGGATGGCACCACGCCACTCTTTCCCCCGGGGGAAAAATTATCCTTATGAAACACGTTCTTTCTTCCATCCCGCTTTTCACCCTAGCTGTCTGCTCCCCTCCCAAGAAGGTCCTACACTCTCTTGAGGCCATATTCGCCAAGTTCTTCTGGGCCATATCGACGGTAAGGACAAACACCACTAGGCCAGTTGGGACACCATGGCCAAATCAACTGAAGAAGGAGGTCTAGGATTTAGCAGACTAGCCCACATCGTAGACGCATGCTCCAAGAAGCAGTGGTGGAAGTTGCGACCGAAGACCTCGTTGTGGACGAGGTTTGTGAGAGCTAGATATTCCAGATTCTCTCATCTGACGGAGGCAGTCACCATCAACAGATCTTCAGCGTCGTGGCGTCGCTTGACTCGGGGACGCACCCTCGTAGAACCTCTAATCCGGCTTATGTTAGGCGATGGGCGATCATCGGCCTGTCAAGAAAGGTGGCTTAGTGCAGACACCATCCAGCCCAACGTTCGTACCCCGCAGGGATGCGAGATCAGGTATCTTTAGAAGGAGAGTTACGGATGGAATTGGAAGAAAGTCAGAAATTGGCTCGGCCATCCGGCAGTCGTCGGCCTCCTTGCTGCTAACCTCCGAGTTACTGACACACCTGACACGTGGAGATGGTCCCCTAATCCATGCGGGAAGTTTACGCTGGCTTCCGCCAGAACAGTTGCTAGAGATAGGGGCACGCCGAATACCACGTACACTAAGGTTTGGCATTCTTGCATCCCCACCAAATGGTCCATCCTTATCTGGCGCACATTACGCCGGAAGCTTCCGATGGACGACTCAATAAGATCCATCGGATTTAGCCTCGCGTCCAGATGCTACTGCTGTATAGAGCACTCTTTGGAATCCGTAGATCACGTCCTCTTTTCTGGCGAGCTGGCGACGAAGACCTGGTTCAATCTGCACAATAGACTGAATCTTACCACCCCGACTGGGGGCTTCTACGAACTCCTGAACAGCTGGGGCTTCTTCCACGGACATCAGATCATCGTAGCCGCCGGCATCTAGGTCTTATGGGAGAACAAGAACAAATTCAGATACGAAGGCCGTCAACTCCCCCCACCTCAATTGTTCAGAGAGGTTATCAGACAAATTCACAAAGCTATGAGGCGCTGCTCTCAAGTCTCCAACGATTTCTGGGAGGCCCTTGCTTAGCTTATTCGTGGTTCTCGTGCTTCTCCTATCCGCTGTCGTCAAGAACTGACACTACTTTATGCGCGATCTGTGCTGCTTCTTTCTTTTCTATTGCCCTTCTCGCGTCGAGCGCGCTTACTTATATAGGCTTCGGCATTTTGCGCCTATTACTTCAATAAATATAAGTTTGTCTTATATATATATATATATATATATATATATATATATATATATATATAATATTTGAAACCCTAATGAAATTTTTGCCGATTTTGAGAGAGTTTTAGTGTGCCATTTTTTGGTTGGATTCATATTGAGATAAACTTTTAGAATTTATAATTTATTTTTGCATATTTTGAACCTGATTTTTTGGAGAATTATGTGAGTGTTTGTTGTCCAAATCTTGACACGTCGTACGGTTTTCAAGATCCTGAGAGCTTCGAACTTCGATTTGTGATCCCTTTGAAGTTTTGGAAAGCTAACAAGACAATATTCGATACATAATTTTCCCAGAATTTCAAAGGTTCGTTTGATATTTTAGTTATTCAGTTGAACTCAGAATTGATCCGTAAATCACCATTTTGGTCACGGTTAGCCATAACGGTGATATCTTTTGACCAAAGCGTGATTTTGTGGCACGGTCGATTCCAGCGCACTCATGACGCTAAAATCTACCAAGATGCACTTTCAAAATCTTGAGTTCATGATATTTGACTCGATAGTCTATGGTACGCCTCGATTTGCGTGCCATAGTTTCCAAAAATTGGAAATATGACTTTTTGTGGCCAAAACTTCCTAGTTTAGATGATATTTTAGATTATTATGGGTTCAATTAGGTTTTTAAGTGATTTATTTCAGAACTAACTATTATTAGATTAGTTAACCAATTATCCACTTATTCCATGATTTTAGAGTTAGAATATTAGAATTGACTTGTAGTTTCCGTGCACGGTTCCTGGTACGATGTGCGATATGGATTGATAGCTTATAGATTGGCATTCCTCGCATCCTCGACTTGTGAATACGGTTTGTGCAAGGATTCAGGAATGTTCAGTATTGCATTATGTTTTAGTTCATTATAACATTTTCTAATCGTTTTCTTGTTTGATATCTCGTTGAGAGATTGCTTGATATTTTATTGAGACACGATTGTGACACCGTAGTTATTTTATCCTTCTTAGTGTACCGTTGACCGTTATTGATTGCTAGTGAGTCGGAAGGGAAAATACTCGGTAATTACGTGGACAAACCCAAATATTGTTATTGTGGATAGCAAAGTCATACACCCCACGTATGAGTTAGCCGTACCCTATTATTGTGGATAGCCATCGTATGATTTGCCATATTAGCCCAGTTGTTCACGTATTAAAAAGTATTTCACACAGACATAGTTGTTTTCATTGTTCATTTATCTAGTTCCTGTCTTGCTAGTTCATATCGTGCTAGTTCATATCCTTCTTAGTGTATCGTTGACCGTTATTGATTGTTAGTGAGTCGAGAGGGGAAATACCGGGTAAGTACGTGAACAAACCCAAATATTATTATTGTGGATAGCTAAGTCATACACCCCACGTAAGAGTGTAGAAGCATGAAAATTTTTCAGCAAATGAAGCCCCATACGTCCAAGCCAGTGAAGCTCCATGCGCCCAGTCAGTAAAGCTCCATGCGCCCAGTCAGTGAAGCTCCATGCGCCTAGCGAGTGAAGCTCCATGCGCCCAGTCGGTGAAGCTCCATGCGCCCAGCTAGTGAAGTTTTATACGCCCAACACTAGCTCCTCCAAAAAGAGGGTGCATAGCCAGAGACATGGCTATGCGCGCAAGCCTGACTCAGTCAAAGCCATGATCAAAACATGCACAGAAGCGCACGGCCACGCCAGTCTCCACGAGCAGTCGTGTACCGAAGCATGCGGCCACGTCAACACCACGACCAACCCACGATCTCGTAGCCTGTATGTACCTACATCCTATGAGCCAAAAGTAGGACTATATACCCACATAAAAACTAACGTATTTCCTCATGTGGGCGCATAACATCATTCCAGCTCAAGAATGACTATAAAAGGGGGGCCTCATCCCTCTTGAAAAGACAAAATGAAGAGCATTTTCAAGAGCCAAATTGTTGCACTTCTTGCCAGTAAGCCGAGAGTTAGCAATTTTCTTAGGTTTTTTCCCACTTTTTTAATCGGAGTGTCAACGGAGTAAAGGAGCAACTGCCACTCGATCTTTATCGTCCCATTCTCTAGAATTCTTTTTTTGTACTCGGGGATCCTCAGCGCAGGATCTCTCAGGCGTACTCAATTTGTGGTGCCTTGCGCCAAAAAGAAAAGACACTATTTTCTTCTTCTTTTATGTCTGTATTTACAAAAATGGTGACTCTACTGGGGATTACCTTTCCTATGACAAAAAGATGGTGACACAATCCAATACCGACAAAGTGGGAAGCACTCAGAAGATGCTCATTGTAAAGTTCGATCAGCAGGCGTTTAAAGAGATGCTCTCGAGGGACGGCTCTACTCCCTCAAAAACAGCGAAGACAAACAAGTCTCGCAAGACTTGGCTTCCGAAGGCTCGCTGTGCATATCCTACTTGTGTCATAGCAGATATGCAACTAGAGGACTCTGTCACATGGCCACATGACTCTGTCACAGAAGTTCCCCAAATGGAGAAGGATCACACCGTTTCGGGCTCCACAAGCCCAGTGACTTCTTCCCTGCACAACTAACAACAGGGTATTCAATACCCGGGACTTGGCAAAGAAAAACACTACGATGCCAAGAATCGGGGTGTACGACACTCTGGCCAAACCCGACGAGGCTCACAAATGAAGGAGGAAAAACTGGACAAAAATAGCACTGCTCCACCAATCATGCGCACAAGGGAGTGTTTGGGCGTCTAGCCATAACCAGAACGCTTCTGTCTTCACCAGGCTGGGCATCCAAAGCCATGCGCCCAAGGCTATGCGCCCAGGTTCTCTGGATCCATACTATGCACCCACACCAAAGAGGCTCAGACATGCTTTCAAGGAGCATGCGCCCAAGGCCAGTCTCCAAGGCCTATGCGCCCACAACAAAAGGACAGGCCCCAACGCGTATAATATGGGGCTGTCTTCAAGGACATCACAGAAATTTGGTGTGGGGGTTTCCCCCGTATATGAACTAAGTCTGGATGCGCCTACTTTCCTTATGAACCCGCATGCAAAGCTCGACGATGCGTGCAACATGGGTTGTAAGGCAAAACTCCCTTCCGATAACTTGCGCGACATGATAAATCATAAGCGTAAAGCGAAGGAGGACATAACAATTCATAATGCGCATCCATGCACCAGTACTGTTATCAACTGTTGTTGCTCCAAAGCAACAAGAGTGCCTCAGAGAAAGTCTGTTTTTCGACGGCTGCACTTCTATGACGATGAGAAGCCACTATGTATTTCATCCAACATGCCTTCATGGGGTCCCCATTACGGAAGCCCCAATCAAAGACGGTGGACTATGAACTATAAAACCCCTATTTTTTATTATTTTATTAGACTTAAAAATGAATTTATATAATTTATGGTTTTATTTATTTTTTTGATGACCCGGTTTGGCCAATTCAGTCCGAACAGGGCCCGAAGCAAATTTAAGCCCATGTGAGCATGTTGGGTGGCTAAGGTGGCCATATAGGAATATTTTATGTATATACAAATATTTTCTAAATTACTTTAGAATTTTATGTACAATTTCTAATTATTTAATTATTCGTACAATTATTGGTATTTTTATTATTAAATAATATTTTACAAGATTGTACATGTTTCTGCACCCGAATAAGGGTGTGTGTACAGTTCACCCATTGGAGAAATTTTAATTAATTTATTATTATTAAAATTATTTTGTAGAGATTTATTAAACATGTTTATTCTATTTAAATATTATTATTAATATGTTGGGTTGGTTTATTGTGAATGGAATTTATATATATATATATATATATATATATATATATATATATATATATATATATATATATATATTTAAATATACTAAATATTTGGATATGTGTCATTTAAAGTGTTATTTGGATTTAAATAGATTTTTGGATATATATATATATATATATATATATATATATATATATATATATATATTTTATTTTTTTTTCTTTTATATATATATATATATATATATATATATATATATATATATATATATTTTCAAACAAACTAACTTTTATTGATCAAAAAGCATCGTCCAGTACAAAATACGACACTAACCATGTCTACACTTGAGAGTTGCCTTCTATTTTTCCAGAGCACCCATAATACTGCCGCAGCAGCAATCTCCTTCCTATGCTTCTTCTTTTTTCTCCACCAGTCATGCAGCTTAGCAAGAAGAGTTCGACCACGAGACTTGACACCATATGATTGTTGAAGAGCACTCCAAACTTCCTTAGCCATATCACCCTGATTCAAAATATGTTCAAGTGATTCCAACTGACTGTTAGCACAGCAGTGGCACTTAGAAGCAAGACTATAACCAAAATGAGCAATATTGTCGTCTGTAGGTAGCTTATTGTGTAGAATTTGCCATGTAAGCACCGACCATTTGATTGGTATGCATGTACTCCAAATATGAGTGAAGTCTGGACGTATAGGCCTGTGCACCCTGGCTAAGTCCCATGCAGATGAGAGTGTAAAGGTACCTGATTGAGTACTCCTCTATATCCAGCTATCATTGACTTGCAAAATGTTGTGGTGAGCCATATCCCTTCCCGATAGTAATCTTTTCCAAACATGAGAGGCATTTGACATGATAACAACATTAGATGGAGAGGTATTCGAGCAATACTTGGCATTGAAATTGTTTGTCCATAAGCTATCTTGCGTCAAAAATTTCCACCAGAGCTTTATCGTAAAAGCATTCATCATCTCCTCAAGCCTTTTGATGCCCAGTCCTCCTTCCTGTTTTGTTCTCGCCATCCTGTCCCAACCAAGCCATGTTCTTTTTGCAATCCCATCTTGAGCTCCCCAAAAGAAGGTCGAGAACATGCTCTCCATACGATGCAAGACTGCAATGGGGGGATTACAAGCCACGATCGTGTAGACAGGAATTGATGTGAGAACAGCTTTAATTAACACAAGCTTCCCGCCTGGAGATAGGATTTTGTTATGCCATCCTTCTAACTTGCACCGAACTCGGTTAAGTAGTTCCTCATACATAGCTCCGTTCCTTTGTCCAGCAATAAGGGGACACCCAAGGTATGTAAATGGGGGAGATCCAATGCTGTATCCCGTCCTCAGCGCGAGCTCAGTCCCTCGTTCCTGAAGGACAACTTTCGACATAAAAATCGATGATTTGGTCTTATTAATGCACTGGCCAGAAGCAATCTCATATCGAGCTAGTAATTCTGTGATTTTGCTAATAGATCAAAGATCACCAGCAGAAAAGAGGAGCATATCATCAGCATATGCTAAATGAGTAATAGGAGGGCAACCACAAGGAGAAATGAAGTGTGTGAAACCATCTGACTCAGGTAATTTCTTGAGATTGCGCGACAGTGCCTCTGCTGCTAGTATAAACAAGGCTGGGGAGAGGGGATCTCCCTGTCGAATTCCTCTAAAAGCCTGAAAATACTCCGTCAACTTGCCATTGATCAATGGAGCATACCAAACATTGTTGACAAGCCGAAGAATCATATCTACCCATTTGTTGTGAAAGCCAAACTGTCTAAGCACCTTCATCAGGAACCTCCAATCTACTCTGTCATATGCTTTCATCATATCAAGTTTTATAGCTACATTACCACCTATATTCTTCTTGTTCATCTTGGCCATCATCTCCTGGGCAAGAAGAATATTATCTACTATTTCTCGACCCTGGACAAAACCACTCTGTTCAGGGGATATAAGACGGGACAGCAAAGGAGCTAGGCAACGTGACAAAAGTTTTGATATAATCTTGTTCACCATCGAATATATATATATATATATATATATATATATATATATATATATATATATATATATATAACAGTTTTAAAGAATAAAGTAAAGTAAAGAAAAAAAAAGAAAAAAAAAAGAAAAAGAAAAAGAAAATATTGTAGCCGCCCACCCACCCGCTGCGTCAGCAGCATAATACCGCCCAAGCGCGAGTACAGTAAAGTTAGTGGGAAATTTTGAGAAATCCTAACCCCACTAGTATTAGGAGTGGGACCAACTTGTTATGTATATAACTTTCTCCACAGACCTCTAAACCCTAAACTTCCAAAACGAAAATTGTGGTAGAACATACCCTCTTCGTCTACGAACTTGTTATGTATGTAACTTTCTCCACAGACCTCTAAACCCTAAACTTCCAAAACAAAAATTGTGGTAGAACATACCCTCTTCGTCTACGATTTTGTTTCACCAGCAATGGAGTTGTGTGCGCGACGAACGGAGCATCGAAAGTCAGCCCCTCGTCATCCACGGAGCAATTTTTCCACTCAAGGTACCCTACTTCCCTACAACGTAACTTTTTGCTCGTAACTCCGATTTTTGATCTGTAAAATGTTCTGGAAAGTAGACTTAACCCTCTTCGATATCCTTTAGATGGATTTTGACAATACCATCAAACTTGTTTGAAAAATCGAACCGAAGTTAGGTAAAAATTTAGATTTTTTGGACTGTTAAAAACTAATTCTAAACGACAACTTGTCGGCCAATTTTCTTGCTGTGTATTAAAAATTCGTAGAAACTAATTGAAGGCAGTCATAGACAATATAAACGAGATCAAAACGTACCTGGTAGATCTGTATTTTGATTTGTGTGCATGAATTAATCTGTTGTTAAAGTTTGTCGAAAAACTAGTTTTTAAAAACTTAAAAATCCCGATACGGCGTGCGCTCCGACAAACCGGGCGACGTGGTCGCACACGCACACTATACATATCGAAAGGCGCGTGTGGATGTTGTCGACGTGTGGGAACTGACGGAATCTGATTTCGTTGTATGTGCGCGACGAAATCAGTGCGTATCCGTCGAGATACCCCCGTATCGACCTTTGCAAATTAAGTCACAACTTTGTGCTCACTCATCATATTGTGATGAAACGTGCATCATTGGAATCAAAATATTTTTCTGGTCCTCTGAGCCAAGTTTGGTCCGATTCTGAGACTGTTGATCGGAACGTTATTTTGGCGGGCCCACAATCCCACTCAACGGACGATTTTGTGCACAGCCCACCGGAATCCAAAATTGGACATACCGTTGGGTTCATCTCATCAAAACAAATTCGTAGACATGTAGTTTGATGACTTTAGAGATCGTAGGTTCTGGCGGAAATTTTGGTGCAAAGTGGGTCCAACGGCGGACATCGTTTTGACCCGAAATTATGATTTTGCCCCTGTTCCAGAATTTAACTTTTGGACAGGCATTTCCTGGGTATATCTTTTATTCCAAACTCGTTCGTGATGTTTGTTGCAGCATCCGGAGTCATCTACGGGATTTGGCTTTTCTTGCTTTGTTTATTTTGCCGGTTCGAGCTACTGGAATATTCCCTTTTGCACATAACCTCAGGCAAGATACCTTGTCATCTTTACTGCTTACATTTAGTTGCATTTTATTTCGTTTATTGTATCTATATTCCTTGTTTATTATTTTCTTTTTGCTTGTGGACCTAGAGTTAAGAGACTTCCGTCAATAGGATGCATGTCATTGACTTTGTCACGATTGTATCACGAGTTGTGTGTGAGTTGTGAGTATCATGTAGTGGTCACTTGCGTGTTGGCTGATCACCCATGCACATGTGTAGGAATAACTGTCAATAGATGCGTGTTAGAAGACTTGACAGTTATCTATTATAAACCCGTGTTGTGGAAATGACACGTGTTGGTGTGTCGTGGTTACGATGCATGTATAGTATCATTGGGGGGAGAGGACCGCTACTAGCGTAGGTGCTACATTTACTTTTTACATATTTATGGGTGATAGTGACTCGGATGAGCACTACGTGCTGTCCGGCCGATAGTGTCTCGGATGAGCGCTACTTGACGGCCACTATTTATTACTTGCTTGCGTGAATCCGTTACAGCCCCTGCGTAGAACGTTGTCCTCAAAGTGCATATCACATAGATGGTTAGGAACCCTGTTGTGTTATAGTTTATAGTATTTTTACTTATGCAGTTATAATGGCATGTTCTTCATGTATCTTGCTACGTCCCTCTGAGGACCTGGTTATCTCTCCAGGTGTGTGCTTTCGTGGTTTACTGTAGGTGTTCTAGCCAAGATTGTAGATGTCTCCATTTCTTCGAAGATGATTGCTCTTGGTTCGTCGTGATACTTTCATGGATCATTTTCTTGTATACTTTATCTCCTTTTGATAGTTGGTAGTAGACTTTGTCTCTGCCCAACGATTGTACCATAAATATTCAAGTTGATTTTATACTATTATTCTTTTTATTGTGGATGAGATTTAGTTGCTTTGGTTTACTGCATTTTACAGCTTATGTATTCATACGAGGTTTTCATATATTGGAGTGTACTTCGTATGTATGCAGCTGGCATGGACACGTACCTAGTCCTAAGTATTTTGGGACTGGGGCGTTACACGAACCCAACTTTCTATCTCAGCTCTGCGAGAAGAAGAAGAAGACGAAGTCTACCAACAGATGGCCAGCAGGCTGTCACATCTGAAGTAGTTTATATGGATACTCGGTCAAAGGCAAGGTTCCGTATGGACGATAAAGAATCCCAAGCTGGGGGTAGCATTCCCTCAGAGTCTGAAGCAGATGACCTCTACATTGGGGTAGCCGTCTAGAGGACGACGATCCCTCCGAATCTGATGGCGACTATCTACCTCCTCTACCTGAAGATGAAGGACTTATCCACTCAGAGACAGAAAGTATCAACACCAGTTGTACTGTTTCCTCTGTTCATCCTCGCATGTTATCTATATACATAGCGGACAGAGAAAGACCTGAAGAAGCCAATGATCAGACCAGCAAACGGCTAGAGGGTCTTGAAACAGCATTCACCAAGATCACTAATATGCTTACCAGTATCATGGCGGTTCAAGCTGCTGGGGCTGTTCCTCCACCGCAACAAAACATCTTGGTCCACGCTAGTCCGGCTCACAGCAACAACCCTCCCTCACTTCAAAAGGAGTATCATTCCGTTGTGCCTCCTCCAAATCTTACAGATGTTGGAGGTGGTCCTTTGCCAACGATGCCTAATAACCGTTTCGCAGCCATTTCCTAATACCTACTCAATCAACAGGATGCAATTGATTCTCTGGTCACTCGTCTCGATACCATCTCTCACAAAGACGAGCTTCAGAAGATGGGGATATCTCAACAGTATCCTCCTGAGTTGGAGAACGCTACTTGCCCTCCTAACTACAAGCCGCTGACACTGAATTCATTTGACGGGTTGACTTCCCCTCGTCAGCACATGACGTACTTTAATACGCAGACTCTGCACTTGCCCAGAGACGATCTATTATTGTCGAAGCTGTTTATTAGTACCTTACAGGGGTAGCTTTCGAATGGTTCTACAGTCTGCCTAAGGGATGTATCAATTCATTCAAAGACTTGGAGAGGTTGTTCCTTAACAGGTTTTACGAGAGTGGTATGCATGTTAGTATGTCCACCCTAATCGAGACCAAGCAAAGGAGTTTGAGTCTATCATCGCCTTCGTCGAATGCTTCAGGCGGCTAGCACTGAAGATGCCCTTCGGCATACCAGACTCAGAACTTATGGATACTTGTCGACATAACTTCCTTCCTACAGTGATGTTTTATCTTGTTATACATAAGTATGATGCATGGCCAGCTTTTATTGGGGCCGTTGATGCTGTTGAAAATGATGTTCCTAACTTGGAACTACTGGGGTTGAAAACACCCAAATTCAAAGACAAGGGCAAGCATCCTCAAATAATCCCCATTTGTGGGGGTAAAGGGAAAGAAGTCCTGAAGGTTGACACATCCAAAGGAGCTTCCAATTCTCAGGGCGCCTCCGACAAGCCTAAGAAAACCTTCTCCTTTGACGAAGACGATGTCATTACCATCTTTCACACATTGACGAAGGGTAATAAGCTGACGTTGCCTCCACCACGACGTCCTGCAGAGGCGAGCCAACTCAATGATCCTAAGTATTGTCTCTATCATCAGTACATGCATCACTCCACTAAGGACTGCATCGTCTTGAACAAGAAGATACAACAACTTATAGATAGCCAAGTGATTAACCTCGAAGCTGAAGAGAAGGTCGTATCTTCTAACATGATCTCTCTTCAGTTTGGCGACTTTTCTCCCACAGAAGTCCCAGACGGCGTGGTCCCGATTCCCAAGACAATAATAGAAGTCGTCAACCTACCGCCAGCTCACAACTTGACCTTGGTCCCACTCAAGACTGAACGTGGTGAGATCATGTGGGTCCATCTGGACCTTGTACAAGAAGTGACACAGAGGGTAGTACCTCCCAAAGCTAAAATGGGCAAGAAGTATAAGTCATGCCATATGGTATCCTCTCCCATCTATGAGGTTCTATCTGGCAAGATGCAATCGGGAAAGACTTATCTTCGGACGATCCCTCACAAGAAGAAGCAGTACCTCCTCAAGCTCCTGCTGCCCCCACAAGCTCAGAAGTCGGCCCGTCTAAGCCTCAAACTACGGACAAATCCAAGCAGAAGGAGACGTGGTTTGACAAGTCTCTGAAGACGTCAGCTCCCGAAGGCATGGATCGGCCCTACAACTTTGACATACTGGCTCAGCTAGCCAATACACCTGACAGGTTGTCTCTGTTCGATCTAACGCGACTCTCCAAAGAAACGCGGAAGGCCCTAAGTAAGGAATTACTACATACCGACTCTTACATCGCCGAAGTCAAGGCCCTGCTGAAGATCCTATCTCCTGTCCCCACTGTCACAGTACTATAGAAGTGGTACCCAACATCACCTTTTCACAGGAGGACATGCTACTCAAAAATTATCGTCATGATAGACCTATGTACTATACAGGATATATCGGGACGATCAAGGTGGGCCGCATGCATATCTATCCAGGATCCTCCCTCAGCATCATTCCTAGAAGTTTGCTTCAAATTCTGGGAATCCCTCTACACAAGATATCTACAACCAATACAACTATCATGGCTTTCAATGCTGGTCGAAGCCATCTGCTGGACAAGATCTGTCTCAAATGCCAGATCAGGGATCCCCGAATGGAGGTTTCCTGTTATGTGATCGATGCCAATGTTTCCTACAACATCTTGTTAGGACGTCCATGGATACACGAGAACATGATCGTTCCTTCCACACTTCACCAGTGCTTCAAATATGTCAACAGCTACGGTGTCGTAAAGATGGAGTTTGCCGATGTCGATCCTTTTAAGGGCATTGAAGCTTACTATGGAGATTCGGTACTTTACTAATCTCAGCCCCCAAGGACGATGGCAACGAAGCTGATAATGAAGCTAAAGCCAGTCCATCCTCCAATGATGGTCCCCTGATTATCCGAGTCAAAGGACGTACTACTCCAAAAAGTACTCCGAAGTATCTCACAATTTCGGTAAAAAAGAAGAACCCTGACAATGTCAAACAATTAACCATAACTCTCAGCAAGACACCCCGGAAGGAACCTACTGATGCCCGTCCTCCCAATCCTGAAGAATTACCCTACGTGGTGAACTCGGCCAAGACTGTGGCTCCTCTTCCAGATGATGATCCTCTCACTGAGTATATCAATACTCATAATAATGTACCTTCAGCAGATGATGTTATCCCTGAAGAAGAACTTGCGTATTTCCTTAGTATAGGTTTATCTTTGAATTACTCCGATGTCTATCAATCTGTAAACCACTACATAGATACGATATACGCTCTAGAAAATGGCATAGGACAACACCTCTGCATGTCGGTCACAATGCCTCACCTGTGAGAAAACGTTTACCTTGAAGATATCCTCTACTTCATCGTTCCAGCCAGAAAGAGAGATGAAGAACTAATCATCTTCGGTCGTATAATTGGCGAGAGAAAGTTCGTTCCAGACTCTACTTTTTCCAAGCACAACACAAAAGCTAACTATGACTCTAGGAAAATGCAACTTTTTTGGTATAGTTGGCAGGCCAAGAATATCATCCAGAATATGGGATATAACATCAAAAGTGACAAAAGGCTAAATTACAGTCGAGGACGACGATTGCCAATACGACACTTTGCTCCTTCCGGCAGACACGAGAACTACTATCAAGGAAGCGGTGTTGGTTTGGGCTATGTCACTTCTCTAACAATTTTGAAAGATCAGATGATGAAGCAGATCGTTGTTCTCATTCTTTTGATTCCTCCCTCTGGGACTCAGACTCCAGCGTCGACGACATGTTCAAAGCAACTCTGTCTGTCAACATGGTTTCCGTCGACCAAATTACAGACGATGTCCAATCAATCGAACTTGAACAATAGTCTCAAAAGATGGGTACTAGGAGGGAGCTGTGCTTCAAACAACGGGAACCACCTACTGAAGACAAAATCATCCAAGTCAATCTAGGAGATGAATCATCTTTTAAACCAATCTTCATCAACAAAAGACTATCTGGCGATGAACGCCAATCTCTTATACAGCTTATAAGAGAATACATCGACGTCTTTGCATGAAGCTATTAAGACATGCCAGACTTGGACCCTAAAGTCGCCATGCATCGCCTGAATATTTCGTCAAAAGCTAAACCAGTGAAGCAGCAACAATGACGATTCTGATCAGATGTCATGGAAGCCATCGAGAATGAAGTCAAGAAGCTCCTTGCCAGTGGATTCATTCGTGAGGAACAACACCCAGACTGGGTTGCCAACATCGTTCCAGTCATAAAATAGAACGATAAAGTTCGAGTCTGTATCAACTACCGTGATTTGATCTCTACATACCCGATAGACGAGTTCCCTCTACCGATCACCGACATAATGATCGATAATACTTGCGCTTCGAGCGGATGTCCTTCATGGACGGGTTCTCAGGCTACAACCAGATCAAGATATTTTTTGAAGATGAGAAGCACACATCTTGTCGAACACTGTTGGGGGTATACTGCTATATGGTGATATCCTTCAGATTGAAAAATAAAGGGGTGACAAACCAGCGAGCCATGAACACAATTTTTCGTAATCATTTGAACAAAACTGTGGAGTGCTATGTAGACAATATCGCAGTCAAAAGTCATCTCAAGGGCAACCACCACCAAGACTTGATAACGATGTTCGAACTAATGCGTGCACACCAACTGAAGATGAATCCAACTAAGTCTTTTCTGGGAGTCTCCAGCGGCACGTTCTTTGGTTTCGTCATCACTTCAAAGGGTATACATCTGGACCCGGAGAAAATGAAGGCTATCCTCGACATGCATCCTCCAAGAAACCTCAAAGAGCTATGCGGACTACGAGGAAGGCTAGCCTACATCAGATGATTCATTTCAAACCTCTCTGGAAGGTGTCAACCATTCACTCAGCTCATGAAGAAAGGCGTATGTTTCATCTGTACTGAACAATATCAATGCGTATTCGACAACATCAAGGCATATCTTACATGCCCTCCAGTATTGGTAGCTCCAATAATGGAGAAGCCCTTCTTACTATATGTCCATGCTATGGACCATTCTCTTGGCGCCCTATTAGCTAAAAAAAACAAAGGCGGCCAAGAACAGACAATCTACTACCTCAGCCCCACAATGGTGGGTGCCGAGCACAGATACACATCGATGGAGAAGGAATGCCTTACACTAGATTTGCCATCCAGAAGATACACAACTATGTGTCTGGGCTGACTATCAACATTATATCTAAAGTCAACCCTCTCAGAATACTTATTACTAAACCGGGTTCTCTCTATTCCCGTTTAGCTACATGGGCAATGATGTTGACTCCATACGATATGATTTTCGTTCTTCAGAAGGTAGTAAAAGGCCAAGCTGTAATGCCTGTGTCCGTATCACATATTCTTGGAATACGTGTACGTATTTTATTCTTGCATTGCATGATTTTCTGGCTTGGTATTTCCTTTTTGGCTTGGTCTATTCCTGGTTCGGGTTGGTTGGTTCGGCTTGGCTTGGTTTTGATTGGGTTCATGATGAACCCAAGGTGAACCCCCTACCTACCACCACCATTTTGTATTTATTACCATTCTTCTTTCTCTCTCTTCATAATCATCTTCTTCTTCCTCATTTACTTCTTCACCTACAAGAGAGAGAAGAGAGATGTCTAGGCAAATACAACTTGCTTCATGGAGGAACTCTGATTTTATTGCTCCATTCTCTTATTTACTACATTCTAACTTACTTTAGAACTTGGCATTTTCACTTTCCATGGCTAGATTCTTGTAGATCTATATTTACATTATTTTCGGATTTCTTGGGTTTTGATCTACTTAATCTTGTTATTTCTTAGTTTTAATGGTTCCATGTTGTAGATAATTTCGTTCTACCCTATTTTGACCTATGGAAGTTCGGATTTGGACTCCGGGTGAAGGTTTCGTGGAGCTCGGAAGCATGGATTCTTGGCGTTCTTCTTCTCGGAAGCTTGGAGAAGAAGAACAGTGCTAGACTTGACCGCATGACACTTCATGCGGCAAGTGATTCCGAGCCGCATGAGCCTTCATACGATAGTTCTGGCCACATGGGTTTGACTTGGCCGCATGATACTTCATGCGGCAAGTGACTCAACCGCATGAAGACTCGAGTCCTCTCAGCCGCATGACTGTCTGTATCCCCGAGCCGCATAGGCCCTGATCTTCGAGCCGCATGAGAACCCCCAGACCCAGCCGTATGAACTTCTTAATCCGGGCCGCATGACCCTGATTAATTCCAGCCGCATGTGCATCCTTTATTTCCTGAGCCGCATGGGCTTCCCCTGAGCCGCATGCGCCCGTCATTCCCTAGCCGCTTGAACTTGCTCCCTCCCAGCCGCATGAAGCCCACTCTTCCGCTGGCCGCATGAGGCCTCACGTCTTGGAGCCGCATGCATCCTCGTCCCCCTGGCCGCATGCCCCTCCCTTTCCTGGCCGCATGGGGATTGGTTTCCTGACCGCATGCGCCCTTGTACTTCAAGCCGCATGCGCCCTTGCACTTCCAGCCGCATGTGCCCCTTGTCTTGGCCGCTTGGGATCCGGTGACCCTGGCCGTATGCGCTCTCCTAATTGTGCTGCATGAGTCTTATCCTTTCCTGACCGCATATGCTTTAGCCGCATGGCTCTTCTATAGCCCTGAATATTGATATTTTATTAGATATTTTACGTCCATTTTATATCCTTACGCCTTTTGTCATGAACTTGATAATCATGGATTTGTTTAAGATGTTTGGAAATGATACCTGAGCATGACACGATAGTTACCCGTAGTAGTGCACTCTTGACAAGTATACATGACATGGCCTGATAGTGGCCCGTCGTGGCGCACTCTTGACCAGTATACTTGATATGATTACCTGACATGATATATCTTGATTAGCTGTTGCGACGGCTACCTGACATGACATGACCTGTATAAATAACATGGACACCGTAGGCGATTGTGCTTGTACAAATAATCCAATCCTGTCTTGCATCATGTCTAGGAGGGGACTCCTGAGTACCACGGTCAGGAGTACCTATTGAAAGGGACTAAGGCTAATAACTAGATTAATACATTAGTCATGAAGAGATCTCATAGCTACAGGCAATCCCGTTACTTGGGCACGCCTTGGGATCTGTAGCCTGCCGTCGAGTAGGCACATTTCCAGCACACTGTCATGTGTTATACCCTTCATGCTACCTAAGGGTATATTCGTATCCTGGACGATGTACCCACCTGAATTCAACTCTAATCTTTCAACCCGGGTAACCTGGATGGTCTGCAGGGCTTGTGGCTGTGGAGTAATCTCACTGCATCTTGCTAGTAATTAGGCCTGTGATAACCCTAGTTAGTTAAAGTATCAAGCCGTAGTTCTTGCTTGGCCGTAAAATAATTGGATGGAGTCTAACCAGTTTAGTCTTGCCCTGATCCTGTTCTAGATTATTGATGACCAGAATGCTTGTATTTATTTTACCGATAAATGGTGAGAATTCCAAGTTCTGTTCAGACGAAGGGTTACAACCCCGGTCCTTGTTTGGTTCACGGGTTGTAAACTGGTTATCTGAATAGTTCCATGGTTATCTCGTCATATATCATCCTGATGTATTTTCTTTACTTCCAGTTCTTATTATATTTATATTCTTGTGCTGATTGTTGGTTTTAGTTCCTAAGTAAAGCTTCCTTTGTGGTACTTGCTCTTTCTGGGATCTGACCCAGCTGGTTTTGTGTGGCCAGATTTTGGAGCAGCTCCAGAGGATCTAACGACTTTCCAGCCAGATGGTGGCCACTAGACGGAACCCTGGCAACGAGTGGGTTATTTTTGGCTCTTCCACTCTATTGTAAAAATATTCTTTTGAGGCGTTTAGCCGACGAGCACCTGTTTAGCTCGATTGCACTTTACTTACTGTTTGTTTACCGGCTGTAACCTGATTAACAGATCCTAAGGTTGATCATGTATGACTAAACTCTTGCTAGTCCTAACATTTTGTAATGACTAGCTTCATGATCAGCTGAATATGTAATGTTTGGGACGCCTTACTATTGTATATTTAATGATCATACTTCTTTTAACCTTTTACTTACTTGCTTGTGATTGAGACAATAGGCTTGCTCATGACCTTAAGAGACTGCTGGCTTGTAGATAAACCCTCATATATCTAGGCAGTCGTGACCGTATAGCGAGATGGATCCCATTTCATATACGTAGCTGGCTATGTCTGCCCCCGCTCTCCAGTATTCTGGTTCTGGGGCGTGACACAAGCATTAGTTGATTTCCTAGCAGCTCATCCTGTGCCAGAATCGTCCAAACTCTACGACGAAATCTCCGACGAAGTGGTGGAGTCTAACACTGCAACTGAAGAAATCCCCATTTGGCGAATGTTCTTTGACGGTGCATCAAGAACAGGACCTGAAGAAAATATCGTGGCTGGAGTAGGTGTCATACTCGTATCACCTGATCATCTGGTTATACACCGTGCATATTCTCTCGTGGAACCATGCACCAATAACGTAGCCGAATATAATGCTCTATTAATCGGCCTATAACTGGCGAAGCAACTGAGAGTTGACTATCTAGAAGCTTACGACGATTCCAAGATAATAGTTAGTCAGGTCCGAGGGGATTATGAAGTTCGTCACGAAGATCTCATCCCCTAAACAGAGCAACAATCGAGCTGGCATCTACTTTCGCTGGATTCTTCATCGAGCACGTGCCTCGACTACAAAATATAGAAGCAGATGCTCTAGCCGGTCTCACTACTTCCTTGATCGTTCCAACCAATACTGAGCAGTCTATCACAGTGTCTGGTCGAGAACTATTCTGTGTAAAAAATGCCTTGCATATTCATCACAGTTACGTAGCAAAAACAAACGTCGATGTCAAAGACTGGAGATTTTTCTTTATAGACTACAATGTCTATGGAATCCTACCCGAGGATCCGAAGGAAGCAGTATCCACCCAAAGGCGATCCCTCAGATTTTACTATGACACAGCTACCAAGATGTTGTACCGACGCTCTTACGACGGGCTACTGTTATGATGCTTATCAGACACAGAAGACAAACATGCACTCCGGGAGGCTCACGATGGAGTTTGTAGTACACATCAACCAGGCCCCAAATTATAAGATCGCCTCAAACAAATGGGGTATTACTGGCCCACAATGATAGCAGGTGATGTTGAATATGCAAAAAAGTGTAGAGCTTGCCAGTTCCACGCTGATTTCATTCATCAACCTTCGGAGTTTCTATACCCAACGGCAGCATCTTGGCCGTTTGAAGTCTGGGGTATGGACGCCATATGACCAATCAGCCCGCCATCCTCCAATGGACATCGGTTCATCCTAGCTATAACCGATTACTTTTCTAAATGAGCGAAAGCTATACCGCACACCGAAGTGAAGACGTCAAACGTGATCAGTTTTATCAAACATCACGTCATCTACCGCTTCAGCCTACCTCGCTGGATAATCCATGATAATGGTCCATAGTTCGCAAGCCATGCATTCTATCGATTCTGTGATAGGAACCGAATCCAGAACATAGCCTCTACTGCATACAATCCAGCGGCTAACGGGCTAGCAGGAGCCTTCAACAAAACTATTATAAAACTTTTCAAGAAGCTCGTGTCTTCAAACAAGCGCAATTGGAATAAGAAGCTCGATGAATGTCTATGGGCCCATCGTACAACAGTCCGGACTCCAACAGGCAGTACGCCATTCTCTCTGGTTTATGGGAGCGAAGCAGTTCTTTCCCTAGAAATCCAGATTCTTTCTTTTCGAGTAGCCCTAGCCTGCGAGCTGACTACTAAAGAAAGCTACCGTCTGCGACTCCAGGAGCTCGAAGCGCTAGACAAAAAATGCTTATTAGCTCCGCAGTGCATTGAGCTATACCAAGCACGCCTTTCCAGAGCCTTCAATAAAAAAGTGAAGGAAAGTATCATCCAAGTCGGCGATCTGGTCTTAGCAGTGAGAACACCAATAGTTATGACACACAATATAAAAGAAAAATTTCAGCATAAATGGGAAGATACTTTCGTCATAGAATCGGTGTATTCTAACTGTACGTACCAGCTAACCAAGCCCGATGGTGACTTGCTCATGATGTCTATCAATGGCAAGTTCCTGAAGATAAACTATGTGTAACCTCTTTTACATAATGTTCACATATGTTCAGTCATGTAAATGTACAAAGTGATGCTTATGTGATTCAAAAAACTATCTAACTATTATCCGTATTTCAAAAATCTTGAATACGCCCAGGATAATGTCCTCTAAAAATATTTCTCCAGTGGAATCATTTCCGTTTTTGACCCCGTCCAAACTCGGTTTGACGAAAACAAGTCACGTCGCTATTACCTCTGAATTATTTTTCGATAATTATTTCCCAAGTGAAATGATTATGTTTTGCCATGTCCATATAACCTCTGAGCAAAGCATTCATCAAGGATAATCACGTCCCTATTACCCCTGAATTATCCACTCCCACCTAATGTTATATATCTTTCCACGTCCATATTACCTCTGGTCAGATATAGAACATCCTCTGCTATTACGTCCATATTACCTCTACTAGCAGCTTCATTCAACTTATTATCTATATTCGAATAATGTGAATATAAAACGGATAATAGGTCCACATAAAAATTCCCCAATGGAATACCTACCCGAAATATCCTTGCTATGTCCATATTACCTCTAGCATCGATATTTCACAAAATCACATTCACTTCTGAAAAGATTCTTTATTTTATACTTGAACGTCTATCAAAAGACGGAAAAAGGGTACAAGAGCCGTGACGGCTAGGAAAAAGAGTTAAAAAAATCTACGGGATACACAGGCGATTGATGTTGTCCCTTAGAGCTGCAATCTCGGCTTCAGACTTTACAGCAGCTCGGCGCCGCGCCTCTTCTTGACGAGCGGCTTCATCTTCAAAGATGATCAAACTCTGATGCTCCTCCTCTAACTTCTCTAGCTGTTCTTCTAAACGGGCAGAAGTGGTGGCAGTCATGGCAGCCTGGGACAAATAATCCTCCTGTTCAGATGTCGCCGCCCTCAAGTCGACTTCCAGCTGGGCGATCTCGTTCTTGATATGCGCAATGTGATTGTACTTCTCAGTGATTTGTGCAGCCAGCCTGTTCTTTGAGGTAGCACGTGCCTCACTTGCAGCATTGAATTAGCCATACTGGTCAGCCAGCTCGCCGATCTCTCGAACAAGGGCATCTTTCCTTGCCTAGAAAGTAGCCCTCTCCTCCGCAAGAGCCGTCATCAAAGCCTCGTCCTCTTCGCGGAACAGCGATGTCGGGCTCTGCTGTTTGGCATCCCAGAACCTGGCCACCTTACCCTCCAGGTCATTCAGGACCTTCCTCAGAGTGTTGGCCCGCTCTCCGTAGCTAGCCATGCTCTCGAGGGCCGCCACTTGACATTCGGCAACAGCCTTCACAGGGCCGAAGGCAGCATTCCGATTCAGGACTCCAGGAAGCTTCACTTTTAGTACAGAGTAGAAAGCTTTGACAACTTCCTGGGCCATCTCCTTATCTTCGTTGGAGGTCGTCGGAGAGGAGGCTTGGAAAGTTTCTTTCACTTCAGGAATGAGTACCTGACAAGAAGCCAAACTTGACAAAAAAAGAAATCCATCCCACCAAAAACCACTCCCGATTATCATGTGTCAGGTCCATATTACCTCTGATACCGATAGTCTTCCGACTTGATGCCTGTACCCAACCCGGGATAAAAGACACAGTGCCAAGATCACAAAACCTACCACGACCATGTTACCTCTGTTGGATTTTGCTTCAAATCTATTATCCGCACTGCCGGTGTACCAAAGGGTAATAGGTCTACGAAAGTATCATTCCAATCTATTTGTTCGTATTTCTGGATACACAAAAGGGCAATAGGTCCAAACAAAAAAAGAGAGAGAGGGGTCCCCCAGCGGGATACCCTTTACACAAATGCTGTATTTGGCTCTGTAATACCAGCACCAGAGATACCACAATCAAAAATTGGAGCAAATGTATTTTGTTTATACAAAATCAATTACATTCACAGGACTACATCTCGTGAGCAAAACAAAGGGTTCTTCATCTCTTCATCTGGATAAGAAGTAAAAGATTACATTGATGTCCAAAAGAAGGGAAAATTCACTACTCATCTGCAACACATAGTTTGGTCAGCTTGGCAGCACCATGCTTTCGTCGAAAAGCAGATTTGTTTCCCTCGAAGGAGGTCATATTTTACTATTGAGAAGCAAACAAAGCTGTTGAGCCTTCAAAAAGCTACACGGAGAAGGGCAAATATAGCATGCTAAAACATCTACAAATGGTGATCTTTTCTCCTCTATATTGCGGACGTCCAGGGCCCATTTCTCCAAGAGACCATACATTCAAAACAACATCTCTAGTGTTGCTTTTGTCTACTTGAAGAACCGTGAAAACGGAACTTTCACGATGATGCCCAACTACCGTCCGACTCTTCGATGTATAAAGGTTCTTCCTACCATCTGAGAAAAACTCTTGCAAAACACGAAGAGTCCTGATCCCTCTGATGTGTGTGTCAAGTGTTGCATCTTCACCATGCCCAGAATCGTCGATACCGGTCCTGGAGAAATTTGCTAGCCAGATCACTACAGAACATGAAAAGGGACAAAAAGAATGTCAGACTCAAAAATCTGCAGGAAAAACTAAGTTCTGAAGGGCTTCTATGCGCCCAAAAGGCTATGCGCCCAAAGGGATATGCGCCCAAAACAAGACATGTGGGCGCATAACAGACGAACAATACGTGGGCGCATAAATATGTCACAGTTAGAGGGCGCATAACATGGCAACACGTGGGCGCATAGCACACAACAGTCTTGGCGCATGACTTCTGTGGGTGCATAATGATGCTCACAGAAGTATGTTGCCTTAGGCGCTAGCGCCCAGGCAGAAGAAAAGTCCGAGCGTCGCAAATTAACGCTCGAGACTTTGGTTTTGAAGCATGCCTTCAACCAAAATCGGGTCCTGGACTGCCGAGGATGCTGCCACGGGAGGAGAGCCACTCGGCGCAGCCCTCTTGCCCTTCGCGGATATCTTAGCGACCTTGGGAGACATGGTTCCCAAAGAAAGAAGATGAAGATTTTTCTAAAACAATTCAAAGGGAAAGGAATAATGAGATTTCTCTCTCCTTTAGGGCATATTTATAGGCACAGGCCACTTCCTATGCGTCCACTTGCTTTATGTGCCCATGCTCCCATTGTATTATATGCGCCCACAATGGCCTATACGCCCACATAAAGAGTCATCTTCCTGTACACTATGCGACTGTCACTTGCTGACGTAGACGACGTATGAATGATGTACCGCTTCAAATTCCACTCCAATGAATCTGTTATTTCGGATTTCGAGGAAGATCTCAAGAGTCGTATCTCTTTGACAGACTGGCCAAACATTATACGCCCAAGGAGAGAGCCGTGCTATGCACCCATTGCATCACGAGAAGACGATCCATGCTTCTTTCAAAGTATTTCGAACTTGTTCAAGTATCGATAACTTTGAAGGGGGTCTTGTAGAAGCATAAAAATTTCAGCAAATGAAACCCTATACGCCCAAGCCAGTGAAGCTCCATGCGCCGAATCAGTAAAGCTCCATGCACCCAGTCAGTGAAGCTCCATGCGCCCAGCCAGTGAAGCTCCATGCGCCTAGTCAGTGAAGCTCCATGCGCCCAGCCAGTGAAGTTTTATGCACCCAAGTCTAGCTCCTCCAAAAGGAGGGCGCATACCCTGAGACATGGCTATGCGCCCAACCCTGAGTCAGTCAAAACCATGATCAAAACGTGTATCGAAGCGCACGGCACGTCAGTCTCCACGAGCAGTCATGTACCGAAGCATACGGCCACGTCAACACCACGACCAACCCACGATCTCACAGCATGTATGCGTCTACATCCTATGCGCCCAAAGTAGGACTATGCGACCACATAAAAACTAGCATGTTTCTTCATGTGGGGGCATAACATTATTCCAGCTCAAGAAGGACTATAAAAGGGGGTCGCATCCCTCTTCAAAATACAATACAGAGAGCATTTTCAAGAGCCAAATTGCTGCACTTCTTGCCAGTGAGCTGAGAGTTAGCAATTTTCTTAGGCTTTCTCCCACTTTTGTAATCGGAGTGTCAATGGAGTAAAGGAGCAACTGTCCCTCGATCTCCATCGTCCCATTCCCCAGAATTTATTTTTGTACACGGGGATCTTCAGCACAGGATCTCTCAGGCGTACTCGATTTGTGGTGCCTTGTGCCAATAAAGAAAAGTTAGCATTTTCTTCTTCTTTTTTGTGTGTGTCCATAATGAGTTAGCCGTAACCTATTATTGTGGATAGCCATCGTATGATGTGCCCTATTAGTCCAGCCGTTCATGTATTAAAAGGTATTTCACATACACATAGTTTTTTCATTGTTACTTTATCTAGTTTTTGTCTTGCTAGTTCATATCTTACTGGTTCATATCTTGCTAGTTTATACCTTGCTAGTTATACTCTTTATCATTATTGTTTCTCGTTGTTCTAACTTATTTTAGGCTAACAATATTAAATGCAATATGGTTGCACTTTGCTCCTTTCCTGATTGGATCGTTGTTATAGGTGAGGATGACGTGCCTACATTTGCACTATGAACCATACGGAGGGTGATAGAGACTCGAAGGCCAAAACCCTAAAAGACTAATTAGATAGAAGTATTGATTCAATATTGTGAGAAGTTTATTTTTCTTTAAATGTCAAACTTCTAAATTTGTAAAGTTGATTTAGTTGTTGTGAATGAGCAGTTAGTACCTATGTGCATTTTGTTTATTGTTGGCTAGACAGCGCACTACCGCCAATTCCATGGCATAGACTTGGCTTGGACACGCACTCGTATCCCAAAAAGCAAGTGCGGGCCGTGACACCCCTGAGCTGTAGAAATCTTCGCTGCAGGACACTCCATCATCTGGTTCGCACTCGACCCATAGAACCAAGTCACCTTTTGTACACCTCCCATACGTGTCCCGGATTCCTGCAATAGCTGCAAGAGGGAGCTGGCTATCTCGGCTGAATTTGCTATAAAGGGAAAGCTCGAACCGAAGGATAGTTCTGCTGATGTGCTGGAGCTCTACAAGAAGGCTGGAACTGCTGCTGCTGGAAATGGGGCTGCGGTTGAAACTGCTGTGCTGAAGTCTTCCCTAAAACATAGGGCTCGGTCATGATTGGTTGCTAGCTCCTCCGTATGCATCTCGGTCTCTCTTCGGCTTGTGACTCAGCTCTTCGTCTACTGCTTGTGCGACCAACAAGATCTCCTCGTAGGTAGGTGCTCGGCTAGTGGCGGTGGCTAGGCGAATCTCGTGAGATAATCCTTTTCTGAATCGTCGAGCCTTATCTTCAGGGGTGTTGACCATGCTCTCTGCGAAGCTGCTAAGGCGAGAAAACTATGAGGTATATTCATCAACGGTGAGGTTTTCCTACTCCAAACTCTCGATCTTACTCACTAATGCCTCGAGCTATGTCGGGGTAGAACTTCTTCTTGAACATTTGCTTGAACACCTCCCAAGTCACATCTGGTGCGGAAAGTTAGGGCTCATCTCTATACTACGTTTGGACGATGTCAAAAAGTTGTATGCTGGCCGACTCGATCTTTAAGTCTTTAGTAACTCGAGCCATCCGAAGAAATCTTTTCACGTTCTCTAACCACTCATCAGTATAGAGAATCCCTTCGGTCATATAGAATTCCTTGGGCCTGAGGTCCATTAAGTCCTTGGAAGTTTCAAGGCGCAGATGGAGAGCATCTCTAGTCTAAAGAGCCTCTCTCAATGTGTCGCAAAAGATGTTGGCTAGCTCTGTCTGTGAAGTGATAAGCTGCTGGAAAATCATAGGGAGCATAGCATTGTCCGGTGCTGGTGCTGGAGGCAGAACAGGTGCTGAATGCCGAACTGGTGCTTATGGTGGAGTCTACGGAGGAAACTGTGGGGGTAGTGGAATGTCGTCTCGGCAAAATCTCGAGGTCTGCAGCTATGACGTCTCACCTAGATAAGTAAACTGGCCTCCATGTGTCGATGGAGTCCCGTTCGTGGAAGATCCGCCTGCGGTTGATGGGGTGTTCAGGGGAGCGGTGTTCCTGTCTTGAGAATCTATTGACTGCAAGTAAGAAAAAATCATTAGACGGTAGGAAGAGTCAAACAAGATGCAAATCAATGAGTAATTGAAATCAAATATGGGTCAATAACAATATAAACATGTAGAGATGGTCCTTAAAATCTAATCCTATTCCCAAGCCCACAATAGTACGTCTAATTTGAGTACTACCATGAGTTTCACAGTCTTTGCAAAAACTGACCTGCATGGGCCACCATAAAAATGTGTCATGACCTACATCCAGTATTTGGGTATGAGTCGTGGGTATGTCCAGCCTACGTCGTAGTGTCGACGGTATAACATTGTCTAATCATCTCCATATTTTATCAGCATGACCATGCAGTTTATATATATATATCCACAATACATTCCAAATCCACAAATAAGTCCAAAGCAGAATAATAAATATATAATAAACACAGCCAAAGAGAAAAGATATGAATTAAACTGAGTAGTCTCAAAGAAAGATTAAATAATACTAAGTGAATATTTACTAATCAACTCACAAAATCCTCAAAATAAAATATAACAACTAAAAGGTTTCCGGAGACAACTCTGGCCAATACTAGAAAATATCTAACTAAATGTCATATGTAGAGGGCAACTCGGCTAAGGTCGCATCCAGATCCTTCGGTATGCGAAGATCAGGGTCGACTGTCTGCTGATAGTAAGCGGTACAAAAATCCTCTAACTCATCAATAATTTATCCAGTCAGGAGTAGAACAAGCACACATATGACAAGCTATCCAACAATAATACTGAACATAATTTTTGTTCCTTTGATTAGAGTATCCACGAGTTATTGTATATCATCTTTGATACGCCTCAATACCATCGTTGATATGCATAACCTGAACATCTTCCTTTTTTATAAACTCTAATTAGTTGCAATCGATGTTATCATCCGAATATGAATACAAATCAAGTCTCGCGTGTGTCAAGATCCATCTTGTTGTAGCAAACTATCATCATCAAGCGGCACAATTTTCAATTCCTTATATCCATTCTCGTATTCGTAAATTGTACTTCTAAATCATGCTACCAACTCTTTGTACTAATTCAAATTCGTTCGTAGGACTCTTCACACTACCCAAACTCAAATCCAAACATGTTTTTGTACTAACTGGACTCAAATTTGACTGAGTCAAGTATTTCCTTGATGCAAAATAACCTTGTTATTCTCAGCCTATCGTTCGGCATACATCCAATGAATTCTCGTCCGACGTATCATCCATTGATACGACTTTGCGCATAATAGTTCTAAGTCAGTTCCGTTGAAGCATACCCGCATCCAATCCTATCGAACAATTCCCACTCGAGTCTCGACATTATCTCGTCCATTATGGACAATCTTATTGTGATCGACATAATTGTTTTGTCGCAATTTATTGCATGTCACCAAATAGTTCGACATAGCTATCGCTAAGTTGTACTGCATATAGCACTCTAAATTCGAGTCTATCACCATTGACACAATACTCTGATGCACTGATCGCATATGTGTTATGGCATATACCACTCAGAAATTAAGTCATTTCTCTCGTAACGTACTAATCATTTCTTTCGACATCTATTCCGATTTAACCGTGCCTCGGTGATCATACCAGTCACATACGCAACAATTGCTTATTCAAAGCTCAACTAAACATTCGGCCAACATACAAGTTTGCCTACTTCGAAGCTCAACACAACTCAGCCAACTTACTTATTCGCCGCCTACTTGAGTTCGGCTTAGCGACCAATCAACTCGCAACTATCGTATCCGCGATATTTCAATCCCATTTGTTGCAACTTGTGCAACGATTCAATCTTCGATACTCAAAGCCATCACTCGAATCGTTAAACACATTTGCTATCCATTCATATAGCCATATAACATGTATCATCCCATATCAACTCGTTGCAACGATGTAACAAACATCTCGTAATGTGCCATACCGATGCAACAACATCGCACGATTCGTTGTATTTGATCAGCCAATATCTCGTAACATTATTCGACAACATCTCATAAATTTCCAAATAAAGCAACCAAAATACACGCAAGTATTTAGACTTATTGTATGGAACATCCAGTGCGGCGTCGAGCAAATCCATGAGCCATGAAATTGCTAAAACAACTTCGGGCCGATTGATTTCGATAACAGAAGCAACTTAGGGTCAAAGAGGTTCGTTTACGGTCCAAAGGATGGAAATGCTCTGATACCAACTTGTCACGCCCTGACCCAGTAAATCGCTCGTCCTTGCTAGATTTCACCCGAATCATAGTCCTCGCTGGGGTATGATACCGCACGAGCCTGGAGTTGCGCTCGTACAAGGCAAGATAAAAAATTCACATAAGTTTATCTCAAATTGATAACATTCGCAGCAGAAGGAAACATAGTATATAATAAGAATCTCTTTTATTGATAGATGAACTGAGGTTACAAAGGCACTGAATAGCCCAACTGAATATGCCAACTAGCTTACAACGCTCATGACCTCTCTAGCTTAAAAAGGATCTTGTTCCATACATCATGTCTTTTATAGCACATTCAAGACTCCCGGTATAACACCTTTATTTTGCAAGTCGATCATAGTACGATCGTACGAATTAAAACGCTAAGGTACTCCATGCCTCAGCGCGTCCAAGTGAAGCTCCTCCACGAGAAGATCCATATCCTGAACCTGCAAGCAATTTGGTAGGGGATCGGTACTTGTCACGACCCACACCCAGTCAAAGGGAATGAGACTGTGGGTACGTCTAGCCTACACCGCAGTGTCGACGGTAGAATATTGTCCTAGGTCTCTATCACAACTAAACATAATATAATATACTCTCTAAACGGAGGACAATTTCAAAAGGATACAACTCAATCACAAAATAACTAAGAGATATAATCAGTACGAAATAGAATAGACAGAAGGATCACAATGTTTAATACAAAAACCAGATTTGAAGAAGTTTAGTGTTATCATCACTATGCAGAGTATAAAATAAATACATCTCATGAAATAACTGAAAACTACAACTAGACAAAATTCTAACAATCTACTCGAAGCTCTACTGGTGTCTCCCATAGGCTAGCTGAGATCCTCCAAGTTATCCGTAAAATTTTCAACGTTATCCTGTCAGGACGGGAATGAGCACATATCTCCGAAAGCAGTTCCAAAGCATCGTAGAAAATATAGAGCTAACAGTAGAATAAAATACATGACATACTGTAAAGAAATACAAAAATACAGGAGATATGAATAAGTAAAATGAGTACATAAAATATATAAAGAAACTATGAACTATAATAAATATAAGTGTTTTAGAGCAGAAGATGATTATGTTGTTGGTTTAGGTTTGTACACGATGTATTCTACAGAGTCTCTATTATACGTGAGGGTATAATGGACATGTACACGAGTTATATTAAGGGGTTTAATTACATGACCACTTCTACTTCCCCACCCTGATCAATACACAGGGATCCGACCAAGTTATGTTATGTACATGATGGTTAGTTTTGCACAATAAGCACATGTGAGCACACGAGAGTACATGAGAGCACACGATTTGTACACGAATAATACGAATACAAGGAGTACACGATGTATATGGTAAAGTACATGAACATAAAATATCCGATGTATCTGTCATGACTCGTACCCTAGAGTAAGGGCACGAGAAGTAGGTACGTCCAGTCTATGCCGTAGTGTCAGCGGTAGAACGCTGTCCTAGGTCACAAAATCTGACAATATAAGGTACTTGTACAGTATATACACTCCAAATGGAGGTGACAATATAGAAATACAGTCTCAATCACAACTAAGGCAGAATACGATAAGATAGATAATCAACAAAATCCACAGATGATAATACAAGATAAGAGAGAAAGCTAAATGTCTAAGATAAACAACTCCACAATATCGAGAATAACAAATCTCCGAATAAGTACAAGTGTATCCAACAGACATAATGATAAATAAGATACTGGTCTAGCTAACTAGCCTGGACAACTGGGGTAATGTCCTCTGCAAGTGCTGGGTCCTTCTGAGAGTCCAGCTCACATGTGTCATCTAGGCATGCTCCGTAATAAGTGGGACAGAACCCCTCAATATCATCTGTAATATTTTAACAGGTCCAGTCAGGACGGAAGCGAGCACAATACATCTCAAGCAATTCATAATATGACAGGATATATAAATATACAATAGAGTAAGATACATAAAACGCTGCAGGATATACATGTAGTAAAAGAGAGAGAATTATAATGTAAATAAATACTATAAGTAGAGAACTAATAGTAAACTAGTGATTTAGAGTACAAGATAAACATGTGAATGGCTTGAATTTGTACATGAGTAATCTAAGAGTTTGCTCATGAGTATACTACTTTGTAATTGTTCACATGACCATTTATACTTCCCCGTACCCTAATGAATACACAAGGATCCAAACAGGTTATGTTATTGCACATGATATCACATGAAGGCCCATAATAGGGTGTACATGATTGTATACATGAGGGCTCCGTGCACATGAGAGTACATGAATCATGAGAGTGCACATGAATGGTGAAAACACCGGAGTACATGATGAAGGTGAAACACACATGACATACTGTAACCCGATGCTCCCAAGGGGGATAACATCTCATGAAGGCATCCATATAATACCAATCCGTGTTAACGATGTGACAGCATCAAGTAAATTAATCTAGAGCGTAAATGTAAATCCTATAAAGTATAAAACGGTCAGAGAATGTACTCGCCTGATATCCTGAGTATCTGGATGAAATACTGTCTGAGGAGTGGTGTCTGGCTCCTATTGGTAAAATAAACTGCTACGATGTATTCTACATGATGTTTGGGTCAATCTAGGCTAAAGTAAACCTTTGGTCAACTCTAGTCAACTACTCTAGTCAAACTAGGTCAACTAGGTCAAACCTAACCCAAACAAGTCTCACTAAGCCTAACCAGTCTATTCTAGCAATCACACATCATTCACAAGCCACACAAGTCTAACAACACACAATACTTATGTGTATACATTCCATATACCATAGGCTTGCACATTGGGACACACATGGGCTTGTACATTGGCTATATGCCATATACACATATGTAGGCAACACACATATCTTCCACACATATATATATATATACTAATTTCATATGGACAACATACATATATATATTACTTTACATTTATCACACAAGGTTATATATTATATATGTATGCATATACATATATATATAGAGAGAGAGTGTCAAGCATATGTTTGTGTGTGTGTGTCATGTGGTAGCAGGGATATAGGTTCCTGTGTGTGGCAGGAAGTGGGTGTGTGTGTGTGTATCATAGGGTCTTAGGTCTCAGCTTTCTAGAGTACATGACAGTTTGTAAATCAGTGCAAAAATTAGAGTACACATGCATTCTCAAGAAAACAGTGTATGCAATTCAGTGTCAAGTGTTCTCAGATTTCCAGTTTTAGTGTATAGATGTGTAGGAGTGTCTAGAGTACTTGTGTGTGTGTAGATAGCTATGAGTGGTGTATGTGTATCGGTATGTAATGTGTTAACAGTGTACACATGTGTGTGTATATGTAGATCAACATAGGTTCTAGGAAACAGGGTATTTGTGTGTGTAGCATGTCATCAATGTGTGCAAGTTCTCAGGTTTCAGTGTTCTGTGAGTGTATGTTCAGAAATTAGTGTGTCAATCTTAGTTTTAAAATAGTGAACACACAGTGTATATAGATACATAGAAAATCAATGTGTGTACACAAAATCAGTGTTGTATTGCTTAGATTTCAGTTTCAAGGCAAATTTGAAACCCAATTTCTCATGCCAACATGAAAACCCAATCATATAGTTTAATCTCAGTTATGTATTGATGAACATCATTCAATTTAATCAAACAAAAACAGTTGAACACATACTAAAATCTCAGAAAAATTGATTTATCAGCCTAGGTATCAGAAACATTAGGAAATTCCTAATTTCGAATTAAAATAAACAACTAATAATTCAAACTAATGGTTGGTAATGTACATGTCATGTGAGAGTGTGTCGTGAGTGTGTTCCAGTGTCCATGAACTGAACACAAACGTGTCCAAATCATTCCACATACACGAGCACTGAGACAACGTCGTACATCCATGTCAAGTGAGCTAGGGACACGTGTCTCCCACCAAGTGTGTCGTGATCGTGCACATAGGTAGAGGGGGTCTAGGGCTAGGGGTTGATCACCCTGAAGTGTATCCAAAACGTTCCTACAACAGACACGAAGTCTATGTTAGTGGCCTAAGTCTGGCTGTGCACTGTCATTGTAAAACCCGTGCGGCTTCGATAACTCGCAAACCACACCATAAAACTCTATAAAATTTCATAGGCCACCTGTCAGTCATCTCCCCTACGTGCCTATCAAAATTCATGCCATCTCGTACTGTGTCCATGGAGAAATTGGACACGGGTAGCAGGACACCCGACCGAGTCCCCTTATAGTGAGTTCGTGTCCATTTTGGACACGAACACAACTCGATATGTAACCCCTCTTCCCGAAGTTTTGATAATATATTTTTATTAAATGGTGATTTTTAGAATTTTTATAAATAATTATTTAGTTAATTATTACGGTAAATAATTTTAGCCATGGTTGAGTTTTGAAGTACAAGGTGACTAGAAATCGTGGCACGGATAGTGCAATGGCGTGTTTGACTAGCGTATTAGCCCTGGTAGGGAAGGCCGAGCCATAGTGATGTTCAAACAAGGAAAATTGGGCCAAGTTGCGACTTAACCGTTACAAAAGATTTATTTATTTATTAATTGTATTATTGAGTTTTAAGGAACCCGGTTGTACCGAACTAGTCCAGATTGGACCCAAAACAAGCCCAAGCCCATGCAGTCATGTGGTACATCCAATGACTTTCGTGTTGATGTAATCTAGCATGAGTGTGTTGTATTCCATTTTAATGACCTAATGAATATTTCTAGGTATTCGGAATTAAATATTATAAATATCATTATTAGTTGATATTCAGTCACATCTGTGTAAAATAGGTCCTCATACATTTTGGGATTTTTAGACTGTACATAAAGGCATGTATACACCTATTTTGATTTATTTAATTTTGTTATGAATATTGTTATTATTATTATTATTATTTTATTATCAATACTATTGAGGTTACTATTATATAATATTATTTTTATTATTGGTTATATTATTTTCGTCAAATAAATGTCATAATATATATATTCATATTTATGTAAATAGGACCTACACTAAGAATAGAAAATATTGGGATTTTATTTAGATTTTTATGGGTGTTATTATATAAGTGATATATATATATATATATATATATATATATATATATATATATATATATATATATATATATATATATATATATTTTATATATATATATATATATATGTGTAAAAAAAAAATATATATATATATATATATATGTGTGTGTGTGTGTGTGTGTGTGTGTGTGTGTGTGTGTGTGTGTGTGTGTGTGTGTGTATGAAAAGAAAAAAGGAAAAAAAAGAAAAAGGAAAACCAAACAACCAAACAGCTGGTCACAACTGGGGCCCCCCCTCCCCCCCCCCCCCCCGATCAGCACTAAACAGAGCCTAACTCGAGCCCAACCCGTAAAGCACCGCTCGATTTTACAAACCGCTGTGCGTATATACATATGAACGAGACTACATAAACTCTAAGCCCTAATTCTTAATCCTAACACCAGCGCCGACCCCAACCACAGGTGGTCCCCCCCCCCCCCCCCCCCCCCGCTGCTGGCCGGCCACCCCCAAGGCCTCCGTTGACCAGCAAAGTCACAGCCGGGAGCAGTTTCGCCGAATGCAACAGCAGTGACCGCGTATCATGAAGCCAACTTCGACGCGCGATATCGCGACACTCGATCGACCAATTCACAAGCCGTCTTTTCTGGTATGCTCCCAACCCAACCGACTTTACATCCCATTAGCTAGATTAGTATATATTATAGTAAAAGCCTAGGAGAAATCAACTTAAAGTGACACAAAAAATGTTCAGAAACAGAATACGAATCCAGTACCGACATCGATTTTGGAAGGCAATTTCTCGCTGATCCTTCCGTTGTTTCAAAATTTTGTTTGAACAGAGTCATAGAAAACCTAACCGGGATGTAAAACCCATTATTAGTTTTATTTTTGGCTTTGTATCTAGTAAATAAAATTGATTAGAAATTGAGAAAAACCTGTTCTGAAAATCATAAAACTTTTCAATACGGGGTCCGTTCTGACAATCCGGGCGACGTGGTCGTGCACCATTGTAACGCCCCAGAACCAGAATACTGGAGAGCAGGGGCGTACATAGCTAGCTACGTATATCGAAGTGCAACCCACCTCGCTATACGATCACGGCTGTCTAGATACATGAGGGTTTAACTACAATCCATCAGTCACCTATGGTCATGAACAAGCCTGTTGTCTCAATCTCAAGCAAGCAATAATAGTAACAAGATGTCAGAACAACAAATATACAATAGTAAGGAATCCCATACATTATATATTCGGATGATCATGAAGCTAGTCGTACAAAATGTCAGGACTAGCAATAGTTTTAGTCATACATGATCAACCCTAGGATTTGCCAATCATGTTACAGCCCGTAGGCAGACAGTAAATAAAGGTGCAATACGAGCTAAACAAGTGCTCGTTGGCTAAACGCCTGAAAAGAATATTTTTACAATAAAATGGGAGGGCCAAAACTAACACACTCGTTGCCAGGGTTACGCCTGGGGGTCACCATTTTGCTGGAAGGTAGGTAAATCCTCTGGTGCTGCTCCGATATCTGGCCATACAAAACCAGCTAGGTCAGACCTAGAAAGAGCAAGTGCCACAAAGAAGGCTTCACTTAGGAACTAAAACCAGCATATCATACTAGAATATTAAAAATGATTATAACGAAACTGATAATAACAAAGATAAGAACTGTAAATTGAGTACGAGAAAATCATTCAAGTAGCCAGGTCACAACCCTTAAACCAAACAAGGACAGAGGTTGGAACCCTTCACCTGAATAGAAATCCGTCTTAAATACTTGTTGGTAAGTAAAATATGATGAGCTCGACATAGGGTGAAATAAGACAATAAACGAAGAGAGGACAAAGAACTGCTCCGGGAGCCAGGTCACAACCCTTAAACCAAACTAGGACCGAGGTTGTAACACTTCGCCTGAACATAACTGGACCCCTGATCTTTATTGTTAAAGCCAGTATGAGTAATCGTACTATTGAAATAAGGTAAAACATGACAAGCATGGCATGAGGAGCAATAGACAATAAACGAAGAGAGGACACAAAACTGCTCCGGGAGCCAGGTTACAACCCTTAAACCAAACAAGGACCGGGTTTGTAACCCTTCGCCTGAATAGAACTGGTTCCCTGATCATAATTGTTAAGGCAAGCATAAGTAATCATGTCATGTCACAATCTTGTACAGGATCAGGACAAGACTAAGCTGGGCTACATTCCATCCAATCAATCACGGCCAATCAGTGAGTACGGCTTGATACTTTAACTAACTAGGGTTATCATAGGCCTAGTTACTAGCAAGATGCAATGAGATTATCCCAACATCCACAAGACCTGCAGACCGTCTAGGTTATCCAGGTCGAATGTCCGTTTATGAAAGGTGTACCACCTGACTGTGTACTGGAATTGTGTCCTACTCGTCGGTAGGCTACAAGTCCACTTAATGCGCCCAGATAACGGAGTTGCCTGTAGCTGGGAAATCTCTTTATGACTACTGAATTATTCTAGTTTATTAGCCTTAGTCAATTGTAGTAGGTATCCCTGACTGTGGTACTCAGGGATTCCATCCTAGACATGATGTAAGACAATACTAGTTTATTTGTACAAACACAATCGTCCACGGTGTCCAGGTTATTCATACTTGTTATGTCTGGCTAGCTGTCGTAACAGTATATCATGATATATCATGTCAGTTTACTCATTAAGAGTGCGCCACGGTGGGCCACTATCGTGCTCATAGAACATATCAGATCTTACAAGACATAAGCAAAATATGACAATTCAATTTAATAATTATACTAATAATATAATAATAAGATTATGAAATGAGCCATGCGGCTAAGAGATATATGCTCATGTGGCTGAAAAAGAACGGCAGATGTGGCTCGGGAGATCTCAAGGGTCTTATGCGGCTCAGAAGAATCGGGCTTATGCGGCAGCGGAAGGAAAGGGCTTATACGGCAGAAAAGGGGCAGTACCATACGGCTCGGGAATGAAAAGGGGGCATATGCGGCTGGAAGGTAATGGGGGCTCATGCGGCTGGGAACACAGGGTATTATGCGGCTAAGAAATAAGAGTTTATGCGGCTCAGGGAAAAGTTGGACTTATGCGGCTGCAGTTCAATAAGTACATACGGCTAGGTCATGGCAAGGCTTATGCGGCAGAGGATGCTAGTGTTCATGTGGCTCAAAGTCAAGGGCAGCCTATGCGGCTGAGGAATCCGTCGAGCATATGCGACTGTGGTTATTGGAGTTCATACGGCTGAAAGAAATCAGGGCTCATGCGGCTCGGGATGAATCAAGCATATCAGGCCATGCTCAAGTGGGGTCTTATGCGGCTGGGCCAGGGGCGGGTCTTATGCTGATGCGAATTGCCAAAGCCTTATGTGGCTGCAGGGAGTTGTCTTCATGCGGCTGGAGGGTAATGCGCCACGCGGCTGGAAAGTCTTGACGCATAAATGTTCATGCGACCAAGTGCTGCCATGCGGCACAGAAGCTGTTCTTCTTCTCTGCTTATCCGAGAAGAAGAACCATGAAGTTCATGGCTTCCAAGCTCCATAAGTCCTTCATCCTTGGCCAGAATCCAGAATTTCATAGGTTAAAATATGGCAGAACGAAATTCTCTACAACATAGAACCATCAAAACTTGGAAATAACAATGCTAGGTAGATCCAAACCCAAAAAATTTGAAAATACTATAAACTTAGATCTACACAAATTGAACCAGGGAAATTAGAAATGCTAAGTACTAAAGTGTGTTAGAATCTCGTGAGGAAGAGAATAGAACAATAAAGAGAGAGAGAGAAAGAGTTGGGCTAATAAATGGGGATGGTGGTGGTAGGTAAGGGTTCTTCTCTTGGTTCATGATGAACCAATAAACAACCCAAACCGAACCAAGCTAACCCAAATAAGCCGAACCAAGCCAGGAGACATGAAATACTAGTCAAGATACGTATACGTATTCCAAATATGCAATATGAACCACGGTCATTACAACTCTACCCACCTTAAAAGAATTTCGTCCTCGGAATTTAATTAAGAGGCTACAGCGGCAAGGACAAGCTGTACTATTCGCAAGCTATAACAAGCAGTCTATCATGCAGTCATTTATTCAAGAAAAGAATTGAAAGTATAAGGCATAAGGAAGACATTATACCTTACGAGTCAAACAGGTCGGGATATCGCGATCGGATTTCATCCTCACGCTCCTATGTCGACTCACCCAAAGCGTGATGACCCCATGCAACACGAACTAAACTTGTAGTCTTGTTCTTGAGTATCTTCTCTCTCCGGTCCAATATAGATACGGGCCTCTCCTCATACGAAAGGTTGGTACCACCAACCAATTCCGAATGATCCAGGATGTGGCTCGGGTCCGGGATATACCGTCGTAGTTGGAATACATGGAATACGTCATGTACCTCACGTAGCGACGGCGCGAGAGCGAGACGATAGGATATATCTCCTACTCGCTCCAGAATATCGAACGGTCCTATATACCTAGGACTAAGCTTTCCCCGTATGCCGAAATGAATGACGCCACGGTTAGGCAAAATCCTTAGGAATACATGGTCGTCGACGAAAAACTCAAGAGGACGCCGATGAGAATCGGCCCAATGACGCTGGCGATCTTGGGCAACTCGAAGATGATCTCTGACTCTCCTGACCACTTCAACGGTTTGAGCAATCAGTTCTGGACCGAGCATCTGCCACTCTCCAATATCGTCCTATGCTAGTGGGGATTGACACTTCCTACCATACAGTGCCTCGAATGGTGCCATCTGGATGCTGGCCTAGAAACTGTTGTTGTACGAAAACTCCACCAGGTGCAGGTGATCTTCCCACGAACCATGGAAGTCGAGCGTACAAGATCTCAACATATCTTTAAGAGTCTTGATCATGCATTCTGACTGGCCATCTGTCTGCGGGTGGTAAGCTAAGCTGAACTGGAGACGAGTCCCCAAACTCTCTTGTAAGCTACGCCAAAAGTGTGACGTAAATCTAAAATCTCTGTCCGAGGTGATACTGAATGGTACACCGTGCAACCTGAAAATCTGTCGGAGATACATCTCCGCTAACTGAGCCGTTGACTGAACAACTCTGAACGAGAGAAAGTGAGCCACCTTCGTGAGCCTGTCTATGATAACCCAAATAGCGTCTCTGCCAGCCAGGGATCTAGGTAATCCAGTCATAAAATCCATGGTTATATGCTCCCACTTCCATGCTAGAATTGGCAAGGGCTGAAGAAGTCCAACTGGCCTCTAAGGTTCAGCTTTGACTTGTTGGCAAACTAAACACCGAGAGACAAATCGGGCTATCTTCCTCTTCATGCCATTCCACCAAAAGTGCTGACGAATATCTCGGTACATCTTTGTACCACCGGGATGAATAAAATACTGAGAACTGTGAGCCTATGTCATGATCTCATGTCTGATAACTCCACCGGGTACACAAAGATGCCTTCCATGCCTAAGTGTACCATCTTTATGGATACATAACTCCGGCCTTCGTCCTACCTCACACACTGCTCTGAGCCGCTGGAGATTGGAATCTGCTAACTGTGCCATCCGAATCCTCTTGACTATAGTAGACTGAACTTGCATACTGGCCATCAATGCCATACTAGAAGGAAGAACAACTTCTATACCCATCTTCTGAAGATCTTGTAACAGCTCTGGTTGTTCTGTTAGGAAATAAGCTCTGGCTCTCCTGCTTAAAGCATCTGCTACAACGTTGGCCTTCCCTAGGTGATTCTGCAGGTTGACATCATAATCCACAAGCAGTTATAGCCATCTTTTCTGACACATATTAAGATCCTTCTGAGTGAACACATACTTCAGGCTCTTGTGGTTGGTGAAAATCTCTATCCTATCTCCAAACAAATAGTGCCTCCACAACTTAAGTGCAAATACTACTACTGCTAGCTCCAAGTAATGGGTTAGGTAATTCCTCTCATGATCACAAAGTTGACGTGATGCATAAGCTATTACCTTCCCATACTGCATCAGAAAACATCCTATGCCTCTGCCTGAAGCGTCACAACATACTGAGAATCCTCCGGTCCTATCTGGAAGTGTGAGAATGGGTGCTGTCATCAAGCCTCGCTTTAACTTCCCAAAAGAACTCTGGCACTCTCCTGTCCAAGAAAACTGCACATCCTTGCGGGTCAACTGGGTCAAGGGTGCTGAAATTCGAGCAAAGTCTGAAACAAATCGTGGTAGTAGACTGCTAAACCAAGAAAACTGCGAACTTCTGCTACTGTGCTGGGTACTGGCCACGACTCAATAGCCACTATCTTCTGGGGATCCACTTCTACTCCTTCTCTGGTGATGATAAGACCCAAGTATGAAATGCGATCGAGCCAGAACTCCCATTTACTAAACTTGGCATACAACTGGTGCTCTCGGAGAATCTGGAGAACCACCCTGAGATGCTGCTTATGCTCCATCTTACTCTTACTGTAGACCAGGATATCGTCTAGGAATACAATCATGAACTGATCAAAATAAGGCATGAAGATGCGATTCATGAGGTCCATGAATACAGCCGGCGCATTGGTTGCTTCAAATGGCATCACAAGGAACTCCCAATGCCCAAACCGAGATCTGAAAGCTATATTCGAGATGTTTTGCTCTCTGACTCTGATATGATGGTATCCTGACCGCAAGTCAATCTTCAAAAATACTGGTGCCCCCTTGAGTTGATCAAATAAGTCATCTATCCTCGAAAGAGGGTATCTATTCTTGATTGTCACTGAGTTCAAGGTACGATAATCTACACATAACCTGGACATACCATCCTTCTTTTTTACAAGAAGCATCGGGGCTCCCCAAGGCAATCCACTAGCATGAATGAATCCCTTGGTCCTGAGTTCTTCAATCATCTTGTACAATATCTCTAGCTCTGACGGTGCCATCCTGTAGAATCTCTCTGATACTAGGGCGGTCCCGGAAATCAAGTTAATAGTGAACTCGATCTCCCGTTCTGGCGACATACCTGGAAGCTCTTCTGGAAAAATATCTGAAAACTCTTCAACTATCCGGGGTAACTGCACGGCTGCTACCACCATCCGTAATACTGAAGGAGAAGGTTCAATTTTGCCTTGGGAGAAGGAAAACTCTGGGTCGCCTGGAATTCTAAAAACAATCCTGCCAAGATGGCAGTCTATCCTAGCATACTGGTCCCTCAACCAATCCATCACTAAGACCACATCATAATCGGCCATCGGGAACTCTATCAATCTAACGAGGAATTATCTACCGCCAACTACGATCCGACATGAGGAAAATACTCTGTCTACTCCCACAAGTCCATTACCAGTAAGTATATTGAGCCTTACTGATAATGACTCGGGCTCTAGTCCTATCCGTGTCATAAATCGTGCAGACATAAATGAATACGAGGTACCAGAATCAAATAACACTGAAGATGGAAAGGTGTTGACGAGAATAGTACCTGCCACTAACTCTTTTGGTGCCAATCCTTCCTCTCCCATGGTCAAGGTCAGCACTTGACCATGTCCTCTGGGTGTGGGTCCTTTCTGCTAAAAATTCCTCCGCCTGCTCTGGATCAGGGCTTGGGCTTGGGCATACTGCTGCGATCTCTGCTATTGGAATGCCTGGGCCTGCGTCGGCAATGGCCTCGAGAATGGGTTCTGCTGCAGCTTCTGGACTGGTGCTGGTCCTCTAACTGAAGGACTAGAGAAAGCTGATGATGAACTCCCCCTGTTCGGGCAGTTTCCAACCCTGTGGTCCGGGGTACCATAAACCAAGCACAAATCCTGTGCTCTGCGACACTCTGATACCACGTGCCCTTGCTTTCCGCAGTATGAATATCCCACTACGAAAGAATGCTTCTGCTTCTGCTGCTGAGGGTGCGTCAGGGTTGAATATTGAACCGACGTCACTGAGGCTGCCGCCTCGGAGCTCTAATAGTCAAAGCCCTGGCCGCCGGGGATGGTGCTGAAGAGTGATTCATCTGGTTGTGGGATCGCTTTGGACCTCCGGTTATCCACGATACTCTGGGAGGTATACTCATGCCGCCTAGCTGTTCTCAATACCGCATCAAAAGTCTGATGCTCAAACTTCTCCACCGCCAACAAAATCTCGAGATGGAGCCCCTGCTAGAATCGTTGGGCTCTATCGAACTCGGTCGCCACCAAGGTGGGAGCAAACCGATTGAGTCTCAAAAACTCGATCGCATATCCATCGACCGTCCTGCCCATCTACTTCAAATTGGTGAACCTCGTCTGTAGATCGTAACGAGCTATGGCATCAAAATACTTGGTCTGGAATCTCTCTCAGAAAACTATCCATAAAATAGGGGCCACTAATCCTACGGCCTGTGCCGCCCACCAACTGCGGGCAAGATCCAATAACTGTAGGCGCACCACGGCCACCTTATAGCTCTTTAGAGTCATGGCTGCTTCTATAATCACCTCTGTGTCCTGAAGCCAAGCATCTACAGCGATCGCATCTTCACTGCCGTCGAAGAAGGGAGGGTTCAAGCACTTGAAGCTGTTGGCCATGATATTACCCTGATGACCTCCTCTAGTCAAAGTATCTACCACCGTCTGGTGCAAGGCATCTCCTCGACGATCCTGGGAAGCTAATAATGACCTGATGAGACCCAACAAAGTGCCGTCATCAGGCTCTGCAGGCTGGACAGGCTGAACGGGTGGCTTTTCTCCAGTAGGCACGACTCTGGAGGCTACTCCTGAATATTGGGCCTGATCTCCAGGTTGCTGCTGGTCCGCGGGAGATGCTCCGCCTTACCGATCGGTAGGACCAGGAACAATACCGCTGAAGAAGACGACATAAGAAACAATAAGGAAGGACCAGGATAGATCAACGATACAAGCATGTGATCAGGTCAAGATTCTAGGGATTTAGATGAAACGAGCAGAGATCAAGGGCGAGTACTGATTGAGACATCTATTCGGTATGCCCTCACATATCTTAATTTACAAGACCTACATGGGCCCCCACATAAACCATGTAACACCCTAGAACCAGAATATTGGAGAGCGGGGGCGTATATAGCCAGCTACGTATATCGAAGTGCCACCCACCTCGCTATACGGGTACGGCTTTCTAGATACACGAGAGTTTAACTACAATCCATCAGTCACTTATGGTCATGAACAAGCCTATTGTCTCAATCTTAAGCAAGCAATAACAGTAACAAGATGTCAAAACACCAAATATACAATAGTAAGGCATTCCATACATTACATATTCGGATGATCATGAAGCTAGTCGTACAAAATATCAGGACCAGCAAAAGTTTTAGTCATACATGATCAACCTGTAACACCCAGTTTTCTAAAATTAGGATAATTTTGAAATTTTGTGTTTTTAATGATTTAATTATGATATTTAAATAATACTATGTTTTTTGGTGATTTTTAATCAGTTTAAAACTATTTAAAATATTGAATTATGATTTTGGTGGTTAACTAGTTAAACCCTAGAATTGCTAAACCTAGAGACTAACCATGACCAAGGGAGCCTAGTCATGTGATTAGAATATAATATTACAACTTTTTAGTCTAAGGGTATTTTGGTTATTTTGACAATTTTGTGAAATTGTAATCTGCATTAATTAAATTTTGTGCTAATCTTTTAGTTAAGCCTTAACCTAGAAGTCTAGCCCAATCCAGTTTAGTCTTGAGGTTAGAATCATGGTAAGTAGCTTTTCACTAGATGGCAAGAATTTAAATTTCTAGTTTTAGTTTTGTAAGATATTTTTGAGTATATATTATTAAATGAAACCTAGTTTTCCTCATGACCTTTGATCTAGACTTACTAGCTAAGTTAGAATCATGGCCACACATTATGAACCGTAGCAAAACCCTAATTCTTACACTTATAGCCAGCCTAGGGATCCCTCCAACACTATAAAGTCCCTCTCAAAGTTTGTGCCTCCTTTTCATCCATTCCTTTATTTTCTAAAGGCAAGGTTTGTTCTTCATGAAAACGTCTTTATATTTTATTCAATATAAGTCCATTTTCATTGCAACTTCTTCCATTGTGACCTAAATAGTTCCCCCTACTGTTCATGGAGATTATTGACAGGTTTGACATAATTTGGAGCCATTGGCTAGCTAGTGGAGATCTTATTTTTGGAGTTTTCTTGGTGGAAGAACACCTATAGGTAAATCCTATTTCCCTTCATGAAGTTTCGGTTTCATTGCATGAACACCAAGCCCTAGGTGTCCTCTTACTGTAGGGATAGGTTTTGCACACTCTCGTGTCCTTTACGTGTCTGTATCGGACACGTATCAGTGAGTAGTGGTAGATGTTCGACGAAATGCCCCAATAGGCATTTCGATCGAGTTTTTGATTTGTGTTTGAATAGGAATTCGTGTTATAGTATCTCCTAGGAGTTTCTATGTGTTTGACCGTGTCTCTTGTCGATTTGGTGTTGCTTTGGAGCCTTGGACACGCCTGCACGTGTGGCAGCATTATCCTGCTACTCGCGTATCCGTGCGAGTAATCTAGGACACGTGGACACGTGATAATTGACACAAAGCTTGGGGCAGTGTCTGACACGACACTTCCTAAGTCTCGTGTCCTATTATTTCGTGTCGGGTGAGGAATTCGACTCACACAGGACACGGGTTCACTGCAGTCTAGTGTTCTGTGTTGTGGGTTGAGTTCGTGTGGTTCTGGACACATTTTTGTCCTGATATTGGACACATTATTGCTTGTGTGACATGTACACATATCTACTATTAATTACCAACCTAATTCCTATTAATTAATTGCTAATTTAATGTCTAATGGGATTTTTCCCCATTGACGGATACTATCGAAGTATCAGTGTTATGAATACTATTTTTCATTTCAGTTTGTTTTCTTGAATGATGATATCATGTGTTTAGCTATACCTTAATTTTTGTACATATTAGATACCATGTTTAGGATCCAATTCTTGGTATTAGTTGGTGAATTACTCGAATTCATATGATAGGTTAGTTATACTATGATACGATTCCTCCATGTTTAATGATTCATTAATTTGTAGGACTGAGATTTGATTCTTGAAATTCCTATGTTTTAGTAGGCTAACTATGTCATTTTGATTCCTGTACACTGATTTCATTCCCTGTACACTGTCATTTGGGTCCCTATACACATGGAATGGGAGATTGAATTGTTCATTGTTGTTAGCGAACTGTAAATTGATTCACTAAAATGATTTTCCTATTTAATGTTCATTGGTTGTTTGAATCTTGAGAATGGCTGTCACATTACCTATTCCTAAGTGTCTTGTACAGACAACCACCATTTCACTATTCATGAACACATGATCACCTGCACACTGGCTCGAAATCCTGGAAACACTAGTTCACTGTAAATTCCTAATTTCTGAGAACTCACATTCTGTTTCTTGGACTGAGTCACTGTTTTGACATACACACATTGCACTGTCATTAATTTACACTGGAAATGGAACCCTGAAAAGAATGGCCAATTAACATTAAACTGTTTTTGACAAATCTGAACACATGTACACTGTCTGAACACATTTTTTGAGACACAAACCAGGGACCCACATTGCTTCACTGCCATTGTATGAACCTGGGTTTCTAGTCCCAAGACCTAGAAACAATCACATTTTTGGGACACTGGTAACCTGAGACTGGGATGAATACATAGGGACTGTTTTCCATGAACACTAAGACACACAGGTTTTAGAGTACACACTCTGTTTGTAAATTGATTCACACACATACACAAACCTGGGAGCTAATGTCCCTATCCACACTGTCACACAGGCCACCCTCCTTATTCCTGTCACCTACACACTCATAATACACACACACACAAAATCCTCTACACTGTCAACTATCTAACACACACGTATATACGATTCACTGTCACACATATGCCTACACACACTCATTTGCCTATTTAAGTAGCTTTCTAACTCTCTATGTGTAATGTATATAGATATATATAGAGTATAGATGCATATTAGTTATAACTTAAATAATCTCTACTCTAATGTATACAGATGTGTACTTGTAGCCATGCATGTTAAGTATAATACATGTGTAATGTAGATGGGTTAGTTTTGTGCCATGTGTTGTGTAAACTCATAACTAGTGTTGATTTCTCTTTTCATGTACACCTCTATGTTCACACACACACATAGCTTTACATGTTAGTTCCTTTCTCTTATATAAATATATATATAATGTTGAATATGTATGAAAGTGATGTATCTTGATATGTGACTTGTGTTGGCTTGTATAGCTTTGGATTGGTATGTGTGGATGCTAGGGTAGACAAGGTTAGGCCTAGTGAGACTTGATTGAGTCTAGGTTGACCAAGTTGACCTAGCTTTGACTAGATAGTTGACTGAATTTGACCAAGGTGGACTTTAGTCTATAATTGACCTAGACATCATATAGATGCATTGTTGCAGTCTAGTTCTCTATTTTAGACATGTTGTAACTTGTGTTGCTCTGATTAGGATACAGATACCTCTCCTCAGGCGGTACACCCTCTTCGGACATTCAGTTATCAGGCAAGTACATTCTCTGACTGTTTCATACTTGTCATGATTTATATTCTTGCTCTAGATTACTTTACTTGATGCTGACACGTTGGTAGCACGGATTGGTACTATATGGATCTTTTCATGAGATGTTATCCCCCTCGGAAGCATCGGATACTGTATGTTTTGTGCGTTTCACGAATCATCACGTAACTCTATGCTTTCATTAATTCACGAATCGTTTGTGACACATGTAATTTCATGTTCACAGATCCATCATGAATCACCTTCACGTATCACTTATTTTATGAGCCATGTGAAGTTTTACAAATCTTAACATAACTTGAACAGATCCTTGTGTATTGATTGGGGATGGGGGAGTAGAAATAGGCAAGTGAATATTATCCAAGTAGCTGTAGTCATGAATCACTCTTAGCTGTAGTCATGAATCTCCTATACCATTCATATGTTTATATTTTACTCTGACTCACTAGTCACAGCTAGTTCTCTATTTGTAGTAGATATTTCCTTACAGTTATCTACTTTACTTCATATATTCTCTTTCAGTGTTTCATGTATCTTACTCTATTGCATGTTTTATTTTTCCTAACTTGATATGAACTGCGTGAGATGTATTGTGCTTGTACCTGTCCTGACTGGACCTGTTGAAAATATTACAGAGGATGAGGATGAGGCCCTATGCACCACCTATTACGGAGTAGGCTTAGATGATACCTGCGACCTGGTTCCTCTGGAGGACCCAGCTGCAGTACAGGATGCTACATTGTGGTTTTGATCTCTAGGGAGCAGGCTTAGACGATAGCTAGGCTTTATCTTTTCTTTCAGCATTGTTTATTCGACATTCAGTTGTTATTCTGAGATGTTGTATATATTTAGAGACTTATATTGAGCTGGATGTTTCTTGAGTTGTTATCTTAGACACTCAGATTCTCTTTCTCTTATTTGTATTACATTGTGGTTTTGATCTCTCTATCTACCTTTACTATTCTGTATCTGCCTTAGATGTGATTAAGACTGTTCAGTTATGTCACCTCCTTTCGGAGTGTATATACTGTTCAGGTATCTTATATTGTCAGATGTTGTGACCTAGGACAGCGTTCTACCGCCGACACTGTGGCGTAGGCTGGGCGTTGTTACATTCTCTTACCCTCACAGTGGGTGCGGGTCGTGACACATTTTTAGTGGTGGTCCATGCAGGTAAAGTTTATGTAGCGGTATTCGAACTAGAGTATCACTACAGCCTGCAGTAGGATTAGAATATTTTGAAGGTACTCAATCACATTAGGAAAAACTCTTATCTAATTCATGGCATCTCAATTCTTGCTGATATTGTTCTCCTTTGAATATAACTGTCCTCCTTTGCTATTTTGACTCATTCTCAGCAATTGTTTCTTTTGATCTGTCTCCAGGATGGTTGAGAAGAGATCACATCACCTGGGCCAGGGGGACGCCGATGAGATGTCTGCCATATACTCAGCAGCCAGCCCTTGGTACCGTAGCCCCAGTCATACCGGCTGGGGTAGGCATTTCAGCTACTTTCGGAGGAGCCCCTCCACCTGTAGCACATGGGCCGAGTCCGGTGATTTCGAAGGTACTTCAGCAGCAGCAGCCACCTTCGGGGATAGTTGATACAGTTCAGCTGTTCACGTTCTTTCAGCAGTTCTTGGAGAGCCAACAGGCCCGGCACCAGAGGCAGACAGCAGAGATTAGTCGGGGCATTGATCTGGCCCTGACTACAGTGGAGATAGTAGTAGCTCAGCCAGTGGCAGTCCAGTAGCCACACCCTCCGAGGAAGAAGGACATCTAAGATTTTTAGAAAATGCACTCGAGGGACTTTCGAGGGACAGAGGGGTTTCTGTATGCTGACGAGTGGATCGAGCACATGGAGGAGATATTTATATTGGCTAAGATTCCAGTGAGAATTCAGATTAAAGCAGCTGCCTGCATGATGCAGGATCTGGCTCGCACATGGTACCAGACCGATCCGCGGGTTAGTACTCCGGGGCAGACTTGGGCAGCATTAAAGAAGATATTCAAGAAGAAGTTCTTTCCGGATGTAGCGCTAGGAGCCCTCGAGACAAAGTTCGAGGCTCTAGTCCAGGGGAGCCAGTTTGTAGATGAGTACTCAGGGAAGTTCTGCCGGCTGGGCAGATTTGTGGAGGGACTGTCCAAGGCGACGAAGGCCCGGAGATTCAGGAAGGGATTGGTAAAGGAGGTCAAGTCCAATACCAAGAGTGCTCGCAGCGCTACCTATGAGGAGATCCTAGTGGATGTATTATCCGCGGAGGATGAACTTGAGCTTAGGCTCAAGAGGGGACGAGACATCCAGGGAGCTAGTGGTAGCAGAGGACCGGCCAAGAGGCCGCACGTTCTGCATCAGTTTTAGCAGCAGTTCCAGGGTCAGGGCCATCAGCATGGACAGCAGTAGCCCGACAGCATCAGGCACCCAGACAGCAGACAGTCAGTTGTCCCTACTGCAAGAAGCTGGGGCATTGATGGGGTGAGTGCAGGAAGTGGCTGGACAGGTTCCTACTATGTGGAGCAGCGGTCCACCAGCTGAGGGAGTGTTCCCAGTACATAGGCAGAGTAGCACAAGGAGCACCACCAGGAGGAGGAGCCAAGGCTCCGATAGGTCAGCAGCGGGGACCGTTACTGACACAACAGCAGATATTTGTGCAGTATCAGCATCAGGCTGGAGGTGGCCAGCAGGGGCGAGCTTACGCCATGGCAGTCGAGGATGCTCAGGAAGTGGGAGAGGTGCTTACAGGTTCTGTTCTTTTCGATTCCTTTCCAACCTTGCCTCATTATATCTATCGTGAAATTCAATTCCATCTATTTTTATCTGCTTCCTTATTGTTGATAAGTTTTGATCAGGCATTTATTTCTGATCTGATTTTCTTCTGAGATAAGTCGTATGGGCTAGGTCGCCTAAGTTACGGGATCTAGAGTCTTCTATAGTCATGTTAGCTGGCATAGTGAGGACATATAGTCAGATTATGGATGTATTTCTCGGCTGTAGGAATTTGAGATTTTCGCGGCCAAGCATGCGGTAATGCAAAAATTTTAAATACCATGATTCTAGAGGTATGTGCCTTAGTCGAGGGCTCTGTGATTATCGTAGCCTTGCTCACTAGCATGACAAAAATTCTGAGTATCATGATTTTCGACAGACGAATATGATTATCGGACTGTGTGAATTGAGACTTGATTGTGGGGTGTTTGACCTAGAAGGATTACTACCATTTTAATTTCGAGGACAAAATTTTTCTAAAGATGGTAGACTTGTAACACCCAATTTTCTAAAATGAGGGTAATTTTAAAATTTTGTATTTTTAATTATTTAATTATGATATTTAAATAATACTATAATTTTTGGTGATTTTTAATCAATTTAAAACTATTTAAAACATTGAATTATGATTTTGGTGGTTAACTAGTTAAACCCTAGAATTGCTAAACCTAGAGACTAACCATGACCAAGGGAGCCTAGTCATGTGATTAGAATGCAATATTACAACTTTTTAGTCTAAGAGTATTTTGGTCATTTTGACAATTTTGTGAAATTGTATCTGCATTAATTAAATTTTGTGCTAATCTTTTAGTTAAGCCTTAACCTAGAAGTCTAGCCTAATCCAGTTTAGTCTTGAGGTTAGAATCATGGTTAGTAGCTATTCACTAGATGCCATGAATTTAAATATCTAGTTTTAGCCTTGTAAGATATTTTAGAGTAGATATTATTAAATGAAACCTAGTTTTCCTCATGACCTTTGATCTAGACTTAATAGCTATGTTAGAATCATGGCCACACATTGTGAACCCTAGCAAAACCATAATTCTTACACTTATGTCCAGCCTAGGGATCCCCCCCAACACTATAAAGTCCCTCTATAAGGTTGTGCCACCTTTTCATCTATTCCTTCAGTTTCTAAAGGAAAGGTTTGTTCTTCATAAAATCTTCTTCATATTTTATTCAATATAAGTCCAGTTTCATTGCAACTTCTTCCATTGTGACCTAAATAGAGTCCCCTTACTGTTCATGGAGATTATTGACAGGTTTGACACAATTTGGAGCCATTGGCTAGCTAGTGGAGATCTCATTTTTGGAGTTTTCTTGGTGGAAGAATACAAATAGGTAAATACCATTTCCCTCCATGAAATTTCTATTTCTTTGCATGAACACCAAGCCCTACGTGTCCTCTTACTGTAGGGATAGGTTTTGCACACTCTCGTGCCATTTACGTGTCCATATCGGACACGTATCAGTGAGTAGTCGTAGGTGTTCGGCGAAATGCCACAGTGGGCATTTCGATCGCATTTTCATTTTGTGTTTGAATACGAATTCATGTTTTAGTGTCGTCTAGGAGTTTCTAAGTGTCTGAGCGTGTCTCGTGTCGATTTGGTGTCGCTTTGGACCCTTGGACACGCCTGCGCACGTGGCAACATTGTCCTGCTACTCGCGTGTCCGTGCGAGTAATCTAGGACACGTGGACGCATGATAATTGACTCAGTGCTCGGGGCAGTGTCTGACACGACACTCCCCAAGTCTCGTGTCCTATTATTTCGTGTGGTTCTAGACACGTTTATGTCCTGATATTGGATACATTATTTCTTGTGTGACACGTACACATATCCACTATTAATTACCAACCTAATTCCTATTAATTAATTACTAATTTATTTTCGAATGGGAATTTTCCCCATTGACTGATTCTGTCGAAGTATCAGTGTTATGAATATTGTTTTCCATTTCAGTTTGTGTTCTTGAATGATGATATTATGTGTTTAGCTATAGCTTAATTTCTGTACATATTAGATACTATGTTTAGGATCCAATTTTTGGTATTAGTTGGTGAATTACTCGAATTAATATGACAGGTTAGTTATACTATGATACGATTCCTTCCTGTTTAATGATTCATTAATTTGTAAGACTGAGATTTGATTCTTGAAATTCCTGAGTTTTAATAGGCTAACTATGTCATTTTGATTCCTGCACACTGATTTCATTCCATGTACACTGTCATTTGGGTCCCTGTACACAGGGAATGGGAGATTGAATTGTTCACTGTTGTTAGTGAACTGTAAATTGATTCACTGAAATGATTTTCCTATTTAATGTTCATTGGTTGTTTGAACCCTGAGAATGGCTGTCACATTACCTATTCCTGAGTGTCCTGCACACACAACCACCATTTCACTAATCCTGAACACATAATCACCTACACACTGTCTCGAAATCCTGCAAACACTAGTTCACTGTAAATTCCTAATTTCTGGGAACTCACATTCTGTTTCCTGGACTGAGTCACTGTTTTAACATACACACATTGGACTGTCATTGATTTATACTGGAAATGGAACCCACAGAAGAATGGCCACTTAACATTAAACTGTTTTTGATAAACTTGAACACATGTACACTGTCTGAACACATTTCTTGAGACACAAACCAGGGACCTACATTGCTTCACTGCCATTGTATGAACCTGGGTTTCTAGTCCCAAGACCTGCAAACAATCACATTTCCTGGACACTGGTAACCTGAGACTGGGATGAACACATAGGCACTGTTTTCCCTGAACATATGAACACTAAGACACACAGGTTTTAGAGTACACACACTGTTTGTAAATTGATTCACACACATACATAAACCTGGGAGCTAATGTCCCTATCCACACTGTCACACAGGCCACCCTCCTTATTCCTGTCACCTACACACTCATAATACACACATACACAAAATCCTCTACACTGTCAACTATCTAACACACACACATATACGATTCACTGTCACACATATGCCTACACACACACACATTTACCTATTTAAATAGCTATCTAACTCTCTATGTGTAATGTATATAGATATATGTAGAGTATAGATGCATGTTAGTTATAACTTAAATAATCTCTACTCTAATTTATACAGATGTGTACTTGTAGCCATGCATGTTAAGTATAATACATGTGTAATATAGATGGGTTAGTTTTATGCCATGGGTAGTGTAAACTCATAACTAGTGTTGATTTCTCTTTTCATGTACACCTCCATGTTCACACACACACATAGCTTTACATGTTAGTTCCTTTCTCTTATATAAATATATATATATATATATTGTTGAATATGCATGAAAGTGATGTATCTTGATATGTGACTTATGTTGGCTTGTATAGCCTTGGATTGGTATTTGTGGATGCTAGGGTAGACAAGGTTAGGCCTAGTGAGACTCGATTGAGTCTAGGTTAACCAAGTTGACCTAGCTTTGACTAGATAGTTGACTGAAGTTGACCAGGATCGACTTTAGTCTAGAATTATCCTAGACATCATGTAGATGCATTGTAGCAGTATATTTCTCTATTTTAGACATGTTGTAACTTGTGTTGCTCTGATTAGGAGACAAACACCTCTCCTCAGGTAGTACACCCTCTTCGGACATTCAGTTATCAGGCGAGTACATTCTCTGACCGTTTCATACTTGCCAGGATTTATATTCTTGCTCTAGATTACTTTACTTGATGCTAACACATTGGTAACACAGATTGGTACTATATGGATCTCTTCATGAGATGTTATCCCCCTCGGGAGCATCGGATACTGTATGTTTTGTGCGTTTCACGAAACATCACGTATCACTATGCTTTCATTGATTCACGAATCGCTTGTGACACATGTACTCTCATGTTCACAGAGCCATCATGAATCACCTTCACGTATCACTCATTTTATGAGCCATGTGAAGTTTCACGAATCTTAACATAACTTGAACAGATCCTCATGTATTGATTGGGGATAGGGGAGTAGAAAGAGGCATATGAATATTATCCAAGTAGCTGTAGTCATGAATCACTCTTAGCTGTAGTCATGAATTACCTATGCCATTCACATGTTTATATTTTACTCTGACTCACTAGTCACTGCTGGTTCTCTATTTATAGTAGATATTTCCTTACAGTTATCTCCTTTACTTATATATTCTCTTTCAGCGTTTCATGTATCTTACTCTATTGCATGCTTTAGTTTTCCAAACTTGATATGAACTACGTGAGATGTATTGTGCTTGCTCCTGTCCTGACTGGACCTGTTGAAATTATTACAGAGGATGAGAATGAGGCCCTATGCACCACCTATTACGGAGTAGGTTTAGACGATACCTACGACCTGGTTCCTCTGGAGGACCCAGCTGTAGTACAGGATGCTACTCCCATAGTCTAGGCTAGATAGCTAGGCTTTATCTTTTCTTTCAGCATTGTTTATTCGACATTCAGTTGTTGTTCTGAGATATTGTATATATTTAGAGACTTATATTGAGCTGGATGTTTCTTGAGTTGTCATCTTAGACACTTAGATTCTCTCTCTTTTATTTGTATTACATTGTGGTTTTGATCTTTCTATCTACCTTTACTATTCTCTATCTGCCTTAGATGTGATTGAGACTGTTCTGTTATGTCACCTCCATTCGGAGTGTATATACTGTTCAGGAACCTTATATTGTTAAATGTTGTGACCTAGGACAACGTTCTACCGTAGACACTGCGGCGTAGGCTGGGCGTTGTTACGTTCTCGTACCCTTATAGTGGGTGCGGGTCGTGACACAACCCTAGAATTTGCCAATCATGTTACAGCCCGTAGGCAGACAGTAAATAAAGGTGTAATACGAGCTAAACAAGTGCTCGTCGGCTAAACGTCTAAAAAAAATATTTTTACAATAAAGTAGGAGGGCCAAAAATAACCCACTCGTTTCCAGGGTTACGCCTGGTGGTCACCATCTGGCTGTAAGGTAGGTAGATTCTCTACTGCTGCTCTGATATCTGGCCATACAAAACCAACTGGGTCAGACCCCAGAAAGAGCAAGTGCCACAAAGGAGGCTTCACTTAGGAACTAAAACCAGCATATCACACTAAAATATTATAAATGATTATAACGAAACTGATAATAATGAAGATAACAATAATAAATTGAGTACGAGGAAACCATTCAAGTAGCCAAGTCACAATCCTTAAACCAAACAAGGACCGAGGTTGGAACCCTTCACCTGAATAGAAACCCGTCTCAACTAGTTATTGGTAAGTAAAACATGATGAGCTCGACATAGGGTGAAATAAGACAATAAACGAAAAGGGGACACGAAACTGCTCCAGGAGCCAGGTTACAACCCTTAAACCAAACAAGGACAGAGGTTGTAACCCTTCGCCTGAACAAAACAGGACCCCTGATCTTTATTGTTAAAGCTAGTATAAGTAATTGTCACGACCCGCACCCTAGAGTTAGGGCACGAAAAGTGGGTACGTCCAGTCTACACCGCAGTGTCGGTGATAGAACGCTGTCCTAGGTCTCATGCATTTAACAGTATAAGGCTAAACAGTTTATACTCCCCGAATGGGGGTGACATAGCAGGTACAGACTCAATCACATCTAAGGTAGAGCATGATAAGGATAGATAAAACATGAAATCCAAATGAGGTACAACAGAGGGAAATCTAAGTGTCTAAGATACACAAATCCAGAAATACATCTTGTTGGCCCATTGGTCATATGGTCAACCTGATTTTAATAATTGATCAAACTCTGTCTGGATATATGGGACATCTCGGATTCTTGGACATGATCAAGATTGGCTATCCACTAAATTCAAGACCGAAGATCTGTTTGCCTACTCGAGTCTGTAATTCCTTATGCAATATATTTTTCATTTTATTTGAGTCTAGGAATATGTTGTACACCGAGTCGTACTAGCAAATAGGCTATCCCTTAAATGAGTTCAAAATGTTTTTAAAATGACCTCTCAAAAAGGTTTACAAAAAGGTTTACAAAAAGGTTTTCTATAAGGTTTTCAAAGATCACCAAAAGCTTTTTCAAAACCCTAACTAAACCCTAACTTAACCCTGACAGAACTCGGACCGAGTTCGGCCAGAGTTCGGCCAGAGTTCGGTTAGTGGCCGTTGTGATTTTGAATCCTTGGAACTTGGTCCTCCTGCAGTTACGGATTTGACCGAGATTTGCTCAAAGAGTTCTGTCCGAATTCTGCCCGAATTCTGTCAGAAGTCTGCCTTTGGAACACCTATAAATAGAGAAGGATTTCGATCATTTCAACTCACTCATTCACTTTCAATCTTCTCTCTATCTAAAGCTTTCAGTCTTCCAAAGAGTTTTCTAGAGCTTTCAATTTCAGATCCCAAGCCAGTTACAATCCTCTAGTCAATTTGCCAGTACGATACGGTCTAGAAGTTTCTGAGAGATTGTAATCAGAAGGCTTGATTGAAGCATACCTCTTCACATTTGAAGTTGGACGAGTTCTTCGTATCAAAGCTCGCGTTGTAGAAGTTGCACGGACTTCGTAAGAAAACTTACGGTTTTTCCAATAGTGGATTCAACTGGTAGCAAGAGTTCTACCGACTGGATTAGTCCTCAACAAAGGGATACCAGAATACATCACTGTCTTTGCGTTTGCTCTCTTAACTCTGTCTTTACATTATTTTAGTTGTGATTAATATTCTGTGATTGTGCTGCTAACATTTTTAATTAGCATTATTCCGCTGCCAACTCTATTCACCCCACCTCTAGAGTATTACGCTTTACTATTTCGTTCCTACAATTGGTATCAGAGCGGGTGTTACAGGTAAAGCAAAGGTAACAGTGCAATTATTTAATTATTTTAATTAACTGTTATATAGATCACAGCACAACACATGGCAACTGTGAAATTCACAAGTGAAGGCCAGTCCACAAACAGACCCCCACTGTTTGATGGTACGAATTATACATATTGGAAAACATGGATGAGTTTCTTCTTGAAATCTCTTGACTTTGATTTATGGTCCATTGTTCTTGATGGCTATCAAAAGCCACCTCGTATAAATGTTGATGGAGTTTTAGTTGAAAAACCCCATAGCAGATATACAGAGGAAGAAAAGAAAAGGGCCAGTCTTGACGCACGTGCCATTAATGCTCTTTTTTGTGCTTTAGACAGAACTAAATTTAACAGGGTGTCTATCTGCACAACGGCTAATGAAGTGTGGAAGCTACTTGAAGTCACACATGAAGGCACGACTCAAGTCAAGGAATCTAAAGTCAGCAGACTTACTCAAGAGTACGAGGCGTTCAAGATGAAGCCCAACGAAACAGTTACACAAATGTTCGAGAGGTTCTTGGATATTGTAAATCCTTTGTCCTCCCTAGGCAAAGATTACAGTAACCATGAAAAGATTCGCAAACTCCTGCGAGCTCTCACCAAGAACTGGATTCCAAAGGCTACTACAATCATTGAAGGGAACGACCTCACAACTATGTCCCTCGAAGTACTCATGGGTAAGCTACTCACTCATGAACTGGAGCTAAAAGATTTTGAAGAGCCTACACCAAAGAAGAAGATAATCGCTCTCAAGGCTCAGCACAGAAAAGCTGCTGAAGGTGACTCAGACAGCAGTAGATCTGACGCTGAAGATCAAGCACTCCTAGCAAGGAAGTTTAAAAGATTCATGAGACATGAGAAGAGAGTCAAAGAGAACAACAGCAACAACTGGTATCAAGAAGATGCTGTCTGCTATGGTTGCAAGAAGAAGGGACACATGAAGAAGGATTGTCCCACAAACTCATCATCAAGCAAGAAGAGCAACAGGTATGAAAAAGGGAACCTGAAGAGATCAACATCACGGAAATATGCCAACACCAGCATATGGCATGAAAGTGAAGCCAGCGACTCAGAAGACGAACAATCAGAAGACGCTGCAAATGTATGCTTTATGGCATCCGATCAGGTACCTACTGAACCTGTAGTTGATACTTATGATGACTTCACCTTTGAGCAATTAGGAGATGCCTTCAGTGACCTGATGACTGATTACAGGAAACTGCGTAGTAAGTATCAGACCGTTAAGAAGGTACTCAAAGAGTACAAAGGTGAAATAGGTAGACTTACCGACCTACTAGCTGAGGTTAAAAATAATGTTAGTGAGTCTGGTAAGCTTTCTTCAACAAAGCTCTTATTACACGAGACTACCAAGTCATCTGAAGAGAAAGACAAAATTATTGACCAACTCAAGGAAGAACTTTCAATAGAGAAGAAAAGTCTTCAATGTGCACAAATCAGAATGGAATTACTTACTTCTGATTATACTAAGTTGTATGACACTTCCAAAAGATTGGAAATTAGGTTAGAAAAATAGCCTGAGCCTGCTGCTTCCTTCCCTAACACGTGTCACTTACCGAAAAATCGGAACATTCCCAAGCCAAACACTGTCAGACCTAACCATATAAAACCTTTACCCCAAAAGGTTAAGCCCAAACAAGATTATAGGTATGCTTTCTTCTATACTAGAAAACCTAAACCTACCAACCATGCACACCACTCAGCTTTCAACACTCGACATGCACAATGTCATTATTGTGGCCTCATTGGTCATATATCATCTGCATGTAGAATGAAAAAGCTTGTTGATTTAAATATTTATGCTTGGATACCTAAAGCTAACAATTTAGGACCCTATAAGAAATGGGTACCAAAGGTTTCATCTGCAAACTGTTTTGTAGGTGGAACACCCTTCACATGCTAGAAGCAAATGGATCCTCGACAGCGGTTGCTCAAGGCATATGACCGGTGACGCTACCCTATTTGCAACACTGTCAAAGAAAAAGAAGGAAGGCTATGTCTCCTTCGGTAATAACTTGAAATGGTATATTATTGGTATTGGTGATGTTGGTAAGTCTCTCTATCCTGTGATTAAGGATGTCTGTCTGGTTACCGAGTTGAAACATAACCTACTCAGCATAAGTCACCTAGCTGATCATGGTTATGGAATCAACTTTGGCAAAGACAAATGTACTATAGTTGATAGCTTAACTGGTAGTACTATCTTTGAAGGTATCAGGGAAGACAATATATATGTTTTCTATTTGTTAGAAGAAACTAACATTTCAGGTAGATGCTTAATGGCCAAGAGTGATGAGAGTCATATGTGGCATATGAGACTCGATCACGCTAATATGGATACAATATCAAGATTATCCACAAAGAAGCTAGTACGCGGTTTGTCGGATATTACATTCAAGAAGGATTCGGTATGCAGTCAATGTGAAAGGAACAAAGCTACCAGATCCACATTCAAATCAGTAAACACAGTATGTACTACTAGACCTCTACATTTGCTTCATATGGACTTATTTGGTCCTAGCAGAGTTGCTAGCCTCAGAGGTAAACTTTATGCTTTCGTAATTGTAGATAATTTCTCTAGATACACGTGGGTATATTTCTTGACACGCAAGAATGATGCATTATCCGAATTTGTCGCCTTTTGTAAGAAAATACAGAATGAAAAAGGTTACATGATCACTCGCATAAGAAGCGATCATGGAGGCGAATTCGAGAATGCTGATTTTGAGCAATTTTATGACACACACGGTTTTATATACGAGTTCTCCTGCCCTAGGACTCCACAACAAAATGGAGTTGTGGAACGTAAGAACAGAACTCTAACCGAAATGGCCAGAGTGATGTTAAACCAATTTAGTCTACCCAAATATTTCTGGGCTGAAGCTGTCAATATAGCTTGCTTTGTACTCAATAGAGTTCTAATTTGACCCAAATCGAAGAAGACTCCATTTGAGTTATGGTTTGATAGAATTCCTTCAGTTTCATACTTTAGAATATTTGGCTGTAAATGTTTTATTCTTAATACAAAAGACAATTTGGGAAAATTTGATGAAAAGGCCGATGAAGGTATATTTTTAGGTTATGCGGCCAAAAGCAAAGGATACAGAGTCTTCAACAAATGTACCATGATCATCGAAGAGTCAATCAATGTCACTTTTGATGAATTGAATCAAATGACTATCGATGACAATGACGAAGATACATCTGTACCAGGCACAACTTCAGCTGATTCTCAACCAAGCTCTACACTAGCTGAACCTCCTAGAGAAGATCCAGGAACCAGCTACCTTCAGAATCTACCGAAAAGGTTGAAATTTACAGCTGATCATCCAAAAGATTTGGTAATTGGTGATATTACCAAAGGAGTAAGTACTCGTACATCCAGTAGAGATATTGTTTCTAGTGTTGTATTTATTTCATAGCTAGAACCCAAAACTATTGATGAAGCATATAGTGATAGTTTTTGGATAGATACTATGCAAGAGGAATTAAACCAATTCGAACGAAATCAAGTTTGGGAACTTGTTTCCAGGCCTATTGATCATCCGGTCATTGGCACCCGTTGGATATTCCGAAATAAACTAAATGAGAATGGTTTAGTGACTCGTAATAAGGCTCGACTCGTAGCTCAAGGATACAATCAAGAAGAAGGTATCGACTACGATGAGACTTATGTCCCAGTTGCGAGATTAGAATCCATTCGCATGTTATGTGCATTTACATATTTTCATGATTTCAAACTATTTCAAATGGATATCAAGAGTGCTTTTTAAATGGTTTTATAAAAAAAAAGTTTTTGTAGCACAACCTCCAGGTTTCACTGATTTCAAAAACCTAGATCATGTTTTCAAGTTGAAGAAAGCTTTATACGGTTTAAAACAAGCACCTCGTGCTTGGTATGATCGTCTAAGCTCTTTTCTACTTGACAACGGCTTTTCAAAAGGCAAGGTTGACACTACACTGTTTATTAAGTCTTTTAATGGCAAACTTCTTTTAATTCAAATCTATGTTGATGATATTATATTTGGATCTACTGATGAATCTCTGTGTCAAGAATTTTCTAAGTGTATGCAGAATGAGTTTGAGATGAGCATGATGGGAGAGCTGAAATTCTTTCTCGGACTGCAAATCAAACAAACTGATAATGGGACGTTCATAAATCAAGCCAAGTATACAAAAGACCTGCTAAAGAAGTTTGATCTGGACAATGTCAAACCTATTGGCACTCCAATGGCAACTTCAACAAAGCTTGATTCAGATGAACAAGGCAAGCCAGTCGACATACGTAAGTATCGAGGTATGATTGGTAGTTTACTTTATTTAACTGCTAGTCGTCCAGATATAATGTTTTTGCCTGTGTGCACGTTTTCAAGCTAACCCAAAGGAATCACATCTGTCCGCAGTTAAGCGTATCTTTCGATACCTTAAGGGCACTTCTTCTGTTGGCTTGTGGTATCCCAAAACTAAGTCCTTTGACCTTATTGGTTATTCGGATGCAGATTTTGCTGGATGCAAAGTTGATAGAAAAAGTACCAGTGGTACTTGTCATTTCTTAGGCAAGGCTTTAGTCTCATGGTTTAGTAAAAAGCAAAATTCTGTAGCCCTATCAACAACAGAGGCTGAGTACATCGCCGTAGGACATTGTTGTGCTCAGATTTTATGGATGAAACAAACCATAGAAGACTATGATTTATTTTACACACATATTCCCATTTTCTGTGATAACACGAGCACTATTAATTTGACTAAGAATCCAGTATGTCACTCTCGTACTAAACATATCGAGATTCGACATAACTTTCTTAGAGATCATCATCAAAATGGAGATATAAACCTTGTGTACATAGATACTGAAAATCAACTAGCTGACATCTTCACTAAACCTCTAGCGAAAGATCGTTTCAATTATTTACGTCGAGAATTAGGAATTTTAGACGTCAATAATATTAATTAATTTTATGATTATATATCATTACGCAAAAACTGTGTTAGAGACAAGCCAATAAAGAGTCTGTCTGTCACCACAACTACGGTTGAAGCGAAGCGGTACTTAAGAGTTCCCTGGTGAACCTCCGCCAGCTGGGACAGTACTCCTACAGCTAATCTGAGACAGTCGCTGTGTAACGACATTTAATTCATAAAATAATATTAATTATGTTAATTGAAGGCTAAAATAACTAATCTTTGAATTAAATATTTGAAATAAGATAATGAAAAAGAATGGCAAAATCAACTTTATAGAACCCTAGGCGAATTCGGCCAGAGCTCTGACCGAATTCGGCCCGAGTTCGGTTGAGGGTATCAAGCTATATATCCAGAACCCGAGAGCCCCTCTTCTTCATTGCTTCCAAATTTCTTTCAAACAGCAGCAGCAGTCGAACCGAGCACCAAAACCCTAGTTCTTCACCACCTTATTCCTTCCAATCCAAGTGGTGAAATCTTTCCAAAATTTGGAATCGTGCGGAGATCATCGTCCTCTTCGACATACTTTGATCTCGGGAGGTATAACTCCATCTTTCTCCACTTTTCAATTAGTACATTTTTATTTCAATTTGTACAAATGGTACCCAAATTCAATCCATCTAAGAGGAAGAAGACGACTCCTAGTGAGGAAGGGTCATCTTCGCATCCGCATACGGATTCCCTCTTCTCGCCAGTCCAAACGAGCGACGGTGCGTTCGACGGGTTTTTCTTCCAAACCCTAGACCAAGCCCTACTATGGTATGGAGACTTCTCCATGAGATCCATATGCACAGGTGCTCCAGTCAAATGGACTATATTTTCTGACCACCGCCTTTTCTTTGAGGCATTAGGGCTTCATCTTTTTGTTCAAATATGCTTCCCTATAGCAACTAATGCCATTAGATTATTTTATTGCAATCTCTTATTAGACACTTTTGATGTGAGCACTCGTGTTGGAGGTATTGATATCAAATTCGATGATAACCTCTTAGCGGAGATCCTTGGTATCCCTAACGAAGGTGAACCGCTAGTCGATATCACTGAATTTGATTTCCCCGAAGGCACGACACTCGCAAGTTTCAAAGCGGAACTCTGTGCACCTGATAGAGTACGCTCGGGAAAGTTCAAGGCTAACAACCTGAACTTGTTTAACTATGAATTGCATCGCATCATCTATTCCACTATCCTTCCAAAATCCACTTCAAAGGATGATGTGACTTCTCTTGAGCTGTCCGCCATGTACCACATTCTTAAGGGGATTTCATTTTATGCCCCTAAGACCATGATTCAGATGATGGGTCGTTGTCGTGCAAGAGATAGAAATCTCTCTTACGCGATGATTCTCCCACACATCTTTCAGCACTTCGATATCGATCTGTCGACTTGTACTCAGGACCCTGAGCCCAAGTTTTTTCAGTTATCTCGTCGTAGCATGACTACTACAGCTCCACCTACTGCTCCTCCTACTGCACCTCATCAGTATGCCATGACATTTGAGGGCATACATCAGCATTTATCTGCTTTGCACGTCTCGATGACGGACATGGCTCGCGAGCGTGAGTTCCGCGACGTCACCCGTTATCAGGCGCTTGCAAACTCCATAGCTGAGCTTCGTTTCACCCAGACTGGTCATTCAGCCGGTTCCATCCCTAGAGATCCAGCTTTCTCTGGTTACCGCTGTGAGGATGAGGCTGTTCATGCCTACTTCCAGCCCGGTAACGCCTATGATTGGTACCGTCATGACCGTGCTCCACATCATGATTATGTTGGTGAGTTCTATGCTGGCGCCCCTCCACATCCTTCTGGCGCTGGTACCTCTGGAGCTGGTCCTTCAGGACATGCTGGTCGAGCTGCTGATGATGTTGATGATGATGATGAGGAGGAGATGTGACTATCTGATTTTGAGTGATATTTTATTGTAGACTTGGAAATGCTCCAACATTCCAAGTTTTTATCAGTACTTTTTGATTATTATCAGCACTTTGTAGTTTGCTTCAGTACTTATTTATTTGCATGGACATGTTTTATTTTGCCTCAGTTTATGGTATTCCAGTTTATTTCATCACTATATTTCAGTTTCAGTTTATGCTAGCACTATCTCTCTATGTTGCTTCATTCTTTCTAACTGTCTGTGAAATTACATGCCTGTGATGATTTTATACATGCCTGCGATATTTCTCTAGTATTATGCCTTATTTTTATTAGTTTTCTCACTATTTGTTACTTATGCATTTGATTGCGGGGGAGCTTTATCTTTTACAAATATTTTGCTAAGTGACAAAGGGGGAGAAAATTAAAGATCTAACATTTTTTTGAGAATACAGGATATGAACAATTCTACTTCTACTTTTTGATATTTTTGAACAAGCTTAATGTTATATCATTCATAGTTTGTCAATTATCAAAATGGAGGAGATTGTTGGCCCATTGGTCATATGGTCAACCTGATTTTAATAATTGATCAAACTCTGTCTGGATATACGGGACATCTCGGATTCTTGGACATGATCAAGATTGGCTATCCACTAAATTCAAGACCGAAGATC